>OU744333.1:5098676-6348676 GCA_916610235.2 Lasioglossum morio
GCCGCTCCCGTTCGACAGCGACCCGGCTAGGGAGAGAGATATACAGGACGATTCAACTGAGTGTGCCGACCAAATTACTTGTCAACTGTTTCATACACGAAAACATTTTATTAAACATCGATTTTTATGAATTTATTGTATAATTTTAACTACCGGATGAGTCAAAATGTACTTACTTCCAATTTCTTCTTTCAACTATATTAAAATTATAAATTTGTTTCTCTGAGAAATTTGTTTTAGTCAACTTCTCTATTGAACTGCATATTTAAACGAAACTGTTAAACATAAATTTCTATATCACTCCAGCTAGTTGCAATTCGGGTAGACAATTTTCATTTTGGATAAGTATCCGCATTCTAGCGATTATACCTTTCAGGTTCGCGGCGTCTCTTTGAAGTACGTCTGTCTCCTTCTCTCTTGTACTGTAGTTTCATTCTCTGTCCTTGTCTACCGAGATAAGACTCCGTTGAGCTCGAGGCACTAGGTGATAGGGGAAGAGCGGGAAGGGTTCGTGCAAATTTAAGTGAACAGTACTGTACAAGGAATTTAGGTGGCACGCTTAGCTGAATCGTCCTGTATAGAGCAGGAGAGAGGAATAGAGAAGAGAGACCACTCTATAGAAACTGCCCCGCATGCCCTCCGCTCGTCATGCTGAAATAACACCCCAGGCAGTCCGGCCGCACTCGTGGGTATGCGTTTATGGGTCCCCGCGTGGCGGTGTGCCCGGCACATCGGTGTCCGTGATGTGCTTATTATTTATATAATTGCTCAATAGCCTCAATTACGGGCCTTATTCAATCATAATCATCCTCCGGTGTTATTTGCGGACAAGCCCAGCTGATTGTAAGCACTCGACGCGCCACTTGCGTGCCGGCGTCGTGTCGCGCGTGGCGCGACGTACTGCTCCGAGAGTATGGCGTGCTGCTCCGTATATATGGCGTTGGCGAGCGTCGACGCCAACGCTAATGCCAACGTACGGAACACGGAACTCGGCCGATGGACACAGTCTCCTGCGAGAGGACGATCCCTTTCGCCACGTTAATTCGTTCCCGTCGAAATGTAAATACGGAATGAGTAGAATGGGACGGAAATGACGCGGCACCGAGAGCACTGCACTGCCGTTCCGGAGTTCCGATTGAAATTCGGTTCGGTAGGTGATATCGGACGGACGATGGTCTTTGACCGGCTCCGGACAGAAGCGAAAGACTGATGTTCAACAGTACCACCACCATGGCGGCCTGAACCCCGCCAGAGATCATTGCCTTGCGATCATTGTCTGTTTCGCGGAGGTTTGACATCATTGAACTCACTTTTTCAGCCGATTTTGAACGAACAATGAATTTGTACAGGTTGGCTTATGCTACAACTAGGTACGGTATACAGTAATGTCGCGTTAGTTGCCGCAGGAGCTGTACACGATAGTTGCCGCATTGCCTACCCATTCCACTAGCTGTCAACGCTGCGCCAGGTCGCAGGGCGGCGATGTTTGATGTCGGCTCGGGTATATCGGTGTGAACACCACTACATTGACACCATGAATCGAATTTTCAAAATGCTTAATTTTCATTATTTTTTAATGAGATTTTACTGGCTTATTCCTGGCATTTTTCTGATTAAAAGAAGACCAAACACGATATAATTTCAATTTTATTTAGTGGTGTAATCGACGATGAAAGTTAAACTGTGCCAGCGACGGCGACACGCTCGGCCACGCGATCAGTACTTGTATCATTCTGTCCTTTTCTACGTTCGGCTTCGATTGATGTCTCGGCGCGGTAGACTATAGAGGCAGTCATAAATCAAAAGACGAGCCAATTGTCTCGGAAGTTGTCGGCCCAGAGAACAGCTCCTGCGGCAACTAACGCGACATTACTGTATCATCCATAAATGTCTTAAAAGTGTGGCCCTTAAAAGTCCCGGAGCTATCCCCACTACTGTGGGGTGTACCCCCTCGAGGGGCCCGGAAACTCGAGGACCCTCGGTCGCCGAGAAGTATGACATCATGCGGCTCGGGTGTCTCGGTGAGACCGCCTAATCCAAATTGCCAACTTCCTTATTTTTCATAATTTTTTTTATGAGACTGTGATTACCATATTTGTGGCATTTTTCTAAGAACAATGATACCACATATGATATAATTCCGATGACATTTACTTGTGTAATAGACAGTTAAAGTTTCGGCCGCGAGGAAGGATAGCGTATGGGAAAGAAAGAGACGCAGAGAGTCGTAGTCGCCAGCACATTTTAAAAGCTTGCCGGCAACTGTTCTTCCTTGCGACCGAAACTTTGACTGTCTATTACACAAGTAAATATCATTGGAATTATATCATGTTTGGTATCATTTTGCATTAGAAAAATGCCACAAATGTGGTAATCTAAGTCTCATAAAAAAATAATGAAAAATAAGGAAGTTGGCAATTTGGATTAGCTATGTTTACATTTCTCGGCGACGGTCGCCTCTCGAGCTCTGCTGTCCTTTTTTACGTTCGGCAACACTCAAAGAATAGTGACTGCGGTTCGTAAATGTCCCTCGGCAGCAGTGATGCCAGATGAGGGGAATCACGGTGAAATGATGTACCCCCTCTCTGATGACCAGAGTAATATGTGCACGTGCAGCGTGTCTACGGCTTAGTGTGGGGGACGTTAGATGGCGATAGAATAGGATAGTGGAAGGGGAAAAGGAGGATCCGTTTTGTCCCTTTCTGACATCACTGCTCGGCAGACCCGTGCTTGGGACTTATATGGATAATTTACTGTAGTAAATAATTCTAACGTGATTCAGAAATGTAGAATAACCCTCGGTCCGCTAAGGAAGAATACCTTGTGTCCAGCATATCATCGAAGCAGAGATTCTTTGCGAAGAATACGTAAATATGTGTTATTAATATAATTTAAATATGTAAATGCACAAAATCCGCAGTCTAGTGATTATCTACGCTTACCTGGCACTATTTCGTTCGACCTGAGAAGGATTATTAGGTCTGTATAATTACACGTTTTACGCAACATAGAAGAGACAGTAGTGTGTGTCCTCCAACCGGGTAACTGGTTACTTGCGGATCATTAGGACATCCGATGTTTGGCAGCAATTAAGCAGATCTGACGCCGGTAGTAATCGTGCAGTTCCGTCTTCAAGTGTCTCAATTAGCTAGACTACATCGAAGTTGCAATATTTGCTCTAAGTTGATCTTAAGTGTGTCGAGGTCGAGGAGATAAATGGATTGCAGATTTTATCCGTTGACAAGATTGATAGTATTTATTAATTTCGATGTGGCACATTGAACATGTCACTGTCTACTTGTTAGAACGTATTAACCCTCATCCGTCCCCCGTGTCAATTTGACAGTTTTCCCGAAATAAGATATACTGTTCTGTTATTTGTAGGTAAATTTTCCCGAAACTTCGTGCGACTTTTATTTTTTTTTTTAATGCGGAACACAACCGAAAAACCTAAGATGTAAATGTTAACTCATCAATTTGACGAAAAAAACATTGGAATATTTTTTATTTTCTGTCACTGTGTCAATTTGACACCGAGGGACAAATTCAGTTGGTGAAATGAGGGACGGATGAGGGTTAATCGAAAAGGAAATGAACTTTTGGAACAACGTAATATTTGGCTCTTGTTTCTTGCAACTGATGTAAACAATTTTCGTTCTGCATTTGCAATCTACGTACGAGACTACATACGAACAATTGTGCAGTGCAAGCGCAAGTAGCCGAAGGTATGATAATTAAGAGGATGCTGTAGGTTTCAAAATTTTCGAGAGGTCTGCGAGAGCTGCTCGATTCCCATTCAGATAGGAAGCTTTTTCGCTTGCGAAAATCGAGAATGAAGGAATGAAAGAGAAGATACGGGTCCCGCTGCCTCCAGACTGCATTTCCGGAGCATAAAAAGAGCAGGAGACAATATTCGAAAACACCTAACTTCGCGTAGAACTAGTATCAGCGGTGGCAATCATTGCCAGCTTTCAATACCTGCTTGCCTTCTGGCAATGTGGACTCTTCTATATCGCGGGCGATTTTCCGCGTGTGAACGAACCGAAGACTATCGAGGACTGTTCCCCGATTTCCCTGATTTTATGCATTTATGGCAATAATAAATAAAATACAAAACTCATATCAATATCGGCTTCGGGTTATCGATATTATTAAGAGCACATTTTTATTCAAATCCTGTTTCTCACAATTAACGTAGAAAACGTTGATATCCCATCTTTTCATTTTTTATTTAATTTTCTGCTATTTGCTAATGCTATCTTTGCATATCTATGTATATACACGCTGTGCAATATTATCATAATCTATCATTTTCTGCTGAATGTTCCCCTTGAAGTTTACGCTAGTCACACATTTTTACAAATTAAAATACAACATATCTAAATGTAGATGTTGTTTAAAATTTTGCGAAATTTTGTTTATTAGTTTACTGTCCCATATTGCATAATGCTTCTATCTTTTTATTAAAGCAACCAATAATTATGCTAAGATAAGTAACTTCATAATATAGGCTTATCTCCAGCAATTACCATGACGTTGACAAAGTAAACTAAGAGAGACATGTTATTGTAAATAAAGTTGGTTGTCACAGGCAACGGTTTATAGTTTCGGGTTTACCGTCGTAGTTACTAAATCGTGTTATTGTCGTAGTTACTACGTTGATTAAAGTAAATTATATTATTATTGCAGTAACTAGAATTTAACGGGCGGGCAACGTCATGAACTATTTTAGTTAACTTTGATACAATTCAAAACCCCACAGTATGGAAAAGAAGTATGAAACATAATTGTGTGCGTAAGTAATTTTCTCAAATGATCACTTGTATCGTCTCTGATTTTATATAAACATTGAAGCTCTTTAATTACTGCTATACAAAAAATCTGAGGTTAGTATTACATTTATTCTATTTTTCTATTATTCAAATTATAACATTCGCCAGGAACGTTATAATTAGACGTATTAGCATACATTGTCTTTTCACCGGTGTCGCTTCCACAAAAGTTTCTTTTTCACCTTTTTCGCAAAAGATCAAGGGTTCCCTTTTAGCTAATTTTCTACCATTATTTGTTTTTTTAATAGTTTCTCTTGTTCCTGGTCACAACATTTTATTAAATGCAAACGTAACTCCTTTATGAACCGTAACAGAAGTATAATAAAGTTCTCTGAATATCAAGATGAACATTATGTGACTCAATATCATAGCATGCATTAAGTTAATGTTACTTTCTTCACGAAAAACAAAAATCGCCGCTTGTGTGTCGCGTCGGTAGCGAAAGCGTTAATAATTAAATACAGTGATCACAGCTGCGAGCGAATTAATTGATTTATTCAGTCGTCTAGAATTGGCGATTTAGTCTTAGTGCTTACTTCGACGATTATTAGATTTGATAATAGATTCTACATTCCCATACAGTAGTCCAATTAACAAGAAATCGATTCTAGAGAGCATACATAATAATAAACACTTTTATTATTTAAAGCAGAAGCATTTTTTATGAAATCTTTATTAACGTCTTCATGACTTTTTTCTGATTAAAACGATACCCAACACTACATAATTCGGAGCATATTTGCTTGTTTAATCCACGATTCAGTAGAATCTCAATTATCCGAATTCTCAAAGTAAACAATTGAATTAATTGATTGAAACGATTCGTTGTACAAATGAAGATTTTATCTAACACCGTAGCTAGATAATTGTTCTGTTATTGAAACCTCATTGGCCACTATGAAGTTCGGATAATCGAGAATCTGAATCTTTGTGGATTAAACGAGTAAACATAACCCGAACTGTACCGTATTTGGTATCATTTTAATCAGGAAAATGTCAGGAATATATCCATAAAAGTTTTCACGAAAAACTAATGAAAAACAAACAAGTTCCATTGCCAAAATCATGCACCGAACTTCTGTAATGCAAATCATCGAGTCTGGTTTGTGCAGCACAGTTGATTAAACGGTCGAATCAAGTAAGAATAAAATGATTGTCTCCGTAGGCAACGTTCGATCGAATGATCCCGTTGAAGTTGATGATACGTTCGTCAAGCAACGTAGAAATAATTAACGTCCGATACGAACCGGACGTTCAATTTAGTGGCGCGTAAACCGTCGCGTCGGATGGTTGAACACGTGATAACGTTAGCCGGTCGTCATAAAAAGTAATCTGCAATACGATTTTATTTCTTTTAAAGGGCGGCGAATAAACGCAATCAAGCAATTGGTTTCACAGGCTCGGCCCGTTAAAACCTCAACCCAGTGGTAAGAGTTTCATCCATTTGTTCAACGATTTAAAAGGGTCGCTGTTCACAGGATGCTGCTGCTGCTACTGCGCAACCCGCGGCGGAGAGGCTGCTACATCTGTGTTTGCGCTCGCGTTCTCGTTGTCGAAAACAATTAGAAAAGTGATCCATTGAAACGCTTCCAGCTATGTTTTTTGCCCGCATAATATCGATTCATCGCTCGATTCCTCAAACAGAGATGAAATAAGTGCTTCATCTCGCCGCTGCGAATCATTTTCACTCGCGCCGTCTGATGTTTTGACGATCTGGGAAGACTGAATTCAATTTCGATAATACTTCGCATGGATAATACTGTTGGAATTTATGTATGAAACAAAAATAATCTACTATTACTTACAAGGAGAGTGCACCAACGACGTCTCACCGATTTAGTTGAGACTCTGTATACTTATAGATCTCGATCTCCCATTTACGTATATATACCATTATAGACGCTAACACTCAATAGTTGTCGAGATATTCATAAACAAAGTTCTTACGTATGCTTTTACGACACGTACCACTGTTGTAATTAAAAATATGTAAGTGCAATATTATTAAATTTATCGTATACCATATTTTCTCTTCCCATATTTACTTTATTTTTTCTGTTTTCAGACACGAGGGGATACTTTCTATTTCATTAATTTCGGCTAATTTATTTATAATTTATTAATACGTTTGTTCTTTAACTTGTTGTTGAATAAATAATATAAATAAATATGAAAAAAAAATTTTCACCAAACGAGAATCGAACCCTAGCCCACCGGGTGGAAGTATACCTACTCTACAACAGCAGATTTAAGCAGTAATGTAAGAACTTTGTTTATGAATATCTCGACAACTATTGAGTGTTAGCGTCTATAATGGTATATATTCGTAAATGGGAGATCGAGATCTATAAGCATACAGAGTCTCAACTAAATCGGTGAGACGTCGTTGGTGCACTCTCCTTGTTAGTAGGTTATACTATTGCTTTACTTTCGAGAAGGCTCGAAAGATACATTGTATCAATGCGGTCCACGTCATGGGACCCTCAACCTTAAAATGTTTCAGAGATCGTCATTCGTTTTTCAGAACGATCCTCACTCGCGTTCTAAATCTTGTAGAGTAAAGACGTGCCTCTCTACGTAGCTTCAAATATATAAAGTTGAATAAATTCCATTTATAGTTTATATAGTCTTATAGTTTATTTGTTTATACCCATATTCCAATAAATACTGGGCATGGATCCCTTAAAAAATTAGTGTAAAATATAGAATAACTATTTCTTTCTTGGCGACTTCCTTCTCGAGAATATCGATCTTGGACACTCCTCGTGCACACGTGAGCTTAACGATGTTTGCTTAACTGATTGCAATATAATGTTAGTATTTTTTGCAATATTATGGAAGATAGTACTTGATACTATATTTTAGCGGAATAAAAATTCTTTATGCAGTTGTACAAACCTTGAAATACAAAGAATAAGAATTGTGTTTATTTGACTGAAAAATATTTTATCAATTGTGTATTGTACTTGATCCATAACGTAAATTGTTGGAAAGAAATTATTCTTAGTAGTTCGAAGATGGACAAGCAACACAGTAGAAATAATCAGAACAATGTTCATTTAATTTTAATTCTATTTCGACGTGAGCCCAATGATTTTTGATTATCATGGCTCTTTTAATAACCGCGAGCGCGCATCCCGGCGCGATGCAGAAAGCAAGCAAGAAGGATGATTAAGAGATACGTCTTGGCAATTAAAAATGACACGAAAGTGGCGTAGAGCGTGGGGAAAGAATGAAATATATTCCGGCCGAGTGAAATGAAATATACGCTCACTCGTAATTATGTAAAATTTATATTCGTACGGTCCTTTAGAATTATTTGTTTTGCCTGTTCGTTGCGCTACGTACGCGAAAGACATGTACATACACGCATAATATAAAGCCGTTGGATGGGGCCGGCAGCGCAAGAGAAAATTACAAAATAATTATTCGTGAATAGCAATATTAATTTCAGCTGATCGTTAATACGGTGAATATTTATAAAGATGTTAAACGTTCGCTATCCGGTATATTCGGAAATTTCAGGTTGAGTCGTCAAACAGCGCTTTTCGTTGCCCGTTCGAATGATAAAGAATAAACTTTACCCCCTCGGACAAATCGCGCTTAATGCCGCGGCACCTTTATTATTCAAATTAACAAGGGTAATTGTGCGCGACAGCGGAGCTCTGATCTTTCAATAATAAGACGTAATTGTTCGTGCTCGTCGTTCTGCACTTTACATGACATGACAAGTAGTCCATATTTAATAATAATTCATTTTATTTTCGTTAGAAACCAATTCAAATCATTTTTCTCTTACTAAATCGCGTAATTAATTCATTGTAAGTCGGTCGCACGCGTAATACATGAATAATAATTATTATAAATAATAATAATGGTGGTTAAAAACAGAGGGTAGTCGATTAATATTTCTCATCCTCTATTAATAACATTTAACGAAATAAAATTATTTTCATGCCTCAGGAATTATTTAATTAAATTTATCCTCTGGAGAAGACTGTTTCATATTATAAATTGTGAAAACGTCAAAGAAAATGCGAAAAATGTTTTATATCAGATGGTAAAATATAACCTAATCTGAAAAAAAACACAAAATGTAAAGAAAACTGAGGCAACTTTTAAAAAAACAATTTTCTGAAATCTGACAGTGTAATTTAACTACAATGTCTCGATTATTTCATCCTGTTTTCACTTTGTTCCACCGTTTCAGGGAAATTTTCAACATACTTTTACAGGCACGAATTAAGTATGAAGCGTCGCGAGTTAAAAGAAACAGTAAATGACGAGCATGATTGATCTGAGGGTGTGGATGGTTTCGTATTACGGGTCCCCGAGTGAATTGTCATCGTTGGCGACACTGGTATGACCCGTTCACGAGTGCTCACAAATATTTAAAGTATTCCCTGGTTAAACAAATTATCGAAATTACGTCACATCCTCGTCTTTGAGCTCGATATCACTTCCTTCTTCCGCAAACACGTCGAGAGGATGAAATTATAGCTCCACGTTAATTCATCATGCGACGCCGTTCTAAAAACAGTGTTTTTAATAGCCTCTTGAAGAAAAAAAACCGTGACGACGTCGTTTTGCCGTTGATAAATTGAGACACTCACTTGCCGGGTAGGTTAATTAACTGTGGATCACTTTCGTTACAAAATTGTAGTCAACGCTGTTTTCTTATAATTTCACTGACCAAGGAATGACGACTATGATCTACAGAAATATAAAATAACGCGTAATTTAAAATGGCACCCCTAATGGAAGACCCTTCACTGAAGTCCGCGTTATTTTTTGCGCGTTCGCAGTTATATCGTGCTTTTCTCAGAATTATGACGTGTCTGTCTCGCGAATAGGCGTTGAGTGGCGAAACAAGAAAACATGAGAAAGGCAGAAGATACGGTTTTGCGAAAAAAAAAGAGGAGGACAAGTCGGAGGGGGAGAGGAGAATGAAAAGAGTAGGATGAATCTTAGTTTCACGATACGCGACGGTGTTAGGTCGTCACCGAGGGGTGTGCACTTTGCTTTCGATCCATAATGTGGGTCTGGATTCCCGGCAGTTCGTAGATAACGCACGTTCAGTCCCATTTAAGCCTGGAAGGGCTGTCTCTTCCTTCGGCGTTCTACTTGGCTGACTTATCCGGGCTAGTGTGCACATAAAGACACGTGTGCTCCTCCTTTCCAAGCTGGATTCGTGCAAAAACCGACATTAGGGCGGATGATGCTCTAATGCAATAATTTCGTACTTTCATCTGGCCGTCGCCTGCTGTTTGACGAGTGGTAATTCCCTCCGCCATTGTGTCCTAAAAGGATTTATTATAGCAGATAGACAATCGAAGGTTCGACCGTGAAAAATGGGTCACTGGTGGTACGGTCGTCTTGTTTCTTCAATATACAATAGGCTGCTGCAATTGCAATTTCTATTGTCTTAGACTGTCAAGTGCCATGTGAGAATCTGTTTAACCCTTAGAGGTCTAAACATCTTATCTGTTTAACCCTTATCGCCTCTGCGGTGCCACTAAAAATTGCTGTACTATTATTTAAATAATTGTTTACAGTATCAGATATGTCAGTATCTAACCAATTACTACACATTTAAGTATTGTATGAGGGATTATATCAATTTCATATTTATCAAATTTAAAAAATCATAGAGAATGAAAATATTGTAGGTCAGAAGAAACGTTTAATTTTCGAGTGAAAATAGCTCCGATCGCAAAGGGTTAAATTTTTTTCCAGAATTTCAGAATTTTTGTTTAAGTATGTCCCATTGTATGTATCGTCTTGAAGCACATTATGTTGTTACCTATTTTAGAATTTGTATAAATTTGTTTTTAGAATTATTGATTATATATGTTTATTGTCGCACCAACATGTTCAAGATTCTATTACACAATGTATTAGCTTAATCCAATTTCGTCCCATCAGCGCTATTAATATTGTTCAAATAGTTCCCTAGGTTGTTGGAATGCTCGCAACTTTCTCGGTTCTAATTTATATTTGGAGACACGATGGCACTAAATGTTGACTGTGTGCAGCTATAATTCTATTACACCTGCTAGAGTTCGTGTAACAACGTTATTAATTTCCAGAGAGTTATGAAAGAATCTTAAACTATTCACTACAGTTTAACCATTTCCTCGTTGCTCATCCCTGAAATATTACATTATTTTTGCATTACCAATAATACCGAATAATTTGAATATTGGAAAATATCGTCGGTTCGGATAATCGAGGTTCTACTAAATCGCGAATGAAACCAGTATTCGTGATCGAAATTGTGTCATGTTTTGGCTCATGTTAATCAGAAGAATGTTTCGAATGTGTTGGTAAAAGACTTGTGAAAAAACAATTGAAAACAAAAACGTCTTTTTTTATATATTTAATAAAAACGTTTTGTGATCCTAAAATTTTTCAAAATATCAAGCACGTCTCGTTCACAGTTATCGAAACATTACTGTAAATCGAGAGGTTAGAGGCTTAAATAAAAAAGGAAAGCAAGCAAAAATGTTTAATATTGAACTATTATTAGGGATCGAAACCGTTCTAGAGGACATACTGATAAAAAAAATACTTTTCTATATACTTTTCGCGAATACCCTTGTATCCGCGCGACGACACGGTAGAAAGAGAAAATCACTTCGCTGGTTCTCGCTAATTTCCGGGACGTTCGTCGGTGGTTCGATCTATTTGTCAAAGTTTCACGGCAATTTAAAATGTTCCGCTTTAAACGTATCGACCCGTAGCCGCGAGCAATTTCGTTGGCTGTGGCTGTTCATTCGCGCGTCACTGGAACTGTTCAAACATCCAGGCCGGCTAGTAGGACTATCAACGGCGACAATTTTGTTTAATCGCTACCTAATGCCCCTAATGTCTCGATCTATACCTTTGTCAGTCTAAGGAAATTGCAGTATAGCTCCCCTTCCTCCGTCGTAAGCCACATCGAGCGTAAAACTCGATTCCTATTGCGAGTAACTCATCCCTGTCCGACTTTGACATCCCTCCTATAACTGTCGAAACGACCAATGACCAAACTGGAAATTTATACGAAAATCCTCTGGAAAATAAGAACCTAACACGTGTACCAAAAATGCATTAGGCTCGCCAAAATTCTACTCGTCTTCGAAATTGCTATCCTCAAAGCTGCAAATAATATATAAAAAGTAATTATTATTTCACATTTTCCCACTAGGAATATTACCATCTTGTAACGGTATAATAAAACGCGTGGATCTTTATGCAAAATTAATATTTTCCAAGTCAATCGTAAGAAATTGTAAGAATAATGTATTTTTCAATTCTAATGCCTTCACAGTTTTATATTTTACTTATTCATGTTTATCATACATGCATAAAATACCTAGTATAGGCATTACTATTATACGAATTTTATATTTATTATATTAACGATGTTCTGTGGATTAAATCGTATGAGATTGCGTTTGTAAATTGTGACGTGCAAGTGTCTCGATCAGAAAAGTTTCTTCGTAAACTGTGCTATATAGAGGTTAATTAATTTTTTTTTTTCTTCCACGACGCAAACGAGATTAATACTTCGCTAACGCACTTCGCGCAAACATAGATCGATAATGAAACAATGAACTGCGCGATAGGAGATATCAAATGGCATTTGGAACGCACATAGACAGATGAGTAGAACCCGTAAGCTTATTGCGCCGTAGACCACGGTGTTTGATTAATTAAGATTTCTCCGCGCATACCGAGCTCACGATGTAAGCGTTCCATGATAATCAATGAACACTAATAATTATAGAAGGTACGTATTCGTCATTAATTGTGCATGCATCTATTAAGGAGCTCAAATTCCACTGCAATCGTGCGTGACAAAGACTGGAATTTCTAGCTCCGAAAATGTTCACCACCTAATAAAGAAAGTTCACTGTTGTTGGAAATTTCCAAATACATATTTCAAAAAGACAGTCACTTGTTTATCGCGCAACAACCAAAGAAATTCTCCTAATTCGCCTATTGGAGCTACGCTATTTTATGCAAAATAAAAGTTTTCAACTTAACCTATTTTTCCTTAATTTCGTAAATGTTAGTCGTTATTTCTATCCTTCAGTTTTGTAGACATAGAAGGACACTGAGGGAGTCGGTCAGTATTTTTAACCGACTTCGAAAAAGGAGGAGGTTATCAATTCGACCTGTATGTGCCTTTTTTTATAATTATGGCTTGTGTCTACAAGAGCAACGTCAAGTGCGTCAATTAATTAATTAATTACGGGATGCTTTTTCTGTTTGATATATTTAAATCTTCACAAATGCATCCAGGCCCAACAAGGTTAGAGCCTGGAATTTTATTGACATCAGTAAAAAATGTGTATGAGTCGTGTATGATGGTTACATATTTTAAGATCATAACGAAGTTCAGTATTTGTTAGAACCAAATAGAAATGTCAACATAAATTGTAACAGACAATCTATATAAATAAAAATTAAATGCTGTTCGTTAGTTAGTTCGTTATTTCTTAAAAAATGTTCGTAATAGTCTGAATAAGATTTTTAGGGAAAGAAATATTGGAAAAGTTGTCCGAAAAAATGGAAAATTCGGGAAAAAATGAAAGTGCTTTTGTTCTATTGAATTTTGGACAGGACAACGTCTGTCGGGTCAGCTAGTAACCAAATAAAATTGCGCCTGCTGATTTTTTTTTCACGAATCCTTAATCTACTCATAATTTTCAAAATAGAAGGCCCATTTTAATGATTGTAACTAGGACCTGCACCTCCTGCCGAAAGTAATTTTCACGTCCTGATACTGTCCAAGTTTGCAAAAAAAGTTTGCAACAGTTTCGAAATTATGATAATCGTTTCTTCTTTGTAACTCATCTGCGCCGCGTGTCGCACGTCGAGTACACAGAAGCCAGCAGCTCGACACGCAAAAATCTTGTCAATCCTTTCACAAAGTTGCTCCGACAAGGCAAGCAAGCCGTTTTATCATCATCCAACGAAGCCTCTTTTCGTCCAGCGACAGATACTTTGATCGCTTCAGTTTTAGCCGGACACGAGCAGCCCGGGATAAAGAGAAAAGACGCGACTACCGGTGTACCGGGGAGAACAAGTGACTAGCTACTTAATCCGTTACACAGCTTAATCCCCTTTAATTAAATGCTCCTTCGATCATCCCTCGGCTCCATTCTGACCGAAACGGCGCGCGCCTAAAGACCCTGAACACTTTTACGAATGAACTCAAATGATCTCGTTCGCGAAATAACCAGCAACGTTTAACACTAGATTGCCCAAGGAAGTCATTTTCACTGCTTTTTAATTTCAATTAGAAAAACAATTATGTATATAATGACACAATTTCTTAGAATTTTGTGACTTTTTCTACAACATATAAATGCGTTTATTAATAATTGTAGTTACCTACACCCTCCTTCATTTCCGGTATATATATGTGTGTGTTATACCTTTGTTTCGATTATTTTACGTCGCTTTTTCAACTGCTATGGTTATTAAACGACGGGAAGGGTTATGTTAGGTTTATTAATAATTGTAGTTACCTACACCCTCCTTCATTTCCGGTATATATATGTGTGTTATACCTACATTGCCCAAAAGGGCAATTTGGGAAATTTTAAATAATCAAATGACTCTTATTATTGAATTGAGTTCGGCTCTGTATTGAAATAACAGTTTTCATTTTTTTTTCGATTACCGTCCCATGATAACATACAAGTATACATGATAAATTGTCGATTTGGGCGTATACTTGATAAGTTGCAGTTGCTCAATAAGCTAAAGTAGTACTTGTTATTCAAATCTTTATGCAGTGATACTTGTTCTAACAAATTTTTTTTATTGTTAATATTTACTAATAACTTGTTATATAACTGTAAATAATATAAAAAATATTAAAGATTAATTTTAAACAAATTTCTTTACACATTAGTTATTCTTTCACAATGCAGTCATTTTGACTGCTTTTGGCCAATATAGGTATATACTGAGTTTCAGTCTTCTTAGTGTTAAACGCTGCTGGCTATCCAGTCGTTTCTTGATTATTTATTTAAAGTCAACTAACTGTTGAGTTCAATATCGTCTTATAAATATTCCACGTAAGTTTGTTTATTTAGCGAACAATTCTTCAATCTGTTGCTAATACTGTGCAGTAAATTATTCCAAATTGTTTTTATTGATACTAGATTATGCTTATAGGAATGTTGATGGCTTTTTGTGCTTCTCATTATTTTTCATACGATAAAAGCACTTTTATATTTACTTATATCCGTCAGTTTCGCAAATTGTAACAGTAATTAGGATCTATCACTTACCGCAGCCAATGTCGTTTCGAAATCGGAGTGAGACAGCAAATCGCATCGTACTGATCAGCAATCCAGACGATCATTATGATGTAGAAGGCAGTCGTATTGTCGTTGAAGAATTCCGACATGATCGCCTCCATTCCTGTAACAGAAAATTAATTCTGCTGTAGTAAAGGCTAATTTTGTGTGAAGCTAATTCGATACTACTGTTCGAATTAGTGTCGATAGGTCAGGGGAATCGATTCGAATCTATGGAAAGAAGTTACCTCCCTTCTCCCAAAAGAGGAAAAGTGGGAGACAAGTGTGATGACATTGGTTCGAATCGATGTTACTGATTAATTATTATTATTAGTAATTTGTCGAACGAATCTGTAAACTTCTGATGAATGAAGTAATACTGGGATATGTTTGGATCATTAGCTGATAGAAGAATTTCAGTCTTTTCTGGTGCTCGTGGATTACGAATTCCCTCAGTCGTAATCGAAAATTTATACACGCCGAGAACCGATCCCGTGGGCGTAAAACATGAAGCAGGATTAATCACGCTAAGAACACGCTTTTACGCTCGCGCGTCTGGAAGATTTGCATGCGTGAATTTTACACGCGTTCTTGTTTCTATACACGACGGTAATGCCGCACACAGACTTCGTTACAAACGTCAAAACAGTGCGTGCATAGAGCAAACTATGTTCCAGACACCGGATACTGGCGATTGTTAATATTGACTCTGCTACAACCTTGAAATATACGGAATTGTTGGGGTATTTTTGCGAAACCAGTTCACGGTACAAATAACTGTCAATTTTTTAAGAAATTTTCTAAACGATCGCATTCATTTTGAAAACTACAATTAATGTTATTGACGCACTGGTTCGATCAATTGGAGACAATAAGCAAATTTGCAAGATATTACATGAAATTTAATTCAACGTTTCGGTCTAAGTTTAGACCATTTTCAAGAATGTAAACGTTCAATGAAATTTCATGTAATATCGTGCAAATTTGCTTATTGTCTCCAATTGATCGAACCAGTGCGCCAATAACATTAATTGTATTTTTGAACAATTGTCGATCGAGATACAGAGAACTGTTGCATTCATGTCGAACCAGAAAAGTCACTTCATTATTACAGTAATGTCTCGCTATACGTGAAAACTTCCAGGCCGAAATGTCACTTTGATATTTTCTTTTAATATTTATTTAACGTCACTTTTAATTCTTTGCTAAGGTTATTTCGCGACGGGACGTACAGTTTATTAAGGTGAGTGCTAAACCACGTTCACTTTAATATTTTGTTAAAATTTTATTGTGTTTAACGATTTCTTTGTGACACCTTTACCAACATATGCGTGACATTTTTCTGATCAACGATAACAGCAATCAATAGAGTTGGAAACATATGGTGTTCAACAAAGTTTGCCAGCTTCGCTATTTCCGTTTCGGTGCTGCTAAATAACTAATAAATTCCGCAAGATCAACGTATACGACAGACATATCGAGGTTCATATTTTATACACAAAAATCGTTACTCCAAATCTCCTCCAATTTGTGCAGTTCCTTGCAGGTTACTCTGGCATAAACGTGTCATGTATGCAAGAATACTATGAATCTTGTATATATACATATATTATATGGACATATGAGAACGTGCGCTATGTATGTTATATACACATACGCGCGTCAAGCCGAATACATATGTTTAGGGACATGGTGTGGCACCTAAAGCCTTGGATGCATATATTCTCTGTTATGCGATAGAAATTGTAAACCGAATTAGACTGACGTGCAATCATCTGTCTTGAAGCAAGCGTGAAACAGTTGTGTACAAAACACCCTATGTAGATGTAGTCGTTACGTGTTACATACTCATAGACGTGCAATTCCACAAAATATAGCCAGCAAAATATTTAAATTTTTGAGACTGTTAGGGATACATCCTGAATTTTTGCAGATGCGCAGAATGATAATATAGAATATAGAACAATAATATAGATATAGAATATAGATTAATAATATAATATAAATATAATAATTTATAATTTATATAATTTATATTTTATAAATATAATAATATAAATATAAAAATATAATAATATAGAATATAGCATAAGAATATGAATATAATTTTCTTTTATTTGATTGTTATATAGAATATAATGATAATATAAACTTAATATTAATAAACATGAAATATAATATATATGAAATACAGGACTCTGTAAAAATTTGGTTTTTCACTTAATAATTGTTTTAAGAGAAGTCACAAATGAAGTTTCAAATATTTTTTGAAGTTTTTCTTGGTTCATGAGTGCACAAAATTCGCAATCTATGGATTAATTATAAAAGAAACAGGCCATGTTTGACAAAAGCTCCGTACTCTAAAAATATTAATCTCCGTCGCGAACCCGCACAAAAACGCAATTTCGCATGACTTAATTAGAACAACTCGAACATCTCTTTGCCAAGGGATATCGCAAGACCATCTCATTATCACGACTTGACATTGCGGCGTGCGCAAAAAAAAAACGGGATTATTAATTCGCACCTAACGAACAGGAAAAAAAAACACAGAAAAAAGGAGGGGGAAGGGGGCAGAGAAAATTGTTCGGCCAGAGAGAGGAAAAGCTTTGTTTGAGGTTTAAAAATAACGAAACAACTCACGGGGATCGATACACGCAATCGTCTGCCATCAAACCCGCTGGCTTGTCCTATTAATCGAATACTTTCCGCACAATTAAAAGTTCGTGGTACAGTGTGCAAGACCTCGCCCCATGTAAATTTAATACCGGTCCCACCGGCCATTATACTGTTAAAACAATACGTTCAGCGCATTCCGCGCGGCGGTTTTTATTGTTCCGCAGGCGTTGAACGTTAAATCTCACTTATCGGGTGAAACATCGTCCAAGTTATTTCACTTGAAACGACTCTACGTCAAACTAGTTGCGAACGAGAATTTAGGAAGCGGACGATGATAAACTGGCCGGGATTATGGTCCTGTCCACTTTGAAACAATTAGCACGGTATCAAGAGAATCGTTGGACACTACGAAATGTTGAAAATGTTTCATTTTTGGAATTGTCGTATTTAAACGTTACTGGACATCTCCACATGAATTAAGAACAATTTTATGAGTACAGATCTTTATCTATATAATAAAAATCAAATGCTGTTCGTTGGTCACGACATCACGTGAGAACGGCTGGACCGATTTGAGTAATTTTTTAAAGAAAATGTTTGTAATAGACCTAATAAGGTTTTTGGGGAAAGAAAAATTGGCAAAGTGGCCCGGAAAAATGAAAAATTCGGGAAAAAATGAAAGTAGTTTTTGCTATAGGATTTTTGTATGAATTCACACAAGAGCATAAATCACGATTCCAACAATGGATATGCGTTATTCGTTTTTTGTTTTGTTCTTTATGGTCCTGAAAAAGTTTGCAGGAAAAAAAATTCGAGACAATTACAAAGGAAAGTCGGAAAATTCGGACAAATTGCAAAAATCATCTTCTAAATATAGTCTTTCTTAAATTGAATATCCATGGCCACAATTGTTAATAAATACAATGATCACTCAGAAATACGTTTTTTTCTCATTTATACTTCGTTCGTTTATTACTTCGTTTACAGATCACAAACTTTATTGAAATTTGGACAGGACAACGCCTGTCGGGGCAGCTAGTACAAAATTAAAAATTTTTGTACCAGTTTGTAGAAACACAAAACACATGAAAAATTTGGTTCTTCCCTTAATGATTTTACGCGTGCAAAATAAAGTGATTTTATACATTTATGGCAAAAGTGAGTAAGTGGAATAGAACATAATAAATATATATATGAGAATAATTTAAACATACTGTTACATGATTTCCAAAAACTGCAGCACAAATAAAATTTTACTATACTCCTGTTTATTGCAAAGAAGATGGAAAATTTTTATTTTGTAAACAATTCATCTGCAATATTGAATCATGCCTAAACGCACTGCGAAAAGTTTCGTGGCTTTAGATCGTTTAATTTTCCTATAATATATTCCTGAAGGTTACAATACCATTTGTTTGATTTAATGTGAGGGCAACGTTAAATAACTTTAGAAAAATGTGATTTGAAATGTGTACAGTGCACAACTCATTATTACAGACTAAAGATCTAATCTATTAGAAGAATAGGTATAAAACCGAGTCATATGCTCGCTGGTGCGTTGCCTAATGAATTGTAACGATATGAAACCCCCTAGGGGACCAGTCGGAAATAATAAAAGTATCCTAGGGCGTGTCGTAGTCGAGTCACGAAAGTGCAAAGCGAGATAGTTGAAACAGGTCGTAGGGTGATTAATAAAAGTGTTGAATAGTCTCCGTTAGATATCCGGGGTGAGCAGACATGTTGTATAGTGTAAATACTACGTCACAAAGGGACTGTACATGTACAATAATAATGTGTGGGGAATAAAGTGCACGATATTTTTCAAGTTATAAAGTCCCACAAGCTCGATCATCAAGAATATGGGATTAGATATAATTTAATGACAAATTATCAATACATTTTGCTTGTAACCAACTTTTTCAATGAAACTGACGGTTTAGATTAAACTAGTAAATATACGTCGAATTATGTCGCGTTTGATATCGTTTTAATCAGGAAAGCGTCATGAGTATGTTGGTAAAAGTTTCGTGAAGAAATCATTAAAAACAAAGAAGTTTTAATCAAAAATAGATCTCTGTATTTTTATACAACACTGGTAGATCTGTCGATACCAAACTGTCTGACTTGTTAGGTGCACAAGTGAGTTGTCTTCAATTTGAAACAATGAAGATTTTACTGAAAGACAATGTTGTCATTGGACCATTACACGACACCTGCTGATACTGACCCTTTGCTGAAGAAATAGTGTGTGTACACGGTATACATATTTTTTTTTATTTAAGCTTATCCAGACCTTTAAGTGTAAAATATGAGTACAGTTTGAATGTCATTATTGTTTAGCATATCTGGTTATATACGCAGGTTGTATTCTTTCAAGAAAGTAGGTACAACTTTCACAACAACAACAAAGTAGGAACAAGAAAGTACAGGGTCTGACGAAGGCCCTGAGGGCTAGAAAGAACTCGATCCTGCGTAAATCATCTAGTTTCTTGTCAAGTCAACAAATCGAAAGTCTAGTTCTATTTTATATTTCACATATTTAGCAAAAATTTAAACATGTTTTATGTTGTTGTCCGATAGTGTAGGAAACGACCACAGATGCCAATACCTCGAGCAAGAGGAAGGACGACGTTAGTGTACGATGGTGGCTCGCGACGACCAGAATGAATAGTTTGTGGAGCGAGGGCGTGACCTCGGATAATTAGTTTCTTGATCGGACAGAGTGCGACGAAACAAGAAGAAGCCAACGCTGGGGGAATGCTGATGAGTGTCCTCCCAGCGGTTTACATCCCAAATGTACGCGACACGGGAATGGTACAAATCGACCAGCACGCAAACTGTCACACTCCTCCCTAGTGAAAATAGCTGGGTGAAGAATTACTGGCCAGCACAGTCTGGTTAGTTAATTACATTGGTCCATGGACAGATGGGCAACTTGGAGAATGAAAGTGTCGACGGAATAAGTAACGCAAGCTCCGCTTGTTGTTGTCTGTTTTGCTCGGAACTATTAGGGCTACCACGTTCCTAGCTAACCCGCGAAGATAAAGTGAACGCTGATACGAAAAGTACGGCAGAAACACGAAACGATATAAAAGGGATGAGAGTACTATTAGCCGTGATTTAACCTCTACCATCCGGCCCATTTGTTTCCACGTAAACCGATGAATTCTATTAGGTCATTGCACCCTAAATTGATCACTTTTTGCTGTCGATCAGGAATTTTGTTCGCACCACTCTGAATCAACGACCACTACTTCACAGACGACGAGTAACATGGCTGTACTTCGTTCGAATCTTTATCCCTCGTTTCAGTGCCATTGTAATCATTGTAAAAATCTGATAACAGGGCGTCCCTAAAATGTTCAACCTTGAAAGGGACAGTTCGGCAGATTATTTGAAGTGGCATTTTCTTTGCAAAAATGTACACCTAGTTAACATTGTTAACCCTTAGCACTCGCGTCACTAAAAATTGCTATACTATTATTTAAATAATTGTTTACACTATCAGATATGTCGGTATCTAACCAATTACTACACATTTAAGTATTGTATGAGGTATTATATCAATTTCATATTTATCAAATTTAAAAAATCATAGAGAATGGATATATTGTAGGTCAGAAGAAACGTTTAATTTTCGAGTTAAAATAGCTCTGAGTGCAAAGGGTGAAGATGTTATTAACGAATCACACGGACCAATAAGAGCGCAGCCACGACTCGCAATAGTGGTAGATTCCACTAAGCGTAGTGAAACAGTGAACAAGAAGCAGAAATTTCTGCTATTTATGATATTTATATAATTTGTGCGTATTATGTTAATACTCAGAAAAAGAGAAAACAAAAATATCCGGTAACTATGGTTTTACTTCTAACGCTATAAAAATCAAAAAATTTCTTTAGTAAGTAATAAATAATTGTAGTTGCAAAAATCTCATGTCATTGGCTGGAAATGAATTTGTTAAATAGTTGTTCGAAACAAATTTTTTTAAATTATTCATTAATTGTCCATCATAATATATTTATTACAGTGCAGAATGTTCACATATTTTCCAATAGAAATGTATTCTCCCGATGAAGCGTTCTAATAAATTCGTGCTAAAATTGCACGAAATTTTATTATAACTGCTATCTCGTTTCCTTTCGTTCGGTAATACATGCTATAACTGCATAAACATTGATGGTTTACTCATTATTATTTGACTTGCGTTGAAATTAATCGAGTCACTTCGGAGAATTGTGTCACGGAACGGTGTTTCACGCGATAATCCATCGAGAATACTGCGCTTTATTCGATTTTCTGGTCGTTTGAGGCGGTTTCAGTTTAAACTGTTTAGGTGACGTGATCTACGCGTATGTGTGTGTGTGCACCCTGAAACGAGGAGTATACGTGTATACAACGATATTTATACTCTTGGAAATGCATTGGGTTTACGATCATATTTATTGACTCCAAGACGGCGGAAAGAAAAATGACGTTTACATACGAGGCACCATTTAATTTTCTTTTAGTCCGCTGCATTCTTTTATATACGCTGGGGATTACAACAAATACATCACTACACGTACGAAGAATAAACAAACTTGTCCGAAAAATATTCCGAATAATTAATTTCTTCTTTTATTCCCAGCATTCAATTATAAAAATTGACGTCTGAATAAATGCTGGTAGTTAAATGGCCTGTTTAAATTTTTGCATAAGGTTTGCATTCCAGTTGGAGTCTGAGGTTCGCCTTGTTTTCTGTATTGGCTATTAATTTTTGTCATAAAAGCATAAAATCCACAGTAAATTGTATCAAATATAAAACAGTAAAAATATCAGAAATATTAAAGAATGTGGTTACAGTATAACAAAACTCGTTAAAATTATTAAGGGAAGAGACAAATGTTTAATACAGCTTCTGTTTCTTTCAATTGATGCACAAAACGTTTTTCCAGTTTGACAATTCCTTGAAACAAGCTTGTAAAATTGAATAAGGCGAGGATAATTTTCTAAAAACATGAAGTATGAAAGTGGAAGTAAAATAAATGATGTTAATACAGGTTCGAAAGGGAGAGGCCGTTTCGCGCGGTTACGGATAGAGTCGAGGGATAGTGTGTTCGCATAAATGTATTCCTGAAATATCGATTCTTTTTTGCACAGGTGAACGTAACCCGTTAAGGTCGGCGGTACTGTCTATATTTTTCGCATAAAAGTCGGGAAATTCTCCGTCCACGGATTCCAAGCTATACGTTCGCCGTCGTCTCCCGAAACACCGAGAAATTTTTCTCAAGTAACGAGGATCCTCTTGATCGGTTTTTTCGTGACGGAAAAATGCTAGCGACATAAATTGGAACGTTCCCCGTGCAATTTCAGCGACGCGCAAGATTATCGAGCGTTCGTCGTAGTTGCTCGAGGAATTTTAACGTCTTTATAAAAGTCAAGAGGAAGAGGAAAATGTCGTGGCACACTCGGTCAGGGCCTTCTCGCTACCATGCTGGGGGGCTTACCCGAAGGCTGAGGTAATGTCCGGCTAGTATGCATTTAAATGAGTGCATTATCCGGCGTTAAGATCATTTCGGGCGTAGGCCCGTTTTCCGAACTGATTCATGCGTCTACAAGTTGTTACCGAAACCATGATATTTGCGACGTTAGATCCCCCGAAATTGTCCTCCACCTTTCTCCTGTTGATCCTCCTGTTGAGGGCTTCTCAAGGTGTTCATGGAAATTCGCATTCCTATTACTAAGAGAAATGTGCTCTGGAAGAAGCCATTTTCCTAGACGTTCATTTCTAATAATATCATTATTACAAATAAACATTGCATTAATTTCAACATGCAGAAACTGCATAGATATGTGTATCCGTTTTCTTAATAATTTTAATATTTCCAGAATAATACGATATTTTTAAATTCTGTAAATATTCCCACTGGTTTCCCATTTTTATCGCGAATCCATAAAATCCGCTTTTCAATGATGAAAAGAATATCGCAGTTCATGAAATACAAAAGTGACGCTTGCTTTGTCCGAAAACGTGTTCACCAAAATTTATTTTTGATCTGTGAATTCTTCATTTAATAGTACTAACGCACTGTTGTTTTGATCATTCTCTTGCCAAATTGTTAGTCGTAGACCGTACGATAATATCTATTAGGTGTACAATAAAATTGTAGTCTTTTTCCATTTGTGTCGGTGTGATAACAAACCTCATACGTGGGTATGTGTGTAAACAAAATAGAATTCAAGAGAAGACATAAATGTTAAAAATTCTCAGGTTAAGATTGTTTTACGTAACGCGTAACCGCGATACGGCGTCGATCCAGCTGAATCGAGCCACGCTATCGATCCACATTTTATGAAATCTTGCACAAAATTAATCCCTCGACCTCGTATTACCAATTTGTACTTTAGACTCGTGGCGGACTGTTCTCAGAATTCCGCGTTGTCGTTTTACTCGGTTTCGCTTGCGCAACCCAGCCGATTTACAGACAGGATGCCTCGAAGCGAGATTTTGAAAAAGTCAATCGTTAACCCACATCTGGTTCATTGACTCCCAGAGTAAAAGTTATCTGGACTCACGCTGGCGGAGGTCATTGAACCGAGCGTACGGTAATGGCAATGATTTCTGCGATGACGAAAACTGATAAGTTCAGCTGTAGTAGTTTTCAATTGAAGATAGCGATTTCTGTGGCTCGAAGGTGCTAACTAGAGTGAAGAACTATCGTAGATTCTAATCTAATAGACGCTTTTGTTGACCAATCAGCTTTATCTTATTTTGCAATATTCTCGCGTGGCTATCTTTCGTTAATGAAACAATTGTACTTTGGAAGACTGTACAGTGGATTTTAACCTGGAAGTTAATACTTCGATACTGAAGTCTATTATCGTTAGGCACGTGTAAACAGTCGATGTTCTTCGAACATTCTTCTTCCAATAACTTTCACATTCCAACTATTCCCAACAATGTCCAACAACGGCCACACAAACTGGACTCACTCCCACCTTATTACCAAAACCGAAGCAAGCACCTGCGAATCGCAATCCCTGATTGAAACGGTTCTAAAAATAACTGTTTGAAACGGTTAAATATCGGTTCTGACTGAAACAGTTATGAGAACCGAAAAAATATTATAACTGTTATAGATATATCGGTTCTTGTACATATCGGTTTCGGTTCTACAGAACCGATATTATATCGATTCCGTTTCGGTTCTATAACTGTTATTTTTCGATTCTTAAATCGGTTTCGGTTCTTAAAAATCCATAATATATTAGTCCCGTATCAGTTCTACAACTATGCAACTCATATTTTTTGCTTCTGTATCAGTTATAGTTTAGTTCAACATATGTATATAATGAATAATTATATTTGACTTAATTAATATGTTAGTTTATATGTATTATAAAATATAACCGATATATATATATATATATGTCGGGGCGTGC
This sequence comes from Lasioglossum morio, assembly GCA_916610235.2. NCBI lineage: Eukaryota > Metazoa > Arthropoda > Insecta > Hymenoptera > Halictidae > Lasioglossum > Lasioglossum morio. The sequence goes on from OU744333.1 coordinate 5,123,852, forward strand.
TGACATAGGCAATGATTTGAAAATTTGTATTATTATTATTAATGTCATGTTTGTTTTATTGATTGTAATTTATAAATTTGTGTTACTGTTACGCGTGTTTTATTTTTTTGAAGAAATGCGAGATAAGGTCCTTTAGGAAAATGGTTTAGGTCCTCGTTGAACGTGACCACCGATATAATATCGGTTCCATAGAACCGGAATCGAAATCGATATAAGGCAGAACCTTTTTCACTCATAACTGTTTTAACCCTCATCCACTCGGATAATCTTTTGTACTATTCTAAATGAATTTGAAATAGGTACCCGGGTACCAGGTCGTGTGGATGAGGGTTAAGACAATTTCGGTTCTTATAACTGTTTTGAGAACCGAAACCGATATCATAACCGTTTTCAACCCCTGCCTGCGATACCTGCTACGTAAATACTCTATCGAACATATCTTGGTTACCTGTCCAAAATACAATGCAAAAAGAACACAACGTGCGAGAACCGCTGAACATATTACAAGCGGAAGGGTCCTGCAAAAAAATACTAAACTTCCTGAAAGATATCGGGTTATAGTATCTGATATACACAAGTGCTAAACCATAGACACACCCACAGGGGTCTCTAATAACCGAAGTTAGATGCATGTGACCTTAATCCTTCACTGCATGATTTTTTAATTGGGATGAAAAAACTGAAAGAAGATCATTTGTTGCGTTTTATTCAAGAGAAAATATTTTAAAAAATTAAAACAACATTTTCAGAAAAATAAACATAATTTCGAATAGTAAGAAAACACATTCTTCGTTTACTATATACCAGATTTGTTATCTATATCAGATATGATACACTATACAGCGAAGGATTAAACACGCAAATAAAAAAAAAATGTGTAACAACAGCAATAATTTTATATTCACTTTATTTTGACAGATACCCTGGAAATTCCCACGATTTCGGATAGTAACAGCTAAGGTGTAGGAATCGCAGGCGATTCTAACAGCAAGCTGCGAGGCACACCGATAAAGTGAGGAATCTCGAAGTTTGCCGAAATCGATGTTCACGCATGATTGATCGGCATCACCGTTTCGTGCGCGTAGGTGCAAGACGGTGTAAAACGGATGCGTCGCGCACAAATACGTACACGTCGCACACGCCGGCAACTGTACATCTATCTTGTCAATCACGACTGCGAATTAGTTTTGATGGTGCTGGGTTGTCGTGAAACCAACGTGGCGGAAATTATAATTATGCGATGGTTACAGGCTGCGCCAAATCTAGGTGACGCCCACGAACCCGATCCTTTCGGCTAGGATAGCTTAAGCTTCGGAATAGATTAAACACTGTGCGAACACGAACATTATACCAGCAAAATCATTGTTCAAAGCAGTGTCCATCGCAGTTTTCAATTCGGAATTTATCTGACAGTTACGTGATGTACATATGCGATACAAATTCTCATTCCGATTTCAAAACGTACATGTATATATGTTCGTAAACGTATATCAAACGTTTTATTTAATTATCTCTATTAATTCAGCCTCTTTTGGTTATTTCTTTATTTATTTTCATTAATACTATCGCTTCAACATGAACATTATACCAGCAAAATCATTGTTCAAAGCAGTGTCCATCGCAGTTTTCAATTCGGAATTTATCCAACAGTTACGTGATGTACATATGCGATACAAATTCTCATTCCGATTTCAAAACGTACATGTATATATGTTCGTAAACGTATATCAAACGTTTTATTTAATTATCTCTATTAATTCAGCCTCTTTTGGTTATTTCTTTATTTATTTTCACTAATACTATCGCTTCAACTAATTTGTGAGTGTTTCTTAATACAACAAGTGAATTCTACGAAAAAGAGAAATTAGTAAATAAGTCGAAAGCATAAAATACTTCATACATACGTTCTTCGTGATATTCTATCACAGCTTTATCCAATGCTTGACTGTACGCTTTTAAATTCAATATAGTTTCTTGTGCAACCTGATTTCAAAAACAAGTTACAATAATGTCATATTATCAAATAAATGGATACACAGAGGAGTATTGTTACGTTACCGTTAATTCGATACACTTTGCTTTATATTTTTTACGCGCTTGTCTGTATATATCTTGTTTTAATTCTTCTGTACTCTGTTCAACAGCTCTTTCTAATTCATCTTTATTACCTCTTGTCATGTTTTTCTAAATGTTTCAGAATATATTACACATACATCCAAAAATCACAATGTTGCAGCATACATAGAAAGGATTGCTTTGTAGAAAATCGAATTGTAATAATCACTGACTCGTGACCAATTGGCAAGAATTCTGATAAACTGTCCGGCCATTGCATACCATTTCTACTTATTCATAAGCATGAATACACAGTATAGAAAGTCTACAGGATCGAGTTCCTCAAGAGAATGCTGCACGCATAAAAATGTTACTGCGTGCTTTTTCTTTATTCCGGCATAAACAGAAAGATATTATTTGTTGTTCAAGATTAAAAACGTTTAACAATTTATTATCTCTCAACTTTTATTACGCACAAAGGTCCGCAGTTTCAACCATGAACAACGAAACATGCTTTATTTTTGGCAACGCGACGGAAAGTATAGCAAAAGCATATTTAAACGGCAAACGAATGCGCGAGGATTCTTTTACGGGAACAGATTCCTCGATGAACGGAACACGAAACAAAGGTAACGCACAATTATACCGTTTCCTGAAGGAACGACTGCTAATAATGTGGTTAATCAGTGGTCAACTGTGTGCGACCATCGCTTACGTGTCATTGGCATCGAACAAAGCCTAGCCGACACTAATTTCGAGCAGACCACCAGGACAACCGGAACATCCAGCACCTAATGGACATAATATTTCCTGCTGACCGAGCATACTAAGCGCACTCGAGCTTGATGGAATCCGAGATTGGACGCATTTCCCTATGATCAAATGAAAATGAGGATACGCGCGTTCCAATTTTTCTTATCGTCCCTTCCACACCTTTTCAATTCACTTTCGAAACAATATTCAGACTCCGTCGAACACTATTTCTCATCATCTAATTTTTTTCTTGCTAGACTTTTCTGATCAATAAAAATTACTATGTTACCCAAAACAATTCCTACATTGCTAAATGTCTTTGCGTTTAATACATTGCCAAACGCTCAAGGCGCGAGTAAATTCAATCGATTTTATACATTATTAAATATTCTCAACTATTCACAAATACTCGTAACGTTATATTCTTTCCATTTTTCTTTTTACAGTAATTGAATCAAAATGTAACTGAAAGTGGTTCTACTTAAAATATAAACTAAAAAACACAGCAAAATATAAAAGTTCCAAAACAGGGTTTTAAAAATACAAGTAGCATGGAGACTAATTTAATAGAAACTAATTTTACCAAATGATACGCTCTTGAAATTGTATACGTCTATCTGTTCACATTAGAAATATTGTGTTTATAAAGTGTTTACCTAGCGTAGCAACTACTTTTCTCGCGTATGATGGCGCATCCAATGATTATCATAGTTGATCAATCCCCGCATCAAACTCAATGGGGAATATGGTCTCGCTGCCACTGTATTTTGATACTTACAATTCACTACACATGCAACTATGCAAATTATATATAAAGCGAGACGCGATCAAAGGAAGCAGAAACTGGGAAAACAGGTTTACGTGCATGTTTGCATTGGACACAACACGTGTACGCACATTGTACACGTGTTTCAAGCTCTGTGAGCACGAGTAGATCAATGACGCTCTCTATGTTGATTCAACTATCTAACCCCAACTACTTGCTCTGTAACTATTGCTCAACTCCAGATTCCATGGCGCATTTCCTCCGGATATGAAGAGATGCGATGCCCCCTGCCCCTTCACTGTGTTTATGACAACAGTTATGGTTTAATGAACCGGTGCAATTAAACAAAGAAACCAAACGCTAATGACTCGATACTCGTCTTGAAACGGAATTTAAAAATTTTCAATGTCTGAGAATTTCACAATAAACTGTGCAGAAACAACAGTAGTGTCGAAATTATTATTTAAGAGAAAATGATGAAGCTTCTGCGTCTTGTCTATCTGATTCATATAAACGATTAGGATCCCTAATCAGTATTATTAGTTGACAATGAAATTTGCACCTGACACTATGGTCAAGTTAATTTCAGACCGAATAAATCAATATTCAAAATTGTTACAACTACAACAATTACACTGATTTAACTGTTATGTTATAACAATACCTACTTTGAATGCAATATCGTTCGAACTGTTAAATAAATTAATGTATTAATCTATATAAATAAAAATTAAATGCTGTTCGTTGGTAAGCGCATCACTTGAGAACGGCTGGACCGATATGGCTAATTGCTTTCTTTTAATGTTCGTAATAGTCCGAATAAGGTTTTTAGGGGAAAGAAAAATTGGAGAAGTTGCCCGGAAAAATGAAAATTCGGGAAAAAATAAAAGTGCGTTTTTCTATGGGATTATCTCCTCCGTAAATTGAATATCCATGGCCACAATCGTAAATAGATACACTGATCACTCAGAAACACGTTTTTTTTTCTTATTTTTACGTTGTTTACAGATTTCCAATAGCTTCTCACAAATTCACAAAACGATCAGAAACTTGGACAGGACCAATTGAAATTTGGACAGTACAACGTCTGTCGGGTCAGCTAGTATTTTAAAAAATATCACTTTAGCGAGACATCTGTGAGCTTACAATAGAATTACTGTGTAACATACGAAGATCATAAATGCTATTATTTTAATACGAATTATGTTCCTTCGCTGGGCAGATCACCCTACATTGGAGAAACGTATGACGTCCTCAATCAGTATATGTATCCTAGATTTTACCGTTGTTATCACCGCTATCACCCTTTGTGTTCTCTCTAAAATTTCGTTGTTACATTTGTCGTTCACAGCTGTTGCGCCCGTGATTTTCTCGCAAGCTGTGTATCGTCGGAGTGAATTCACGTGAAATCGACCACGTGTCGTATAGCATTTGGCCTCGGGAACGACGAGCAAGACGATTTTGCATAATGGAACGTCAAAGAACGGAGTCACTGGCGCCCCGGCGCATCAGTAACGCATGATCAACCGCCTAACATGCTGTAAACACATTTTCAGGGACGGTCAGAACACGGTTGCACTCGCTGCTATTTCGTTTATCTACTTACGACCCCGTCGGAACAACTTTGCTTCTATCGGGGTACCCCGGCATACCGAGAACCGTTACCGAATCGCCTAACTCGCATTTTCCGACAGCTTTATCCGAGACCAGAGTCAACTAACGAACGTATCTAATCCGAAATCATGCTAACCTTCATAAATCACCGGACAGGTACGTCGGCGATCGACAAACTTTAGATCATTCAGTCAACATGACAAATCTACATTTTAAATTCTTAATTTTGTTTTTTTTTTAAACTCCAATTGATTTTGTTTATTTTCTTTTAACTAAAACTCCAATTGATCTTTGTTATAATCTAAACAGAAGTCACTTTATTCAATTTCTGGACTGTTGTAAATTTTTTTGAAACAGTAGAACTACCTGATGACCCAAAATGACCCAGTTCAAATGTTTTATTATAATCTGAACATTACATTCTATTCTTATGTCTGTAATTATTCTTCATTACAATCTAAAGAAACGACAATTTATTGAATTTCTAGGACGACGTAATTTTTATAAAACAGTAGAACCATGCAAGAATATAAATCCGACAATGTTAAGAGGATTGTGCTAGCAGGCTACAAAATTTTTGTAAGATCGATGTGTTCTACTTTATCAGTAGTATGTAACCCTCTAACACAGACGAAAATTTTAAGATCGCGATTAATGTTATGTCGTGTTCATACGTGTTTTTCGAAATTCTTGTTAACGTTGAAGAATACATTGTTCTCCCTTTTGTTACAAGCATTTCCAATGACATAAGAAGAATTTTTATAAAAGTTGGGTTACATACTATCTACAGAATTCCGGCATATTTAAGAAGTCTGTTTCCTAGGATTAAAGATCCAATACCTTTATTAAAATGTTGTAATGTAATTTATCAAATACCTTGCAAAGGATGTAATTCAACTTACATTGGACAAACATCTAGACAATTGATTACAAGGATCAAAGAATATAAAAGAAATATATTTTTATCATCATCACAGCATACAGCCTTGACAAAGCATTCATTAGAACTAGACCATGCGTTTGATTTTGAACATGCAAAAATACTTGATAAAGAAAGTACTTTACACCAAAGATTATTATTAGAAACTGTCCACATGATTAAACATCATAGCGTCAATCTCAGGTATGAAAAAACTGATATTAATGAAATTTACGCTACATTACTGAATCACTAGTTATCCAATGATGATGTTTCTGAAAATTTAATCTTTTGCATCCTGTTAAATATAGTAATGGTCGAAGCATACACTTATTAACACGTTATGTTAATTTCACACATAAAATGAGTGCTAATGTTCTACCTCCAATTTTTAGTAATACAATGCTGGAAATGTGATGATGAATACTTAAAAATTGAATTTCACGCCAAATATGGATTCTTTGGTTCTTGATCCTTGACACACGATTGGCTAGTTATATTTCCGATACTCTTTTGTTTTCTGTGTTGAGTGTGCCACAACAGTAACAGTTTAGTACAGTTCCAACCGGCTTAGTGACTAGCAACATTCCTTTGAATTTGATTTCAATTTGTTTTTTTTACAATTAGCATGTATGTAGAAACATCTAATTTTCAAAACTATTAAATAGTCAGTTTAATGAATAATAAATTTTATTACTTTGATTTTCATAGACGCGGACTTTTCTTGAAAATGGTTCAAAACAAAACCGAAACGTCGAAAATATAATTCTGCAAAATTGCTAATTTTTGTATTGTTGATCGAACCTGTAACGCTGATATCATTTAGAGCATATACATACGATCGTTAAAAATAGAGAATAGAATACATTGAGTTTGGAACAGCAGAATTCACGTGGCCACGAGGATGGTCAGTTTTCGTAGCACGGACGTTCAATGATTTCTTGTTTTATAGCTCGTGTTTTATACGATATGCCGTTGAGGGGCCACCAGTTGCTTGGCCAGCATTCGGGTAAAATGGCGACAGAAGTGGTAAATTTCCGGATTCGTACTTGCTACTGTAAGGATTGGCTCGAGTTCGCACGGGAACACTCGTGTGTATATCGGGTTTACGGGTGGATGTAGAAGAAGGAAAGGAAGCCTTAGGGAAGTTGTTATCTGGAGTAATGGGTTCCGGTTCCTGTGTCGTTTCCTGCCCTCCATCCGTCATCCTGCAGCTTTCTCCCTCTCTCTCTCTCTCTTGCGAGTACCTCCACGATTTCTCAGCCCTCTATATATGTGTACGCTGCCGGCCAAAAGTATGAAATCCGGCCTCTGTGATTATATGTGCGCCGTACACACCCCTGCAGAATTTCCAGGACACTTCGTGATGAAACAAACTTAAGGAGCTGCACACTTTTCGGTAAAATAAGGGGAATCGACTTTTCAAATTGGTCAATTTCATTAACACAACCCTCCTGGAATGCCGTGCCAATTTTTATGTTGCTAAAATGAGTAGATGCAATTTGAAACAGTAAAAACATTGAAAGAATTCAAAGACACTATTGTATTTTTATTTCACTACGGAAAACTTTTATATTGCACAAAAATCTGCAGCCTACAAACCCTAAAGTGAATAATGTATCTTTGGTTTTTAGGGAATGATTTTATAAGAAAATTGTAACACTCTTTACAGAAAAAATTCCGGAATACATTTTTAACATGTTTCAGGGTCATGTTCGTGCGTTGAATTTGGAGATAACCCCTATATAGGTAACAAATTAAACCATTTGGAAGCCATGAAATGGCTCGAAATGGGCATCCAAGTACCAATGTAAGTCTTAAGGGGTTAATTAACTTTTGGGGATGTTTTTTATGGCAAAGGGATGGAAAATAGTGAAATGAGCGGCAATAAATTGAATAGTGTCAGGATTTTCCGAAGCGTCGGATTGGCCCGCAAAAGGATTAGCAATATCGCACTTTATGCAGGTCAATTGGATGGCGCTGACGGACATGCGAAGCGTGAAGAGGAGATTCAGGTTGAAATGGAAATGGGCGTCGTGGTAGGGAAACCACCGACGCCACCACCGTTGCTAAATGGGCTCCGAGCGGGTTACCCAACTGTTGCGCCTTCATCAGAAATTTATGCAGAATCCTGGGTTAACCGTCCCGGCCAATCAGCTTTGTAACTGAGCTAACGTCGTATCGGTGGGGGAACGAAACCGAGAGACGCCCTGATTTAGTAAAACGGCCTTTAATATTTTGCACCTTCGGTGCCCTGACACGCGCTCAACCTTCGACCTGCTGCCGCGTCGGCGAAACTTCACGCCTTTGGATTAATTCTAGGCGCGAATAGCTCCTTATTTTTCATTGCGTCGAAAACCCACGGAAACATTCAACCCTGAAGTACTCGAACACCCTTCAAGTTTAAATAACTTTTTTTAAAATTGCACCAACCGACTTGACTTCTTTTTAGCAATTGGAAGCATTAACCCTCATCCGTCCCTCATTTCGCGAACTGAATCTGTCCCTCGGTGTCAAATTGACACAGTGATAAAAAAACGATAAAATAACAAGTCAAACAGTTACATTTCGATGTTTTTTTTCATTCAGATCGATGAGTTAACATGTTAGGTTTTTGCGGTTATATGTTTCGCATTAAAAAAATTAAAGTCACCAAGTTTTGGACAAATTTACTTACAAATAACTTAAAATGACTCGAGGAATGGATGAGGATTAATACATGCTGATAAAACTAAGCCTATAGATAGCGCAAATAGGTTTTATTTGTTTTTACTTGCAACCACAGCTAGTTAACCCTCATCCGTCCCTCATTTCGTGAACTGAATCTGTCCCTCGGTGTCAAATTGACACAGTGATAAATAAAAACGATAAAATAACAAGTCAAACAGTTACTTTACGATGTTTTTTTTCATTCAGATCGATGAGTTAACATGTTAGGTTTTTGCGGTTATATGCTTCGCATTAAAAAAAATATAAGTCACCAAGTTTTGGACAAATTTACTTACAAATTACCGAACGGTATAACTTATTTCGGGAAAACTGTGTCAAATTGAAACGAGAGACGGATGAGGGTTAAGTTACTAATGACTTGCGAAAATGATTTTGAAGAACCGGATATAAACCACGTGTCACGTACAAAATTATATCAATGTTCAACAGGAGCTGCGGCTAACTTTATCAACCTGTCAGTTTCACACCGATAAGATTAATTAAGATTATCATTGAATTAATCTTATCATCAGTGATTAAACTCTCGATGAAGAATTGTATGGAATAATCTACACTTTTTTTTGCGTAGTTCTTCTGCGACGTTGTATACGCGATAGGATTACTATACTTCACGAATGTTTCATCATCTGTGTGCCATGCGCCGAATTCTGGTGTTATCGTCGATGCATCGAGCCAACAATGTTCGTCCTTTGATTAATTGTCGTAGTGATAAAAATTATTTTTACAGATAAAAGACTGACGAAAAATTCGAAGATTATTGAGCTATACATATACATGTTCATGTGATTGTTCATGTATGCAAAGATTAAGAAAAATCAACAATTCGTGCGATGTTTAACATTTTCTATTCTACTTGGTTTAAGTAGATTACGATTTGTACCTAAGAACAGGTTCGCAAGTATTTCTCTCCGATCCACTTTTGTGTATTTTTTGAAAGTTGCTTCATCGAGACCATAGAAGATTACCGATTCGTTCGCTGAATTTTTATAGTGGAGAAAATGAGATTTACACGACTTACCGACTAGAGCCAGAATCACGGTAAGGAGAGACGTTGCCGGGAAGGTTACCGATAAATTCATCTCCAGCATTTGAAGCAAGTCCACTGAAACAAAGTAAAAAGAAGTATATGTCACATGAAAAAAATTGATTATTGGTTCCTGGAATCGAATACAATCTCAACACACGCACACGATTCATGCAGTATTAGTTAAATATCATTTAGTTAAATATTACAATGATAAGACACCATGGCTCTGCCAAAATGTGCATTTGCATGAACATTTTCTTTGCACCCGCAATGCTGTGAGAGATAACGATCAATTTACACTTGAACGTGGACAGTCTGCATAAAGAGATCCATACAAAATTCGTTTTATATTTAACGCGCTGAATGCATAGCGACGGGATATTGTATCGAAATCGTTATGCTCGGCGACGAACGATACGAATTTAATATTTATTAGATGCTCAGTGACGAAAAGTTTCTGAGCGGCAGGTTATTACACAAGTTGAGAGCCGCGAAGAAATCGTGTCGCGTTCGACGAGTCGGTTCAAAGCTCAATAAGAATTAATTTCAAAACTTCCTCGATCTCGATTTAAGTTCCGACAAACTTTCGATCGGCGCCCTGAGACGGGGGACAAGGTTTCGCTTTCCTTCGCACACCTAATCCATACACAGCTCTCGATTAATTTGTTCCATTCGCTCTCTTATGACCGCCCCATATCGCCAAGTAATTCCTGGAGATACAAATTAGAAAAACCGATCGAATTATTTCCAGTAATCTACCGTGACATTGCTATGCGAAATCATACGGTAACCGATTGCACGATTCATAGAGAACATCTACTAAACATCTTCTTCGTAGCCCCTCTTAGGTCTGCCTATTTAAAAAATATTGTTTACAACTAAACATTGTGTATTCAATGCCGGTTCTTTCATACTGATATCTGCAATGCTACTTGAGTTGTGATTTTTTTAAAGAACACAGTGCGGAGGAAGAAATTGCAGAATTTTCCACGATAGCATAGAAAACTTGAAGACCAATGGAATTGGATCGATTAAATAAATATAACGATTTGCACGCCAGCAAGAACAATTTAAGTTCATCGTTGATAGAAACAACGCAACAATATTTTCCTATTGATCGTCAATTACGATTCAGAACGGTCTTTTGATCGGTCGAACATGTATTTAGAAAGTATGATTTTTACTTTAGCGAATAAAGACACAAAGGCGACGACTCAATTGTCGGACTTCGTCGATTGTACGGTTCCTTTGTCCGCCGGAATTCCTCTAACTGCAATGAAAAAAACTGAAAAACTATTTGCAATGTACGGAAGTAGCGGGCATGTTTGAGTATAATTAAAAGTTGCCTCGCGCAAGGTTGTAGTAGCTCATTCGAATCCGAAATTAAAAATGGCTGACATCCAGGGGTTAGTTACTAGGAAACCGTATGCCGGCTACTTAATTCTTCAGGAATGACTGAAAAAGTTTCGCGAGGGTGCTGCTTTCTTCTATAACTTAATCGAGGCGCGGCGATATAATTAAGAAGTTCAGCTATTCCCAAACGACGACGCATGCCGTGTCTTCTTTATAATATCTCGAGTATCGTCGCTTACACATTTCCACGCCAGCCACCTTGCTGTTTCGATTTAATGAATTTTAGATTTTAAGATATCACCCACTTAAGCCACTCCCACCGCTCATTAAAACTCTCCAGTCCTCTATCTTGCCTTGTGTAATCTGAACTCTACCACCAAGCTACCAAGCGTACCATCAAACCGTTCTTCCACTGTCCCAAGGTAAATTAAGCCGGTACACTGGTTTCTCATTTTCGAAATATCGATGTTTTTTGCATCTTCTTTCAGTAGAACTGTCGTGAAATACGTGCAAAAGCATTTAGCTAGAAACAATATGACAGTATTATTAAATTCCTCGAACGTATTTATGGTTTTGCGTTTGATCTACTCATTTTTCATTGTCTATTAATGAATTTCTTTTTTTAATGAAACTTTTACCAATACGTTCGCGACATTTTCCTGATTGAATTGATTCCAAACACGACACAATTTGGATCACATTTACTTATTTAATCCACGATGCAGTGGAACCTCGATTATTGCCCGAATCAATTGCAAAGAGTACAGTCTGATACAACATATTTATTGCAGATTTATTACACAACTTGCTAAGGATTAAATTCGCATCTGATTAGATTCGGATAATCGTGGTCCTAGTGTGTCGTGGATTAAACAAGTGAATATACTTCGAATTATGCTGTGTTTTGAGCTCATTTCAATCAGAAAAAAGGTCAAAAATCTGCTGATAAAGGTTTCGAAGAAAAATAATTTAATCGACAGCATAACGCAGCAAAAGAGACTTTGCTGGGAGCCGAATCAGTGATCAATTTTTGGTAACAGGTGGCTCACTTTATCACGCAGTACTAATCACGGTTGACCATCTAGACATTATCAAATAAAGAGTACTCAATGAGCCAATGAACCCACGTTCTCTATTTATATCATAGATCGCAAACAATTCTTCCGAACCGGCATGATAAGCAGCGATAAAATTTGCGAAACGTGGGTTCTTCGTGTACAAATGGCGTACTGTTCGTTAACAACGTGAGCCCACGAACTTTATTGAAACAAAATAAATTTGATGCATTTAATCGGTTTAAGTCCACACGCGTGTGCGTAGGCGTATTGCTCGATCACGTTTATATAATAATTAATTAAATTAAATTGAGCGCCAAGAGTGTAACGTGAATTCGTAAGAACAATGTCAAGAGACGAATCCGTATTTTCTGTGAAATTATTCGTGAAAGTATCAATAATCGTGGACAATATTAATGTATAAATTATACTAATGATTAGACGCCAACAACCGTAGTCCCGTTGAAAGCACCGGTTCTCATTAGATTCCTTTTCATAATTTAAGGCTGGAAAATATTGAGTCATGAAAAAAAATGTGATATAGATATATTAAAGCGTGAGATATATATGTTATAGCATAATTAAGAAACAAACAGAATCAGTTAGATAAGTTCTGAGTATAAAATAAGTAGGTTTTTATTCCATTTTTCCTACATAAAACTACATTTTATAGAATAAAAAAATCGCAACTGTAGTAACGCATAACCGAAGTATGTATAAGTCTGTTAGAAATATATTATACTACTATAATATAAAGAAGGCATGTAAATACTATAGCAAGTAGGTTAATCATTAGATAGGGACTACGAAAGACTGCAAGCGTAAAATTATAAAAAAATACATGGATATTTTTATAAAACATTACTGTTATGTAAATAAAGAGTTTTTAAATTGAAAAAATTGGTTCTCATTAGATCACCGAAGTTAAACAACGTGGAACGTGAATGGCACTTGGATGGGTGACCGTCTGGTAAAAAACCGGAAAGTGACCCACCCGAGGTGTTTTTCACGTGTTGTTGACAAAAGGTGGTTCGGAACACATCATAAACAGTAGGTCTCGCTGAAAAGGCGATAGTGAGGAATGGAAAGAGGGGGAAGAAGATTGGTAAATGAATTTGAAACCCTGAGGGGATCAAATATCATGTTACAATATTTCACAATATTAGTAATGATTAGACCGCGGATTCCATGCATTCGTGACAACAATGAGTAGATCAAATACAAAACAGTGAAGAGAATTAAATTTCATTGGTTTCAACACGATAAGATTATTAAGAAAAGAAATGAATCTCTATGTAGCTTCTGTGTCTGACAAATACTACAGAAAATTCTTATTCTCTACTACTGTTTATCTGAAAAACAATGTCTACGATAATTGAGAAGGACAGCAACATTTCAAAAATGCACCGGAGAAGGATGTTTTGAAGATTACAAGGATGGAAAATAAGAGTCACGTAACAATTGCTGTTATCAAACATTACTTGGAAAATGTGTGAACAAATATGTGAGTGACGGCATAATGATTCAGAAAGACGAGCGGCAACAAATGATTACGCTCCTATATTTTATTTCTCTTAGCAGACTTTATAAATTGTATTTAAGTTATATTATTGATAAAAAGTCAAACTTTTCGTATTTCAAAAACCACCATTGTATAATATGGTTTTTAAAATTATTTGGTCAGTGATCAACTATTTAATTACAATAACTTTTCCTCTTGTAACTGATCTAAATCTACGTGTTTTTATTTCCCAACCCACATTATTAAAAAATTAATTATATTTATTGTAATTAATATATGTATGTACCCAATATAATTTAGTACACGCGTAATGTATGTACTGAATAACTTTTTTCGAATTGACAGCCGTGTAATAGTTACATGCTTAATTTTCTTCGAGCTACATAATTTCATGTAAATACTGTATAGACTTTTTTAGTGATAATTGCTGACGGCAACTCTGCAAAAGCGACACACGAATTACATAAGAGTAAATAATGAAATTCCAGGAAAACATGACTGCACACACAAGAAGAGCAACTATCAAATAGACGACTACATTCTCAAGGAAACTAAACTAGCCTGACACGGAGGTGAAGAAATAAAGCGCGCAAAATCAGCAGTTCTCTATTTGCGGTTAGACAGACTGGTTTTGCGTTACATCCGCACGCCGTTTATTGTCGACATTGTTAACGATAAACGTATCTCACAGAAGATCCACCTGCGCGATAGAAATAATAATTAGCGAAATAAATGAAATTTATCAGTCTTAATCGAACTTGAATTGCCACGCAGTTCGAATAGTTGCAACATGCAACATGTAGGCTATCGATAGCGCAAATCTAGGCAAACAAACTGTGATTTACGACGCACATGGTCCTTGTAACAGATAACAAACACATTGTTTGTAACAATTCCGACGAAGTTCAAGATACTCGTGTGTAGCAAACAAGCACGTTCGTCAATATCATTAGACACTGCTCGCAAAATTAACTGCAAATCAAGTTACAAAAAAGGTAAATTTATATCAGAAATTGTATGAATATCAATTTTTACCACAATCGATTGAGTGAATCAAATTTAATTAGGGTCTACGAGGTGTAAGAATGTAACAAAAATTATTGTTATGATAAACTTTATTTTTTCTACTTTTATATTATTAAATAAGTTGCTTTGGTTTTGTGTGACTTTTGTGGGAGTTAGTGTAACGTGTTAAAAAATAATCCTATTCAATAATTAATGTATAATTGTAGTTCGCTTGGCACCTATGGTTTCGTCAATGCAATATTCTGTATTATGTAATTCTTATCGGTGTATCACAAATCGTGCACGTTTATTTCATTGAATAATAATATCCGCAGGCAATTTTACACAAATTTATACTATTACAAAGACGAAAGAAATTCTCCGTTTGTTAACACGCGCTGAATGATATTACATAATCACAGTGCTGTTTATCATTCAGTTCTTTAAATACTAAATCACAAGACTACCATTTCGACACGCGACACCTGAAACCAGACTGACATACTCGCACGGTTCAGACTTTCTGCGTGAAAGTGGAAAGAAATGGCACGTAAGTTCAATGACTTTTAATTCGTTTACCAGGTAATGTATCAAGTAGCTTGTTTAGGAACATGGGAGACCTTATTACATTCCAGTGTAATATTAAGTTATGGTTATCTTGGAGATTATCGAAGAGATAATGTTAAGTGTCCCTTGAGAGTTCATTGACCTGCTTGCTTTGCCCAATGTAACTGCTTTGAGATACAAATTCGATACACTAAATGAAGCTATGATAATTTTAGTACTATCCAATGTAATATTTCCTCTTTGATACTAAAACAACTGAAAGTTAAAAGTGACTAATTGGACATTTGTAAAAACACAGCACGACTATTTTTACAGAATACATCTGAATGAATACTATTGAGTACAACTGAATTATTCAAATAATTGAATGAAATGCAGAATGTGAAATTTATTATTTTAAGCTAGCTGCTCACTCTGTTACTCGAACCACTAATAATATTCAAGCGACACTAACAAAATCATTTACACTAAAAAAATACCCCAGATACATTAATTGAAGACCTCGATACAAAAACCGAGTAACCATTTCTTTCTAAGGAAACCTATTTGTTGAAATTCTATGTATTTTCAAATATTGATTGTTCGAGGTAAAAATTAAACAATTCTCAAAATCTCGACTTGCTCGATTCCTGCACCAGGGTTTCCAATTTGCAGTTGTTCCTAATATTTCAATAGAAAGCAACTATAAAAATTGATCGTAAAATTAACAAAATTATTAATACGACTGCACGAAGCTTAATTTAAATAGGACGAAATTAGCTAGAGTCGAAAACAAATTTTAACCTTTCTGATGCTGAGTGAAAACTAATCTTCTAATCACAGCTTGATTCTAATCATTAGCCCATATAAACCCTATGGAACCCTTCAACCATAATATCAAAACCCAATCAGGACTCTATTCAAAATTACAAATTAGGAACGCCCTCTCTCTTTTCCAAACCGACCCAGATCCCGTCATCAGGGTTGATCGAAAAGTTCTTTTTGCTGTACACAATCGGGACCATCGTCTTCTCCGTGCGTTTCAGATTGAACCTGTGAACTAGATTAGCAATCAGGATCTTAGTCTCCATCAGAGCGAACCGATTACCGATGCACTTCCTCGGCCCGATGCCGAACGGCAAATACACATATGGATTGACCTTGTCCTTGTTCTGCTCGTTGAATCGTTCGGGATCGAACTTCTCTGGATCGGGGAAGTACTTGGGATCGTAATGCAGGCCAAACACAGGGAAATTGAGGATGTTACCGGGATTCACTATAACAGGATCGTAACCAGGTCCAGCAGCAGGTAGCTCGAACTTCTGGGCGCAGATCCTGTCGATCAGCACCACTGGAGGATGCTTCCTGAGGGTCTCAGAGACCACCATCTCCATGTAGTCCATCTTGAGCAGCTCCTCGTAGGAGATCTCGCCATTCCCTTCTGCCATGTGACGGTCAACTTCTTCACGAAGCTTCTCCTGTACATCAGGATTCATAACAAGTTCGTAGACAATATAACACATCAGTGTGGAGGATGTGTCGAAGCCGGCCAGAAAGAAGATGAATGCTTGAGCAACAATATCGTCGATCGTCAACTGATGCGTCGTTAGCTTGTCTTTATCTCTAGCTTGCATCAGCAGATGTATCATGTCCGGCCTGACGATCTTCTGCGCGTCTCGAACGCTCACGGTCTCAGCAACCACTCTTTCGAAGAAGTTCCCGGTGTCTCGCGAGAGGAACTTCAGCCCGAGCATCTTGGAGATGGTCGGGCTCACACGGAAGAAGATGAACTTGAGCAGCCTGAATACACCACCGAACTTCGTAGCGTCTGCTCCTTTTACGTAGAACTCGTTGTCGCGGTCCTTCAAGGAGTTCACGCTGATGCCGAAGGCAGCGGTGGCGATCACGTCGTTGGTGTATCTGGTGAAGAGTTCCTTGAGCTCGACCTGGGAGAACTCCTCTGGATGAGTGTACAGGTAATCCGTGAACTGTTTGGAGCATTCGGAGACCAGGTCGAACATGAACCTCATCTTGCTGGCGGTGAAGCTCGGGCTCAGGGTATTTCTCATCTCCTTCCAGCGGTCGCCTTTTAAAGAGAAGATGTTCTTCCCGAAGATCGGGTCTATCTTTTCATCGATGAAGCTCTCGTGATCCGGGAAGTGCTCGAAGTACTTTATGCCTATGTCTCTGATCAGATCTGGGTCGCGCACCAGCACGGACGGGGTGGCTAAGTCCATCGTCCCGATGTACCTCACGTCAGGCCGCGAATTGTAGAACTCCCTTACGATGTCGGGCATTGAGATTTTACGAAAGAACATCTTCCATCCGGACCCCAAAAAAGGGATTGAAGGCACCGATGGCACCCCTCTTCTCCCCCAATAATTGATTTGCTCGTACAACGACGAGATCAACATTGCCAGGCCGATGACTATCACCCCGACAACCAGCAGGTTGTACGATACAGAGAACGAAGGTAACTCCATCGTTACGAGTTTGCGTTACGAATGACTTCAACTCGTGACTAGGAGCAATGTTATAAACGTGAGTGAACACATCCACGGATTTATCATTGGACGAGGAACTGCCGTAGGAGGGAGTAACGACTGTTACGTCAACCACTTGACGATCTGCGTTGTCTGTCATCAATACTTCCCGAAAAGCTCGTGGACAGCCGCGAAAGTGGAAGCCACAAGGGATAACACGGTGTTAGGGCGTGTCCGAAAAGAGTTATCTTTCAACAGTTGATACGGTTCGATTGATTGATCTCTTTGACAGGTGGAATCCGTCTTGGAAGTCAACGATGATACGATGCAGCTGGATAGTCAACTGTGTATTATTGATGGAGCGAGCGTTGCTCTTGAAAATCTTCAGGTCTCTGATGAACGGTGTGGTGCAATCACGAAAATGTTGAGCATTGCAGGTTTGAATTGGTCGTGAAGGCTGACAGTTTCTTTCCAAATGGTAGAAACGCTGAGTAATAATGCTAACCTACAATGAGCGCTCAAACACAGAGCAAATCCAGCTCCAGAAATTTTATAAGAATAAAGAACGCTTACTGTGCAAGATTGAAATAGCAGACCCACAAAAACGTCTTTCAGTCCCACAAAACTTTCACTTTTCAGTACCTCAAACGTCGAACGCATTTTTCTTGGGAACGTGACTCGAGAACCAATCCATCGAGTTATAATTTTACATTCATACAAACAAATGTACTCGGTACAAGTATTGTTTATGCATAAAAAAGACAAAATTTATTGCAAGAACGTCAATCTTTTGAAGAGTCTACCCAATTTCAAAACTGTTACCTGTTTAATTTTAATATACGAAATTTTCATTTTTGAGTATATATCATTTTAATTTGAATATTTGTATACGTCACTCGTAATTTCTATCTTTGAACCTTTCAAATCCTTCATTCCACTATTTTCTATATATTTTACGTAAAATATCGATTTTAGATAGTTATAAAAATTATATTGCTACCTATTGTGATTTAATAACATATTTCATTTTTATTATTACATTTTGTCCAGGACAGCAGCTGTTTCCCAAAAAATTGGCGAACTTAAAACAATAAATTTATTCAATGTGCAAGTATGAGTTATTAACAATACGCTCCGAGGATTTCAAGCATAGCAGAAACATTTTTATGACTCTCGTTTAAATTTATATCGACGTGTGCAGCATAATAGATTTATAATTACGCTGGTGTTGTTAACCTTGTTTCATTTATACTCTAACAATAATACGTCACAGACAATGTTATCTTGATTTTATTCTTGATATGTACTGCAAAACACGCAAATTAAATTGAAAATATGATCTCCACCAATATCTCACCTGTTTTGCGAGACCAGTATGTACAAAGTTATGCATATTAATAAACCACAAAGCGATTGTAATACAGGTTTAAAACAACACAAACGAATCATATTAAAAACGTATCGGAAAAATGTTGCTTCAATGTTACTGAATTTCCTCGTTTGTAATTTTGTAACAATATACGACTGTGTATGGTTGAATAATATTTAAATGAGTAATACGCGGGAAGATATAATCTTATAGGCTGTGAAAAAAATTTTACGAAATATTTCATAGTCGTGCAAAATTCCTCGGTATATATTTTTTATTCTACAACTAATGAAATACCAACAATGTCTTCATAAAGAATCATTAAGTAAACTTCTCTTTATATATGTGTGTATTACAAGAAGAAATGTCACGGACACTTGGAAATTTTATAAAACAACTTACAATGCAGTTCCTTTTATCTTTAATGCCGAAATTATGTAACTGATATACATACTAGAGTTTGAATGCGATAATCATACGAACAGAATACGGATGATTAAAACTAGCATTGTAACATAACACTGTATTACAGTGTAGTAAACCAATTCCAGTTCATCGCCGATGCAACTGAAATTAACACAGGGATTGCCGAACAATTTATTATACTTTTGATTGAAGCTTGAAATCATTGCTCGTGCGCTCGACTTTTAGTGCATCGAAATACAATGAAAATGAATTTATTGGATCAGGTAATTGCGAAAAATTAAATTATTGCTTCGATTGTGCTCGGAATACACAGAAATCAAGCAAATAGTTGAGGTGCAGGTGTAACACGCGAACAGAAAATCAAACTCATCCACCTGGGTGTACAGTTACACCGTTGCAACCAAATCCAGCCGAAGGTAATTCGAATTTCAATGTGAATTGCCTATCGATGAACGCAACAAGAGAGTGCATTCTGACTGTCTCTGATACCACCATTCCCATGTATTTCATTTTCCCTATACTATCGTATGGAACGGCTAAATACCCGTTACCCTCGCCCAACACTAACTGAATGTCTAGATATAAAACAAACTCATACAGTGGGAGCCTTATCCCTCCGAACTCATGTTCTCATACTGTTAGGTTTGCACAAAATTAATTGCGGTTGTAAATTAAAATAAAATTAAAATATATTCCAAAGTAATAGTTTTTTCTATATGAATAGGTCAATAGGATTTGTTTAGAGGGCGTGCATAAGTGTGAAAGGAGTGTGAGATAGTGCGAAAGAACACTAAGAGAGAGGGCATGGAAAGAAAAGTCAGAGGGAAAAGAAGTGAAGGTAGGTTACAGGAAGATGAGCATCCAGAGGAAGTGGTCCAGATAGAACGAGGAGAGGGAGCAGTTAGAAGAAAATAAGGTTTTTCGAAAATAGTCTTACAGGAAGATAAGATGGGATGGGAAAAAGAAAGGGCAAAGGAGCGCGAGGCAAAGGAAGTAGAAACAATCAAAGCACAGAAATACGGCAAAATATAGGAGGTAACGAAACGGAACATGCGAAAAGCAAAGGAAAACATAGGGAGAAAAACAAAAAAATAGATCAATACATTTTTATTCAGATTACCGAGATGCATCGAATAATGTACAAAAAATTATATGATTCCATGAAAATAAAATAAAGGTGACCTTCACGTGTCCTTCATACGGACACTCATAAGCAAAATAGTAGCGCTGGATTACACACCCCTCGAGACAGAAAAAGTTTCGTATGAAACATTTTTCTCGAATAACAAATAGTTCCGGAGATAATCGCATTTGTTGATTAAAATGGGACACCCTGTATAAAGATGAATAAAATATCAAATCCGATGTCTAACAACAATAATTACGCAGAACCTCCCTAAGCATCCCTTCTCTTCAAAGTATACCAAAACCCATCATCCGGCAAAATCTGAAAATGATTTTTCTTCGACACCACTGGTTTCGTCTTTTCATTAGGCTCTATCACAAACCTCTGCAGAAGATGAATCATCATGATCTTCACCTCCATCAACGCGAACCGATTGCCAATGCACATTCTAGGTCCAAGTCCGAAAGGCAAGTAACTATAAGGGACAATGTTCTTCTTGTTCTCTTCATTGAATCGTTCTGGGTCAAACTTCTCGGGGTCAGGGAAGTACTTAGGATCGGAATGCAACATTTGAATGGGGAACCAAACATTTTCGCCAGGGTACACGGTAGCAGGTTTGTAACCAGGTGCGGCAGGTGGCAGCTCGAACGTCTCCACGCAAACCCTGTCAATTATCGCGACCGTGGGATACTTCCTCAGCGTTTCGGAGATCACCATCTCCATGTACTCCATCTTCGATAGAGCCTCATAAGAGACATCTCCGTTCTCTACGGCAAGGTAGCGATCCGTTTCCTCTCTCAGCTTTTCCTGGACATCCTGGTTCATCGCTAGCTCCAAAGTCATGAAGCTCATCATCGTGGACACGGTATCGAAACCAGCCAGGAAGAATATGAACGCTTGAGCAACGATGTCGTCGACGGATAATTCAACAAGCTTTTGCTCCTCCTTAGCCTGCATCAGCAAGTGAATCATGTCTGGTCTAACTATACCTTGTTCCTTCCGGATCCTCACAGTGTCCGAGATAGTCTTGCGAAGGAAGTTCTTCATCGACTTCGGCAATACCGATAGTCCTATCATCTTGCACAGTCGAGGGCACACACTCATCATCATGAACTTAAAGCTGGTTATCGATTTGAACAGGTTGGCCATCTCGATTCCTGTTTTGTAGAACTCGTTGTCCCTATCTTTCAGCGAGTTCACGCTGATGCCAAACGCTGATGTTGCGATTACGTCGTTGGCGAACCTTTTGAATGTTGCATAGCCATCCACCATGGAACAGAGCTCAGGATGATGGTGCAGATAATCGAAGAAATCGTGGGAGCACTTGGAGACCAGGCCGTACATGAATCTCATTTTACTGGACGTGAAGAAGGGACTCAAGGTTGTCCTCATGTTCCTCCAACGGTCACCAGTTAGTGAAAGCAGGTTGCTACCGAAGATTGGTTCATACTCTTCGCTTATCAAACTTCTGTGGTCCGTGAAATGGTCGAAGTGTTTTATGGCGACGTCCTTGATCAATTCAGGATCTCTTACTATGACAGTAGGACGGCCGAACTGCACTGTCCCAACGTATCTGACTTTTGTGTGATTGGTATAAATGAACTTGATGTATTCCAAGAATGTTACTTGCCACAACCACCATCGCCATCTGGAGAGTGGTAACTCTTGCGTGTTCGGAACTCCCTGTTTCTTCCAGTAGGTGTGTTTATGGTACAGTGACGTCACAACCTTCGTCAAACAGATAACGACGAGAGTGACCACCAGTATTTCAAACGCAGACCAGCTTAAAGCAAACTCCATCGTTGGAAATGTACAGCATTAACGATCACTGCTCTTTGCCGGCTTTTATACCCGCGTGGACACATGTACAGTTACACCTACACATGTCAGCGCGTATGAAGGAGTGGATGGGTACAACGAGATATGAGGTCATCGACATGTGTAGCTCGTATTCTGAATGCTCGCAGAAGTTGAGGATATTTCTTAAAATATCTACAAAGAAAATATTTGCACTTTGTTTCTTGCAATTGATGCGGATAGTTTTGATTTCGCCGAAAGACCAGCAATGTAATAGCAATCTACTGTACTAAGCTAATGCAACGATTACATTGAAAAAAAATAAGCCATTGAGTCACAAAGGCGAGCAACGTATTAACAATTTTTATCGAGATCCATATCGATAAACTTGATACTTGAAATAATATAATCGACGTTGTATATTGTCAAAACAGATACGAGGAACAATTAATCTCATTACTTTCACGCATTAGATACGGAGGTCGTTCACCCCGTGATATCGTAGATCGATTGATAAATTGGTGAACAGGAAATGATAACGCGACACTTTCGGCAAAATAATAACCAGTTTTACAAATTATTATTTTGCTAAATTTATAAAAAGAATTTCTATTCTTGTAAATTCAGTTTCACGGCTTGAACTGTTAATGCGAATTAGCTGTTTGCTGGGGACTATTTATCTTAACGTGAATCGTAATTATTCAATTGCAAAAACATTTTCTATTTTTTTTTTCTTAATTCCAACATGTATTTAAGTGATCATAATTTTTGAAAGTGTTCTAAACATACGATAAAAAAATCAATCCAAGATATCACTGTATATTTTCATTACTGTAAATACGAAAATATACAGTGTGTGATGAAATAATATCAATCATGTTATCGATGTTCGAAAAGAACAGGTGTATCGATTGCAATATAATAATACTTGAAATAATAAGTGGCTACAATTTCTTGGAAATCTTGATGAAATTAAAGATTATGTTTATCTAGTTATCTAGCTATCTTTATTACCAGCAGGTAAACACTTCTCATTGTTGGTCACGCGTTCGTTATTGCGTATAAATATCATTTTAAATTATTATGGACGCTGCAACGTTCAAGGGATGGGTGAATAAAAAAATTAATAAATAACTTTTCAATCGTGAACCAACACATTTTGTAATTTCGAAACTCTA
Organism: Lasioglossum morio; assembly: GCA_916610235.2. Lineage (NCBI taxonomy): Eukaryota > Metazoa > Arthropoda > Insecta > Hymenoptera > Halictidae > Lasioglossum > Lasioglossum morio. The sequence goes on from OU744333.1 coordinate 5,147,576, forward strand.
CATGCATTTGAATCTTACAATTTCCTTGATACAACATGGCAGGGTATTCATGCCAACTCACAATGCCTCTGTTTAATTTTATTGATGACGTCATACGTACAAAACAGAAACGTGTGCCCAATGGAATTTTTAATTTTATGCTATATAATTATTAAGTAAACCAAAACTGTGAAGACATTAGATGAATTGAAAATCTTGGTGCAGCAACTGATTTTTCAGTAACATAATACATACTCATTAAAGTTTTACATATGTATTTGTTGCCGATTATTTCAAGTAAAAATTCTTCAATTTTCGCAACAAGGACTTCAATTTAAGAATCTATTTATACTGTCTTCGACTTGCCAACATTATGAAAAGAAGAAACACATTCGTTCATCTAACTTCTGTTAAATGAAGACGTTTTATTATCTTAAAATTATTATACAAGATATTTATTTGACCAAAGGGGAATCATCCCTCTTCCTCAAAGAAAACCAGAACCCATCAATCGGTAGCATCTGGAAGTTCATTCTAGTACTCAAAAGCGGTTTCGTCTTCTCGTTAGGCTCGATCACAAACTTTTGCATCAAATAAACCATCATAACCTTAATCTCCATCAACGCGAAACGGTTTGCAATGCACATTCTAGGTCCAAGTCCGAAAGGCAAGTATGTATAGGAGACAATGTTCTTCTTGTTTTCTTCGCTGAATCGTTCAGGATCAAATGTTTCCGGATCAGGGAAATACTGTGGATCATAATGCAACGCGCCAGCAGGGAACCAAATATTTTGGCCAGGATATATGGTGGTACTTTTGTAGCCAGGTGCAGCAGGGGGTAATTCGTACTTCTGCACGCAGACTCTATCAATGGAAGGAACTAGAGGATACTTCCTAAGCGTTTCTGAAACCACCATGTCCAAATATTCCATCTTCGACAATGCCTCGTACGAAATCTCTCCATTATCCTTAGCAAGGTAGCGATCTACTTCCTCTCTCAGTTTATCTTGAATATCTGGATGAGTCGCCATCTCGTGAGTCATAAAGGACATGGCGGTGGAGACTGTATCAAAACCGGCAAGGAAAAACCCAAACGCCTGAGCAACCATATCGTCAAGAGTGATCTTGCTCTCTGTTTGCGCATTCCTCGCCTGCATCAACAAATGTATCATGTCTGGCCTGACTATACCAAGCTCCTCCCGTTTCTTCACGGTTTCGCTGATGATCTTTCGAATGAAATTTATCGACGCTGGAGGAAACACTGTTAACCCGGCCATTTTGGACAAACTTGGAAATAGTCGTAACAACGTGAACTTTATTAAGTTCAGAGAACTTAAAGACTTGGAGATCTTGGTACCGTTTCTATAGAACTCATTGTCTGGGTCCTTCAGAGTGTTCACACTGATGCCGTAGGCTGAGGTAGCGATCACGTCGTTCGTGAAGATTGTGAACGTTTGCTTCCCATCCACCATGGAGCAAAGCTCCGGATGGTTGTACAAATAGTCGAAGAATTCGTGGGAGGCTTTAGCGACCAGGCCGAACATGAACTTCATCTTGCTGGACGTAAAGAATGGACTCAGAGTAGTCCTCATCTCCTTCCAGCGATCGCCTTTCAAGGAGAATATGTTCTTCCCAAAAATTGGTTCCACCTTTTCGTTTGGGAAGGTCCTATGATCCGTGAAGTGGTCGAAGTGTTTGATGCCCACCTCCTTGATCAATTCTGGGTCCCTTATAATGGCGGTTGGGACATTGAAGTCCATCATCCCAATATATCTGACGTCTTTGCGATAGTTGTAAAGGCCCTTGATGAGGTCTAAGAATGTTATACGTTGGAAAAATACTCGCCATGGTTGGTTTGGTGTACTAGGTACTCCACGTTTCTTCCAATATGTCGACTGATTATGTAACACTGTTATCAATGTTGTAAAACAAATGCCGATCAGAGTTATCACTAGTATCCAAAAGGCGGACCAATTCCACTCCAACTCCATGGCTGGTGCTGTGTTATAACACTGCTCACTGGCGTCTCTTGAAATGATCACAATACCACAGGCGCGACGGTTATTAACGCGGCGTATACTATACATTCACGATAACGTGTAATCTCAGTGTATAGTGGGGACCTTGACCGTGTAGGTAGATACAAGATAGATGACTTGCAATTCGTTTGTTATAGACGATCGGATGCGCCAACGGTAGGTACGTTGATCTTGTTAAACCGGTTTACAGTGGTCAGTTTTAACCAAATAAAGACGAAGATCAGAAAAGAAAGTTTCCAGTTCATGTATCTTGAGCACTGTCTTGATATAATAGTTTATAGTAGCATGATACCGGATTAGATGTATCGATGAGATAAGTAATTTAATGATACATTGCAATTTCAAAATTCTCCACTAATTTTAACAGAGGAGTTCAGTTTTTAGTTACACAATTTATCAAAGAATATTAATAATTACAGGACAATAACAAGTTTATAAATAACTCTGCAGAGATCTTTATCCAACTTTTAATTGAACCGTTATATGGTAATGGATCGATAAAAATTAAATAATTCTCATCCGTAAAACGAAAACGTTTCGAAAGCGAGATTAAATATAAAAATGTTGAAACTTGAAATATAGAATTTTTTTTTTTAATTCTCGTGTGTTATCCAATGGTAATGGACATTATACATATACAACTAAACATGATAAAATGAACACGAACGTCAAACTATTTTTGATATAACCATCAAATTTGTAATCACTTACCGATAAACACGAAAACCTGATGATGCGAATACCGCAGCAACATCGAAATGGAGATGGTCTGAAACGAAAATAATTTTATATTACAGTACAAACAGTAAATATTACAGAGAAATTCGCTAGATTGGAATTATTGAAAAAATTATCACCTAAAATTCAGTACTTTTTGCACTCGTTCACACACATAGATACACATATAGTAAATAAATCAGTATTCAATTCATCTAAATTATTTCCTAAGTGTCAAGATAATTATTCCAATCGTTAACATTGTAAGAAACAGTAAAAACTCCATGACAATTAGGAATGAAGTGTAATTGTAACATCCCTTAATATTGTAGGGTAGTTGCTCGGATTATGATTCGAATTATTAAACAAATTCCGACAGACATAATAAAAATGGTTGAGCATATAAAAAAAATATTTAAGCGTTGATTTGTCTGTTGGCTACGAACCTAAATTTTACAAAAATCATAGCTGCCACGGCAGAATGGTCCGGAGAAAAATATTTAGCAAATGACACGAATGGAAAGAAAAGATTAATTTCGCGAATTGTGCAAATGCTTCGTACATTTTTTGTACGAAATCTATTCTACAGGACAGTGAGAACACGTACTAACGCGTTGCTTCATAAAAATTAGGCAATGAATCTCTACCGCATAAAGTTAGAACTATTCTAGCTGAATAAACAATCCATATGTTAATACAGAACGATAGCAACAGCAAAAAAAGTATATAATTTTTACGAACCACAAAATTTTCTTCAAATAGAATTAGTATCTGAAATACGTACGGACGGAAATGTAATATTGACAACGATTATTCGGCCATTGAATCGCGCAAATCAGTACCAGGCATAAATAAAAATATGTTTTTTTTTATAAAAAAAAGGGATTACAATAAAGCTACGTTACGAAACAAATTGCGAATCGTGCGGTACGCGCACGGTTATTTGGTTGGGAGCGAATAGTGCAATTGAATTGCGATCGGTTCAGATTGAACTAGCACCTGACGCCCCGGCGATAATTTACTATTTATTTGCAATGAGCGACCTTAGCAACGGGACCGCTTAATCGTGCTTTGCAGATGCGCCAATGTTGTTTGCAAAAAAACCTGACGGAAAAATATAGTCACGACATTCAAAAAGGGATCTCATTTTAAATACAGCACGCCTTATAAGTACATATTGAACTTGATCCCTAGACTATACCCTAGGCTATAGTTATTAAAACTATACAGAGAAATGTATAATTCAAGTATACAATTTATGGATTTATTTAGTACTTTTTATAAACTATCAGTACATTCTTTTAATTATCATACATTGTTTTCTTTTTCTTTTGTTTTATAATGTTGTACCTTAGTCTCTATCACAGGTAACTCTACTCACAAATGGTCGACAAACAAATTGATCGATCCAATTCTGATTGCCTATTTTCTACCACAACAGATTTTATTGTATTCATAGTTCAGTCTTTCTGCAATGTTTTCACTGTATTCATTAATTCCTCATTATCACTACGAGCCAAATTGTACTGTGTCATTCAAGGACAATTTACAGAGTCCGATTCCTTGACTAATGAGTAGAAGTAAAATGCTCTTCACATTCATTTCACAAATATCATATGCTGAAATGTTTCTGAAGTTTGGTCTGTGTAGTGGCACTGTCCTCTTGTAATCAGTAACACCATTTGCAACATCCATTTTGCAGATGTTCCGAAAATCATGGTCACCTACAGTGTGTTTCACTGCCTGATCCCTGACTACTCCTCCCTGGCTTCACCTCTTGGGGAGAAATACCTGTAAGCTCGAAATTTGCAATCGGGTCTCGCTGAGAACGCTTTTGAAACAGGGCACCATGCGATACATCCGATATTTGAAGGCAGTTGTCGATTCGACAGTTTGCAACACGATAGTTCTTCAGTTAATTTTTGTTGGTCGCCGAGTTCAAACCTGCTGCGTATGTCAATTGATGGTACTTGAGCGAACGAACTTACACCTTTGCCTATTCCCCCACTTGGTGGTAATTCGACGATTCTCGTGTTGGTATGTCACAGCTCGTTGTCGATGCGGCGAACGTATGGTCTTCTATGATATCATTGACACTATCTTGTGTGACAAAGCCATTTTACTCTCATCTGAGATAGTAGAATTTTAATAGAATATTTCGTTTTCTGCGTTTACTCCAGTCTTTTGTCATTTCAAATAATATCTCAATCTTCCGTTTGACCTTATGACAGTATGTTCCTCTTCCTCTTCTGATTTTCAAGTACCTAGATGTCCGGTCCAACAACCTTGACCGTGAGCTTGGCACATGTTGCCAACGACTCCCTCTCAACAACGTAATCTAATAACTTCGTTTGAGATCATTGTGTAATGAAAGATGTTTAAGCTTCAATGTGGCACGATTATTGAAAAGCCTATTAAAAAGCTTCCAATAAATAAAGTGTTCATATACAAGAAGAGCCTCGTCCACGTTCGGTCCACCCGGTTCTTCTGGGTCACAGGACGACTACAGCGAATTGAATCACGGTGAGTTGGTCGCATTCGGTATATGGGTTGTGGAAAATATTCCAAGTGGAGACGGAACGGGAGACTGAAGTTCAATGAATAAAAAGGGATGCCGGTAGGACGGCGGAGGAGGCTAGAGGAGAAGAAGAATAGTGTTGCAGGGGTGGATTGTATTGGAACAGATCGGCCCGATGTTGTGTGCACATGACACAGGAAATACGGGGTAGTACGCGGATAACGACAGTGCCGTACACGTGACTTTACGGTGGGTTCACCGAGGGTGGTTCCAGGTGGCACTCCAAGCACTGGAGTAACATTCACGTGTTGTTGCACGGGGCTCACCCTCTGTCCCCAACCCCCCGACCCTCGACCCTCGACCCCATCCCCTCTCCTTAACTACAAGTACATTCAAAGCGTTCTCCGAGCCTCTGTACGCGTGATATTACGCGGAAACTCGATGAAAGAGTAACAACGTATTTAATTCAAAATATACTGGGTTAACGATAATTGTCGGGCAAATTGAATCGTCAGAATCCGACGAGAATTCAATTGAGGGGGTTCAATTGATCTAGTAATTCTTTTACAGCGGTCGGGCCAGAAAGAATTACTATCCCCGGCGCTAAACAAAACTGTTTCTTGCAGCCTTCTCGATGGCGCACTCGCGAAACCATGATTTGCGAACGTAACGAGACCAATCAACGTAATCATGACGCAGCGAACGTTGCGTCACAGCGGACAGCTGTAACTAACTTCCTGCTCGTGCAGATGCTTGAATTTTAAATGAACCGCGCAATGTAATCTAGCGTTGTACGGTAGTGCCTCGATATATGGGAAAATTTGAGGACCGAGGCATCACTCATATGTAGTGTACCGACCGTATTCCTTGATACGCGTGGAACGAAGCAGTTGTCGTAAGACAATACTAATTCTGTGACGAAACTTTCTTGTTTTGCATTGTTTTCTTTGCGAAATTGTTGTTCATTCATCTGTGACATTTTCTGATTAATATGACATCAAACACGACACAATTGCCATCGTACTTACTTTTATGATTTGTATCGGTAGTTCGCATAATGGAGATTCTACTAGAACGTCAATGAAACAAGTATGCTCTAAATCTGGTCGTGTTTGGTCTTGTTTTAATAATAAAAAAATGGGACTAGTATGTTCGTAGAAGCCTCGTCAAAAAATAATTGACAATAAAAAAAATTTGATATTATAGATTATCTCCTCAAAGGCTACACCCTACAGCAATGGATATAAATTTTTAACAAATATCGCGTACATCTCTTTCACGTATATAGAGACATTACTGCATATCGAAATTTAAAGGGCTTCAAATCCGAGACTGTAAAAGTGAACTCGCGACCCGATGTATTTCGCTCGAATATTTAACCGGGATTAATAAATAATCTACCTCTCACTCCCACCCGTCCTTCGCCAATCTCTATTTCTCCCTCATCCCTCCTCGTCAATATATTCGAGCGTTTCTTCTGGTAAAATTATTCATGCATGGAGTAATTGGCTTTTCACTATATCTACCGTGAATACATAGATATGGACTAGATGTAGCTCGCCGTACAATGCATTGCATTTGAATCATGGTTAGTGGCATGTAGTATTACTCATTTGTTCTGACGGTGTGAACCCATTAAACACGAGCGAAGCTATTCGTTGGTCCATGTATGATCCAATCACTTCCTAACACCCGGGGAATACCCCGAAATTTCACGAGCCATCTGGCATCCGTGCTATTTATGTTTGTACGTGGCTACCAATAATGCACTGATATTATTATGTCTTTGATTATACGGCAAAAGTTATCCGTTAACGAGAATGCCCTAAGTACCATGTTCAACCATGAAGAAAAACGCAGAGCGAAACGTTTCGATAGATCAAGATTCAATTTCAAGGCTAACGTTCTTGTCTCATCGATCGGGAATTTGATTAAATTATTGTTGCGTTAATTAGAGGCGATCGAATCGTGTTTAATTGTGAGGAGGTGCATGCTTTTCAATTTTACCGATTGGAAATTCCTTGCAATCATTATCTTGACTAACAACGTAACAGTACAACTTATTTGGAGACAATTTGATACGAAATTACCGGCTTGGGGCCTCTGTAACGAATACGATGCCCCTAATAACGTTGATTTATGCCCGTTGGTTCAACTCCAAAGGGATCACAGAACGTGAGGACGCAGGGGTTGGGAGGGTCTAACGCAGACTACCTCAGTGCGTTACTTTGAATTGATTGCCATATCCTTTTACACGTACCAGTTTGTCGCGTGGATATGTATGATACCATCCCCTCGACGGGGAAGAATATATCCGGATCGAAAACACGTAGCGCATGCAAGTAAATCTAACTTTAGGAGCTTTTCAGATTCATCGCCGTTCCTGCATCTGATACTCTGATGCATAATTTATAATACAAATAATTCAATTTGTTTTTTCGACACGGACAAATTTTTACAACCACGAAAATGAAAGACTCCCTAATGCATGCGAACAAATAGATGTCTAAATTACGATGACACCACAAACTACATATATTTCATTTGACAATGTATACTTACAAACACTAACATGATGAAAAATGCAGCAAGATACGAAGTTCTAGCCATCCACATGCTTACAAAACGATAATGTTCTCCAGTTACAACGTTTCTGTAAAATAAAGGTGAAGAACCTGTGAGCTGTACTCAATATGAAATGTTGAAATATCTAAGGAATTTGATTGTTCCGCAAATTTTATACCTTAGAAAACCATTATTGTCTTCGTGTTCCGCCAAAGTCTTAATACTCGACATTAATAAATCATCGTATCCCAAGAATTCGTCGAGTATAAATCTTGAAAAAGCGTCGCCAAAACATTTATCAGTGACAGGATCCAAAGTAACAATTTTCACAGGAATGTTTAACCTTTGTCTGGCAACAGGCGACAGTCTCAAGAAACCGTATTCTAATGAATATTCTACGATATAGCCATCATCTAAAAACGTAAGCTGTTTTAACAAACTATTGATCGCAGTATTCCAATATTGTTACTCTTATAAATAAATCTGCAATAGTATAACTTCATTATAACTTTACTCTACCTGATCTGGATGCTTTATCAGTTTCAGAGTTCTGTTCCTTTAATGGTTGAATAACATCCTCTGTATTTGATTTATTTACATCTTCCATTTCAGTATTGTTTAGTACATTTATTAATTGTATTATTTTTTCATCGGATGTCTGGAATGTTAAGTAAGAAATGATATAAATGAAAAGCAATGAGTCAAAACAATGTAAACATAGTAACGCTTCGAAAGATTCGACAGTTTCATTCTTAATCTTAACATATGATGGTCGGATCACTGTAGACCCAACCAGCAACATGCATAGATTCTAAACATGTGTATAGAGTATCTTTTAATTGGTAAGACAACCTATGAGGTCGAACCTACATGAACATTGATAAATTTAGAATATAATCTTTCGAATCGCTAAGCTAAGAAGTGTGTAAACCTAATTCGAATGATTCCCTGTTTCCTAGTGCCCGAATAACGGATCCAAAATGTTCTCGAATATTTCGAAAAGTTACTGTAAATTTTCTGAGAGTTGTTCAATTATCGGTACCTACTTGCTTACTGTTTGTATCTACTTCATTCCAAAGTTTCGTTGAATATGAAGGACTTGTTGTATTACTTACACTTGAATTTGGATCTTGTGCCTCACCAGAAACAGTTTTAGTAACTGTTTCTTTCTCATATAACGGTAAATTATCGTGGTGTTCGTCATTAGATATTTTACCAGCATCTCTGTCTTCGTCGACAGCGGATGGTTCAATATTTATAAATCTATTAATGAAATAATGATAACAATATAGTATGCACGACAAAATGCGTTGATATCTTTTTATTAAATATTTGTAGAGTGAATTTCCTCTTACCCATCCGTAGGTAATATGCCCAAAACATTGATTAAATTATCAACTTTCTCTTGTCTCAGTTTCTCTTCCTTGGCATAGCTTTTTTCTATACTATAGTCTTCTCCTCCGTTTCGAAGTATTTCAACTCTTAATATACCATCCCGTGGCCAATCATCTCTTATATGTTCTAAACAATTGATCGGTGCACGAGAAAATACTATGTGGATATAAGCCAGCACGAAAAATGCTAATATAGCCTGAAATGCATAATTCATAATTGTATAATCATTGCATCGCTGTTGTATTATCTCTTTACAAAGTTAACAGAATAAGAAAATGATGATTCACCTTTAACAAAACTATGAATTCTATCACACGTCTGACGCGTCTTGGAAACACCCTTGCATAAGTTAATGCTGCCTTGACAAATATTGCATGAAATAATCTGTCTCGAACATTAACTAATGGGTTTAGATTGTTATTATTCCTCATGTTATTATTATCCATGTTATTATTATTTAAAGTCCTCCGACTTGTATCACCACCACTAGGGTTATTATTACGTACAGATGCACCGTTCTGATTATTTATTACTGGTATGGCACCACCATCAGCTTGTGGCATTTTAAATATTATGTAATATTTATTTTCAATAGGTGATGGTATATCTAACAGATTGTTCACGCACAATCCTCGTGCATTATATTTTTTAAATAGTATGTATACATGATGTACATGTTTGCTTCGAGCTCAAGAACTGCTTCACAATATTCTGAAACAGAGGAAGATGATTATACAGCATAAAATATCTAATATTTTATATATTCCTTAAATACATGCTGCATTTAATCTCATGTTATACTATAAAATGAAAAATGTCTCTAATGAGTATATCATTTATAAATTTCAAAATATGATATATTAAACTACGATATATCTATGAAAATGTATAATATATAAGTATAATAAAAAATACATTTTCACTTGCAAAAGATAGCAGATTGTCACGTATTTATTACTGTGCTTTGTACAATACTTCAAATACTATTCTTTTAGTATTTTTCTTCGGATATATTGTACATGAAACGAAATGAACAAAATTACCTAACATTTCGTATTTCAATACGAGAGAATAACAAAAATGAAATATTAACATTTATGAAACAGGTAGCATAAATTACATATAGGAAATTCGGAGTATAATCATAACCAACGTGGAACATAACCTGCAATACAGCTATTTAATGGACCATAACCTATGTGACAATTATATGTTTCATTACAAATCTGACGACAGCTTTCAAATATATTAATCTACTCTCGATATTATGCATAAAACGTACTAGTTATTACAAGCAATGTGTAACAATAAAATATTTTGTTACGTAATTAAGTAATTTAAAATATTAATTACATGTCACAAAGAGATTCGAAAAGCATTGTTTACGGTAGATTTCCCTACGTATACATTCCGTTTTTAATAAATCGTTAAAACCCGGACATGACATTTCACAGCTGACACACGGGACCGCTGATAATTTTGTAAGACAAATCAACCATATCGTACCTTGATTGAAAGCAGAACAATAAATTTGATGCTATATTCCCACGGTATAGTTCCTTCGGATGTCACTAAAGACAATAACAAATTCGTGAAAAGACAGGTTGTCAGTAATAAGTAATTCGACTTTCGTCAAATTGTCACTTCATCATCATATGTTTTGATATTCCGCAACACGTATATTTAGTCCCTAGCTCCGTAATGTTGCCAACTTTATAATACTAGAAAATTCTATAAACGACTCACTCTGAAAATCCCTACTATGTCCCGTTTTTTTATTGGCGCTTTATTGTTGATCGACCAATAGCGCAATTCCATCCCCCTAAAATTATTCAAATCCAACTGGTTATTAACGAAAAACACAGACCAATCAGAGCGTGACCTAGACGCTTGTTGGCACACCGGGCCGATTGTTCCAACAACGCCAACAAGCGTCTAGATCGCGCTCTGATTGGTGCACATTGCTGCGGACGCCATTTTTGCAAAGGAAAATGTTGCGTCAAATGATCTCAAGAATCTACAATATCCGGATGTTGTAGAAATTTTGAATACAGTGCACCCTGTAGATTCGAGTCCGCATAATACCATAGACTATAGAATATACTTTTCTCAGAAGTGAAACGGTTGTCAAAAGTCGAAATTGTTTACGTTTGTGAACATTTATGATCGTGGACAAATATGTGGATATGATTTCCAATATCACTTGAATAATCTTGACTGGTTATCAATGAACGGTGCGCGATCATGTTCTGATTTCTGATATGGTTCGATATTTTGAATCGACGAGTGCTTGTAATTTGCCAATTCGTTCCACGATCGATGGATTCAAAATGCTCGAATTCGGTCCGTCAATGTTTGGTTAGACAATGACGTGCAACGATTAAACAGTTTGAAACTGTACAGCTGTTGCAGTTATATATTATTTGCATTGTCAATATTTCGTTTAAGACTTGAAATATTGCCTGCTAATGCGCATCGCTTGCCATGTCCGAGAAGACGGAAAACGAATGTATCACGCAGGAAACTCCTGGAAAATCCTCCGAGGAAACGGGGGAAAGTATAACCAACGAAGAAGCGTCAGGCAGTCTTGAAACAATTCCTTCGGAAACTCTGATAGCGCGAAATGGGGTGCACACGGTTTCCAAGGATAAAGCAAAAAGTAAAAGATTTCATAATATTTTGGCTTACGAGCGTACGCGTAAGAGTTTGCTCACCACGTAATAAACGTTTCAGTCGATATATTGTTGAAAGCAACTGGTAATGCTCCTATAATGAAGCAAAAGAAATGGTCGGTCAGTCAAGATTTCTATATCGGCAGAATTTCAGATTTCGTTAGAAGATATCTGAAACTAGAGCCTGGTGAAAAACTGGTGAGTCTAAAGCGAGAATGTCTTCTCTCTAATCTCCATTACCAATCGATTTCATATATGTATGTTTATATATATATTTTTGTTTACTAGTTCCTGTATGTAAATCAGACGTTTGCACCAGCACCGGATCAAGTACTAAAGAATTTGTACAACTGTTATGGCGCCGATGGGAAATTAATACTTCATTACTGTAAAAGTCAAGCCTGGGGATAAACAACTACTAATTACGTATTATATATCATATTCATATCGAAATGATAATTGCAGACAGTTTAAACAGCTATGTACAATACACAATAGGATTTGAGTACCATCAAAGATACACTGTAAATACCATAGTAAGCATTGTCGGTGGAATGGTGAAATTTTTGAGGAATCTTAATAAGGGATAGCTTCCGAATTAATTTTTGAATTTCATGTAGCAAGCTGATTATTTCACGAAATACAGATACGATTAAACTAGGTTTGTGTGTTTATGGCGTCGGTGTTGTTGCAATTGCAGCTACTGCTGCTATTATAACAAACGCTGTTTGACGACGAACGCTCGCGTATCGTATGCGATTGCTCCATTTGTTCCGTGGTCTGTGTTTCACTCGGTTGTTTCCAGATCATTATAGCTCCGTCCGTGCTTACCGTGACCATAAATTCACCATCCGGCGAAAAAGCGCAACTACTGATCGGAGCTGCATGAGCAAGACCCAATCCGACGACAATCGCGGTACGATATTCCCAGAGCTTTACGATACAGTCGTCCGATCCAGTGAGAAAATATTGTCCATCGGGACGGACCGCAACAGCGTTCAACGTACCGATCGTAGAACCTTCCACTTCACGGACCAACGAACCATCCAAAGTCTCCCAGTAAGTGACTTTACGATTCGTACCACATGTTAAAACTTGGACACCGCTGGGTACGAAACACGCCGACATGTGCATAGTGTTTGACTGCAATGCGAATCTTCTCGTGAAATTCCTGCACAAAACAGAGACATCAACCCGGCTAGTCTAATCTAGGGCTGTTACTTTCCTTAGAAGGTCGAGGATTTTGAAGCTTCTAAGCTTCGATTTCAAGAATATCAAAGGATATGAGAATCGGGATTTCAAAGCTTCGAATTTCGAGAACCTCCGTAGTAAATTATTACAAGATTAAAAGAAATACGGCCCCGCGAGGAGCCGAGGAGCTCGAAAGGCCTCGGTCGCCGAGAAGCGTAAAGAAACTAATCCAATAATGTTCATGTTCTTTACACTTCTCAGCGACCGAGGCCTCTCGAGCTTCGCTATACTTTTCTACGTTCAACGCGGCTACAAAAAAATATTATAGTATCCCCTCAGGATCTCTGTCACAGCAGAGAACCGAGAATCGGCTTAGATCGCGGGACTCTGTAGCATTACCTTGCATCCCACACGATGCATGTCCCGTCCGTGCTCGAGCTAATAAGATTCTCGTCGTTCGACGAAACACGCAGCGCGGTGATCGGGCCTCTGTGTTGCTTCAAAACGTGTAACAATTGCCATGTTTTGCACTTTGCTTTCCATATGCGCACCTACACCGGACCAGGATGTAATTGTAATTGCACAGAACAGTTTCTTACCGAGCCTTCATGGCCAGTGAAGATAGAAATGGGAATAGGAATGAAACTGGAAATGTTTCAGACCTGACCGTCGCAGCCGCCGCTAATTAGATAGCAATCGTCGTTCTTGATCGTAATTGCTGATGCGGATTTTGTGTGCGCCCGATCAATAATGAATGCCACATTCCCGCCGTTTAATGTGAATCCTCGTATCGCGCCATCCTCCCAGGCTTTGCAAATGCAGCATGTAAACACAAGACGAGCATGCACGAAATTTCATGGTAAAACTCGAGGAGAGAAGTTGCGGGTGAGAGATCTACCGGATATTATGGTGGCACCGTTCCGATCGAAGCACAAGCTGGAACAAAGGAAATTCGGCACAGTGATTCGCAACAATTCCTTCTGCGTGCTCAGCTTCCATATTCGGATATCGTGTTTGCCAGTCGTCGCAAATATCTCCGAACGATTGCTGCGGGAAAGCATCAGTTTGATGATTGGTAACGTGAAAATCTATGTTACGATCCAGTCAACGAAACTGATTTACCGTGGGAAAGCTAGATCGTAGATCGGACTGGTGTGACAAGTTACGAGCAAACGCGTTTGAAAATCCGACAATTGGATCTCGTAGATCTCGCATTGAGCCGTTCCTACCAATATCAAATCATTTTTGTACCTGACCATGGACGTCACTGTGCCGCAAACGTGCCCCGTTCGAAGCTACGGCCACACAAAACGTGAAACATATTCGTACGCTCGTGTATGCACGTATAATTGTATTTGCATATTGTAACAAAATGTAGTACAATAGGACAGTTTACCGTTACGATACGAGGGAGCACATGGCAGGAAAGTTTCCCGCGAACGGACCCATTCTTCATGAGTTTCGCATTGTCTTTTGCTATTTCGATCAATTCGACCGAGCCATCTCCAGCGCCCACTATCATTTTCTCGTTTCGTAAAAACAATAAACTTTTCACGCCCCCCGCGTATACTTCTCCCGTCTGGGTCTTATTATTTCTCGCTCCATTGCGTGGTATCTTCGAATAGCATCCAGTCATAACAGGATAAACGCTCGATGGCTCTTTCTCGTTCGTCTCTGTTCTGTTTAATCTGTGAAAACCGTACAGAATCTATTATTGCAATTATAGACATTTGGTATCCTCTTTACGGGTTACCTTATTTTCACAATGTCACCGGACGTTGTTCCGCAATATATATATTCGTCTTTGTCGTCCACGGCGATGCAGTTGATGTCACGCCGAATCTTACCGATCTTAACATCGATTCCTTCGAGTCTCCTTTCTTTTGGATCTACCAGCCAAACTCTGAACGTTCCTTCTCCGGCTGTGATGAAACTAGTCCCGCAAACTTGCATAGCTGCGATCGACAAAACGTTTCCGCACGTTTCTTTGCTGGCGAGAGTACCGCAAAGCGGTGCCCCCTTTGAAACATCCCATACCATGATACCGCCGTCGTCCATGCCTCCAAGGCTGATCAGATATTTTTCGTTCCGCGTGAAACACACGTCCTCGACTCTTACTTTGTGCATCTCGTAGCTAGATTTAATCTCGCGTTTCGCATAATCCCATATTATGACCATTGCCTGACGATACAAGCAATATATTACTTGACATAATTTATATGCATACCGTTTTCTCGATAAATGTCCCAAATGTTTGTCCTTTAATTGTCCCAGAACTATCTCTATTACCGCGAGGTATATCTCGCGAGTGGACAGGAAGCTCGAGAGGCCTCGGTCGCCGAGAAGTGTATTATGAACCATTTATCGAGGAAACACTGTATACACTGCTGAACGAATACCGCGATTTATACGATTTATGCGGCGAGCTAATTGCAAGCGATCGAGCTAAGTAATCACCTTGAAACCATGGTGGGTCACTTGGCCGGAAGCTAGAAAGTTCCCTTGAGGTGAGACGCACAAAGCGGACACTATATTTTTATGTCCCGCGAGGAATACTTGTTTCCCCGTGTTCAGATTTTTTATAGTGATTTTATTGCCCATTGGGTACACGAGGTGTTCTCCATCAGGATGCAATTGCAAACCGTTTCTTATGGAACCTACGAAACAGACAAAATGCAAGTAATCGTGCAGAGTGTTATAATGATGATGCGGGGTTCGAGACGATAAGATGCTAACCGTCGAATGCTACCACTCCGAATAATTCGAGTTGTTTCATGTTGACAGCTTGCCGAGTACCTTGCACAGTTTAAACGATGCCGATGCTTGTGTTCGTTGTACCTGTTCTATTGTTCCGTTACAGAAGTGCATGTAGTATGCCGAAATTGTTTCGTTTCGCGTGTACATCCGAATAGCATTCGGTGATCGAATGTTATCGTGTTGTCATGACATTCGAATAAAAATATAGGGTGTGTAACTTTGTATTATACAAATACATGCATATATACTAGCAGATGCAGATAATGTGGAAGTGTTGGCAGTAAGGTGGGCATAGCAACGTTACTCGAGCGAAAAATTTTCGTAAACGAATCTTAATATATAAATGATCGGTCGTGGATCTTATCTGTAACATAACATAACATACAGGTACGAGGTGATTCCTTATGAAACAATAAGATCAATATATGGAAAAAATGTTTTCTTTTCAGGCTTAGTTTTCGAAAGATATTGCAACTCGTTTCAAACATTCGGACCGGCAAACAACGCCGAATCGGTAAAGTAGGTAGCCGTAGGTTACCGCATCGACTGTTACCGTCACTTTTTCCAAATTATAATTGACAAAACGAGTTAGCAGTATTTGAAATAATAATAGTAAAGTAAAAATGAACGAGTAATAAAATCAAATATACGTATATTACAAATACGGGGCGACGATTCTCCTTTCCTCTCTAGGTACACTTCATCTTCGTGGTACTTCTTCTGAAGCCGGGTCTATAAGTATACACAGAATGGAAATCTAAGGACGTTTTCGAGAAGTTTGATTAGATTTCTGCCAGGCAGCTAGACACGTCCGACTCGGCGTTGCAAACGAGTTTGTCGTTTATGCGCGCAGATTCGCGCCTCGAACAGTGTTCCGATTACAACAATTACAACCACAGTTTTTCGCGCATGCGTGGCCAAAACAGTAACGTATCTACAAAGACGCAGCAGAGCAACCAGAGTCCTGACGCCCTGAGGCAGTTAAATTAGCGGAAGTATACCGGTATTATTGGCAGGACGAGTGTTTCGTCTTGAAACTTAATTTCTAACGTTTTAAGGGCAATTAAACCCCTTGCCTTTTCATATGTATATATATATATACTCATAATTGTTTTTTTTTTAAGGTGGTTCGGAACCCACAATAAACAGTAGGACCCGCTGAAAAGGCGATAGTGAGAATGGAAAGATAGGGAAGAAGATTGGTAAATGAATTTGAAATCTTGAGGGGACCAAATATCAGGTTACTTACTAATAATTTTTTAAAAGTCTGCGGGGTGCTCAAGGTACCCCATTTTATCGAGAAGGTTACGTTACTGAAGCTGAAAGCGCCGCGCATGCGCGAAAAACTGTGGTTGTAATAGGAACACTGGCTTCGGACGGTTACAAATTTTCAACTGAATCGAAGCGCGCGAAATACGTTGGTAACTGATTGACATACTGCCGCCTCGGTGCTACCTCGGTTTATGTATCTTGTCCGAAGGAATCAGCAAGCGTTTCATCGAAGACACAATGGATTTATTACCGTAAGTGATCATATTTTCCCGGCGTCATTGCAGCGATGCCGTATCTATCGATATTACTAGACGATTGATAAGTCAACATTCTCATAACCTCGTCCATAACATATGTTACTCCATTTTTCTTCAGAGGTGTTGATTCACCATTCTGGAAAGCTGGTAGATTACAAACGTTCGAACGTTGGCCTTTCCAATCGTCCGATAACTCCTGTAATCCGGAACAAATGGCCAGAGCTGGATTTATTTTTACTGGCAATGAAGAAGAACCAGATTTAGTCGAATGCTTCATCTGTTCAAAACAACTCGACGGTTGGGATCCAGAGGATGATCCCTGGTACCTTGCTCACCGTTATTTCATTTATCGATACGTCTGCTTGTTTGTTATTGTTTGTCACAAATTTGTTTTAGGGTTGAACACAGCAAGCATCAGTCGCAATGTCCGTATATACAATTAGGTAAACCCGACGAGACATCATGGACAGTACATAATTTGTTTGACTTGTTTAAAAAGTATACGGTGAAAGAATGTGTAAGTACTATATATCCAGAAATAATACAATTTGTTAATAAGACTTGGTAACAAGACCTATGTACATTGTAGATGCAGGAATTACAGACGGCTAAGGCCAAAGTCGAAGAAGAGAGTGCCAAAGCAGCGAAAGAAATACCTGAGATTTACAAGAGTTTGAGGCAGAGTTATCACCGAGCGAGTTAACGGCATGTTTCCAGTTCTGCTTGTGGAAAGTTTGGTAATATTTCAGGAACATACGGTTCCTTTTTCCTTTGTCTTTGTTTTTCTCTTCTCTTGATTGTTGACTTCAAGGTTCAACGGTGATATTGTGCGCGTAGAAAAAAGACAGCAATCTCGCGGCAATCGTTCCGATAGCGTCACGGGATTAACAGTTACAAATTGATCAGAATTATGATGGAGCGTGTGTCGCGCTATCGCGTTTCACCAATTTACGTTGTTCAGTCTTGTTGAACTTGTTTGATTTTATCGTGAAGCCACTTGATTCAACGGTATTAGAGGTGATAGTGTTTTATTCTCTCTGATCACGAAAGATATAAATAACGACTAGAAAACAAATCGAATAATTCCTTTTCTAATTCTATTAGATGTAGCTTCCATAACGAATATCGTGTACCCACGGAAATCCTGCGGAACCGTGCGAAGTCGCGGAAACGATAATCGCACGGCACATTTCGTTCCACCTGCATTATGTATCGCGTTACCAATAAAAAAGAAAAAACTACATTTTCATGTGAAACAATTTGTCTTACTTACGTAATCTTAGTAATCGATCGCAGACCGATTACAGCATTATCAACGCTCCTCATTATACTCGTGTCTGGCGAGGAATCGCAACCCGACCCTGACTGAATTTTCCTTCCTCGTACACAAAATTCATACGAAATGCCAGACGTCGAATCGTTGCGATTCCTTGTTGTTTCGAATCGACAGCCGCGCAATTGTTATGCTTTCGATTCTTCGCGACGTAAAGTTGCGAAATGATCGAGAAGCCTTGTCTCGAAACTTGAGCAATCGGTATAAAATGCGTCGACGAGCTTCATTATCGCTGTGGTAATATAACTATAGGAAGCTTTTGCACATTATGTTTGCATTGTATTATCGGCGTTGCGCTCGCTTCGCTTAAGGGCTGTATTCGTTGTTTATCAGATCGCTTTAAGTCGGTAGCTTATTGGATTACTGATAGTTTTGTTGAATCCAGGCTTTCAGTCGATGTATTTCTGCTCGGCTGACGCGTTCAACGTCTAGAGACCTCTTCTGACCCAGCGAGAAGGTGAAACGGAAATCGGCCGGGAACTATCGTCCTCCGTAAAACAGGATTCTAAGGGACAAGGTGACGGAGGGTGGGAGATTCCACGAAATACCTCAATCTATCTATGCATCCGATGCGAGCGATTCACATTCGTCAGTGTCCGTATAACATTTTATAATGCAACACGATAATCGTCGATTGTATCTGTCTGTTAGGTTCGTTATTCTCTTCTGTTAGATGTTCGATTGACGCCGAAGACGATGTCTACGTCGATGGATATTCAACCATGCCGTGCCGTATGAAAATATGGAAAAACGAGTACATGTCCCACCGCGTTATCATTTCCCCTCCCGGCTTAGCTGTGCCTCCTCCGCTTCAACTTTTACCAGTACCACGCTGCTCGGCGTCTTATCCACGTTTCCTTTCCCTTTTCGCATCGGACGAACAGCACGTGTACAAGTATAAAACGAAATCGCGCGGAGAACGTCGATTCAGTTACTCGCAACAATTTGATCGAGGTGTACGCACGCACGTATAACAATATTGCATCGTAACGAGAACATTTATCATTGAACATCGTGAACGAAAAGGTCGTGAATAAAAAGAGTTGTCCGCCGTACGTATTCCCTTCAAGTTAGGATATCGTTTACTCTGGATCGTAAATTGAATGCATATATGTAAAAATACCTATCTGTTGCTTTATTTCAAGGCTCGTCAGCTTCGCTACATTATCGGTACATTTTGCAAAATGCTATCCACCTGGAAACTTTGTTGTAAGTATATATTATTAGTGTTACGCGCGTACACGTTGATATAGAGGCAGCCGTGCGGCGCGGTGCGACACGGAATTTAAAATTTTACTTCAGATACTTTTAACGATCTCGGACAGAAGGAATTTCGTTGGTTATCACCGATTCTGTTGCGCTTATGGGTTTCTAATTTTTTTACGATTATGAATAATTGCTGAGACTCGTGTTAGATACACATTACGAGAAACGGAGTCGCAACTACGAGATTTTCTCGGAAATTAAAATTCTTATTGCGTGTAGATCGAGGTCGTCCCTCGACGGCTGTTTGCAATGTAAATATAATGACGGAACTTAAATCATTCAGCGACACGTACCCACTACACCGGCTTCGTTCACCAAGTTCACGGTTTACGTATAGTTTCGAAAGATCGACAATGATATAATGATAACAACATTCCGGCGACGTCGTTCAAAAGAGAGTAAAAGAAGACGAAAGTTTATCGATTGTCATTATTTTGAAACTCGTCGGATTTCAAGTGGTCAGCTACCGTGATATTGTTGCGCTCTTCGATTCTCGTGCCTTCGAATATTTTCCACGTTTGTGAAATCGTTTCTCAACGATTCGAAAATAGAGAAAATGAAAATTACTTTTACCAAACGACGCGAAGCAAACGTGGCGAAACGAAAGTTATATCTGTACATGTGCGTGTACAAAGTGTCCGTACTTCTTTTTAAAACGAATAACTTTTTCAAACTTCCAACTAGCAGCTTATTGATTCTTTCTTAAATTGTTAGTGGTCGCAATTGCCGAGGAAAAAGTAAAGACGACAGATTTTCTTTATTCCTTCCCTGTCATGAAAATTTAAAATATGTATTTTGTAAGATGTAAAAATCTTTGAATTTGTTGACTATTACAATGTTTGCTACGTTTCAATCTATTATATTTCACAACCTCGATCGATTTCGATGAAATATTTCAGGCCTAATTTAAAGAAACACTTATTTACACATTAGCTAGTAACCTGATCTTTCTAAAGTCTCGAAAATTCTCAAGCTGTTCGCTTCGATTTTGAACAAGTTATTCGTGCTTGAAAAGCGAACGAATACTTTGTACGTATTTTAGCCTGGGTACATTACAAAGATAGTAACGAGTAAGAGAGAGGAAGAGTATTTAGTCATGTCGCTTCTGATAGAGGGATTAATTGTTTGTTGAGTAGCAGCAGACTACCACGCGAATCGGGTTTATAAAAATTATCTTTTAATCCGGGATTAGCAGTTTCCACGATATCTTTCCGACGAATTAACAATTATACGCGTGGATTAGATCTATTATCCGTTATCGAATCGAATTGAAGTATGTTCTCCAAGTAATTTTTGACATGTCGCATTTGGGTTTCCCATACATCGTCGATAGATAAGATATAATCGCTGAGATTGCATAGTATACCGATGTGTGTTTCAGAGACATCTTTCCCGAAAAAAAGAAACAATTGTACACATATGTGCGTATGCGTTCGTTAAAACGTCGATGATGGTACACGTACATCGGATAACCCTGGAAGAAAAAGTTTGCGTTTCTTTATCAAGATTCCTCTCGTTTCTACGTATTGCCAATATATTGTCGATCTTCCGAGAAACTATAGTTTTTCGGATAAACTCGATCTCTCTCGGGACAAGCGCGCTTGCCCCACGATCGATAAGAATATTGATATGTACTCGTTCTGTTTAAACGACATACGTAACGCACCCACACCAAGATTTCTTACAGGTGTTCGATCATATTATGCGATGAGGCGTCGAGTTAAAATGTACGAGTACCCACAATACCACTCGTTGTACAGTATACTGTGTATTTTTTTAAATTCTTGGAAATTGATAAGTAGGCAGCGGATCTTTGTGCAAGATAAACATTTTCTACCTGCATTAGACCAAAGTCGAGTAAATTAGATATTCATCTTCTGTGAAGATATAGTTAATCGATTGAAAACAATATAAAACGGTAATTTCAGATTCTTTTTCACCTACTCATTTTTACAATAAACGCGTCAAATCCGCTGTCTATCGGTAATAGAAACTCGCTGGTATTGTTACTATCATCGAATCGCTTCGATTCCCACCGTTGACCCGATTTTAGTCCGAAGCCGCGCGCGCGCTTCGACGGCGACCTGTACGAAACGGTTTTTCGTTCAGCTCTTATACTTACCGATACTTGTCTGTTTAAGGTAAAAACACCAATAGTTGACCAGTCAAGTTTCCACAAAAGTGACCACAAAAATTCTCTGTATAAATAATAAAATGCCTTTACTGACCCTTAGCATTCGAGCAGCGCTTCAGAGTCACCACTCGAATTTTAAGGGTGAACACGAGAAACTATATTTCTCTGTCGCGACTTTTTTTTCAAACATTATTTCTCACGTTTTCCGAGAAAAATGATCAGCTATTGATACGAGGTCAATTACTGGTGCCTTTACCGTATAGTCGCGTCACGAATGATCGAGGTCTTATCCGACACGCGGCCGACCTTTTTCTTGTACCAAGGATCATCGCCGAAATTTTCTTTTCATTCTATCCGTTACGCGTCGATCTTGCAATCGGATTGGGGCGGCTCGGATCCGATTGGATCGAATCGTAACGAGTTGAATTGGATTGTAGCGACGACCGGGACAAGCCGAGGGACACCGGTATCTTTCGAGCGGACACGAGCCGAAATTGAAATCAAGCTGCACCGAAGTCAGACTGTTTTACGTGCAAGGAATCTGACCTTTACCTAGATAGGTTTGTACGGTTCGTTAGACAGCTGCCAATAGGGAAAGGCTCTGCTAATCGTCATTCCTTCCGCGCCGTTGACCTCGAGCTTTCTTCTTTGCGGACGCGGACGCGGACGCTAATACGCGGTCGCGCGATACGACGCGACACAATACGATGAGACGTCTTATGAGCACGTCGCGTGTCGCTCAAAGTCCTCCATTTATCGCCTCTCTAGAAGTCAGTCCCCCCACTTGATGAAGTAGATAATTAATTTCTTCTCGAATATTAAAACTATAATATAAAAAATAAGACGAACAAATTGATAGAAATGATTTTTTTAGTAGCCCCCAAACTTTGCACTGTTTCTTCAATTTTCTCTGTTATGCTAAGCTACGTCAGGTTGTGCTATAGTATCACTTTAAAAAATACTGAATAAACAGCGAATCTTTGCGGACAATAAAAACTTTGTATCTGTACGACGATAGTTTTGGACATGCACAGTTTAGATATGCAATACAGTCTTTGTCGGATGATCAGAAAGTCCAACCCTTGTATAATTGAGAAGGCGCATTCCGCATCCTTGGAATCCTGGAGAAACGCTTCCACCCCCTTAATATCGTTCTGCTAGAGAAACTGGTAGTTGTGCTGACTTATACTAGGCTGGCACAACTAAGATATATAATTCTATGCTATTCGGATAACTGTTACTAACTTAAACGTCTTCGAATCAGAAGAAAATTATTTAACTCGACAAATGGGTGTGGCTAACTTCTAGTATGCCCATTCATCGATACAATTATCAATAAAAACGAACGTGCACGCGTGTAACACACAGGCGGGAGATTGCAGCAACGATGGGTATTCGCGATCATGGGATTTTTGGCATTGTTCAACGCTTACGCGATGAGAGTCTGCCTCTCGATCACGATTACCGAGATGGTGCAACAGGAAAATACGTCAAATCACACCGATGATGGCACTTGCCCGATCATGGAGGAAGATCAAATGCATACCAACCAAACGAGACCATCCGACGCGAAACGCTACAACTGGGACACAGTTACTCAGGTAAAGGAAAATTCCGAGCGCGTCGTCGACAACATCTCGATTGTAAAATATGTGTATATGCAACAACGATGGTGATGGTATTGGAAATGGAAATCGTGCGTCGATACATTCGCAACATACGTCGTCAGATTTAATAGACCGTCGTGTCCTTGTTTGTTGTCGCATCTGGCGGTTACAGGGTGCTATACTATCTTCATTCTACTGGGGCTACGTAGTGACGCATTTACCGGGTGGTTTGCTGTCTGAGAAATTCGGCGGAAAGCATTCCCTTGGTCTGGGTATTCTGGCAACAGCTGTGTTCACAATCCTGACGCCGGTTGTCGTCGAATACGGTGAAGCAACGGGTATGATTATTCTTCGCGTCCTGATGGGCCTTTGCGAAGGGACAACCTTTCCAGCGTTGAACGCGATGCTCGCGCAATGGACGCCGCCAGAAGAAAGATCAAAGATCGGCTCTTTGGTATTCGCCGGTGCTCAGCTGGGTACAGTATTCGCGAACTCTGTTTCCGGAGTTATTCTCCATTATTCTTCGATGGGCTGGCCAGCGGTTTTCTACGTTTTCGGAGGCGTCGGAGTGCTCTGGTTCCTCGTGTGGCTGGTCACCTGCTACAACAATCCGGACTCGCATCCCTTTATTTCTGAAAGAGAGAAAACCTTCCTCAGAGAACGAATGAGCGATCATACGCACAAGAAACCGCCGTCGGTGCCCTGGAGGCACATCCTTACCTCGGTGCCGGTTTGGGCACTGATAACAGCGCAAATCGGTCACGATTGGGGTTTCTTCACTTTGATCAACGATCTTCCGAAATACATGAGCAGCGTGCTCAAGTATCCCATCAAGAGCAACGGCTTGCTCTCTGCCCTCCCCTATCTGACAATGTGGATTTGCAGCGTGATCACGTCTTGTCTAGCTGATTGGATGATCACGGCTAATGTGATGTCGCGCACAAACGTGCGAAAACTAGGAACCACAATTGCCTCCCTCGGTCCAGGGATATTTATCATCGGCGCATCTTACGCCGGATGCGATGGGACGGTGGTCGTCGTTATGTTCACCATCGGCGCGACACTTATGGGTATGTGCAGTATTCCAGTGAGCAAAATAATCGGAGTCTGCTTTGAGTTGGACGGCACACCGTACGAGCAGAACGTCAAAAAACTTATTGTATCGCTTGAATTACCAATGCGATGCGAACGACTTTTTCCAATTATTTTCAATTTGCTGTCCAATTCAAAGTAGACGAAGAGCACCATAATGCCCGTCTTCGGTTCCCATCGTACGATTGCAGGCTGTACACCGGCTTGTCTAAGTCTATCTTTCGGCAACCTGGTTCTGACCATTTTTCTTAACCACTCTTTTTCAGGTACCTTCTATCCGGGGATGAAAGTGAACGCACTCGATCTCAGTCCAAATTATTCCGGCACCTTGATGGCAGTAGTGAACGGCCTCGGCGCAGTTTCCGGTATTATTACCCCGTACATCGTCGGCGTGTTAACTCCCCACGACGGCCTCTCTGAGTGGCGACTCGTCTTCTGGATCGTTCTTGGCGTTTTCATCGTGACCAATATAGTTTTCGTGCTATACGCGAGCGGCGAAGTTCAGTACTGGAACGATCCTGAATTCCTCCGAAAGGAAAGGGAAGAGAAACGAGGGAAGGTTCCAATGTACGTTATTCGATGAATGTCCATATGTTGCGTCCAAGAAGGACACGCTTCCGTGTGAACGCGGACAACCGCGCACAACCTTTGCGATCGTCACCGTCCTCCTAGTGTGTCGCGATGTTGTCTCGTTACGGAGCGAAATCAATCGTCGAACGAATAATCTTCTTTCTTCGCACACGATCAACCGTTAACTAGGTAGCATATCTTTTCGTGTATACCGTTCGTACACACGCGTATCGTCCGCAGCTACTTTTCCTCTTTTTCGTCTAGTCCGTACCTCTATTTCTATTTTATTTAGTTCCGGAACGTTCCAAACGATCGTTAAAGAGATATGCAACGATCGCGAGTAAGAAAGGAGTTTGGCTGTTTCGTTTTCTTTTCTTTTTTTTTTTTAAAGAACGCGCAGATTCAAAGGAAACGTGCATCGACGAATGTTCTTGCGATCAACATCTCGCGTATTCCACTGTACCTGAAAATATTTACGCGCATCGTTTCATCTCCATACGCGTGCCACCGCAAAAAGTCATTTATGGCCGGTAAATTGTCGTTAGAAGAACTAATCAACGTTTCAATTTACTGCGCTCGTATATTTATAGTAAAATGCAATATTTAACAAGTATTCGTCATGATTGTACTGTATTATTTACAAGTATCTTCAGTTTTTCCGCATTACCTTTCGTACTTTTTACAAACGGATTCGATAGTCCAGAGAGAATGTGACTGAGCGAATGGGTGTGAGTTCGGGTGTATGCGTCTCTTAATATGTATGTGTATGCGTATATATTTGTATATACAGGGTGAGTCTCGTAACACGACGACTTCAAATAACTCCTAAGTTATTTGTTGTACGAAGAAGTTTTTCAAACAAATGTTGCGTGGTTTCCGTAGAAACGTACCGTTCTGTAAACTGTTCTTTGTTACTTTGCTTTTTGATCGAGATACGAGGGTCACCTTCAGTTTTTCAATTAGAATGCCCAATATTTTTCCTCGAATTCGGATAAACCACGAAATTCTTGCGTAAAAAAGTATTGTACCAAATACCATCTAATTGTTTAAACATGAAAAATGAAGTTACCTATGCGAGAACGTATTATTAGCGCATGTGTCGCAGTAACTGCAGAAACACTAGAAATAGTTCTTCGTTCACTCGTAATCCGATTACGCAATGATTATGCATCGACTGTAATAGATCACACTTCGAGCATTGCTTCAAATAAAATTTGTCTTACGAGTAATCTAGAAATTATTCATTTTAAGCCTTATTCGGTGGAATACCTTTTCAAGAAGAATGTGGTGCTTTACCCGAATTCGAAACAGAATATTGGACAATCTATTTTAAATACCCTCGTATCTCGATGAAAAAGAAAAGTAACAAAAAATAGATTGCAGCAGCATATGTTCCCCTGAAAAGCACGCAGCATTTGTTTGAAAAATTAATTCGTACAACAAATAACTTGAGAATTATTTGGAGTCGTCATGTTACGAGACTCACCCTGTTTGTACATAAATATATACATATGTATGTCTCGTACCATTTCGGTCAAGAAGGAAAAGAAGAAACAGACTTTGAATCTTTTCAAAGCCACGAAAGAAACTAGACTTGTTAACTGGACGACGGTACGGTCCAAGCAAGCGGTACTTCGATTTTCTTTTTCTCGTGTTTCCTTCGGTGTCCACGGTATCTAGTTCGGTTCGGACTCCAATCGACGTTATCGCCTCTGACTCTCCAGGAAGCGGTAGGGATCGCGTAATTCTCAGGAAACGCGTCCGTCGTGTCTCCCGCAGACTCCATACTGTAAACGTGATTCGTAAACTTGTAATCCATATGGTAGTAGTCCCGGAAAGTTGGTTCATCGCGGAACGTTTGCATGGCGCACCACACATGCGACAACAAACAGGGAAACCTGGAGAGCCAGTACTCGATGAATTTGTCCGGGATATCCCCAAGGTTTTCTTGAGCGGCCGGACTCAGTTCCCTGTAATGATGTTTCTAAAACAAAAGCGTATCGTTCCAATAGCAAAATGTTCTCTAACCAAATTTCACTTCTACTACATCTCCCTACCTTGTTTCTCAACGCTCTCAGAAGATCTCGAACGCTCTCTCCGCGATAGCTTCTGTATCTTCGAAGATCGGTTGCAACTTCCACGTCGATGAATAATCTCCAATCACCCTGCACAACTCGGTGATTGCCGGTTTCCAGCGCGATTAAAGCCGGACTGTCGGCCTGTTCCTTTTCCACTCGATCGCTCACATCCTAATGACACGGTTTGCGATAAAACGTACGCTGTACAGAGAAAACCATAGAGAGTATCCGGTATTCGGCGATAAAAAAAGTATACCTGAAAGAACCCGAGTATTCGCGAAGGCTCCCAAAATATAGGATGCTCGTAGACAGTGATCACCGGTGGTCGTTCCGATGGATCGTTCGCGATCATAGCCTTTATCAGCACCAATGCGAGTTCCCTGTCGCTTTCGGAAATGTCTTCGCAAAGATCCGACAAGTCGCTCTCACCGCCTGCGACATGGTGGACATGTTGAAGTCAAATCTGTCTAAAGGTGGGATCTCCTAAGCGCGTCTGGACGCGGTGTTTTGCAATCCATAATTGTGACGAATGGAGTATAAGCTGCGTCTAGACGCGCTTAGGAGATCCCACCGTAACAGTTGAGTTTGGTACAGTAGAATCATCAACAATATCTTACAAAGTATGTTCGCTTGTCGTCGCAGCGGATCTCCGAACGGGTGTTTCCCGTCGGAGAGAACATAGTAGAAAACGCAGCCAAGCGAGAAAATGTCCACGGCGCAGGTCGTTCTGTTTCCATTCAACATTTCCGGTGCTATCCAACCGTCCGTACCGGTTATGCCGGACCTGCGCGAGAAAGATACGCGACCCAACTGCAGTTTCTTGCATAATCCAAAGTCGGATATCATCGCTCGAACCTCTCCGCGTGGTCCCGGTGCAGATAACAATACGTTGTGAGGTTTGATGTCCCGGTGCACTACGAACACATCGCGAAACTTACATTTCTGATAACAACATACGTAACTTATTATCTCGTACGTCGTACACTGGTATTTTATTATGCATGCAACAGGTAATACAAGTATACGGTAACATACGATAAAAATACACGTTGGTGTGGATTTTGCAAGAGAAATTCGATGAAATTAATTTCGTAAATCAATTTCACCCTCTTGCGAATCAAATTCAACCTGTATGCGAAAAATGAGAACCTCACCGATATCGAGACAATGTAGATGAGCCAATCCAGACGCAGCCTGTCGTAGAATGCTTTTTGTAGATATTTTCGCTCTAGCATATTTTCCGGCAACGTAATCTTGTAACGTCGCCTCGGCCAACTCCAACGCGATATACCGAAACATTCGATCCTGCTCGGTACAAAAGTACCGTACGACGTTCGCGTGCGCGTCCGATTCTCGGAGCAGTGCTACTTCGCGGTCCGCGAATGTGAAGCAGTCCGGCAACAAACGTTTCACCGCTACGGAACGACCATCGAACTCGCCTCTGGAATCGAAATACACACGGACGCTCGATACAAAACAATTATAAAGTCCTGAATCATACCAAACCGCGAATGGATCATTGTGATAGTACCTGTACACGAAAGTTCCCTCGCATCCTTTCCCCAACACTTGTCCAGTATCGAAAGTGATCTTGCCAACTTTAACCACACCTTCGCCCATGTCTTCTGGTACTGCGAGCGCGTTCGATCGCACTCCGTAATAGTAATCGTTGCTCGTGCGACTACTTTCTCGCGAACCCTGTCGTTCCAAATTGATTCTTTAAATACACCGAGACAATTGTATTCTACATTCTACTCGTATAATACAGTGTAAGACCCAGTACCTGCGACAGCTGTTGAAACTCTTTAAATTGTGCATTCAAATACCAAAACATGGCCAAAATGCATCCCATCAATGCGATCAATGCCAATTTCAGCCCTTTGTTTTCTTGCTGATAAAACCAGTTCCTGATTGAAATGTACACGTGTCGTATAATCTCGTGCCAGTCCATGGCTCCTACGCCGTTGGATCCACCGGATTCGTCGGATC
Source organism: Lasioglossum morio (assembly GCA_916610235.2). Lineage (NCBI taxonomy): Eukaryota > Metazoa > Arthropoda > Insecta > Hymenoptera > Halictidae > Lasioglossum > Lasioglossum morio. Next base: position 5,177,007 of record OU744333.1, read on the forward strand.
TACCGTTCACTGTTTGCAAACCCAGCGACAGCAACGATTCTTTCGTTGAATTCGAGTATCCCAAGAAGGACGGTAAAGTTCGGATCACAGGATCGGATCGGCCGGTAATCTGGAGCGGTTGTTGAGTCTGCAGTCTGTATTCCGCCGGTATCTCGTAATGTCCTGTTTAGATCAAATTCATTTTCACCATCGTAGTGAATTTATTTTCTAACATAATAGAACATCTTAACCCTCGTTTAGTCAACCAGGTACCCGGATACCCCCATTCACTGTATTTCTTTCAACAATTTGTTAATGCCTTATAACGAGAATTTCTGCAAACATGTTAAGTACAGAAAGGTTTTAGATAATTTATAAATTTTGGTTGACTACATAAGGGTTATTTGGATGCAACTGCAACTACCTAATGCGATCACCGTCCGATATCCTGTCTGAGCGACGCTCTCGGCGACGTTATCGTCGACATATGCGTCTGCGTGACTACTACCAGACACAGGGACCGCATTATCATTTTTGCTCGACTGTGGAACCGACAACGGACCCTCTAACAGCAACTGTTCGATGTTACTCGATATCGTGGCCGTTGCAGAATCGACGAGAGACGGTAGGGCGTAGAGGCCGTGTCTGTGTTGGCCGATGTACAGCGTTGGACTGGAACAAAAACGAGAACAGGAAAAGGACTGGGACGACGAGAATCGAGCCACTAGCAAATAACGTTACCGACAACTTTCAACAGGCTCGAACAAGATAAGATAAGAACAAAGTTCTATCCTTACAACAGCTTAATGTCGCTCGGTTTGCTCGCGAAACGTTCCAACAGATGGTCCATCGTTCCATCGGCAACACTGGTAAAAGGAACTGTGAGCAACCCATCTTTCCTCACGATATAAACGGCTATTACTGGACTCTGTACGTCCAAATCCCAAAGAACAATCCCCAGCCTTCTGTCCACGGTAACGATGCGACCAGTCGAACTCGTTGTGAAATGAACCAAATCTACAAAGCAAGAGAACGTTAACACACTATTAGTAACAGCAACAACAACAGCAACTCACCGTAATTCTCTATTCCCTCAGGCTCCATTTTAGCGGCAGAGTAATCGTAGAACGTGACATTCCATTTTCTGTTCTTCTGTTTCACGTCCACCATGATAATGTTGTATTCCGTGCGTCCGACGAAAACACCATCCTGCATCTCCACAGGACAAGTGTTCTTCACTTTGTCGAAACCCAACAACTGCTCCCTTTCTCCGGTTCGAGGATCCACGCTGAACCATGTATCCACCTTTCTGCCTGTATACAATATTCCATCACTGCTGCGACAAGGACTGTTTGCCACAAGCTGAGGAATAGTAAACGGTAGTTTCTTTAAGGCTTCGGTTTCCGTGCCAAATAAGTACAAGGAACCATCCTTCGGATCCGGCAGAAACATCGGTCTGTAAAATTGTTAAAGAAATTACAAGGATATATATCAACATTTTGATGGATAGGTGGGTACATACATGGTGGAAGCTCGCGAGATATCGATCGGCATTTTGACGACTGGTTCTGAAACAAATTGGTAAGGTGATCATTGCAGCTACATTAAAAAACGAGAACTCTTTACCATTGTTTCAATCTATTGACATTACCATCGCTCTGCTGCCAAAGGACAAGTCCCGAGCGTTGTTCTACACCTATGAGCGAACCATCCAGCGTAGAAAATATCAGAAGAGGTTCATCTTGTTCTGGTACCAGCTCCGTGTTTCTCTACATTGGTATAGCGAGTGGTATAGTAAGTATTAACTTTGTCTTAACCTAACGCCAATATAATTCCATGTCGTACCTCTTGTTTAAAAGAATCCAAGCGACCGGACTCGTCGGATTGTTCCATCGAATCGGTGATGAAGAACATACCGATAATGAAAAGAAACTGTGCGAACGGTATCAGTTGCATTGTTTATGAAATAATGTGATGCACGCATCCGTCGAGAACAATAAAAATTCTATCTTTTTGCAAAACAAATCTCGTTTGTACGTGTAAAATGTTGCGAAATATGTTTTGTGCGATGTACGAGACTTTCAGTCATTTTGTAGAAGTGGCTGTAAGAAGAGTTTTTCAATGAAACGCTCGAAACATTAAATTCGTGCGTGACATGACGTAGCGTCGTTGTAAAATATCCGCCCCTTTACTTGTATTTTCATTCTCATTCCCGTGAAATTCACCGAGACCACGACACGGCCAGTAGCACGAAATATTTATTTCAATAATATTTCGTCCATAAGTCGACACCATCCATTCCTTATTTCACCGTCATTGTAATTAATCGTCGCAGTAGCGACAAGAGATATGTAACGAACGTCGAAAACAATACGTCACATGGCACACATTTTTACAATAACAATGCACTATTTCCACGTGCGTCTCGTGCCTCTGAGAAATTCAAGATCGTTTTCCCGCATTCCGATTTCTAGTGAGAATATGCAGATGCTTCTTCAATTTATCGAAATATTCTCGGAATTTTCGTGTTCGAACAATATCGCGCATGCATTTAAAGGACAACGATAACGTCACGGACACGTGGCTCATGTATGTTCGCGCGCGACAGTACACCGTACATCAACACTATCCGTTTACAAAATATCGAGGAACATGAAACATTTCAACAATAATAAATTCGAAAAGTAATCGTTGTGTCTCGTGCATCAATTTATTGTCGTACTGTACTGCGTCTTTTCTCCTTGCGTCTCTTTGACTCACGGTACCAGCTCAACGAGACATTGTTCGTTCTCTCGATCTTATTGTATATTAAATAATTGTTCCCACTGTGAAGACATTATTGGAAAGACGCGAATACCAAATAAGAACTTGACGTTGTCATTCAATGACAGAAATGGAGAATACGAGGACAATGAATCATCGTGCATAACCCGTAAAACAGAAAACTATTGTATACGTTGTCGATAATAAAGTAATCTACAATTACTTCACTACTTGCAAAAAGTTGAGAGCGACGTTAAATAAAAAATAACAAAAGAAATGTATTTCGGAATACTCCGAATTCTCAGCTAGTGTTTCATGTTTCATATAGTATACAGCATAAATAATAATATAAATAAAAAATATTGACTACCGCACGCGGTAGGATGCCTGTCCTGTAACATAACATATATAACATCAAACAAAATTCGCATTTATTAATTGGTGGCTTTTCATTCTTTTACCACTGTTTACCACCCATGTATTTACACGAGAGGCCTTCTTTGCGTTGTGCGCAATCGTCTGTGCACTGTGCGCTAAAGAAGGCCTCTCCCCTAACACCGGTACTGATGATCAGTGATCGCTATAGTGATCCCCAACACTTTCCAATTGTTTCCTTTTTCATTCAGTTATTCGAGAAAAATGATGTATAAGATATATATGCTTACAACGGCCACATAACTCAAAAGATTGACAAACAGCGAAAGAAATTAAAGTAAAAAAATATTATTTTATTATGATTTAGCCATTTCAACTAATTTATTTTTATATTATGTACATACACATTGTATTTTCATATTATGTACAAGTTTATAATCAACATTTTTCCTGGCTTTTTACACATAAGATAGAGATAGAGAATAAATCTAAGCACACAGCACACTAAGCACACTTCTATTCGTACTATGTGCGTTCGCCTTAACAGTACAAAGTGGACTTATTGTGCAACCTACTGGTTTTTGTTCGACGATGTGTTATTCGTAAAAAGGAATCTCACATTATCAATTGGTACGAATAATATTTTCGACTGTGACTCTATGTACATTGAATCACGAGTGACCTGAATTCTGTTTAAAAGAAAATCAGATCGATTCGTTCCACATAACCTGCCATAGAGTTGTTCGCAACACAATGCAACGATACGATGTCCATGCTGCTGTCAAATTATTGCTTTTCGATTGGTGTCCTTGCATTATTAGGAAGTCATAGGAAATATTCGAATTGCTGGCTGACTCGCGTGCAATGGTTATCACGTGCGAGTGTCAAATACAATTGCAACATGTAACTTTGATAACTGTCAAAGGGAATGTTTTGGCATACTCAAAATTTTATGAAGTTTAGTGATACATCAGTTATTTCAATTCGATAACTGTCTTGTTGTTTTTGATAAAAATTATAAGAGAACACTACCGCGAAAATGTCCGCATTAAAATTGAGTATGCAAGATAGAAAGGACTTGGATAAGTTTACTAAATTCTTGGCATTGAAAGCTGCACAAATTATAGTGCAGTCGAGGTCAGGTGAAAAGGTCAGCACAAAGTGCAAGCCAAATTCATCTGGAACAGATTGGGTAAGCATATTTGTTTATGATAGCCTTAGATATACACATGTTATTAGTATTTATAAATTTAGCATTGCTTTCGTTGCATCTTTCTTTTCGTGCATTAAAATTTGACCATTGATAGACAAATCATAAATGATAAGTAAACACAGTGGATCTTTTTCATTCTTTTTGCATTTTTAATCAAAATTGATTCACTTTATGTGGTACTTCACAATGGCCTTACATACTCTACTTTTATAAATTTAATTATTACTATGAAACTATAAAAATGTGAAACAGTGAAAGAATATTTCTGTTTAAATAGCTACATTAGTTGTATGAAGTTATGCAGAGAGAACTTATTTCTGTGTAACACGTATCACATAAATAAATACAGGAAAATTTCTAAGAAAAAGAGTTAACAAAAGATTTACTATGATCCTCTAAAAGTTCTCTGTGAACTGTGCTATACTTGATAAAAAAAGTTTCGATTATCCTGCTAATGACAGAGTTATGATTAGACATATGCATTTATAACAAAAATGAGTAGGTATAATTTAAAACAGTGAAAACATTAGAATAATTTAAAAATTCTCTTATATTATTTTCAACCTTTTATCCATATTAGCAAAGAAAATAAATTTCTATTTCACTCCAGTTTGTTATAATTCGGGTAAAACATTTTTATTTTTTTATTTTTATAAAGATCTGCTGTCTAATTATCAATATAGATCATGTTCCATGGTTTATACCTTTATACACTTATAGGAAAATCAAATATAACCAAATATGGAAAAGAAAAGTGTGATCAATTAAGTCATATATTAATGTAGTAACCAGCACTGTAGTAGTACAATTTATTTTGGCTTTGTAGCCAAGAAATTGGACTTGGTTTACAATTTTTGTCTTTATGTCACCCACCCCTCTATCCATCCACTCATATTTCATGCCATACCCTATGTTGTATTGTTTATAATCGATGTTAATCCATCCTAATGCATTATATTTAATATTGCCTCTCCCTCTTTCCTTTATTTTCTCAATACTCCTGAGCCAGTCTACTATTGCTCCCACTCTTTTATCTTGTACTATCTATTCTATACTTATATTTATTCTATCTACACCTTCAGAATCTTCTGCCAGATGCTTTAGTTTCCCCAGGTGTCTCTCGAATATCATGCACATTCTCTCTTCCTTCTTTCTCCAATATTTATTTCCTTCTTCCATATTTCCACATCGTACTCTAGTCATCAGGCTCTGGCTGTCTCCTTCGTCTTTCTCATCTAGGTACCTTGGCACCCTCGCCTCACATATATGTTTATATCTTTCACAGAACCTAGATTTCTTTATTTTATTATATTGCTACTGTCCCTGAATTTCCCTATCCCTCTCCTTCAGAGTCTTGATAATTTTCATCGTATGTTTTACTATTTCTTCAAATAGTTTCCCCCAGTACCAGGTAATTTGGCATTGTCCTATCTAGTTTCAGGCACCATTTAATGTACTTCGTAAGATATAATTGTGAAACAAGCTTTTCATTAAACCATTTTGTTTCACTTTGTATAGATGTTAATTTATGTGTGACTATGACTACAGTAATGAATAATTGAAAAAGAAGAAACCCATCTTATTATTAAGTTATAGTATAGTGTAAAAAGTACACTGACAATGCATATGCTATTTGTTACAAAATGCTAAATATTTTTAAAACATCTAATGTTTCTATTGTTTGATTGTGTAGTTCAACTTAGCCATCCATGATGTACCAGAAGTTTTGGCCGAAGCTAAAAGAGCATTATGCGGGGAAATAGTCAATTCAACTATACCTCTTTGTATTGAAATCTCTTTGAGGACTGTTGAGGGTGACACAATGGTTTTAGAAACATGGAGTCTTCGTGTTTTGCCTGAACATAGTGATCCCGCTGTAAGAGTAACATACACAGTGTATAACAGAATGGGCATTTTATTGAAATCTTTATTGTCTGTATCGAGAATTACTCCGGCTTATAAGCTAAGTAGAAGGCAAGGCCCAGATTCTTATGTTATTTGCTATAAAATTTATCTAGGAGAACCACAGCTACATACTTTAGGTATAAATCTTTTCTATTCTACATTTACATATAAGATTCTCATTTAATTTATATTTATCAACATACTCGATGATTCTTATTGAAATGATAACAGAAACTAAAGCAAATCATTTTTTAAGGTGATAATTATAAAAATGTTAGAGTAGGTCAATTGTGCACACCTGTGGGCACAATTCATTTATCAGTATCGTATAGAACGAAGATGACTATTTCTCCTACTCATACTGGTCGTGACTCGATAATGGTAAAGAGTGATCATTTTCATTCAGATTTAAGTCCTCGTCACACAAGGTACCAGCAAAGGTAAGCGATCGACATAATATTTAATTGTTCTATTTCGATCAATATATATATATATATATGTACTCAGTTACATTTTCTTACATTTATATTTTAGCGAAGAAACGTCAAAATCTCTCAGTGATACTATTAAAGTGGGAGCTTTTGTAGTCAATAAACCTGTTACTGTAAACGAAGAGGACTTTGTTATACCAGATGTACCTTTTAGTTCTTTGTTAACTCCTAGACAAACTTCACCTCCACCTGTCACAGCAGCTGAGGCTGTGAACACAAAGACTACAGTAACAACAACCACAACAGACAGCAGCAATGGAAATAACGAAAAACTTATAAATGATAACACAACATCAAAGTGCAACTCGCAAAATGGATCTAGGAGAAGTAGTTGCTCAATGACCAGTGCCAACGACGATTTTATTATGGTAGATTTGGTAATTAACGTTCCTACGTTTGCAATATATTTATGATGTCGTCTCTTTAAACTTTTCAAATGTAATTCTAGAAAACTCCTTTTGCTGGTACAAATACCAATAGCGATTTAGGAGCATTTTATCGTGAATGTCAAAGTGCACCTCAACTTCAAGCCTTTATGGAAGAAAGAACAGTTGGTGAACAAGTAGGAGGGGACCTTACTAAACAGTTAGAAACATTTGAAACAAATATGCGGCGGTATGAGGATATTCTGTCATCATTATGTCATACAGAAAATAATAACTAATATCATGATTATGCAATGCTAGGTGCTTTCTCAAGAAATTTATAAAGACTACATATAGCGTTTTGTCATAGATCTAAGTAATTTTTTATTACAAGCGATTAATACAACTTCAATAAACTAATTCAATGAAGTTACATGCTGAATACTATCAATGCTTACAGTCACTTAAAATTTCGGTAAAAACATTGACACAAATTATATATGTATATACGATATACAAATAAAAATTGTCCGCTGATGTTAGCAATGTATGCACATGACTTTAAATGTATGACATATTGATATTCCTTTTACGGATATCTGATTATGAAAGAACACATTCAATTTATGCTATCGACGAATGTAAACTGCGTTTCAAATGACTATTTTTTTTTTAAAAGTTTGTTATGAATTTGATATACAATTTTTGTTAAAAGAACTTGAACGTAACGCCAATTAATGATCATTGATTCTTAGTTATAACATTTTGAAAATTTAATTAATTTATTGCTTGTATATAGTGTAAATGGAGCTTTAGCGTTGTAATATTAATTGATGATTATAAAGAAACTATATAACTTTTTCATATTTTATTAATCCAATCACTTAATAAACGAGGCTGTGCTGGTAAACTGTGTACAATTTTTACCTATAGTAATTAATACCATGAAAAATCGTACATAAAGAATTGCAAGGAACGATAGAACCATGATACAAATATATCTTTTCATAAGTATTTTATACTTAATATCGCATATATATTGTTCTTACTATTCATGACATCCAAAGTATATCGATAAAATGAGTTAGCCATATTTAAAATAATAAGAGTAAAGTAAAAATGAACGAGTATTTATAATTTCTCGTTTTCTCCTTCTTCTTCTCTTCTCTTTTTGCCACTCTTATCCACTCTTATCCTAGCCTTATTTCTATTTTATAAACTAACCTAGATCTAAACTAAATAGATAGAGAGAGAGAAATATATTTACAAAAGCCATTAAAAAATGAAAGAGTAATAAAATAAGTATTTGGGTTGGGGACGAAGATTTTTTGTATTGTTTTTTATTAAGTTTTGATGGGTCGCCAAAGATGTCGATCCATTAAATTTTTCAATGGAGTCCAGGGCCGGTCAGCCGTATACCAGAAGTATAGCAAGTGCTAATAGTGCTATGGGTCAATGGGCCCCGCGTTTCTGGGGGCCTCTTTTGTTTGTAAAAGTTGTGTTTTATTTTATTATCATACAAAATCTAGGGCCTCCTGGTAACATTTGCTACAGGCTTCGCGCTGGCCTCCATTGGAGGCACCCAAACATCCAGCTGTTTTTTGTATCCAGCCTTTTTTAAATGGTTTAAAAATGTTTTGTGGTCGATCTTTAGTTCCTTACTGATATCACGACTGCTAATGTGCCGATCTTGCTATCTTGCTCAACTATTTGTATGATTTCATAACAGACTTCACAACAGACTGTAGCACTTTGCCCACATCCATCACCTGATAGATGAAGTAATCTTAGAACACGGCATGTTATCTGAAACTGAGTCTATAAGTTTATATCGTCTATGGACAGATTTCTATTATTTTACGAAATTCGCCGCTTGGTGCAGCACGTTGAAAGACAACGGAAACTTGAATGGGAGCACTCTCATGTCTTCTCTATTTAGTGTTACCGTTTGAGTTTAGCAAATGATGGAAGAAAGATAAAGATGGCGGACTCAGCGGGCAATTGGTGTCCTATTGAAAGTGATCCTGGCGTTTTCACGGAATTAATTAAAGAATTTGGTAAACCATTATAAATCTTACATAAATTTATCACATATTATAGGCCTTTAGAAAATAATTTTACTTACTCGTATTAACGAGAAACTTTTACGCTAATAATTGTGTTTTGTGCTTGTGCATTGTACCTTTTCTTTTTGTTAAAACATATTTGTTATCTATTTAATACTGCCGATATTATTATAGGTGTGAAAGGTGCACAAGTGGAAGAATTATGGAGCTTGGAGGACGAACAGTTCGACAGTTTAAAGTGAGTGTTAATTATTTGACATAAAATAACCTAATTAACGCTATAAATACTGGCGAAGTTCATTTATATATCTTTCAGTTGATGTATTAAACACATTTCTACAGAAAACTTTCATAACGAAAGTAACGATTTAAATTTAAATTTTTATAAATCGACAGGTTTAACGAATACAGGAAGAAAAGTTCTGTCCTTTTAATTTCTGATTATTATCATTTTTAGGCCTATACATGGTTTAATATTCTTATTCAAGTGGGTTCAGGATGACGAACCTACTGGAAGTATTGTACAAGATAACAGATTGGATAAAATCTTTTTTGCAAAACAAGTAAGTATTAGTGCAATTTTTCTGAAACAAGGAAATTTAATAAATAAATGTATATATATTTCTCCCTACAAAGGTAATCAATAATGCGTGCGCAACACAAGCAATTTTAAGTGTACTATTAAATTGTAAACATGCTGATATATCATTGGGGCCAAATTTGGAGGAGTTCAAAAATTTTTGCCACAGCTTCGATGCCAATATGAGGGGACTTGCTCTCAGCAATTCTGATATAATAAGAGAAGTACACAATTCTTTCTCAAGGTATATTGCAAATCTCTGTTATAATTTGCTTTGTACAGGCTGATCCTTATAATGACAGATTGAGTTTTCTCCAAGTTGTAAAGAGTTATGAAAAAAGTCAAATAAGACCTTTTTAAATGGGACACTAAACCTTAAATAGGACACTCTACTTTCTTTGATAAAGTTGCCAATGATGTGGGTCCTCTCCGATTTCAATCTTTAGATGTTGTCAAGACCATCATTCTGAACAACATTCTCTGTTAAAGTTTTTGACGGTCGGCCTTCGTTTATGAGATAATCGAAAAAACACTTTATTTACAAATTCATGGGATCGATGTACTACAGTAAATCCATAAATACTGTCTGGGATCGTCTACGTAAACGTTGTCCAGTGTCTATTCACTCTACTGCCGGAGTGACTAGTAAGTACTGACAAAGAAAGCTTTGCTCGCAAGGAAAGACAGTGTATTGGAAAGGAAGAGAGGCGGACAGAAAGAGATGCTTCGGCCACCCGATCCGTGTTTCATTTTGTCCTTCTCTATGTTCGGCTCTCGATTGAAGTCTCAACGCGGTAGACGCCGTTATAAAAAAATAATGTCTTCTATTCAAAAGTTGTTCGTCCAGAATACGGCTGTTGGACAGTATTGAAGGATTTACTGTACCTTCTCTCTGATTTCAAGATTCTTTAGATATGTTGTCAAGACCATCATTCTGAACAACATTTCTCTTCAAAGTTTCTGGCGATCGACTTTGATTTACGAGACTCGGAACCTCCGCCGCGCTTGGACTGGGACTTGACTGTACAACGTTTTGGAAAAATGTGCTATTAATTACATATAAAGTGCTCAAGCTGGCCATAGACCAAGCCAAAGCGATCAATTCATCGATTTAACAATTCAAATATTTGTGTTGGAAGGTGAATGTAGTGTAGCTGTAGAAAGAAGTTTATTCTCATGATGCTTTTTTCAATGCATACAGTTTTTCCTTGTTATACCTTATTGAAGAATTGTCTCTCAATGTCCATACAATCGAACTCTTATGTTTACATCAACATCATTTCACTGTTTCATTACACTATAATGCTAAAAATGGACTATGAATTTGAACATTCCATGTAATATTGCATTAATAGACCGTTGTTTCTTATGCAAACTAAAATTTTTCTAGCTGATCTGCAACGAACTGGAATGGAAATTTATTTTCTTTCTTAATATGTTCGATAGGTTGAAAATAAGAGTATTTTCCAATTCTTCCAATGAATTTACTCTTTCAAATTATACCTATTTATTTTTGCATAAAATCCGCTGTCTACACATTAATAAGCACATAATTTTGCTGAGACATGATAGTTACATTTGTTAGGTTTGTCTGATCTAAAATGAACTTGAATGAACGGGTGTCATGGTGCGTGAATTATTTGCGGAATACTATTAGAAAGTGAGGACAAATTTAGGGTCCTATTAAAAAACAAAACCTTGACTTTGTAACAGAACAGTTTTCGTTCCCTTTCTGATATTGCAGAAAACTCCATTGTCACATTATAAAAGTCAGCGTATGTATTAATTCTAATGAGGAGTGACATTTTACATCCTATAAAACAAATGTTATTTATTATAGGCAAACATTATTTGAATATGATCTAAGGAAAGCATCTAAGGACGATGATGTATTTCACTTTGTTAGTTATATTCCAATTGATGGTCGACTCTATGAGCTAGATGGGCTGAAAGATGGACCAATGGATCTAGGTCCATGTCCAATTGGAGATCAATGGGTTCAAGCAGTGAAGCCTATAATACAAAAACGAATAAATAAGTACGTATTTTAGTTGCTAAAATTGCTCTTATTTTCTTCCTTTATATGCAAACTATTTCTTTTTGCAGATATACCGAGGGAGAAATACATTTTAATTTAATGGCAATAGTAACTGATAGGAAAACGTTGTACGAACGACAGAAAGCTAATGTTTGCGATCCAGCTGAGTTGGAATGTTTACAGGCACTAATAGAGAAGGAAATACGAAAATCCAAAAGGTACCAGGAAGAAAATATTAGAAGGAAACATAATTATTTACCATTGATAATGGAGTTACTTAAAATGCTGGCTAAAGATGGCAAACTTGTGCCCTTGTATCAAAGAGCAAAGGAAAAGGCACTGGAAAAAGAATCTAAGAAAAACAATGTATGAAGTTCGATGTTACTATTGGGTTGGAAAAGTCGGTGTGACATATATTTATGATATATATTGGACATTTGAATTATAACAATTTCTTTTCGTAAATAAATGTAAATATCAAATGGTTCTTATCATTAATTTCAATAAGTGTATTATTATTTTTAAGTAATGTGCTGTTGGAAATTTTTTATATTTCATGATTGGTGCAATGAAGTATTTTACATTTTTTTTGCTATATAGTTATCTGCATCTTGATCAACAATTCCAACTTTTTTGTTTTTATAAAATAGTCTTGGGAGAAATTTGTCAGTAGCAGCATTTTGTAATTTACGTATTTTTTTATGATAAAGGTATTCTATAATGTCTGAAACATAAAGGTGTCATTAAGTTTTTATAGAAAAATGTTTACTGTCAATTTTTTTGTGTTTACATAATACTTACCAGGCAAATACGTCGTGTTCAACTTTCTCTCGACTATATGGTATAAATCGAAAAATACTTTACATATGTAGTAGCTAGGGATCCCATCAAAATATCTCGAAATGCTAGGCCACGAAATCTCTCGAATACTTGAAATTCCTTTCCCATAAATGCTATAATGAAATATTCATATACAATATAATTTTTATATTCCATATTATATGGATTACAATTACAACCAGTGTTCAGTGTAATCATCACCAAGATTTTTATTACAGTAAAATTCACTAGACTTCAATAGTTAAAATATATTATAAAACCAAAAATTATAAAAATACCACTAAATATACCATTTTTAATAAAATTTTGAAGCCTCCATCATTTTTTTAAAGTGCTCTCTATATAATTTCAATTAACATGCCAAAGACACATTTAGTATTTACTTTATATAATATTTATATAAAGTTTTATTACGTTATGTTTCGCGATGTTCGTTCAATTGACTGAATTTGTGAAAATGTCGTCTACAATACTGTGCACAAAAATTGGTGTGGTGCCATAAAAAAGAAACAACGAATTTAATTTTTCAATGGAACATTAGTATTTCTGTCAAATTACCAAAGATATCTAAAAAATTGTGACAACTGTTACGTTGAGCTCCCTATATACAAATACAGTCGGGAACAATATTAAGTGGCCCTTTTTACAAATCGCATAACTTTTTAAAAATTGGCTCAAAGGACTTGAATTTTTTTAAGATAGACCGACTAGTTTGCTAGAGAATGAATAAACAAAAATTTGTTTAGATTGCAATTGGTAGGAGTCATACAAAATTTAAAAAATGTTTTTTCAACTTTTTTATCTGACCCTGTAACGATAATTTAAAAAATGCGTTTTGTAGATTTCGGTAACTGTTATATGCATACAAAAAGTTTGAAATACTCTACAGTTTTATCAACATTACCATGCGTTACATACGTTTAAAGATGAGAGCTTAAGGGTAAAAGTCGCTGATTTTTCGCTCTTACGCAATTAAAGTCCTTTGGACCAATTTTAAAAAAGTTCTGCGATTTGTAAGAGTGTCCACTTAATATTGTCCCCGACTGTATCTAGACTGAACATATAATATATTTTGTATATAACTTACTATTCGATTAATTTTATTCTAATATCATTTAAATAGATTGGTTCAGGACAAAATAATTGCAAATGCAACTGACAAATCCAAAAGTCTTTTAACACATTCCAGTCTATGTTCAACTTTTCTTCTAATTTCAACCAAATTGGTTTCAGAATGATAGCGTCTTTCAGTTCCTCTACTTTTCCACATAACATTACATCCATGAGATTGTGTATGAATTCACCAATTAATTGTAACGTCCAGACCACATTTAACGTTGCTGCAATAAAATTCACCATTAATTTTCATTTGAAGGTAAAGTGTAAATTGTTATGGTTATACTTTAATAAGAATTTACATTTGTTTGTTCTACGAGACTTTTTAAGTGCACAATAACGTATCTTAATTGAATGTCTGTTACGATTCAACATTTTTGCTAATTTGGAGAAATGATCCTTTTGTTCTCTCTTTTTCGTTTTATAATTCTTTATATAGGATAAAATTATTTCATCTTCCTCTGAACAGTACCTGTATAAATAAACCGTTGTTACACAGTCAATTATAGAATGTAAATCGGTACTTGAATGATTTTCATTATAAATTATACTGTTACATCTTTCACCTTTTTTTACATTTCTCATTTTTGATGAATAAATTTCTACATCTATAGAGTACACTATTAAGCGATCTACATGGTAATCCATTTGCTAAATACTGAAGAAACTTTTGTCTTTCCTTTGGGCTTTTAATATTGAATTTTCTGTCGTTTTTTATGAAGAGAAATGGTTCTATAATTTCAGGATCCCAATCATGAACCTAGTTGTAAAAAGGATTTTATAACACAGAAATGTATATAATAACATTGAATATACATACTTCGCAGAATTTCTTCCAATTACTCTTGATAATTTCATCTTCATAAGGTAAAAAATTACCTCTCCTCAACGATGCATGTTGTAGAAACATATTTTTTTCTGCTGTCGTCAATGACTTTGAGATTCTCCATTGTAGTTTATGTTGTGGCGGTACATCGTGCATTAATTGCACTTTCAAATTATATAATCTCTAAAATAATAAACGAAATAATTATTGAATTGAATGTTGTAAAAATATTGGAAAACATTCCAGCGATAACATTCACCTTTATATCATCTTTAGATAATTCTTTCTTTTCTATTTTTTCGTTATCCGACTGGATGTCTAAATCCCCTAGCGCGAGTTTTATTCCACTTGGAGTCTCGTCAGGTTCCTTGTTATTCAAGTTTATTTCTGTATTTTCTACATCATTCGCAGTACTCTTAGCGTCTTTTCTCTTGTTTCTTAAACGAATACTATATTTTTTCTGTCTATTTTCAGTAGAAGTATCATGCATATCATGTTTATCAATAGACAAAGGATCAACCTGTGGATCTTTTGATACGTCTAGATTATCTTCGTCCTGTGTATTATTAGTAGAAGATAAGAAGATTGATACTTTTCTGTTTTTAAAATCCATCACAGAATCCAAATCATGTAACATTTCTATATGCTCCATCTCATTTGGATTATCATCGTATTCTGATTTAACTGAATCAGATAATTGGTCGTAGTCACCAATATTATTAATTTTTCTTCTTTTTTGTTTAGCAGGTGTACTAGGTTCGTTGATATAAAGTTTTTTCTTTTTAGTCGGTGTTGGTGTCGATGTTTCTTGTAATTCTTTAATATTGTTATAATTCCATTCTGATGAATTCATAATTAACATGCTAGGACTAAATTTCGCAGGACTGGGCGTACTTTCAGTTTTAATGCTATTTCTACGAATCGATTCGTTTAAACTCTTATTTCTTATGGGAGTTTTACATAAGTCTTCCATTTTACGGATACTAATTAAAGAACTGTTAGTACCACTTGTTACTTCGTAATCATCATCAGAATGTTGCGATACATTTGTCTTCTCTTTATTGCTAGAATTACTATAATTAGTTTGCATAATTTTATTCTCACATTTATTTTTGGTAGGGGTTTCGTTATTTTCAATCTTTAGATATTCTATATCTATAGATGTTTCCTCAGATTTTATAATGCTGTTATTTAAGTCATCATCATTAAATGGATTGCTTGTTCCCGTTTTCCTTTTTTTAAGACCTCGTAGACTATCTACATTTGTATTTACAACATTTATAGCCATTCCTGTAAAGTAATAATTTCACAACGTTTTAATTTTTTATAATTATATATCTACTATAATTTTGTATAGCAACGATTGTAAACTAGAATCATATCAAGGATTGAAACGAGTTATAATATTGATTTCGGTTCCTGAAACATTTATGAAGAACCAAAATAATGTTTTAATACTAGACTGAGGATCTTTGTGCATTTCAGGCACATGAAAATGTTTGAAAAATGCTAGAATATTGAAGTCGATAGAATTTAGTAGAATTTCTATATACACATTTTTATGTAAACTTTTTCATTATTTTATATTATTCATTTACCCTTTCTTATGTTCTCTGTGTAAGGTTGATCATTTGGTATATATTTTTATATATTAAAGTTATCATTTCTGTGTATACTTTACCTATATAAATTATAAATACATCTTTATTTCCAATTATAAAACTTACCGTTTACGAAATTAAACAAAGCTATCAGCTATCTCTCGACAGACAATCTGATAGAAATTGCATGCAACTGTATGTAACTACTCACTTCGCAACTCAAACTGAACTCAACTCACAACACACAACACGTGGTTCCTTATTCCTTATTCTTCAAGACTTGAGACAGTCGAGACTGCAGTGTGCTGCAGTACCGTCACGGCACAGGGGCAAAAGGGGTCCCTGCCAGTGTTCCAATTACAACCACAGTTTTTTATATAATATTTATTAACGTATTTATAAATAAAAGGACCGGTTTGCATTGGGCAAATAGAGCTCAGGTTCTACAACGCCATCTTTATGTAGATAAAAAGAAGAATAAACCATAAACCATAACCACAGTTTTTCGCGCATGCGCGGAAATTTCAGCCTCAGTAACGTAACTTTCTCGATAAAATGGGGTATTTTGAGCCCCCGCAGACGTTTAAAAAATTATATATACATATACTTATGAAATATTGAAATTTAACATAATTCAAACTTATTCTTTATTTTGAGGATGGGATAGGAAAGGAGTACTACAATAACTAAGAAAAATACATAGTGAAACAAGAAAATATTTTACTTGGCAGAATCAATTAAAGAATACCAACACTTAATTGTTGCAAGGGCAAGGAAAAAACTGCCGAAACCTTACCAGTATTCACAAATCAAAAATTACATTATATTAAACATAATATATACAATATATATAAAACAAATCAAAATATAATAAATATAATAATAAAACAAAATGTCTATTTGGCTCAGTCTTTTCTGAAAATATAAGAATAAAGTAAAGAAAAAGTAAAACAAAATGTTGCACAACAGGCTATTGGTTAAGTCTTTACTGAAAAAATAAAAACGAAGTATTTTCTGTATTCAGAATGTGACATTTGGATTTATTCACTCAATCGCTAATAACTTTGTCATTTTGCAGTTGATTTATTTCTGGTTGGTGTTATGGTATATGAAGAGAAACCGGGCGTTTTTTTTATCAGTTTCTGTTTAAAATATTAACAATACTTACCTCAGGTCTCTCGTCTATCACTCGTCCCGCCAATAACACCGGTAATTAAACTCCCGCCAATATAACTGCATCAGGGCGTCAGGGCTCTGGCCACTCTGCTACGGTTATTTGCAGGTTTTTGAAAATTTCCTGTGACAATAATCAATTTTTTTTCTACTACCTCCCTAGGTAACCCCACATTTACTCAGTCAGCTGATAAGTGAGCCAAGGCTTTCAGGGTAAGGGTCAAAAACCCCACCCTACACTCCATAAATTTAAAAAAAAAAAAAGACTCTGGCCACTCTCCTGCGTCATTGTAGATACGCTACTGTCTTGGCCGCGCATGCCCGAAAAACTGTGGTTGTAATTTGTAATCAAAACATTCAGAACACTGACACTGATCCTTCAGCCCCTGGACTTGGTTCTTTCTTACGGGGTGGTTTTGTGTTAAAAATTGTGACAATAAAAATGGTTAATATATGCTGCATTAAAGGGTGTCAAAATGGAAGGCGTGACATTGAAAAAACATCATTATTCAAGGCACCAAATACTAGTTTATTTCAAGCATGGGCGACAGTACTTTTGGAAGTTGGCGTTCAGCTAAGAAAAAGTCATTTCGTTTGTGAGAAACATTTTGATTCGTGTGACATAAAAACACAAACGATTATTAAAGATCGTGCAGGAAAGGTAATATTTCAGGTAAACAAAACTGCTTTTCTAAATTCTAAATTATATGCTTGCAAATATAATTAATATGTTTAATAATAATGTAGAAATACTTGAAAAAAAAAAGTTTATCCGACTCAGCTGTTCCTTGTATATTTGGAAATAAAAGATTAAAACGTGACTGCGATGACACAGAAAATAATGGTCTTCATAAAGGCGTGACTAGGAACTGTGGTATGTTCTGATATTTTATTTGTTTTGGTATCAGGCTTGTCAGATGTAGGGTAATCAAGGTGGCACAGGGTATAGTTACAATGTCAAAGTAAGTAGAAGGGAGACTATTCTCTATATACTCATTCTCTAGCAAACTAGTCGGTCTAACATCTTTAAAATATTCAAGTCCTTTGGGCCAATTTTTATGGAATAGTATGTGTATTCAAGAAAATGTATATTTCTTCATAGTTTCTATTTTTTAGGATACCATCTGACAGGCCTGGTTGGGATTTAATTTTGTATTTAGCAACAATCATGTTCATTGAAAAAATGTTTAATTCACAGATTATTTCGATGAAAGTACTACAAAAAGCTATACTAGTAATATCGAAAGTATTGATGCTAAAAATTATATAACGTATAAATGTACAGACGAAACAAAAGCTATGCCTGTTATAGATATTACCAATTTTGATGAAATAAGAAACAAGCCTCAGGAATCTCCTACAACAGAAACTACTCAAATTATTGATACGGAAAGTGATTCTTTGAAGGACAGCCAGCTAGTCAATGAAAGTCATACACAAATGGTCAATTTCTTTGATTATGTGTATAATACTTGTCATAAAATAGAATTTCCATCATTAGCATGGAACTATCATAAAACTGAATTTAAAGATGAAATTGTATTCTCTGAAGTTAAATCAAGAAGAGATGCTGCTCCAATTTACCAAAAACAAGTATATAGATGTTATTCTTATATAAAATGAAAAAAGTAGTTTTAACTTGATTCACATATCTTTTCAGGTTGTATTTAGTAAAAATGGTGAAATCAAACTCTTCGTTTATAGAAAATTGTGTGATTTTGATATTATCACACCAAGTAGTATTCAACAATTAAATGAAACTCTAAAAATGACTGATGCACTAACATTATGTGGAGGAGGCCCAACTTGTAATGTGTATTACGGTGGACAACCTGCTTCTGCTTACATAGATGACAATGATAAATGGCGACACAGATCGTGTACTCTGATTGTATCAAATGGAGTAGTGTGTCAATTTTGTTATAGGTTACATAATACTCTTCGACGACGTCTTGATAGAAGCACACGTCCCAATAAAAAACACATCCCATTTTCACCATCAAAGCAAAAAGCACCCGATGCATTTAAAAAATCAAAACGTGTACCGTTACAAGCTTTAAAGAGATATAAGACAAAGGTAGAGCAATTAAAATGTGAGATATTAAATCTATAACAAATGCAGAAAATGAAAAGTACTAAAATTGACAAAGTTTTAAAGAAGTACAATATCAGTGGGGCTCAGGTAATTTTTTTTAATAAGAAAAGTGCTTTTTTATATATGTGCAAAATAACGTTAATTTATTTGAACAATGTATATTTGTAAAATATATTTATAATTGTTGCATTATTATATGTGTAATTCAATTTATTTTATACATTGTTCACAAATTATTAATGTAATTTATTTATTTATTTAAATATTTCAGATATATATACATTAAATATTATTTAACCAAAAGTATAGACTTTTAAGAACATTAGAGTTACCGGAGTACCTGAGAAAAGAAAGGACAGATGGGAGTTAATGACTACTAACACTAGCAAGAGGGGGGACAATAGGAATGTGGAATAGATCTCGGGAGAAATCGGAAGGTCCGAAATGTGAGTTATGTGTGAATACATTCGGAAATTTAAAATAAATTAGAATTAGAAAGGGGTTTGACCATAGAGATGAAATACGAAGTCAGAAGGGGTCAGAGGAAGCGATGGAAGGGCTGAGGCAATTCGAAAGTAAAAGGAAAAAAAAGAGTAGGGGAGGGAGATGGAAAGCGAAGAAATTTTTTGTGATAGTACAAAGCAAATTGTATGAGAGGGTGCGTGAATGAACGGTAGGATGTGTGAGGTAGAATATGAAGCTTTGTAAACCGAGTTTCTTTATGACTGGGAGGCTGAAAAATTCTTCTCCTTTCTATTAACAATTTTTTCTTGTTTTTTTGATTGCTGTTTTTTTTTTAACGAAAGAAGTCAGGGACGCCTCTTGGACGCCGTAGATTCGGCATATGAGAGTTCAACGATAATACCTGGACGCCAGCCCAGAGAACGGCAGAGTACGGGAGTTTGTTTCCGGTTTGCCTCTATTCTTGATAAGTTCGGCGATAATACGTGCAGGGCCGCCGCGTGAGTACGAGTCGCCCGTGTGCAAAAGAAATTTAGTTTGCCCTCTTCAAACATGAAAATAATTTGAATGACCTTTTTTTTTATTTTTTTTTAGCAAAAATATGTAGCAAAACATTTGTTACTTCTGCTATTAGGCTTTGTGTCCAGTGGCAGCGATGGGCGCTCTTGCCCGTCTATGTTTCGGCGCCACTACGACGAAGCGCCCGCATGCGGCGCACAACCTGCACAACCGCACGCGGTGCGGCGGCCCTGAATACGTGGACACCTCTAGGATGAGAGAGGGCAGAGCACCTTCTAGACGTGGTGGTAATCACTCATTACGGATTCCCCGTTCTCCCTGAGGGAGAGACAGGGATACGCAGGGCTCCCCCGGACACCGGGCTACTAGTTGGCCGGGTATACCGGCTAACTCCACCATAGTGACCATCCCAAAGCTAAAAGAGGAGGGGGCCAAGATCTCGAAATCGAATGCCTCCCTCCCACATAACATAATCTCCCTCCCATGAAACCTACTCTTATAAGGGACACCGAGCCACGGGCTGCTCGACTGAGCACCACAGAGACTCCATCCCACGCCCGGTGGAGCCAAATACTGTCGTGAACGTGAAATCGATCAAGAAATGTTAATTGATGTCAGAGCTGTCATTGATCCGTCATATATTTGAATCTCACTAATTAGTGAAAATCATGAATCCATACTGGATTGACAAATATTAACATTTTTTAGAGCCTATGAAACAAATGATGGCGAACTATTCGGCCTCCATCTGCAGAATATTCATTTATATTCAAATTAATGAACGAAATATTTGACGCGGGAAAATATGGTATCAATTTGATATTCTCCGAATATAATACTGTTGCGGACGTTGTTTATTGACAAATATACAAATTTTAAATTAAAACTTTGTCACTATTGAATTATTGTCGATCTTCTCGTCACAATCGCAGTATCCTTATGGAACCTTTGACACTAATCTTATATAACAATAAACATAATTAATTTGATTTTATTCACATGAAGCACATAATCATGTTCGTCACGCATGCATGAAGGTTGTTACGAATGTATTAAGAACTTTGATTGGTCTGTTTGATTCGTCTGTGTCATTAGACACAAGTGATTTTAAGAAAATTCAGGTCCGAATAAAATATGCATTTCTTCTACGTTTATTATTATTATTTATTTAATGAATTATTACGTATATATGTACATTTCTTAAACACGATTAACAAGTGTTACAAAAACGGAACTGTGATATAACAAACTTCTTAGTATAGATTTATGATTGCATTGATTTTAACAATCACAACTCATAAACTAAGATCAAGATTTTTCAGTACTTACCTCCTTTTTCATGGATAATACACACACAGGCGTAATTTCTCTCGTATTTGTTTAATAGCGTAGATCAGGAGTGTAAAGTCAAATAGATTACAATAGTTTATGACAGCATCGTTACGTTGTATAAACTTAAATGTGTCGTGGAAAATATCTGTAGAAGTTTTGGCCTCTTTGTTTCACATCTTTTTAAATAGCAGTATTTGAATGATTTTTTAATAGAAATGGTACTCGACTTTCTCGTGACTCTCGTTTGTAGGTACTATCATTGTTGATCGTTGGCGTAAGTCTTCGTTGTGTTGTCGATAAGTCCCTAGAAATAATAAAAGAGATATTAGACGTAGAATGTTTATATAATCAATATTGTTTTGATTACGTAAATATAGAAATTAAACAATTTCTTATGTATATTTTAAATATACATATATTCCATTTAATTAATTGCATTGCCAAAAAACTAATTACACTCTTAAAAACATTTTCAAACAAAAAATTTGCAATTTTGGATATTGAGCAGGTTCCAACAATTTGAAAAAGTATTTCTGCGATTCTTTCTGTAAAGAAAACAGGGGATCTGATTGTAAATCACACAATTCAAACTGAAGATCGGGGTTTTTAGCTTCAATTGGAACTAATATCGGATCTGTATACATATAATAAGATGTCCTTTTCTATATTTCGAAAATCTACAAACCTACTATTGAATTCATCCAAAATGTCTAACATATTTTGTCGAACTGGAGAAAAATTTACATCAAGAAATTGATCTTTAATTTCTTGACGCAAAGATATATGATTCAGATTTTCTTTTTAAATTTGTTGTGCGAATAATGCTAATTTGCTACGAAAGCTATTTACATGGCAAAACAATGCGAAAGCGTAACTAATGCTAATGAACGCAGAACTTCTTTATCCTCTAATTTTTGAATAATTTCTAATAAATTGCTACCGCTTCCCAATTTGAAAAATGTAACTAAAACATTGCGGATTGTAAAGAATCTTTCTAACGCTTTACCGGCGCTTAATCAACGAACATCTATGTACACTAGCAAAGTAGATTACCTTCATTCTGTAAAAACAATTTTAATTTATGGTGATTCAATGAGCGGTTACCAGCTCTCAGAAGATTACTTCAAAAACAAACTTCATTACGTTTGAAATTTTTAAAGATTTTGTGTATGATATTTTTTGATGTATTATGCAATGAAAAATATCGCAATTAATATTGTTACTTCTTAATAACTAGAGAGACTGTGCGAGACCGAATACTCGATCGCAGCATAGACTCAGACACTATGTCCAGAAAATTCTAGACAATGGATGTTGCCATAATGCGCTACTTTTTTTGCAAAAATATCTGTTAATGATAGCCGGGGCTATTAGTACACAATTTTACATGCTGAACATTTTCTGCTCCAAGCGCGGGGCCTGTAGCATTTGCTACTTCTGCTATTTAGCTAATCCGGCCCTGCACACTAGAAGCAGCTGCTCTACGGTTTAACTAATTTTCCAATGTTCTATTTCCCTTTTTCTTAGGAGGGTGGGGAGCAACGCCCGCTGGTCACCCCTCTGAGTGCGCCACGGAAGGGTCAGACGTATGATGAGAGCCAGAGAGCAGAGCCCTCGAAAATCGGTACATATAAGCAAAAAACATGAGTGGCAATCATTTGGTCCCACCTCTCCAGCTGAATGCGGATAGCGGGTCGCGTAGGAGGGTGGTTGACATCCTGGGGGGGGAGGTAGTCTCTCCCCCCCGAGATGGACCGGCACCCCGGAGGGACCTTTACCCGGTCCCTTGTAGGGAGTGCCGGCCATCTACCGGAGACGGGCTCCGGTGGGGTGGCGCGTGGGGTTGGGGTGGGAAGGGTCGGGGCGTGCGAGTGCGCTTCCGACGACCCTTCCTTACCGGTGTCGGCGCCTTCTTGCCCTGGCCCAGTGATGCCAGACGGAGGAACCTGGAAGAACTTGCCCCTCCGGCTGGGCCCCCCACTCTTACTTCTCAGACTCTTGTGAGTCTCACACAGGCAGAGTAGAGGTACGTTCGTGTGTACCACGTGCGCAGTAGAAGTAAGAGTGGGGGGCCCAGCCGGAGGGGTAAGTTCCTCCAGGTTCCTCCGTCTGGCATCACTGCCCTGGCCGGGCGGCGGCGATGAGTGCCCCCCCCCCCCTTAGGGGGTCACACATTGCTGCTGCTCCGAGCAACGCACGAAGGCTCCGGGAGCTGTGGGTGGACCGAACTGGGGTTCGGGAAGCCCAATTCGAAGGCTCCAGGGATGGGGACACCGGGCGGGTCCCTCCGCCCGGGGTCTTATAGAGTAGGGTAGGGGGGAGCTAACAACTTCCCCCTGGGATGCATGTTAGCTAAGGGGGTTGCCAGTTGAGTTCTCGGAGATCCTGCCCCCCCCCTTACATTAGCTTAGGCGGGTGTAGGGTTTTAGTGAGTAGCCTTGGGGAGGGATTTCCCCTCCCCGAGGAAGGTCTCATACCCACGGAATGCGGATAGCATTTCCCCACAATAAAAAAAAAAGGAGGGTGGTTGACATGACAAGTGTGCCACAAAGGGACTGGAAAGGGCCCTGGGCGGTGGGGGTTTAGTGGGTATGGCGAAGGCGGAATGCAATATAATCTCCCCAAACTTCATCTGAGGGGAGAGCCAAGCCGCACACTACCCTCTCCAACCATCATCGAAGGAGAGGGTGTCCGTAAGAGGATTTCCCCACCGCCCTTAAACATAAAAAAAGCCCTCGAAAATCGGTCGAAATGTTATAAGGGAAGGAAAGTACTTCAAAGAGTGAGATTTTTATTAGAGTGTTGCATGTTCGAAGGAAATTATAATACGTAAAAAATCATTGATATCGTAAATAGTGACGGCAAAATACCATAGTATTTATAATATACCTGTGATAAGAATTCTGACGATTTCTTGGAGACCGTAGATGGAATGCACCATAAATTAATGGATTTACTAAACTGTTGCTCATACCGAAGAAGAATATTCCGCTTTGCAATTCTTCACTGAGCTGAAAGAAATATCAATTTGTTAAATTCGACATTCGAAATCTTTTATCTTTTTATATATAGAGATTATGTATATACTTTACTACTTATCATTTAATTAGGAACCTGTTGACTGATTATACTCGCTATAATTGAGAACGGGGCTGCTCTATATCTTGGGTAACCAGAAATGTTACGGACGACACCCTTACCCGTCAAAAGCATTGAAAATCTGTCAACTTTGTACACTCATAACTTTTGAACCATTCATCTTCTAGGATCGAAACTTCGATTTTTTGCATTTTGTCGTTCAAATCCGCTGGATTACATAGGAAAAAGGCAAACATTTCTGGTTATACAAGTTACAGTTTAACCGAGAACGGTGCTTCGCAATGTGTGAATTTGCTATGTAGATTACTATATATTAACACTTTGCACTTCGAGCGGAGTTATCATTTAAATGCTAAAGGATAATATTGTAGTATGCGTAGAAAATTCGAGAAAACAGAACATGGAACTACAAGCTTCTCGAAGCAGGTTGTAGACGGCTATACGGGTGTCGCCCTTATGCGCCACGCGCAGTTCATATATGGTGCGGGCCAGAGGTGTTTCGAGAACTAGGTCGGGCACAGGATGCGAGACGCCCGGCTCGAAAAATTTAGCGTAGCCCTCGAAAAATGGTAGAAACTTACACTCGAGACGTATGTAAATAAAATAACTAGTAATACAGTATTTTATTCATATAAGTCCCCAGCACTGGTCTGCCGAGGGACATTTATGCGCCAGGGACAGTATTCTTTGACTTTTGCCGAACGTAGAGAAACACAATCGAGCTCAAGAGGCCTCGGTCGCCGAGAAGTGTAAACATAGGTAATCCAAAGGACCCCGCATTAATCATATGGAAAATCTATCCCGGTTAAATCAGTTGGATTTTTTATATGTTGTAGCTTATGATCTACTGAACAAAAGATGTAATGGGCATGAAGTTCAATAATGGACAGTTATCGAGTTATATAATCAGTCAAACATGACAAATTCGAGCTGCCGAATACTCAAATCTCGGAAAGTATTTATTTTTTGGAAAAATGTTTGAAACAAAAATAGTAGGGTTTCACAGAATCTGTTAGGTGGTGTCATTAGTTTTTTTTTTTAATTTTGAATGATCTTGAAAAAGTCTATGAACAGAAATCTTTCACAAATATCTTTGCGTGTCACAGCAGAGATAAGGAGCCCACGGTTCGTCACTCCCGTAGTATTTTTTCACTCCAAACCCTCTGTCCGTGGTCCGTGTAAAAATCAAAGGAGTGGGGTGGCGGCAAGCGTGTTAAGTAAATATACTTCCCGAGATTCGAGTATTCGGCAGCACGAATTTGTCATTTTTGACTGATTATAACTCGATAACTGTCTATTATTGAACTTCGTGCCCATTACATGTTTTGTTCAGTAGATCATAAGCTACAACATATAAAAAATCCAACTGATTTAACCGGGATAGATTTTCCATATGATTAGTGCGGGGTCCTTTCCAACTTCTTTATTTTTCATTATTTTTTGATGGGACTTCGATGACCATATTTGTGGCATTTTTCTAATAAAAATCATACCAAATATGATATAATTCCGATGATGTTTACTTGTGTAATAGACAATTAAAGTTTCGGGCGCGAGGAAGGATAGCGTATGGGAAAGAAAGTCCTTCCTCGCGCCCGAAACTTTAATTGTCTATTACACAATTAAATATCATCGGAATTATATCATATTTGGTATGATTTTTATTAGAAAAATGCCACAAATATGGTCATCGAAGTCCCATCAAAAAATAATGAAAAATAAAGAAGTTCGAAATTCGGATTAGGTGATCTCACCGATATACCCGACCAGCATGATGTCATACTTCTCGGCGACCGAGGCCTCTCGAGTTTCACGGCCCCTCAAGGGGGTATACGCCGCAGTGGTGGGGATAGAACTGGGACATTTACAGGTCAGACTTTTGGGACATTTATGGATAAAATACTGTAATATAATATTGACAGTATTATTAACAGAAAAAATAATAAGTAGAAAAAATATACACTTACGTGTTTATTAGGATTAAGGAACATAAGAATGATCATCATAGCGTAATAAGGGGTCCACCAAATGATAAAGGCAGCTACAATGACGATACTGAGTCTCAACGACTTGGCCTTAGCTCGATGCATTAATTTTCTTCGGTTTATATCTTCGTTCACGTAACAAACGTTATTATTAGTCGACTTCAGCTTGAAGATCTTCCCACTTTCTGAAATTGTTACATGTTATTCATCAGATGAATTAAAAGACTAGATAGTGTCATATTTGAATTTAGACAATCTTCGTTAAAGATCAGACTCACATCCGATCATACTGCCATAAAATAATAATATAAGAATCACTAGTATACATATGTATATGTATCAATAGTATAAGAATCCAACATGGCGTCTCCCTTACCTGTCAGAAACTGTGAAAATTGCTAAACTTTAGACACGCATAACTTTTGAACTACTGAATTCCTAGGCTTGAATCATGGATTTTTGACATTTTCACGACAAAATCTACAGGATCACATATGAAAACGGAAAATTTTCTGGTTACGCAGGTGCATGTATATGTGCGCCCTTTTTCGTAAAAATTGAAATTGTAGAAATTTCAGATTACACTAGCGAGTTACTAAAGTCGTTGCTAGACGGCATCTAATGAAAATCGGCTGCTAGTGGGCTCTGCTGCCATCATCGCAGCCAAAGGGCGAAATAGATCGATACGACGTTGGTGCAAACGTGTCGCGGTCGTCTGCTGCAAATGTGCTACTAATCCAGCGGCACTTTGCTTACTGAGATAATACACGACTACACTATTCGTAGTTCGTTTCCATCTTTAATCATCAAAGTATTGATTTTTCATTTTACGAATGAAACTTATATTTAAAAGTATTCCCGTTTCTTCCCTCTGGGATCTCCTATTCACTAACTTTAACATTTGAATATGCTCAAATCACATTTCCTTAACATATTTATTTAAATTGTATGTGTTATTATCCAAGTATTTTTACAAGTTTTGTCTTTCTAATTGTTCAACAAATTCTACTAGGCTTATTAAAATAAACAGTACAATAAAATAAACAACTTGTATTATAAAAATGTTACGATGGAGATCATATATTTATTAATGAGAATATAGCAAAAATGTTTGTATATACGTACGAGAGATTGTGATCACTGTAGAAACGTAGGTTGTTATAAGAATGATTAGAGGGAGAACGAACATGAAGAATAAGCTAAAGGACACATAAAGTTGCTCCTGCCAGGGCTTTGTGTAGATCCCGTGAGTTACACATTGTGTGAAGTCTTCAATGAATGGACCCTTGGCTACGTGGAATACAATAAGCTGTAAATGAGAAAAAGATTCAATTTTTATTCGAATATTCTTAATATATGTGGGTGTAAGGACTTTAGATTTATAAATACACTTATTTCTCTTCTTACTTTCTCTAATTACGTTAATTAACCATTATGTACCCAGTCAGCCAGGCCTGTCTCAAGCAGACATCGAGCACAGCCTGCAATCGTACTATGCCAGCCGATGGCGAGAATTACGCTGCTCGAAGCTGAGGATGCTCGGAATTTGCTCGATTTTGGACAGCACACCCTGCCAGTATAAAGTGATACTTATTCGGACGCAGAATCACGCTTTATGCTGGCGGGGTGTGCCACCACAAGCTGCCGGCAGTCAGTGATGTTATTAAGTGCAAGATTTCACGCGCATGCGCGAAAAAAGGCGGTTGTAATCGGAACACTGGTCCAGAATCGAGCATTTTGCTTACTGGGTAAAAATTATATAATACTACATAATACTACGTATTGATTTTGTACTCGAAATTCTACATTTTTGCGACTCAATTTCACCTTTTTGTAAATCCATATCACCCTTTTGCAAATCAAATTCAACCAATTAATAATTTCACTCATTAACACTAGAAAGATTGCAACTTAGTATATACCTATATTGCCCAAAAGCAGTCAAAATGACTGCATTGTGAAAGAATAACTAATCTGTAAAGAAATTTGTTTAAAATTAATTTTTAATATTTTTTATATTATTTACAGTTATATAACAAGTTATTAGTAAATATTAATAATAAAAAAAATTTGTTAGAACAACTTGTTAGAACAAGTATCACTGCATAAAGATTCGAATAACAAGTACTACTTTAGCTTATTGAGCAACTGCAACTCATTGAAAAACAGTGAGAACTGTTATTTCAATACAGAGCCAAACTGGTCATACAAGAAATTTACTCAATTCAATAATAAGAGTCATTTGATTATTTAAAATTTCCCAAGATGTCAAAATGACTGCTTTTGGGCAATATAGGTATAACACACACATATATATATATATATATATATATATATATATATATATATATATATATATATATATATATATATATACCGGAAATGAAGGAGGGGGGAGGTAACTACAATTATTAAGAAACGCATTTATATGTTGTACAAAAAGTCACAATATTCTAAGAAATTGTGTCATTATATACATAATTGTTTTTCTAATTGAAATTAAAAAGCGGTCAAAATGACTTCCTTGGGCAATCTAGTGTTAAGCATATTTACAATTAATTATTTATTCATTTAAATTAAATTATATATTTATTTAGATTTAGACACACATGTTCGATGTCATTAATGCGAGGGAAACGTAAGACTCAAGACGTGCGGCGGGAGCCAGAGGGCGGATTCCTCGAAAATCGGCCGAAAGGAGCATTTCTCGCCGTCCTCTGCTATAAGCAGAGGATTCGATTACGGCGTTTATCGTTCTGAGGAAAGAGATTGGAAAGATTCCAATCGAAAAGCACGCTTAGAAAATTCCCTGTACGTGACACGATAATTGTCTAAAATGTCGTAAAATCGAATTTTTATCATGTGCATAAAGAATATGGAAATGTTAAATGTATGCAATAGATACTTCACGGTGGCGATCATTTTGATTAAATACAATAATTTCCATATTTTATGCCGAGGAACTTTTTATTAGACGATTTGCGCGCTTCTATTAGCATCTTTAAATATTACTGCCTCGTGTAGCTCATCTTCCGGGTTCCTATATTTTATGTTTTTTCCCTATCATTGCCATGGAATTGTTTCGAGATATCAATATCGAACAAACTGAAAAAAAATTGTCGTTCACTTGTAAACATCGACGACGCTCGTCTGTTGATCATTTCCCTGCAATGTGACCCCAAGAAAATTTTGGTTAGTTGTATAAATGAAAAATTCTCAGTATTTGTTTCGAAAGAATTTAAGATCATCAAATTGAATGCTAGAACTCAACCAAAAGAACTTTTAGAAGTGAAAAGGACACAAGCAATCTGTTCGCTTGCTTATTAATTTCGTCATCAGGTAAACTATCCTTAATTATATTTTTTATTTAACATTTGTAAATGTCGTAACAGCCAAGAAATGACGCACAATGATCACAATTTAATATGAATTTATTCGAAACTATTGGAATTGACGTTAACAGCTCAAAATATGATCGAATTAATCAGCTAATTATTTAACTTCTGTTATTTAATAATTACTAGTTAGAGAGTAATGTTAATCGCGATGTCATCAGTGATAATAGTTGTCCGTGAACACAGTGACCTGAACGTCAAACGCTCGTTAATTCGTTGAGTTACAGTCGATTCATGAATGTATAATGAATTGATAGTGTTACTATGTAGATCGAAACATTAACTTAATATGTGTCGCTATAAAATGTGATGTGTGCTTCTAACAATGACAAATATAATATGGTATTATTTTTCGAACAATTATACTTTGAAAAATGATTATTAAAATATTAAAGTAATTTTGAAAACAATAATAAGTGATAAATGTAGCAGATTTTATATTTTTCAATATAACCGAACCATTAACCGATTATGTGGTGATTATAAAATCAATAATATTGTTTTACTTGGATTATCGTCACGATGATTTTAAACAGAGCCCAATAAATATGAATGTTGCGCCTTTCCAATTAAATGCAATAGATTCGTTTGTAATCAATTTTTAAGCATTAAAATATATGTAGCCATATAAAAATCGAAATTTCCTTTTCTCTTTTACGACACTTTAAGGGATAAAGACGTTTTAACCGTTTGTACTCGGAACTATTTCAAGAATTTTATTTGAAATTTATTTCAAAGGACTGCTACCTATTTTAAACAATTTTGTTTACTAATTATATTAAATATAGCTCTGAAATTATTTTGTTGTAACCAAAAAAATAAGACAATTGGATAAATAAAGGGAGAACCAAATACATGTAAAAAACAGTTTTATTTACATTTTTCTTTCTCTGATGTCGAGTGACATTCGACAAGGGAGTACAAATGGTTAATTACTGTAACTGTAAAGCAAGGAGTTAAATTGCTATCGAAAATAATAAAAAAGCTATTTCCAGTTCTGATACATGTGATACATTTTTATCAAAGTCACTTCTTCAAGGTCAACTGCAATCATGAATGGACCGACGAAAACTCTTGCAATGGTGGTCTCAGCAATTAAAAACCTCCGCGAACTAAGGGGCTCTACAACACGTGAGATTTTACGTTATCTTTGCTCTGCATACGATGTTCCAGTTCAAGTTGCACGACGGCAGGTATGTTTACTTAAACTTATACGTATTCTAAAGAGAACATGTGAAATAAATCAACAAAAATTAATCGATCAGCGTGTCTGAATATGAAATGCCAATGCAATTCAAAAAATGTTTCTGTGTCAGTTTTTATACAGATCCTGCGTGGTTTTGATTATAATATGAACACTGATAAATCAATTTATTTGCTAATTTTGTACAAGAATATCTTGTGATCTGTTACAAAAATCTGAAATCATTTTGAGCTATTTCTTCATTACACTTATATATGCCAGTAAAAATAAAAATAAAAAATAGAGTTATTCTTAGTTGTCTAAGTTCCTGAAAAAATCCCTGATTTTACACAACCAGTTGCACAATAGGCGCTGTTGCGCAATATGCTTGACCGTGAATGGGACCCCTTTGCTAAAATTATACGGTTAGATTCTCTAAGATGTCACATTTGTGAACAATAGATGCAAGCAGTACTGAAACGTGGCGTGGAATATGGCATTTTGAAGAACAATGATGGTCATTACGTTCTGCCGCTTAATCGTGATAGGAAGGGTGAGGAAATTGCGTCCCAAGAGATTAATTTGCTAGACTTTTGCCGCAAGAAGCGATCGCAAAAACGAGCTTGCAAATGCAAGAAGAAACGACGCCGCCGACCGAGACGGCGGAAGAAAAGTTGCAAATGTAAGAAAAGAAGCAGTAGGAGTAGATCGAGAATGGGCTGCAAAAGGCGTAGGAGTAGATCGAGAAGGGGCTGCAGAAGGCGTAGGAGTAGATCGAGAAGGGGCTGCAGAAGGAAAAGGCCCGTAAGCTGCAGACGTCACGATGTAGAAAGGGCAAAAGCCGATGTGGTGGTTTAGGAGCTAATCGCAATCCGATTCGAATGGAAAGCAACAAATTGTTATTAATCCTTCGAATTACTAGTTGTCTTCAACGGTGATGGAGTAAACAACGATGTTAATCAAAGCAATTATACATTTCTCGAACTAACATATGTTATATACAATTACACGAAAGTTTCGAGTTTGATACGTCACGACTAAAAACATTTTATATTACTTGTGTAAATTGTTACACTATTCCATTTTTGCTAAGTATCCTTTTTAAGTCTGCCAATCTTATATATTTGTACGTATGCTTTTAGATTTCTAGATGTACTGATTAATAAAAACACAATTGACCTGCTTTTAAAATGTAAGAGTTACGTATGAATTCAGGAGGGAAGTATTTGTCTTTTCGTGTAGTCAATATTTCTTGCTTAATACAGCAAATCAATTATTTTATATAATTCACTTGTAACCATTCCATTACGCATGTATATTTGTTCAGACGCACTCAACTCATCCTTAAATCATCGATTGGTGCAAGAAAAAACATACGATCCATTTACGAAAATATTGATGACATATATATCTCTTCTACGCGTCCACCTACAAAAAGAAACTCACAACACCAAAGTATATTAATTAAATATAAAGAATAATCACAATGACGAAAATCGAGGTGGTAATATCTGGTGAACCATTCGGTATAGGAAAACAACAAATATAAAATACATTGGGGTAGAATTGTAATACAGACTACATAGCCACAAATAAACCGCACAAGGAACAATCTTAGAGATCAAAAAATAAATTAATAACGTTGCCTACTCTTTTTTGCTGTACACTGTACACCTATAGTCCAGTGTTGATGTGCTATCGATGGTACTATTGATAGTTCGTCTGCTTCTGCTGCTGGTAAATACAATTTTTAGTTGGTGTACTCTACTGCTACCGTTAGTAACGTTTTCAATTAATATTGGATGATTGTAAAAGTTCGTGTCCCACTTTTAAAATCCTCGAAACCTTTTTCCCAGGAAACCACACAGCTTTTTTTTACGAAAAAGGAATCCATCAGGTTGTAAAACGTTAAGGGACTGTTGCAGGAAATGGTGTGGTGACTGTAACATTGTTTGATCAAACTGTTATTTTAAAATGCAAACGCTTCCGTTTTATTCTCAAATCGAGCACGAAGTTTTAAAAACAAGTAATAACTTGAGCAGATTACTGTAATTTGGAACGTATGGTATCTTTAATATTCCAATAATAGGATGATTCTTTCGAGCGTAGTCCTGTAGAAGATTGCCGCTGGTTCAAGGGACAATTAACCCTGGACCATCACACTTATTATTTTGTGAGACATGTACTTCACACACTCGGGTCTCAGAAATCGAAAGTTCTTTTTTAGAAGAAAAAAAGCAGAAACTGTGAATATTTACTTTGCAATAAATAAAATTTTGATTTTCTCAACAATTAATTTACATTTGATTTGATTTTTTGTTAACAAAAACTTAAAAATACTTTATTTGTAAAAGGTTGAAATTGTTTCGCAAAAGGTGAAAAGTGAAAAGAATAATAAGTAGATTAAATATTACACTTGTAATTATTAAACTTATTCTACATCGGCAAGTTTATTAAGACATATCTAACAAAAATTTCTGACAAAGCTTACCTGAGGAAGTGCTAAGATGAAAGACAGTATCCACGCTATGATGATTAGTCTGCAGCATCTGTTAGACGTGTTTAGTCCCTTCATGGGATATCGCACAGCTATGAATCGGTCTGCGCCAATCAACACGAGTACGAATGTGCTCATGTACAAGCTGAACATTTGCAAGTATTTGAAAAGTTTACACGCAATGTTTCCCCAGAGCCACTCTACTGTAAAGCTCCATATTGCTTCTCCACCTATACAGAACACAGTGACCAACAGATCGGCTACAGCCAGGTGTAAAATCAGTGTGTAAATTGCGGACCAACTGTGTCGACGGCGACGACTTTTTGCAATTGAGTAGATCGTCGCCACGTTTGCCAGAAAACTGAGGATCGCCATTGTAGATAAAACAATAACTTTGAACAGAGTTTTGTTTGTAAGTTGTGGCGCGTGTTCCAGACATGTTGCATTGTTCAGCGAACCGAAGTGAAGGCCACGAGTATAATCAACAAAATTAGTTAGATTGTCACAAGCTGGTAAAACGATCATAGAATAGTTCCCCGCCAATTCGTTCGACATTGTCATCATGTGATATCTTCTGATTTCTTTCTCCCATTCGTCATATTTGCGGTTGGTTTCCTTATTCAGCCAAGTCCTGATTTGTGAAAATTGAAAATTATGTGAACAAAATGATGTTGGAAACATTGTATGTCGGGAAAAATGGGGAACGAGCGGTGAAAATGTTTTTAAATTAAAGCTGAAACTTTATAGAATATGGGAAAAATAGGGAGATTATGGTACGAACGTTTCTTAATCTTGAGAAAATTCGTTAAACTTGCACAATTTCAAGAAAATCGTTGTTTTCCCTATACCACGCGCGGAACTAATTTTTTTTTGCACACGCTATACATCATTTCTCGTAGATTTTTTCACGCTGATTTCAAATATGGCCTCAAAATTTGTCTACGATCTCCGGATTTTGCAAAAAATCGAATTATTGTTAAACATTTTAATTTTAATTTTTTCAAGGTTGAAAAACGTTCGTACCATAATCTCCATAATTATCCCATATTCTGCAATGTTTCAGCTTTAATTAAAAAAAAATCCCATCGCTCTATCTTATTTCTACCGAAAGTTCTTTGATTTTGTCGCCGATTTCGTTCGAATTGCTCACCGTGCGGCGCATCTACAGGCAGAATTCCATGTGCTAGTATCAGCAGTTTTTTGCAAATATCTCGGAAACTAAGTGAGTGCATGCCTTCTATGTATAAGAAAAAGTTGTTGAAAATGTTGCGTTTATAACATATCCAAAAATCATTAAAATCGGAGAGGAAGTAGCTGTTCTACAGTTTCACCATTTCAACATTTAATGATCTGTCGATCCTCCTATTGCTGTATGTGATCATTAGCGGATCTTTATGCGAAATAAAAATTTTCTGCCAGAATTGCAACAAACTGGAACGACATAGAAATTTATTTTCTTTCCTAATATGTTTAATAGGTAGACAATAATGGACAATAATACTGTTTTAAATTACACCTACTCATTTTTATCATGAATGCATCAAATCCGCTGTCTAGTAATTATGCTTGAAAAGTATTGAACGAATGCGAGCTAATGTTCAAAATGTTTAAACATTATGAATCTTTGTACTTAGCATAGAAGAATGTTCAAAAAGTTTCATTATCGACAGTATTTTTTAAATAGTTCACCTTGAATCCAAGATTATATCGTATCATGTATATGGTAATTTTGAAAATGTTTCTTGAAGAAGTAAGGAAGTCTGCATTAACGCTTTTGAAACTCGAGTGACTGCTTACACAGTGGGTAGAGCACCAGCTGAAGCAGATAGTGAACCCATAAATCATCATTTCGGCCAGTGTGTATAGATTTATACGTATAAACGTTAGATACATATAAAGCTTAGAAAGAGTGAACATTTTCCATTTTATTGGTGAACTCTTTCATTATATAATGCTCTCTAGTTTTTCATCAATTGCAAGACGCCGGATCTAAATATTTTATATTCTTCATTAATAATTTGAATGCGATGAAAATATATTAATACTCTTAAGGTTTTTAATGTTTACACTTTTTACACATTTTTGTTATAAATGTATAAAACTATTTATAACGCTATTAAAAAACTATTTGATTATCATATTAAAAATCGTATTTTACCTTAATATCAATGACTTTCTCGAGACGTAAGATGGTAGAAAACGGTGTTACCAGACATTTTAATGGCACGGTTATTACGTGTTATATAAGTAGAATTCATTTCCATTATACTTATACACGAGCGTTCAAAACAATGATCGCCTTACTTACCAGGTATTGCTTTATATTCCTTCTCAGTATTGAAACAATTCTGTGTCTACTAACATTACAATACACTAATCGGAAGTTACTTTAACCTTAGAAGACTTTAACCCCTCCGGGGTTACTTCTACATCGAAGCAGTTTTATAAGCTTTTATACATTTCGCAAAATCTTATGATAACGCTGGATATATAATTTCAAATTTCATTTTTTTTTTTTAAATATACTTGTATATGCGGATTATGTTTTATTAAATGTAAATCATTCTATCCTAATCATTCTGTGGAAATCATTCTATCCTAATGCCGAGAGTAGATGAAGAATTAATTTAACATCTGCGAGGTGCTTAATTTATTTTATCTCGTGTAATGTATTTGTTTATTTTAATAGAATTATATGTGAAAAATTTCTGTTGTGAAATATCTTCGAATTACTTTAAAATAAAGAGGGATTGTCCGATAAATTTTTTGTTTCTTATAACAACAATGTTAATTGCCTCGAGAAGATATATAATAACATTATTTTGTAAAATAATATGAATTTTTTAAATATAAAAAACTTCATTATATACATAATCTTCATAAAACAGATTAAATAAAAGTCTGTACAGGTTTGAAGGATGTTGTAATGCTCACCGTTGATATAAATAAATCAATTGAAATCTCTAATTTCTCGAAACATTTATTTTGCTTGAATGCTTGTATGCATGTTTCAAGATATATGGGAATCGTTTTGCCATTATAATAAGCTCATGAAAGAAACATAAGCAGCTAGATTGACGCGAGTATAATACGTATATGAGAAAGGACTGTTTTCAAGAATTTCAAAATGTGGACCTTGTGCAAGGTTAAAGATAAAATCAAGTAGGAACTTTTGTGTATAAAATAGTGAAACACGCGAATAAAAACTATGTCTATCTATGGTCGTTCATCTTAGCTGGCGCATTAAATTATACAGGGAAACTCGTTAAATGACCAGTAATCGTCTGAAGCGATCCATCGATGCGTATATTAATTAATTGAAAACTGCGTCGAGTTCGCGTTGAAGAAACTCATTTTCACGTTAAATGCAGATGTCGAGTCGTGTCGATTCAGCGGAAACGACGCGATCTGTGTTCCACTTTTCCACTCGATTCGAACTTGTTCAGGCAAAAAGAGATCGGCCTCGTGGAGGTATAGTAGTCTCTGTGCAACTTTTTGCTATGCGCGATTCACAGAGTATTTCATTTACTTGACCGATCGGTAGTATTTTCATTAATTTTCAGAAAAGCATTGATGAGTTATTAAGAGAAACGGAATGGTTTCATATTGTAGCGCACATGTACAGGATAATATGAGAAAATGTATCAGGCAGAAAATGTTTGCTTCAATGGGGCAAATTGTGACGGAGAAGTTTCTTTTTCTCGAAGTCATATTTATCGATATTTCAAGGAAAAGACAAATTCGACCATGTATAATATTTTGACCTTCAAATGACCTTCGAAGGAGTTATTCTTGAAAGAACATGTTTCACTCGACATAACACGATACATTTCATTATTTACATTTGTTCCAGACTTATTTCGTACACGTCGTTTCGTGTCTAAACTTCCAGTTTCTCGAAACAACTTGAAGACGCTTCTGATCATTTGAACACTAGAATGCCCCTGATCATATGTTGTTGCATATTGTAATTGAGCTTGCACTGCGTTTTGTCTATATTCGCAGTAGACGATTACAGTATCGCATTTGTCACCGATCAAATACGACATTTCCGAACTGAGATTGACATCATACTGGTATAATATAACACATAGTGCTGCAAACTCAGCATGGTTTTTGTACGTTAAGTTATGCTTTTTGAAGAATAACTCCTTTTTCAAAGGTCATTTGAAGGTCAACATATTAAACATGGTTGAATTTGTCTTTTTATTAGTTACTCTTATATTGTTACACTAATCAAAATACGTCGTTCCATTAAAAAAAAAGACGATAATGACCTTGATGAAGTATCGGAAAATATGACCTAGAGAAAAAAAGCTTCTCCGTCACAATAATTGCCTCATTGAACCAAACATTTTCTGCAAAAGCAACGGAGATATTTTCGGTGTACAAAAGTTTCAGGTGTCTCACCCTGTATATATATAACGAAAGTTTAAATGAATAAATTAACTTTAAACTTTGCCAAAGACTGGAACCACATCTGTGTCGACTGAAGCGAAAGTGTTTATTTAATAAATATTGCTTAAGGCATATTCGAAATGGATGAATGAAAATTTTAATGAAGATTGATAAAACTAGTGTATTATGTATTACGTAGCACTACACAACGCTTCTATTATTCACGTCTGTATAGAGACAGAATTTGCTGTATCATGCAGATAGGTTTTCATTAATAACTCAAAAACTAATAAAGATCCGCCATTGAGATTGTACATTCAGTGTTCTCTCTTTCCCCGATCCCTTTCCTCAAAATTTCAATCCAAAACTCTCTGTGGGTCATACTGCATTATATCCACGTAATGCTTGGAGGACCCACCCACCGGACTACGCGTAGTATAGGTATTCCATTTAAGGATTTTATGTCTTTATGTGACACATTGATGAATCGTACTGTCATTGTTGATAGTACGTCGTTTGACATATATGGACATACGTAAATTGGCAGTGATTAATTTATTGTGCTTGTAATGTTGATATTATAAAATCATTTGTCAGCGTGTACACGGTAATAAATTAGCACTTATGTCGAACGTTAAGAGCTTACGAATAGAAAGAATGATTAATGACTGGTCATTATGACGGAACATCGATAAAGTCAGTCTACATAATTCTACTAAACATCAGTGACAATAAGCATTTTGGTATTTGATATACTGGGTCTCCTGCATACAATGGACGAACCGATTGGTAAATAATTCTACACGCGAAAGTGAGAAGAAACTGAAGAATACAATTTCTTCGTTTGACGTTCCGTTTAAATTCAGCGAATACTTGTGCTGTTACAGTAATGTCCCATTCTAAGTCAATTCTCGGTTCTGTGTCGTGACACAGATCGGAACAGAATACTATTTTTTTGTGGTTAATTCAGCATTAATTTAAAAATAAATCATTGCTCTAATTCATTTCTATCAAAAGTTCTTTGATGTTAACAACAGAATTCATCAGTTTGTCCTACCGTGCGCCGGCACAGTTCAAAGCATTTCCCGTACGCTGTTCTTCATTACTTATACCATATTTGGTACCATTTTTATTCGAAAAATGCCACGAATATGTTGGTCGAAGTTCATAAAAAAATAATTAAAAATAAAGAAGTTTTGTAACTGGATTAGTAGTGGTTCACATCGATATATACCTGCCCCGGTATCGGGGAGCGGACAGAGAACGGAGGAGGAGAATTGACAGAAATATATCTCGACAAAAACAAAGTTTACATTTTTTCAGTATGCATATTATTTTGACTTCGTATTTCATTTCGAAATTTCAGCAGTGATCATTAATCAATTATCCGATTGACGATTACAATTGTAACGAACGTAATCATTAACCGCAATTAACGACTAAAGTAGGAGTTTAATTGTTAATTGCGATTAACGATTGATGTAAACGTTTATTCGTCAATCGTTGATTAAATTTTTGCCCAACTCTGGGGTAGGCGAAGGGACTACAGCGGTACTGTAGATTGGAATCGTCGTCTGCTGCGTCTGACCATGACCTACCGATTCTACTGCTTGCTATATTAACGCACGGGATCCCGACGGATTTTTAAACTAGTTTTTCTCGAAAAGTATGCGACAAACAAAAAAATGTTATTCTTTAGTTTCTTCTCACTTTTGTTTGTAGAATTACTTCCTAATCGGTTGTCCATTGTATGCGGGACACCCTGTATATTATGTAATGATAGTACAGTAGGATCTCGATTAACCGGATCCCGATGATAAACAAATATGCGTTTAAATATGATTATATTATGAAGGAAAATAAATTTTCAAAAATAATAAATTTATTGTAGAATATTATGTACATTTTAATTATTTCCTCGGGTCTCAATTATCCATCGGACCTTAATTTATCCTGGCTGTTAATCTCCTGATCAAGCCGGTTAATCCAAGACCTACTGTATATTGCATTATTTAGCAACAATGTGTGATAACTATGCACACTATCCGAGTACTAATATAGTGTATTCGATTTAAAAAAAAAACCACAAATGTCTAAAAATATATACGCGATACGAACAAATGTTTTAGATGTAACTTGTAAAATGTTTCAATGAAAACTCGCATTTTCATTGCATATTTCTTAGGTGACACTGCGAGTGTTTTATAAACAACGCTACAGGTTTATGTCTTGTGCAGAATCTAATATTATATAATATAACTTTTCATTACAGAGAAACCTGTTCCACGAAAGAAACAAATGGTAATTAGATGCAGCAATGTCCGATGAATGTGGAGGATCGAATAGAGAACATTCTAATTAATTTGTAAAAACTTGTTTCGAATGGCGAAAGATATGCGAGGGCTCTTCTGTTTGCCAACTCCGAGCATTTTATGGCGATTGCTGCTTTAAGTTCGACCAGCTGAGAACAATTCCTCGCAGAGTTAATCGTTCCAATTTCTGGAAGTAGTCCATAATAAATTACACTTCTCCGATCACACCAAATAGATAACGAAACCTTCTTCGGGAGAGATCTACATCCAGCAACACATAAGTAAAACCGCTTTATTCCAACTAGACTGGTAAGTCATAAATTCAAACTCTGTCCAAAACATTGTGTTTTTTTCTTTTTTATTATTCGATGGGAAATACGTATTTTGTAGGAATCCGTTATAAATCGTTGTACACTGAACATTTATACCAGAATCTTTTACATTAATTACGAACAATTTGGACGATCTCCATGCACACCGTAAATTTTATTTGCAGTATTTTCAACACTGTTTGTGTTGTGCTGTTTCTAACCCCTTGTCGTATTTTAACGAGTCAGATTCATCATGCAGATTTTAACAAAGTCTAACAAATATGGATGTTATGTGTATCCTTTTAGATGAAATAAAACTTGATACGTTTCGAATCAATATGTAAACATTAAATTAAATGTAGCCGTACAAAAATATATAAATTTCCTTTTCCCTACTACGAAATTTTTGGGGATAAAGTCCAGGGCCGAATTAAGCTTTGCTTAGTTTCGTTCTTCTTCTCTTTGCCCATTCTATGCATTTCTTCCTTTTCAGTTGATCTTCCTACACTTAGTATCAACTGCAATGATGTCCCTCTCATATCCAGACATTTTCTATTTAGTTAAAATTTCCGTTTCTATAACTCAAACTACACTATGTACTATCCATCTACGTTTCTTTTTCCCTCGTAACTAATCCGCTTATATCAATTTTTTTCTCCCCTTCATTCATATTTTTAGATCTAATACCTCGTTCATTAAATTTTCTATCTCCGCACTTGGTTTTCCTTTCTTTTTTATTTTCTCAATCGCTATATCTGTATTTCTCCTGTTCTTATCCTTAAATTCAACGGGCATTCAATCCTTCTTAATCTTCAATCTCTTTTTCATTATTAACTCGTTCGCTTTTATCCTCTAGTTTCCAGAGTATACAACTTTATGTTCTCTTTTATTTTTTTTTTAATTGTTTGTCTTCATTTTTTCTGTTTCGTTGTCTCTTATGTTGTCCTCTCGATATATCCATCTTAAGTTTTGTCTTCGCTTTTCTTCTAGTATTTTATTTTTAGGTTTCCTATTGTATGTTTTCTTTCCGGCGATCTTATATTCCGTGTTAACGTTTCATTCTTTGCTTCCCTTTTCTTTCTCCGTATTTCCTCTGAACTTCTTGCACTGGCTTCCTTGTCTTTTCGTGTCTTTTTTAATTTTGTCTGTCCCTGGTTTGCTTTTTCTTTAGTTTCTTTTTCATTTTAGTCCAGTCACCCTATTTCTGTCTTTTAAATTTTAAATCTTTCATTTATTCCTTGCTTATGGTTCTCTGCATTTCTGTAACTCGTATCTTTCTTTTCCTATTATAATTAGATAATTGATCCCGTTGTGTTAAATTATATGTACGTGTGTATTACTAAGTAAACATTTTCTTGTTGACATTTATACATATCCGCATATTCATTGTACAATGGAAGTGGAAAAAAATCCATGACTATACATACATACATCGTTTAATTAATTATTCATTTCTGTTGATACGGTATTGTAATAAGAGTTCATTTGTTACGTTGTTTCTTTCCGTTTTTCTTTTGTTCTTGAATAATTTCAATGTACGTATTTCGTTTCTATTCTTTTTTTCAATGTTCTATTACACAGATAACTCTGTTTATTGCCTATCCTTCCTTGTAACTGCTATTTGTCTATTTCCTTTAACATTTTGCTTTTCCGCCACGATTTGTAAGTGAAGGTTTTCAACCATTAACATTACTCATTTATAAAAATGAGTAGGCGTAATTACAAATGGTAAAAATATTAGAAGAATTTAATAACACTGTTACATTATTTTCAACCTATCAAACATATTAAGAAAGAAGATAAATTTCCAACTTTTCAACGTATTTTCCGATTAGTTACAGGATGCAATAAAAAACAATATGTAGTTACGTGTCAAAAAACTCCGATGTCCTTGACAACTCCGAAATAAATGATTTTTACACCATGTACATTATGTAACAAATATTTTTTGCATCACAATTAACTTGAAGAGATATTTACGTTGCCTTACTTAAAAGAGCCACTCTGTATACGGTGAAAATTGATGGTGAATCTGTAGAGAAGCTAAAAATCTACAGGTATTGAAAGATGCAAGAATCCATACATTTATTACAGTTATAGCCTGGAACACGTTAAAAACTGCAATTTCCACCATCTTTAAATGTTTATAGCTTATATGCAACATTGACTTACGTTTATGAAATTTTCAGAATATATATATATAATACAATAAAATATATATATTATATATATAAAATTATTTTATATATATATATATATATATATATATATATATATATATAATTTATATGTATTATATATATATATATATAATATATAAATATTATATATATATATAAAATATATAAAATATAAAAATATATAAAACACAAAAAAATATATATATTATATATAAATTAAAATATATATGTATACATATATTAGTTTATTAATTTTAGTATTTTCTTTGTGATTACGAGCAACTGCAATTCTTTCACAATTTCTTCCTCAAGTGATATGTCGAAAAAACTGTTCTAGCTTCTCAGAAAAATAATAAGTCGCATGTTCCAATATTAAAAATGTTACGATATTTTTAAGAGTGTCCGAATATTAACG
The DNA here is from genome assembly GCA_916610235.2 of Lasioglossum morio. Lineage (NCBI taxonomy): Eukaryota > Metazoa > Arthropoda > Insecta > Hymenoptera > Halictidae > Lasioglossum > Lasioglossum morio. The sequence goes on from OU744333.1 coordinate 5,220,521, forward strand.
CACGTCACTGTATGTGTGATTTCGTCTGTCCCTTTTCGTTAAATGAAATAGAAAAGTGTACCATATCATTACTTACCTTATGCTCACAAAAGCATCCACAAATTCGAATTAAGTAAAATGCTTCATTCCATTTTGTGTTTTCCACTAATGTGCTAATTTCGTTGCACCACTGGAGTTCCGCTGTGTTTATTATCAAAGTAATTCTTCTCAAATATGACTGCTTTGTCAATCGCCGTCACTTTTAACTTAAGAGTAATCCATTTATTCGGTGTTTCATTTGATCACGTGTTGGCAGTGTAAGTGTTACAGTAACAAAAAGTCAATGCAGCATATTCGAGATCGTTTAATGGGAATCGAAGATTATTTAAATTTCGTTGTTTCACATCGGTTTACGTTTACGTGCACTAATAAGCAGTTTCGCACAACGAATTAAATGTTGTACAGCAGCGTGAAATCGGCTATCAGATATCGATAAATTTTCAAATACGTTGCTTGAGCGTTGTGTTTGTGCGGCAATTCGTTCGCGGCGCGACGCGGCGCGGAAATCGACTGATGATGAGTCTAACGACTAACCGAAGGCAACACTAACAGTGTCTATCACTGTATTCCTTCTCTATCTGAAATTGCGCATTCTCACTTGTTCATGTTACAGAGTGCAAACAGGTAATTTCAATGTTTACATATAATTCATAAATATATAGACGACACCGATGATGTTGAAATTTAATTCACTCAGTAATCGTAATTATTCAGTTCTATAAATACACTACATTGTGAAAACATGATACAGCAACGAGGTATTCACGACTGAACAGTATTGTTGCAAGTTCTCGTTTTGCATTTCATTTAAGAATGAGATATTGCACAAAATTCAGGGTAGACAACATCGAATCTACTTTATAATTATTAAAAGGTAGAATATTTATTGTGCGCTAATAACAGCTCGAATAATAATTTGTTAAGTATCATCATTCGTAATTTTTTATTGTTAATAACTTGAAAAGTAATGGTAGTTTCGTTTTATTATCATCGTCATGAACAATCAAATTTTCTCATAAAAGATAAAATTTAAACATTTTGAAATAATCGTTATAAACACAATGTGGTATGATTAGACTAATAATAGTTGGTATGTATAATAATCAAATAATAATTAGTACGTATCTAGTTGGAGGTGGCTCACACGCCATTATTCGTAGATTTTTATTCTTAATAACTTGAAAAATAGTAGTAGTTTCGTTTCGTTGTCATCATCATGAAAAATCAATTTTTTCACGAAAGGTAAAATTTAAACATTTTGCAACAATTGTTGTAAACAAAATTTGTTAGGATTAAGACTGTGGGTCTTTATGCAAAATCAAAAATGTTCGCATTGGTCGCAGGACACACAGGAGCCAAATAAAAATTGTATTCTTCTCTTAATGTATTATTTTCATTTAATTCAAAATTATTAGTGTCTTGTAATCGATGCACACACTTTTAATAATTTGATGTTTAAAAAAAAGCATACAGTTGTGTAATCTATAGACAACGGATTTTACGCATTTATGACAAAAATGAATAGGTGTAATTTAAACCCGCAAAAAGATTAGAAGAACTAAAAACTACAGTTAAATAATATTCAACCTATTAAACACATTAAGAAATAAAACAAATTTCGATTTCACTCCAGTTCGTTACAGATCAGGTAGAGCATGTTTATTTTGCATAAAGATCCACTGGCTAGTAATTTATAATAGTCAGTTAAAAAAAATAACAATCAAATAGGAACATTTGCCAAATTGCAATCTCACCTTATAACAGCCGGATGCCCAGTCTGTTTAGACTTTGACTGTGCAAATACCAGCAACAATTATGGATTAGCAATAGGCATGAATATTAATATGGATCCACTAATAAATCAATATCATTCCAAAAACATATTATTTACGAAGTATTTCTAAATATATTATGCAGAAAGACAGTAACAATTGACGAGCGACCTTATATTTCGAAATATGTATATGCAGTTCACAATATCTTCCGGGTATATCTGGAAACTGTACTTAACATATACATATGTATATATTAAACTTAAACGATGGTCATAACTACGGCTGATACAAGCGTTGGTATGATAATGTGTTAACTATCTGCATAGTATTAATGTGCAATGAGAAATTAGTAATGAAAGATAGAAAAAGAATAGGATATATAAGTGTTGGAAATAGAAGGAAAATACTGAATTATTGGAGTGGAATGTGTTAAGAACGATATATAGAGTAGAGTCGTACAAGTGGGGTGTACGGTCATGGTCGTAATTCCTCACGTGCAAACTGACGGCAAAGTTACGGGCAAAGTTCTCGCAGCAAGGCATGATAAGTGGGGAATCACATACACATTGCTGTACGCGTACACAGTAAATAGATTTTCCTATGCCTCAGATTTATAAAGCGGCGTACACAATGTTTATACGCATCCGGAATAGACGTTCTCGTAATTAAAATATAATCGCATAGCTAGCCCCTGTGGCGGTTCCCTAATTGATTAATTTTTATTCAATACGTCATTCAGACACAGTGACGCAGTGAATTCTTAAAAATTTATAACAGTTAAACATGTTATTGTACAGTCTTTAGTTTTTCCCGAATTCTCCATTTTTCCGGGCAACTTTTCCAATTTTTCTTTCCCTAAAATCTTATTCGGACTATTACGGACATTGAAAAAACAAATTACAATAACTTCCCTATAAATCGGGAAGTTAATTAGTTAAATCGATCCAACCGTTCTCCAGTGATGCGGTTACCAACGAACAGCATTTGATTTTTATTTGTATAGATTTATGGACACAATGGATACCGTTTTCAATCATTCTGTAATTATGTCTGTAACAACTGTGAAATGATCTCCCCATAATGTACTTACACCTTTGTTTAAATATAAAGATTCGACTTTGTAATCATACGTACTACTAAGTCTTGTGGTCGCTAATGACCTAAATGTTGATGCCATCTGTATCTCTTTCTCTGTATATAATGAAATCGTGTCTGTCTGTCTGTTTGTGACGGCATCAATTGAGAACGGTTGAACGTAGAAAGCTGGCCTTTGAGCCATTAGACGCGGCGTTTCTTCGGAAAGGTTTTAGAGCAAACCGCATTCGAAAAAGTCCATTCGTTCAAAAGTTGTGATCTCGTTAGTGACCAAATACGACTTTTTCGTGTCTGTCTGTTTGTGACATTTTCACTAAAATTCTTTAACAAATTATTCTTATCTACTTTATTAGCGAAAAATGTGTTTTTTTTTAACTTGCGAAACTTATTTCTTTTTAACCCTCAACCGTCCCTCGTGTCAATTTGACACAGTTTTCCCGAAATAAGTTATACTGTTCTGTTATTTTTAAGTAAATTTTCCCGATACTTAGTGTGACTTCCAGTTTTTTAATATGGAACACAACCGAAGAACCTAAGATGTAAATGTTAACTCATCAATTTGACTACAAAAACATTGAAATTTTTTTAATTTTGTGTCACTGTGTCAATTTGGCGCCGAGGGACAAATTCAGTTCGTGAAACAAGGGACGGATGAGGGTTAATTGTAGATTATTTTGCAGGATATTCCATATGTGTGCGTTTTTAAAGTCTTAAAAATTTTCCGGTTCCACTTTTAGATGCACATTTGCTACATGTTTCCGATTAAAATGATACCAAACACGATCCAGTTCGGATTTTCCATGACTGTTTAGTCCACGATTTAGTGGAACTAAATATGAATCGGTCGGGCGAGGCAAGTAATGTGATAACGCGTAGTCAAAAATATTTTCGAAATTTTATATATATCGAAGTTTGTAAATGTCGGAACACAGTTCAACTTTTGTTAAAACCATTTTTTTTTAACAAACTTATTTTATTTGTTTTTATTACGCTAAGAGCTGTCGCGAATGAAATATTGCTATTATATTCTGCAATTCAAAAAATGTGTAGAATAGAAATTATGTATATCAACATTTTGAAATTTATTTAAGGTACAATGAGGATGCGGGACGCTGTAGGAATTTTTAAAAGTCAAAACGTAAAATCTTTGAAGGGCTGCACGAGAAAGTGCGGCAGGCTGCGGGTTGCTCATCCATTTTTTTGATTGGTCTACATTGTATCGAGCGTTGCCACAAAAACTGTTTGGAAATTTGCTGGAGCGCAAAGGGGCAGCCAATTTTTTCATATAATAAACTAGAAACCTTGGCGCGTCTAATGACACCAAAACAAGCACAGGGAAGCATACTAAAATTCTATTTGAATACTTTGAATTCTATTGTACTTCACTGAATTATTGGACAGTTTTTAACAGCAGTAATCTCAAAAACACAAGTAAAAAAGAGCATAATTTCTAAATGAAGGTAAAGTACATACTTACCTAAAAAACATCTGTAAAGGAAAAAGTTGGCATTCATTTCTTTGCGGTGTAGAAAAATCATTAACGAGCGCACAGTAATACAGAGACTAGTTGAGAGAAACAGGACTACGAAAATTCTCCATCTTTGATAAAGCATAACACTGCATGAGGAAATAAAGTTTTAAAAAAGGCATTGGAATATCATTCTGTAGATATTTAATTATCTCAAAATGCTAAAATTTTATAATTTAGACAAAATTTTTTAATTGACTGTTGGGCAGCTTTTCAACCATAAAAGATATCGGGTTAAAATTTCCACCAAAATTCATAAAAATATTATTCCTACCCACTATCGTAATAAATATATTTTTTCTAATAATTTTTTAATTAATTTCGTTAAATTTCGTTGTCCAAAAATAAAATCACTATCTCTATACGAGACCACCTTGGCGACTCGAAATTTAATTACTATAATAATTAACCAGGATTTGTTATTGCACGTGGACAAAGTCGCGGGTACAGCTAGTAAATAAATAAAGTAAGAAAAAAAGACAAGATTAATATTTGTTCCACTAAAAGTTTTGTGATCATCGGTCTGGTAATATTTTCTTCTGGAAATGAAATAAAAGCGATGACTACCATAAGCTTACCGTGGTTCATCGAAATGCCTGGTGTTCGGATTTATCGATCTTCGCCGCAGCCAACTGGACTTCATAGAAATTCAGACTGTAGAGTGAATGTTGATTTCATCAGGGATCCAAAGGTCCCATCAGGTTTCACCCAGTTACCGTCTCAGAATATCAATTTTATCAGAACCCTCTTTCGCCGCTGGGTTAGTCAATCGCGTGGTTAAGACTGGGCTAAAGTTCTCGCCCTCTGAATTACGACCATCCAGATGGGTGAGATGGGGAACCCACACCCCACGGACTATACTCGATTGATTTACACGTGCACATACACAGACTACTTTCATCAGGCGCCTATGCAATGGTATCTTTTTATCCCCGAACATCCACTGATAAACCTCTGAACCAAACATTCTCGAAAAAGGCAATTGCTTTTTTAACCCTCATGCGTTCCTCAGGGTGAAAAGTTACCCATTCACTATTTTTGCATATTATAATAAAAAAATATATAAAAAAACTTTTCAAAAACCACGCTTATATTAGAATGCACTAAAGAGGAGAAAATAATTTTTTTAGATATTAGTGACTATAAATAAAAGCGTGGAACGCTAAACTATATTAACGTAATCATCGTGGACGCTCCACGCTTTTATTTATAGTTACTAATATCTAAAAAAATTATTCTCTACTTTTTACTCTTTACTACCGAGCGTATTTCGTAAGGCCTGGGTCTGATTCCCGCTGAGATACTCTACTGATATGTTTTTTATCTCCTAAACGCATAGTTTATTAAATAAATTTATTTTTTAATATTGCATTGTCATCAAGTTCCGAGCTATGTTTAATGTTTCACGTTTCTAGCTCATCGGAAAGTGGTTTAAAATTCGATTACAAGATTTGATAAAAACAACACAGCCAGCTAATATAAGCGTGGTAAGATAAGGTTGGTCTTTCTTTACCTGTGCTGTGAAATTGATGGTTTTGGGAAGCAAGGTAATCTTGTAATAAAAAGGCAGGTATCTTTTGATCGCGCGCGATATTTATATTTATTATGCTCTCTCTTCTAAAGCTAGACTTCGACTCGGTTCAGTAGTTCATCGAAACATTTGAAACCGAGTCGCTCATGTCGGCGTGCTGACTCAAAGCAGAGTTGTGTTGAATTACAATTGAATTACTTCACAAATTATAATTACAAAGTAATTCAATTACATTCTATTCGATTATTTCGTAATTCGAAATTCAGTCACTTCATTCAATTAAATTACGATGTAATTCGATGTTAAATTGCATTGTAATTTGTAATTCCGGTGTCATATTTAATTAAATTACAAAGTAATTCGTTTTTACGATTGAAATACAATTTTCCAGTTAAAGTAACTCCGAGTGTAAGGGGTTAAAAATTTGCGAGGAGGTAGCTTTTGGAAAAATTGTCTAGAACGTCTAGAAGAAATCACATAGAATGAAAATATTCTGGGTCGGAAGAAATGTTTAATTTTCCAGTTAAAATAGCTACAAGTGCAAGGGGTTAAAAATTTGCGAGGAGGTAGCTTTTCAGAAAATTTACAAAAAAGAAGTAGCTGTTATCAGAACGTTGCTTTATAGAGTTAAGTTATTCATTATTCAGGAATAATTAGAAATTCTCATAAATGAACCGAAGCATTGACCGTAAACTTTTTTCAGATACTTCTCTCTTCTCAGTAGTGAAGTAATAACGTTTCTTCGATACCAATTGGTTTTACTTCCGTTCTTATTAAGCCCAGGCGATGTTTAAACCATGAATTTGCCGCTGATTTCCACATCATTCGATGGTCTATCAGTCGAATGGTGGAACAGCACCGTAGGGGATTTTGTCCGGAGCCCTGGACTGGCCACTTCTCTCATTTCTCAACGTCGTGCGCATTCCCTCACACGCCACAGAACACCATCTGGATCGTACGCTGTCTGCACGCCACTCCCATCCAGCGTTTTCGCGATTCTCATCTTCGTGATCTAATTTTTCTCACCGTCACGGGGATTGTCTGATGCGGAGGGACAGAAGTTATGTGAGAATGAAATTGCAATTCCTGTGGTATATCGTTCATGAGGTTTCGAAGAGTTCGATTGATGAAGATGAATCTTATAAATTGATCAGAAAAAATGTATTATCAGGATGAAGATCACTCCAGGTGTACATACAAATTGAAACTCGATCATATTATACACATTGGTAATACAGAGGAAAGTAGGAGTCTAAAGAGTATTCGGAAGCTGTCTTATTTATTAGAGATTTAACAAACCTTTGCTGTATTTTAAGTCTAAACAAATGCCAGAACTTTCTTAACACTAGAACCAGAGTTGTGCTAATTTAAATATGTTGTAATCACATTGTATTTTATATACACAGTATTTGAATTACATTGTAATTGTATTATTTAGTTCGGACCTTTCACTTAATTTAATAGCTAATTACGCGAATCATGAGTGTAATAGAAATACAATATAATGTGAAGTTTACTTAATGTTTTTCATTAAGTAATTCAACATTACTCGATTAATGTGAAAAATATCTTTCAATTTTATCGGTGTTTCTTCTGTTTTGCATTCAAAGCAACTCAATTTTATGTTTATTTTTATGAGAATTGTTCCTTATGCGATGATGTTCAATTTTCCAAAATGCAGCAATTTTACTGACAAAATTATTTGAACAATGAGCTTTCATCAAGACTAATTTCAAACTTGCTGTCAATTGCCATCGGTGAATATGACCGCATAAATGATTAGCGCCACATGAAGAATGTTCTTTTTTTTTTGGTCTTTCCTATTAAATAGTGTGATTTGAACTGATTAGAACTACCAACAGTTAAGACGAAGCTATTTCTACCAAAACCAGTAAAAATGATTGATTTTTTTTAAATACATAATAATACAATAGAATATTTATACAATATTTATAAAGGGTGTTTCGTTTATCTGATAACGGAAATATCTCGTGACGCTAAACGTTAAGTTACACGAATAAAATTTCTTCACAAACATTGTTTGGTATGAAGAGAACAATCGTATGGTGTAATTTTTTTCAGGATTCTAATGATGGGGGGAGAAATTACAAAGTCAAATTAATTTTTTTTAATTCAACCATATATTTTTCTTGCTATAGCACGATAGCATTTTCCGAAACGAATTCAACGACATATCACATTACGTTATTTACTGTTAGGAAACATTAGAAAATATATTTTATAATAATTATAGTTCCAGTGTTAATTACCTGAATGATCTCGAAAAATAAGTCTGGCTCGATTGTAGGGTACACTATTGAATGTTAAAATTGTGTTGATTAACATGTATTAAATTTTTTCTCGTATAAAAGCAGTAGTTGCAAAAATATTTACAATTTTTAAAAAATGTTAATAACGTTTTTTGTATTGATATGTAACTTTTATTTCATTAATGCTTACACGGAGGTATATTTAGAATCGATTACAGAAGAAAGGATATTATTGGGACTTTAACCTTTTTCCGTTAAGATAAAATAAACGTTATACATATAGAAATGCAGTCGCGCTGTGACTGTTGTTAGCAATTGCTACGGGCAACAAAGAAATAAAGGAATACCATCACATGCACTTTGTTTGAGAGATTTATTAGCTCTTTGGTGGAAGCACATAAATACTAGGGACACAGTACAAATCATTGGAAGTGTGTGCATTTCCCACGCACAATTTTGGGATTCTACAACGTTTGGAAACATGTTCAACGTTACTGATGAATCGTCGGCATTTTATTCAGCCCAGATAAAATATCAAATAAATTGTACGTTAATTGCAGTACGTATGCATAATAAGCTCTAGCAGAAACAAAGGAATAATATTCGTCGAACATAACATTCTGTAAGCACTTTTTTAATGGTTTATAAATAACAGTTTCATATTTACATTTTTTTAAATAAATCAATCTTCATGACTGCTCCTAAATGTTTGATTGTTTATTTGTTGAACAATAATCTTGACGTGTATAATGAAGAATTACAAGTGCATATGTACGTTATTGTTAGACTGCAGACTTTATGCATTTATGACAAAAATGAGTAGGTGTAATTCAAAATAAGAAAAAGATTAAAAGAGTTTAACAATGTCGATATACTATTTTGACCATATCAATATTATTAATGAGCAAAATAAAATTATACTTCGTTTCTATGGATTGCAATTGATGTATAAAAATTTTATTTTGCATAAAGATCCGCTGTTTAGTTATTATTTTTTTACACATTTGATGTTGGTACATGTAATTGAAAAGATGTAATGAGATAAAAAGTTGTAAAATATTTAGGGTATTCCAAAAATGGTGTGTTTTCTTGAATGGTATGCTTCCTGATTTCATTTGAAGTAACTTTTTTCTTTGTGATATATTCTACGCGACTTTGTTAAAGAATTATTAATGAAAAACCTGGACCAATCAGAGCTCGGTTCCAGCGGGCGGATTCCGGCACTTAACTCGAAATTTATTATTTGTTATTTTAACATTAGGACTATTGAGCTCGAAATAAGACTGACGTTATACATTTCTGTATACATAGTAATAACAGGATTGAATTTATTTAAATATCATAGGATTTATGGTAACATCAACAGAGATGCAGAGACCTAATAGTGTTACAAGTATTAGCATGTTGTTAACATAATCCAAAGTGAGGTGGAAGATTTAATAGTGGATATTTCAATCTAAAAGATCGAACATGAAGTGACAAGGCAATACAGTTTAATACTGGTGAAATTGCAAATTTAATCGAACGAAATCGAGGATGCGCAATAAGAGAGATTGAAAATATGTTAAGTATTTCACAGAAATCAGTTTCATTGCATTCAAAAAGCTCGGAATGACAAACAGGTATGGCGCTTGTGCTCCGCATGGATTGACGGAGAAGAATTTGTTTGATCGAATTTCAATCTTGTTTAAGCGCCAGAGAGACCGTCGATTTTATACACCCGCTTGTTTCTGGTAATGAAAAATGCGTAACTTTTGAAATGTAATGAAGTTTTATTTAATGAAAATAATTGAAAACCATAGAAGAATGAAATACGTAAACGCCTGAATTATTAAATGAAAAACACTAATGAAGATACGTCTAAGTTATTAAACATTGGTCAGGTAAGGTTTCAGTGTTTATTTTTAGATTTATTACCCTGCACAATATATTGCAGCGAAAGAAAGAATAAAAGACTATTCTTCTTTATGTTTCATAATAATGTCTTCCTGCCAGTTTGTTATTTACATGTAGGTAAAACATTCTTCGTATATTTGAAAAAAAAACGATCCGTTGCTTTCAATAAAGGAGCAGCGACAGTAATTTTTCTAAGATTAAGTTTTTGTCCCGAGGAGAGTTGGTTGATTAGATTCTTTCTTCAGTGATATTTTCCAGTATCTCATAGAGCTGTACAAAGTGCAGGTAAGATTGGGGTGCACGCCACACTACTGGAAAGCTGACTGCCGCTCAGTTCGCCTGGCCAATTTTACTTGAAATCTAAATTTAACTAAAAGTCAGTAGCGCTTTGCTCGCGTGATCTACTTTTACTGTCTTTTACGGATTAAACCAATTTTGTTGCACTTCCGGACAAAGTAACGCACTACGATATTTTTGCATGATGCTGTGTGACCGGGAAAGATAAGAAATATTTTTTGTTCGATATTTTTTGGTGTTTGGTGGAAATCTTTCTGGTGACTGAAACCACCGTAGATTTAAACACTGAAGATTAAAACTCAATGCTAAAAACTCATTTACGATTTGATCTAGTCGAGTTATTGAGCTTCGACTGAGAGGTGTAGGGCCATCTTCGTATAACAAAATGCCGCGCCAGAGCGGCCATACATTGCCACGGAGCGTGCTAGAATACGGAAAATTCAATACAGTATTAGCAATAGTTTTTAGCGAATATCTCGAAAACTAAAGCGACCTCCCTATATTGGAAAAGGAAAAAGTTATTCAGAATGTCGAAATCTATAACATATTTAAATTTCATCAAAATGACAGTATGGAGACCCTTTCGCAATAATTACCAAGTGCAATATTGCAATATTGTATTCGTACGAAAAACATTGGTGCCCTTAACTTCTTTTCTTTTCTGTTTTTTCGTAGCTGTCGAAATTCGTTGTGTAAGAAACGACAGGAAATGAAGACGAAGGGATAAACTTTCCCTTGTAATCTTGGCAGTTCAAGTGTCCTTGTAGCGAGGATGTTCGAGCGATAGGAACCGAAGACACTAACCAGATGCAGTGACCTCGAGTCTCAGCGTCGATAGCCGCGTGGATGGCTTGCAGATGGGGGATTGCGACGAGGGATAAGAACTTGGGGAGGCTACCGCTTTCCTCGGGAGAAACCCAGGAAAAAACGACAACGATTCCGCAGAGGTGGGAATTGATGAGGAGGATCTATCCTGCGGGGACAAGAGTCAACTCGGCACTCTTGTCCGAATCGTTGAACCGTTCAGATATTGTATCGCACGTGGTCGACACCGAGTGTTACAAGTTGTAAAGGTTCAGAAATACCCTAGCGGAGTGCGCAATTTTCGCTGAAGTTGAAGTTACCCTTGTACGTCACTTTATCGAACCCACGTGATTCCTCACAATTATTCTGCAAGTTTACATATTACTTCTGACAAGTGGTGCATACCTGTATAATGTGTTTGCATTCTTTCTCACGAGAAGTGTTATAATTCGACTGTGGATTTTTGTGCATTTCTGTAGGGAAATTGAGTAGATGAAATTCGAAATATTGAGATTTTGAAAATTGAAGAAGTCAATATATATGATTTCTCATCTACTAAAAATTATTAAGGGAGGAAATAGCATTCTATTTGATTTCGATATCTTGCAATCGACGCAGACAATTTTTATTTCACATGTAATATGCAATTTTACAATAGTCACTTTTTACAATTATTCTGATCGTTAATATGGGCACATAACAAATGGTATATAGAAAATACGATTATGGTATTTTGTACGTACATTTGTAAGAAGCTTCTACAGACAGAATGGAGGGGTGAGAGGAGATTGAACTGAATTCCATTATTCATCGTGTTGTCTGAAGGAGCTCACAACACATTAAACGCCTTGGTGCTTTCATCTCTGAGAGAATCTTATTCAAACAACGAAAACAAAAAAAAAATAAAAATGAATAAACCTTCTTGAAAATCCTACCTATTTTATTCACACTTTATTCAACTTATCGATATTGTTGAAATACACATGAATTCCTACTAATATTATATGTATATTGTACGTTAGCAGTGACGAGTCACATGCTTCCAATTATGTAATATAATTAATATAGTAGTTTACAGTGTAATTATGAATTATATTTAAGAACAATAAGTGGTGGAAAAAGAAAAAGATTAGAAGCAATGATGAACGTGGCATTATTTGCACACGCATATTTTGTGATCACAATTAAACTTTTCTATTACGTTCGTTTCAGAAAAGAAATATAAATTGTAGAAAGACATAGAACAAAATAACTACAGAAAAAAATAACACTATTCAAGAGGAAAGACTTAAAACAAGAACATTCTTGGTGGCCATTGTCAGCAAGTTTCGAATTAGTTTTAATGAACACTCATTGTTCAAACATTTTGTCACTAAGATTGTTGCATTTTCAAAGGTTGACCAGCGTCGCATAATAAAACATCCTTATAAACGTAAACTGAAAATTTAGTTGTCTGTGAATGCGAAACGAAAGAAACACGGATAAAAATAAAAGATTGAATACACATCGAGCAATTTACATTATATTGTATTTCAATTAGATTTTATTTAAATCATATTTTATTTCAATTCCATTGTATTTCGATTATACTCATAATTCGCGTAATCAGCAATTAAATTAATTGAAAGTTTTGAATTAGGTAATGCAATTACAATGTAATTCAAATACTGTGTATATAAAATACAATGCAATTCAATTACTTAATTGAATCGAGGCGGTAGCACATTAAATTTACCATCGTTTTTTTCTGTATTTATATACCTTTTTGACTAACAATAAGTAAATCTGATTCAAAAATAAGTGGTCTTTGCATGAATATGTGCTTTTTATGCATTCAGTAAAATACTGTAATCTGAATGCTGTCCCCGTTAGCTTACGTATCGAATTCTTTGGGTGAATTTATGCGAGGATGCGTAGACCATCGAAAGGGAAAGTAACCCAAATCCAAGTATTCTTCTGTCGACGCAGAGGCTTCTTTGTGTAAATCTTTGAATACGACGCGTAGGATATCGCGAAGCTTAACGTTGCTTTTACTTCATCGATAACAGGCTTTCTGATAAAATATCTGTGCCTGTTCGACCTCCCATAAACTGTAATCCATCTCGTAAAAATGTCCTATTTGGCTCATTCGATTTTTCTTCTTCGTAACATACTCACACGTAGTACGTACCCATGCTCTGCCTATGTATGACATTTATAGTAAACGTGACGAGCGCTTTAGTAATTTTTCTGTTTCACTAAAAAAATGCATGAAAAATTTTAAAATAATCTCCATTTTATAAAATATTAAATACAATACAATCTTTTCGGAGGCGGTGCAAAATTGAAGATTTTACAAATGATAGATGTTGCTGATTATGATTTCATTGGAATGTGGTCGACTTGGAAATCAATAGGTTGGAAGAGAAGATACATTAATATGTAGAAAGCATGTAGAAGAATTTAATGATTTTCGTAATTTTCAGTGTTGAATATTTTCAATTTTGTGCCGCCTCCGAAAAGATTGTATTGTATTTAATATTTTATAAACTGACGATTATTTAATACCTTTTAGTGCATTTTTTAGCGCGTTTCGAAGTCGATTTAATTTCTTTTTATAAAATTTTTTTATTCCAATAATATATATGCCCAAAGAAATAAATTCGGTAAATAATTCCTCAGGGAAACATCTCTTTACAATCTTAACAATCACAAACCATATTGAACACAGCAATTGATGATACGTAAAGAAGTAGTCTCGCAGTAATGAAGGTGCTGTACTTCTTCTGCTATGTATAACATCAGTTCAGAGATCTCCACGTATAAACCCGAATTGCAGGCTTGTTTTCAATATTCTCCTTTGCAAACGTGCGTTGTTTGTTCATTATCTACATAGGCTCACTGTTTCCTGTTTTGAAACAAATGGCAAACGTAACATGAGATAGCATTTCCAATTAATTGTGTGAGAATTTCATAATAGCGTAACATTTCACTTTAAGCACGTATTTCGCATTAAGGAAACTCATTGTATCCTTCAAACGTTGGAAATAGAAGTTTGTTCTCTTCCGAATGTTTATACAGAGGGAATCCAAGTGTCGTTTATCGTCTTGAACCGTTGACGACTTTTTTCTTGTGCGTGCTAGAAACTGCCCGAGTATTCGCTCGAAATCTCGCCGCAAGTGTGTGAAACTTTCAGTATCACCTCCTTCGATTATCGATTTGAAACTTTCTGTATACATAGAACTTGTTGAATGCTATGAGAAACTGACTATTCGATTTTATCGCATCCGCATCGTGCATTCAGCAATTGGGAAAAGGAATTTCTGCAAATTGATTGACTAATTTTTCACGATTTTTTTCACAATGGAATTGTTTTTAGGAATTTACTTAGATATATTTAAATGATATATTGTAACTGGTGCACCTAACAATTGTCCTCCATAATTGTTTCGTTTATAAAAATATTAGGTTGGGCACAAAGTTTCTTCATATTTTAACGCAGAATTGAATCAAGTTTTTTCCATATTTTGAATGAAGTTTATTAAATAAAGTAGGTATGTACCGTTTTGATCGACCATCTTTTGCCATTTCTGAGGTAAACCATAATCTGTAGAACTTCTGTGATTTCTGGGCGAAAAACTGCGACACGTTATTTTAACAGGCTTCTTTTGAACATTAATCCCTTGCCTTATAATATCGTGTTTGACACGTGATGAAGATTCTGAACTCTGAACGCATTCCGATAAAAATAATCTATGTTAATAATTTCCTTTACACCGAAATAAAATTCTATTTTGGTTTTGTTAATATACAGCTACTGGAGAACATATAGGCATACAATTTATATCAATATTCTCTTTCTTTAGGATATTATAAACTAAATTACTAATCACTAAAAACTAAAATTTCTAATCACTGAAACCGTAAAATAAATCGTAGGGCAAGGGGTCAATTGCGTGTGACAACTATTAATCACTAATAACAAATGTTTAATGTTCTCGTCGCTACGGTTCGATCAATTACTACTGAGAAATCAAAGAACAATTTTGCAGATTATGAAATAATCATCGACGTAGCGTTGAGAACATTAAACATTTGTTATTAACAATAATACGATCGATATAAGAGACATATTAATTACTAATATTGTGAAAACTATTAATTACTTTCGAAGATCAAGGTCATTTCAAGGTCATGTTACTCTACATATCTCAATGTATTTTTCAAAAAATGTAGTTAGTTACGTAATAAATAGTTTCTGCATCACAATAACTCCTCAGAGATATTTAGTTGGCCTTACTTAAAAGGACTTGCCTGTATAAAATGTCCGGGCTATTTGTGAAATACTTGCCCATTATATACATTACCCAAAAAAATTAGGCATTCTACATAATGCCCGGTCATTTTACAAAATGCTCACGTCAACCACATTGTCCGTTACATATACATTGTATAATTGGTTTCACTATTATGTATATATTTACTTGCATATGTTGTGCATATATTTCGCATATATTTTGCACATATTTTCTATATATTTTTGCATATTTTGAATATTAGTTGTGCATAAAGAACCGCTGTCTACTTGACTGACTGTAAAACACTGACTGTAACTACGCGTAATACAGAATGCAGATCTGTTTGTAACCAATTTTATAATATTTCAGCGATGTTTCCGTCAAATAGTGCTCTCATCATGTTCACGGTAATGGTGGATTGACAAAACTTTCGAACAGTGGTATGTGTGGTCGAGCAAACTTGACTTTGGTGAATCCCTAATGACCGTAACAGTGAAACCTGTATCAGTAATTTTAACGTAATGCCACACAGATACTTCGCATCGCTGGAGATACGTATTTACAGTTTCGATCCTTGTTAGGTCTGAATGCGCATTTCAGGTGTTACATCGCCGAGAATATGAGGACGAAGTTGCTGAAGTCCACAATTGATTCATTGACCAACTAAAACCACGACTGCTGACTGTTTGCTTCCGAACTAGATTCTACCGAGGCTCGTATAGTAATATGATTCACATAATTGTGCTACGGGTTTGTGATATACTCGAATCGTCAACGCATGCCAACCAGTGTTGAGTATTTTGGCGCAATCGAATTCATGATTCCGCGGACTCGTAAATTCAAAAAACAAATATATAAAAAAACTTTTTAAAAACCACGTTTATATTAAAATGCACTAAAAAGAAGAAAATAATCTTTTTAGATATTACTGACTATAAATAAAAGCGTGGAGCGCTTAACTATATTCCCAATATTTTTGCTCGAACTCGAATGAAGCAGAAAATTCTGCGTAAAAAGGTATTGACCTTTGTATATCATAAATCTAATAGTTAACAAGACATTATCAAAATAATTTTCCCTATGTACTTATTCAAGTTGAGTCATATCAGTTCGAATACCTACTAGTTTCCAGGTAATATAGCTGTTATACATATGGAAAATTATTTCGACAATGTCTCGTTAACTTTTAGATTTATGATAAACGCAGTCATGTAAAAACTGAGTTGTTAATGATAATCATGAACGATGCACTCATTTTTCTTTTACCCTCTACTGTATACATATATGTATTGCGAATTGCTCAACAACTCTGTTGGAAATAACTTTGGTAGATGCGAAAGTTTGATAGTTAGCTTCTTCGTAATATTTCTCAGAATGCAACTAGAAAAGTTTTCGACAAAAATGATGGAGTAACTTAGAGAAGGATTTTCGAATTCCTTTGGAAGCAAACAGGATCGCATCAAATATAATTTCGAAGAATGAAAGAAGGAAAAATAACCAAGATCAGAACGACAAGTATCCATTTACAGTTATATGCATGTTTCATTAAAAATATAAATTGCTATATTCTTTACTATACAGGGTGTCACAACTGAAGGAGGCCCCCTAAAAGTCTCCTTTATTTTTAATGGCACAAAAGATATTTACGGCATAATTTAAGTGGTATCGAAGAAGGAATATAATAGAGGAACATTTTTTTTGTCCGTTTATTTTTTCATAGTTTTCTTCAAGGTCATAATTATTTTTTATCAGATAAAATTGTTTTCTTTTTAATTCCATCTTGTAGCGGCTGAACAAATACATATGTATATGCTTAAGTCATTACCTTCAGGTGATCTTGAGTACCAAAAAATGTGATAAAACTGTAGGATAATAATAGGATTACATTTGAACTTACTGTAAGTTGTAAATCTCGGATTTTATTAGAAGTCGACTTTCAACGTAGAATTTTCTTTGTCTCTTAATTTTTATTAAAGTTTCGTCAGTGTCTACAACGTATTATCTGTAACGTGAAAGGGATTAAGTATAAAACAGCGGGAAGATCAACAAAAATTTAATAGTTTTATCACTAGACTGCGGATGTTTATGCAAATTTTAATTTTTGTAGAATTTTTTAGAAAATGGTACCAACTAAAATTCTATTTTCCTTAGTAATGGCATCTGTAGATCCAAAATAAATACAAATTGTGCTAAATTCAATAGTCCAGCATTTCTTGAAAATTTTCATAGGCCATAAATGTATAAAGATCCGCAGTCTAATTATCATCAAATAATTAAAATTGTTGACGGAAGAAACAAATACGTATCTGATTCCAGTATCTTGCAATTGATGTTGTTTATAAAGATCCATAATTTATTCATTAATACAAACAACGAAGTTGATTTGGTAAAAAATCATGATCTTACTAAAAACCAGTTTGAATAGTCTTTTTGTTTAGTAATAATTCGCTGTTAAAACGTCGTAATAATACGAAGTAATCTCCATGAAATTTTCATATAATTTATGCTTCCTATTCAAACGTAACAACTAGAATTTGTCAGTGTCGAATGATTAAATTCTTTAACGCAATAGTGGCAAAATTGTTCTCACGTCGCACGACAGAAAATACGCTGACAGCACTCTACCCGTGGAAATTCTAAGTAAATTCACTTTTCTGTGTGAATCGTATTTTTTAATTTCAAAATAAATTGTACGCTTTCCCGAGTCCTTAATTTTTCTGACAATAAGCTTTTCATCAATTACCGGTTTTATCGTGATCGTTTGCGTGCTGTGTTAAAGCGATATTTGACGAATTGAGCTACTGGAAGGTGTGGAGTGTGAGTGTATCTGATAACGGTTTTTTCTTGTCAGAGTATTGCGAATGTGAGAGGTACGATGTTGATTTATAGCGGTATGCTTCTACAGTTGTCCTTTTGGTGAATCTGGCAATTCGGCATCTGGATATTTGAGACTTCAAATTTTTGCGGTCCACGTGGTCATAAAACAATTCGACTAACCGTGGAGATTAAACGTTCCATCAGTTTGGAATCGAACGTTCTTCGTAAATAATACTTTTCACTATTACTTCTAACAAAATAAAATATAGCGTTTTCCGTAAAAAATATATTATTTACTTTCTGCATATTACAATGCCCTCTGGGATCGAAACTAGTAATGGCGAGCAAAATCAATAACTGTGATTTATCACCAGACTAGCGGATTGTATGCTTTTATGACAAAAATTAGGAGGTGCAATTCAAAACAGTGAGAACATTAGAGGAATTTAAAAATACTGTTCCATTGTTTTCGACCTTTTAAACATACTAAAAAAGAAAATAAAGTTCTATTTCATTGCAGTTTGTTGTAATTAGGGTAAAAAATGTTTGCTTTGCATAAAGATCCGCTGTCTATTTATCATGGAGATTGCAAAATCACGATCACAGTCGTGATTTTTTAATCTAGAGCGAATTTGCTCACTGTCATCCGAATTCTCTATCTCGATTGAATTAGTTCTATTTTTTACGTCATCTTTTTCCACATCGCGTATTTTCAATGTGCATCAATTAGCTTGCAAAAGAATATCTGCATATAACGTAAACTTAACGTTACGGTACGTTTTCTGTATAATAACGTATACTTACTTGATTTATTGACAAAAATAAAAAAAAATATTCAATTTTCTTTTTCGTACCTTATCGTACCGTGTTTAAATAAGAAACAAAAATGAATTCTTCCTCATGATTTCGAAATCGTAATATGTACATCGATTCTAACTTTGAAGTGAAACGTAATAAATAAGTAGAATATGTAACTATATGTAATAATTGAAATAGACCAGTTCTGTCGTAGTTTGGAATGAAATTCTGAATAGTGTCCATTCTCCGTGATAGTACCTAAATGGATTATATCTAGTTTCGTGGCACGCTTGCGACCGGAAATTGGAACGATTGGTTGACCGGTCGAGGGCAAGATTCAACGGTGACGAATCCAAGAAAGTTTTGTTATTTGGTAGGGTCGGTCATGATCTCAAAATGGTCTTTGGCCTGTATACGACTGTGTCCAATCTAACTTTGTTTGCAGCTCCCTGGCTGAAACGTTGAGATCGGACAACATTCTGCATGTTTCGTCCAATCGCCGAGGCACAAATTACAAATCGAGCATCTTGCTGTCTTGCAACCATTGTACACTGGACGGAAATTAGACTCTTCGTCAAACCCATGTCGTATTTCACATCTTTTGTGGATAAATATGAATAGTAATACTGTGCTATGTTTGCTTCCATCATCTCCACATTTTGGTTAACAATTGACAATCTCCTGAAGATAGTATTTCATAGAATGCTGCCAAGGTGAATCATGTTTGAAGCGTTGCTATCCTATTGTGTGTCGATCACAGTTATGTATATTAGGTCGTACCACACGAAATTGCCGATTTTGAAACAAATATGGTAATGAACTGCGATTTGGAATAAACTTTTCCTTGCGTAACCAGAAATTTTTGCCTTTCTCCTATAAATGTTTGCATGTTTCCTATGTTATTCAGTAGATCTGGACGAGAAGATGTGAGAAATCGAAGTTTCGATCCTAGAGGATCAATGATTCAGAAGTTATAAGCGTTTAATGTTGAGCGATTTCCAGTCAAAAATACTGGAATTATGTTTAAACTTGAAATGCTCCACTTTTAACGCACAAAGTTAAACGGTGCATTCCTAACGTTAAAACTTAGATTTTCGGTATTTTCTTGTCAAAATCTACAGGATTACATTTAAATAAATTAAAAATGTCAGGTGAGGATTAACTGATTATGATTATTTCAAAAGTGAAGTTGCCTTATTTCCATAGTAAATGGCTCATATATTCCTAGTTTTTTTTTCTTTCTGACCAAATATTCTTAGGATATAGCTTTCCAAATGTGATGTCGAGTCACGTTCGGCACAGGACTTGCTGGCTGATGCCGGGTCACACTTGACATAGGATTTGCTGGAACGAAATGCAATGTCGAGTCACATAGCACTGTAGAGGATTAAATAGCTGCATCCGAGGTAATCCCTTTTTGTAAATTCCCTACGATTACATTGTATATTGCAACTCTGTACTATACAAGATATGTTTCAACACACAAAACAAACTTTTTTATTGATTCATTAATTACCGACAAACATTGATGATAGTTACAGGCAATTTCTCTGTAGGATTTTTATATTCTTTTTATGAAAACTTTACTAATGTTAATAGTTTCTTCGATGCAAAATTGACTCAAGAATAAAATACTATATAACTAATAAATTAAATGTAACAGAATTAGATGAAATCGAATTAATGGAAAGTTATATGCTTCTGGAAATCTATTGGCCTCTGTCTTGATATATACACAGACAATGAATTTAAAAAAGAATTGTTTCAATCATTCAATGTTGCTGTTCTCTATATTTTTATTAAAAATCAATTTTTACTATTGTTTTTCATAATTTCGATCGAATGCATTTTTTCAACTCATTTATTAGACGTCATTTGCTAAACTAATTCTTCAAATAAAAATTCAATAAAAAATTTATTCTTCATGCATATATGACTTATGAAAATGTTTAAAAAAGGCTAGAATAGAAAGTTTGATAAAATTTTGTACAATTTTTATTTGTTTTGGATCTACACAGGCTGTTCCCATTAAAAATAAGATTTTATTTAATTCCACTTTCTTAAAATTCGTCTACAAAAATTAGAAAATATATAAACATCCGCAATCTAGTGATCAGTTTTGCTCGTAACTGTACACGTGAAATAGGGATCTCTACTGTAAATGTACATTACAGTCAGTGCGATAGAAGCTCTACGAACAAAAAAATTAATATACCTCTTTACTAAAAAAAAAAACAAACACGGCTTAATTCGTTAGTCATCCTAAATAATTAGCCCAGAAAATGGAGTCGGCAGCTGTTACGGTTCCGGTGAAAATTAGCTGGTAATACTTCTTATAGCTTATTTTTCATGTATACTATGACGTTGCATTTGTGTTATTTCGAAGACGTTCATGCCACGCTCTGAACGGTATTTCGAAGGACCGAAACGCTTTCCATCAGTGCACATCGGTACTTGCAGGATATCCGAATATTTCCCTAAGGATTTCTCTGTTGTGTTGGCCTACCGAAACATTCACTGCCAGATAATTAAAAGAGCGCTCACAGACACAGGCAATTCGGACGAAATCGCTGACAAAATCAAAGAACTTTCGACAGAAATGAGATAGAGCGATGAAATTTAAAAAAAATTAAAGCTGAAACTTTGCAAGCAGATTATGGTACGAACGTTTTTTAACCATGAAAAAATTCGTTAAACTTGCACAATTTCAAGAAAATTGTGGTTTTCCCAATACCACGCGCGGAAATCTTTTTTTTTTTTGACTTGCCATCATTGTCAGTAGATTTTCTACGACCTCAGGATTGTGCAAAAAGTCGATTTTTGTGAACAAAACTAATGAAATTATTTTTTCGTTGAAATGATTTGACAACCAACTAGTCTGAAGGTACATTGTATTCTCATTTATAAAACACAATAAAAATAAATATAACGAAGTATTTGAACGTTTACTTGGTGTATATCACTTGATGTATCGTTGCGTATAACGCTGTCACTCCACGTAGGCTATGTGAGTCTATAATGCAATTTAAATTAGATATCTATTTTCCATAATTATATTTTCATTTATACAGAAAGAAGGTAGGTATTTAATGTTTGTAACTCATCAACGAATTTTCCAATTTTTCTTTCCCTAGAAACCTTATTCGGACTATTACGAACATTAAAAAAAAGAAATTAGCCGTTCGCAAGTGATGCGCTTACAAACAAACAGCATTTCATTTTTATTTATATAGATAATTATATTGAGTGCTTTTTTCTTTTGCACAATAGTGTACATACTGTGAGGTCAACGCCATTACTCGCTGTTCAGTGCAATGTCCCATCACTACCGTTCATAATTCTTAGCTCATGTTCCCTCGGCAACGGCGATCTAACGTCCAACATGATACAATTATCGATCACGTTCATTATTTTTCTGAATATTCCATTGCTGAATAATTATCGATCGCCCATCCATTGCATATGACACCAATCGATGCCGCATAAAAACCCCACCGTCTTAAAACAAAATAAAGAAAAAGGTATCATCCCTTTCGAAGAAGTACAACAATGATTTTTGGGACACCCTGTAGATGATTAGTTATCTTTTTAACTGCACGAACCGTAAGTACGTGAATGCTTTCTCAGCTCATCTTCATGTAACTATCGGGATTCTACTGCACGTAGGTTTATCGTGACAAAAAAAAAAATGGAACCCATTAATCACTTGATTTCACGCTTGGGTTTATAGGTGAGCATCGATTACTGCGAATTCTATACGCGTACATATGTACGCAGAGATCTTCCGTTTGGAAGTAATTGGATTGCGGTCGAACGTGAAACTAGCCAAATTTTTGCACCCGATTTTCATCCGGCTTTTTCTCGTCGCGTCGTAATTTAGAGCCTCCTGTGCACCCTCTCTTCGACCGGCTTTTGAAACAATCGCGATCGGGGAGCCAACGCGCAACGTAATACTCCACGGGTAAATAATGATCGCGACACGACAGCGCACGGTTTCCCCCGATATTATTTACGATTGTGCGGGGTCTCGATATATCGAGAGTAATTAATAATCGGACAATAAACGAACCTCAATTGCGACCAACAAAAAGGTAGTTGTTTTCCCCTCTCTGCATTCTCTCTTCCATTCTCGATATTTCGTTTGTCCTGTCACTGTTCATGTCAGTTTACGTCGACATGATATCCACCGTTTGTTTTCCTTTCTTTTCACCGCTTAGCTTCTTTCCCTTTTTACCACGTTTTTATTAACTACGTATCTCGGGCCTTTCGCATTTTGCGTTCTGGTTCCTGTACCCTAACTTTTTTCATTTATCATGTGTTTTTCTTCTCCGGAGTGTCCGTTCCTCCTTCTGCTGTTCGCACTTTTTGTCGAACCAAAATATTTTCGATCCCCGTTTTCTATTTACATTCCATTCTATCAAAAAAAATTTTGCATCACTGTGACGCTTCTAGCCTGCTATTTTTCATTCGCGAAGCATTTTAACAATTTCTTCGACGATGGAAATAGACGATAGATTTCAGTGACCTTGGAATATGTTTTTAAGGCGGTAGGCTCGTTTCCTGAATTGCAAGAGGGTGGGATACGTGTTTTCATGTCTCGATAATACAGAGATGGGATTTTTCAGTAGTCAAAGGCGCTAAATACAAGATCAATCTTGATCGTCTGGAAATATTCCATGTGCCATCTAATACTGTGGTGTCCAAGGTGGTTCGGAACTCACCTTAATAAACTGTAGGTCCTGTCGCGAATTAACCTAAGCAAAGAGCTGAGAGCGACGTAAAATAAATAAATAATTACTATAACTTCCCTATAAATCGGGAAGTTAAAAAAAAAATCTAGACTGCGATCCCCTTCGAAAGTGCCATTTTTTTTACATTTATGAGGCGTAATTTGCATTATGGTATATCCTGAGGGGACAAAATATACTACTATACATTATATTTTCATTCTTATATCAAATGAAGTAAGGAACTCTCGTTTTCTCAAATCCATTCCATCCAATTAGTTCATCAAATATTAACACATGAATAATCGGAACAGTTAAACTTTATAATGAGATAAAAATATAATCACTTTTCAAATAAATAATGTGTTTAATTCAAGAACTAAATTTGGCGCTCTTATTGGGACACCTTTAGTATTATCATACGTAAAGGACCCCGTACTAATCATATGGAAATCTATCCCGGTTAAATCAGTTGGATTTTTTATATGTTGTAGCTTATGATCTACTGAACAAAAGATATAATGGGCACAAAGTTCAATAATGGACAGTTATCGGGTTATAATCAGTCAAATATGACAAATTCGAGCTGCCGAATACTCAAATCTCGGGAAGTATTTATTTTTTGGAAAAATGTTTAAAACAAAAGTAGTACGGTTTCACAAAATCTGTTAGGTGGTGTCATTATTTTTTTTTTATTTTGAATGATCTTGAAAAAGTCTGTGAACAGAAATCTTTCACAAAAATTTTTGCGTGCCACAGCAGAGATAAGGAGCCCACGATTCGTCACTCCCGTACTATTTTTTCACTCCAAACCCTCTGTCCGTGTGAAAATCGAAGGAGTGGCGTGACGGGAGTGGGGGTGCGGCAAGCGTGTTAAGTAAATATACTTCCCGAGATTTGAGTATTCGGCAGCACGAATTTCTCATATTTGACTGTATTGGAAATATGAGATAAATAAACTGAATGTGGTTTTAAATGAATGAACTATCATTTATTTTTATACTCAAGGAATGACGTCGTGACACGATGAATGCCATAGAGAAAGGGAACATAAAACAAAAGTAACTTATGAAGTAGTATTCAAATGGATTAAACAAATTCATTTTTGTTTATCGATTATACTATTTCAAATAAACCAACAGACTGATTAGAACCCGATAACTGTCCATTATTGAACTTTGTGCCCATTACATCTTTTGTTCAGTAGATCATAAGCTACAACATATAAAAAATCCAACTGATTTAACCGAGATAGATTTTCCATATGATTAGTGCGTGGTCCTTTCTTCTTAATTAACCAACTACAATCATCGTAGGCAGTGGTGCCACAATGTGGGCCAAACGGTCCTCATTCCTTCTCCAATTTTTCCCCTTCTACTATCCTATTTCACCACCATGAGCATACTGCAATGTTCCCTATTAAGACCGTAGACTGGTCGAGCAACGTGTCACATATTACAGTAAAGTCGCGTTTACTGTCCGCGATAGGGTACGCATTCACTGTCCAATGCATACCCCTTCCGCTGCCATGCTGTCCTCAACGTTCGGGTTTCTTTTGAACTCTCGAGCTTGGAAACGAAGCTCGGTGGGCGAAGAATGTATAGGAAAACGTTGTTCAAAATGATGACCTTAATAACATATTTCAGGGTCATTGAAATCGCTGGGTTAGTTCGTGTTGTAGGTTAGAAAACGGACTCCGTGCTGTAGAAACAGTTTTTTCTTTCGTCCGACGGTGACATGTATAGGAAGAAATTATTCAGAATTTTCAATTCTGCCTTCTGGTTTCTATCTCCTAACTTTTTCGATGTATCATATGTTTTTCTTCGTTGGTGGGTTCCCGCTCCTTCTGTTGTTCAGACTTTTTTCATAGCAAAATATTTTCAATCCTCGTTGTCTATTGACATTTGATTCTATCTGAATTTTCTTTGCATCACCGTGACGCTCCGAGTCTGTTAGTTTTCATTCACCAAGTTTTTCTACACTTTCTTCGTAATTCCGGCCATTCCAGTGTTTTTTCTTCATTCTTATTGTGCTTATAAAATGAAAAAGAAAGAGAGAGGTAGAAAATGGAGCGCAGGAGGAAGAGAGTTTTATCTAAAGTTTCATGTTTCATCTTAGCTTCTAGCCCATTAATCCACTCGTTAATAAAGTTAGGTATAACGTGCCTAGCAAATCCTGTCATCCAGTTATCTGCAAAATGTATGGCCGTTAGTTGAAGGATTCTCATACGAAGTACTCGTTAAGAAATCTGCATACAATTTTCAAAGCATTTGCGTTATAGTTGTCATACGATAATCAATTTGCAGAAAGATTTGTGTCCTTCAAGTGGGACAATGAAGTAAAATGTGGAAAGATATTTTCACTCCAAAAAAAAGAAATCAATATTTGTCAAATATTTCATTTTGTATGCATTTTACATGATTTGAGATTATAGTTTTGTAACTTGTCGGAATGTTTGAGTTGATCATCTGATATTAGTAATTGCTAGTTATTCCATAAAACAAAAAATTGAAGTACGTAATCTTCGGTGACTGATTTTATTCGTTACGTCTTTGAAGCATATATTGGGTGACAACGAACAGACTGTACAAAAATTTAGCCGTTTTATCGAGCGAAGGTTTTTTCCTTGTTGTAAAAACTACCTGTCCCGGTTTATGCTTTCCTGTTAGTTTCGAATTCATCTTCTGTTTGCTTTCATACATTCGATACTGACACATTCGTTTCTTCTTTCCCCGTTTTTTTTTAAACCCTTTACTCTTTCAATTCTTCTACATTATTTCTTCCTATTTTCGCCGTATACCCGCCACGTCCCCTTTTATCACTTTTATTCGAATTTTCCTCTCCTTTCTCGTTCGATAGTTTTTCGTTTTTCCACACTGTCGCAATACTATATCACATACGGAGTCATCGTTTGCCCGTTTATTTGATCTCGTGAACACGAACAAACGCGAAATATTGCGCCGAATATTGGATTGCCGTTTATCACTTATGATTGGAATTGGTGTATGCCAATTTTTTTTTTTAATATCAATGCCTTCGGACGACCGGCGAATTCATAGTGCACATCGTGTACTTACTTATCATCGATTTATTATTACATGCTCGTTTAAAAATATCTTATTCTTTTCGAAGTAAGGTATCAAAAACTAAAATGATCGAGGTTTAGTTATGCAATCAGTGTTATTACTAGATTGCGGATTTTATGCATTTATGATAAAAATGGATGATTCTAATTTCTGACAGTAAAGAAATTTGAATAATTTAAATATACTACTATATTATGTTCAACCTATTAAACATATTCAAAAAGAAATTAAATATTCCTTTCACCTCAGCTTGTTACAATTCAGGTAGAAAGATTTTATTTTGCATACTTATTACATAGTAGGCTGCAAATATTTATCTACAATATTTATGGCATACGAAAATGTTCAAAAAAGGCAAGAAAAAAAAATTCAACAGAATTTTGTACAATTTCCATTTCTTTTAAATCTACAAAGACTGTTTCCATTAAAAGTATGACTTTATGTCATTCCGCTATCTGAAAAGTCGATAAAAATTGACAAATCCATAAACATCCGCAGTCTAGTTAATAGTAACCTGAAGAATAGCTACGTAAACACTAGTTGAAACATGTCTTACGACAGTTGGCTATCAGTGTTTGTCGACAATTTCATTTTCCTAGCATTTGAATAATGTCTTAACGATTTCTGCGAAAACGTGCAAAACTATAAACATTGCTACAAACCCTTATTTTTGTAAAATATTCTATATATCGTTAATATTAACGAAAATAAACCGTGATATTATGTTTATCATATTCACCATATAATTATTATTGCCTAAACTTTATCATTCAATTAAAAAATAGGTTGTATTATCACGTTTCATGTAAAACTAGCGAAGTATGTTTACACTTTTGCTCGTCACTGTAAGGGCATTTAGTTTGAGCATTGTCTTGTACAAGATTGCCGCTGGCTCAGTAATTAACGGCAATTAACGCTCTGTTTCGCACAATAGTTCATGTATTTCACATTCGCAAAACGCACTTATTGTTTTTTAGACGGAAATACCTATTTTCTATATCATGAATTGATAGACTATCTAATAGACTTCTGAGTAAAATTTTTTTCATCTCCATATGTCCTAAATCTAGTAATTAACAAGATATCACCGAAATAATTTTCAATACGTACCTGCTATGTATCTGGAATTTAGTAGGTGCTCGAACTGATGTTTCTCAAGTAGAATATGTACATATAGAAAATTATTCAATTGAATTTAGACACTTTTTGGGACACCCTATAGAACGTAATTGATCTAGTATAAGTATAGTGGCTCCGAGTGCACAGGGTTAATATCTCGCGTCTTTTATCTCTATTGTAAGTTGCGTTTCAATCGGCACAATCGCTAATCTCGATTAGTTTCTCTAACTCAGTTTCCCGGAGAAAGGTTACTGTAACCCCTAATAATTCATAGTAACTTTAAGCTAACGTTTCCGAAGTATCTTGGAGAGCGGATTAAACCGATTACCGTGAGTTATCAGCAATTCGATGTACACCTACAATCGGATTATACAAGGTGAGCATCGACAATAGGCAAGCTGAATATCTCGGCTGTTATTGCTGTTATCGGAGATAAAAGAGAATGTGTCAGGTCGGAGTCGAATGGTGTCAACAGGCACATCATTCGATGTAAACACTTTTTGGATAAGTGGACGCGTCTAGGTCTTATGGCAGTCAACTTCGTTTTTCAACCCCTCATACCAGAGTAGGTGGAAAAATATCCTTACACATCAGATGCGGCTACTGATGTGTATATTTTGACGATCACTTTTTTGTATTGGATCATGCAACTTAGATTCTTTTTGGAAGCTAGAACAATTAATTTACTACATGACGTAAAGAAAATTTTTTAAATATTTCAATTGGTCGGAATTGCAGAGAAAATACCAAAAGTTGTTATTTACAACCTTTTTATGTGGATATTGAAAATTTAAAAAATATATTTTGTAAATCTATATCAATTATACATATTCTGAATATTTCATCAAAATCGACAGGCATTAAAAGGTTGAAGAATTCGTTAGATTACAATTAGAGGATGAATATCATAAATTAAAAAAATTGCGGCAGGCAGGGTAGCGCATATTAGCAAAACCATATGTATCATAGCAAATCAATCATCATCTTGAAAACTGATTTGAAACTTTTGTAAACTATTTTATTCCATATATCTACAGAGTGTTCCAGTATTAGGACCAACCGTGGAGGGGTGAATAGATGAAAAATTAAGTGGAAAATATGCAATATATTTTCTTCTTATTTTTAGGCTTCGTTATCGAAAATATTGACTTTGTAAATCCGTTAAGTTGGCATGCCTAGCATTTGTAAGAAGTAGAACTAAAGAAACCATGACAGTACATTTTCTTATACCCGTACATCCCTTTAACCCTTCGCTGCATACTGTATTATATCTGGTACAGTTAACAAATCTGGTATATAGTAAACTAATAATATTTTCTGTTACTATGTTTATTTTTCGGAAAATGTTCTTTTAATTTTTTTCAATACTTTTTCCCTTAAATAAAACACGAAAACTAACCTTCTTTTTATTTTTTCATTCCAATTAAAAGAATCATGCAGTGAAGGGTTAAATCTAGTTCATAAGTTTTATTTAGTTCAGCATCGTACATGTCTGCGAAGATTTTACAGTGAATAATGGGTAATGAAATTAACAAGAGTCAAAATTATACAAATACGGAATACATTCTTTCGGAACGTTCTTCAGGATTTTCATAAGACATTTTCGTTTACATCACGTAACTCTATTTTTATACACTGTTCCAAGAGCTTGGTCACCAACAAGATACATCTCGTCGGTGGTGTTTGGTGACGTTGTATCACATGGTAACGTAGGTTACACTTTCGGCTACATCGATAAGTATACCCTCTGCATGGTAATTGTGATGTGCGTCTGCCATTACTGGGCGAACGCTGATTGATCTGCGCTACGTGTGTTGTTAGTTCATACATTGCCAGGTGTCGGATGCATCTCATCATTTTATTTTCACATACTACTTTAGCATGCGCGTTCGTTTTATTATAGAATAATCACATTTAATTGCCTAATTTTAACGTTACTGAAGACTTAAGTCGCAACACGAGTCTTGTTATTGAGTATGAGAATACTAGTTCCAAATGCACTATACAAAGCATTACTTTGAATAGGCCAACAACCGTAGTCCCGTTGAAAGCACCGGTTCTCGTTAGGTCACCGAAGTTAAACAATGTGGAACGTGAACGGCACTAGGATGGGTGACCGTCTGGTAAAAAATCGGAAAGTGACCCGCCCGAGGTGTTCTTCACGTGTTGTTGGCAAAAGGTGGTCGGAACCCACCATAAACAGTAGGTCCCGCTGAAAAGGCGATGGTGTGAGTGGAAAGATGGGGATTGGTAAACGAATTTGAAACCCTAAGGGGACCAAATATCATGTTGCATTACTTTGAATAGTGTGAGAACCTCGGGGATATGGAGTCTCAGAAAACGGCTTTAATTTGCATATTTGTTTTTCGTACTGCAAAACCCTTTTGAAAAATTTTATTCATACACACAGACGCACACATACTACGTCTTTACCATATTCAATAATTTTCACTGAAATTCTTGAAAAAAATGTTCACATAGATATAACTCTACTGTTATCATAATTTTATAAGATCAAAAGTGTAAGAGATTAGCCAGCGGGAAATGAATAATGATGTTCCCGGGTCTTGGCAGTTTAGTGGATTTTTACAGGAACTCCGAGCTATTCAGGAGTGCAGAAATCACCATTGAATTTTACCGAAATCTTTATCAAATATATAAAATGTTTAAAATGGTGATAAACATTTATTGTATTAACAAATTTTGTCTAGAGCTGGTTATAATATTATTTCGAATACCAAATAGTTACTTTATTTTAGATCTTACGTATTCTTTGAGAACTATATATATTTACGGGAAAATCTAAAAAAAAACAGCATTGGAAACAGTAATTTATTTGAAGGATATGGAAAATCGAGAACGACATTGATAATATTACATTTATTGCACTTCATTTTATAATACCAACACTATTCAGTAGTAAAACTAACTAAATGTTTGAATATAAAAATTGTAATCAGAAAGATGTAGAATTAAACCTTACTTCTTTATCCATCTAGTTTTACTTGTTTCATCTTATTAAGTAAAATATCAATTTTCCATTCGTTTTTGTAGTTTTCCCGCTTCATTGTTCATAATATATTGTACTGACGAATATAAAATCAATAACCATGCTCTGAGAAGTTACATAGGACAGCCGGAGAGCAGTTGAACTTACTTACAATGGCGTATGATACCGAGCATTTCAGTTCCGTGATATACGATAATGACGTCTCTAGCCAGGTATAGTTATGTCAATACCGCCGACTTTCGACGAATGGGAAAGTACGATAACAGTTCGAAATTTTGGAATCACGGTTGTACGTAGTAGAGTGTTCGTGGTTTACGAATTACTGCCAAATTGGTGTCGAACTCGGTGATGATAATTTAGGGCCAGTAAAATTAGTGCAAGCAGGTGAATCCATGTAAAACGTCGGGCACTATCAGGTTCATTCCAACACCGTAAACATTTGATACACCATTAGAAGTAATCGTGAGAAACATTAGCACGCCTATACAGAGGTGGACAATATTTCGGTGGGCGAACTAGATATTTTAAATATCCAGTAATTTATTAACTTCAGCCTCCTCGGCCATTATATGGATTTAGTTTACATTTAGTTTCTTAACTCACATACGTACATCCACACAAACCGTAAACCATTCTTTATCTTCTCCTTTTCTCTAGTTTTTTTCTTCTCCACTCTAGCTAACCATCCTACTACTTCATCATTAATATTTCCGGAAATTATACCTTCTAGCTTGAATTTTATAGTAAACTAGCTTTTCCCCGCGGCTTCGCTCGCACAGGAAACTGTTTAATGCCCTCGAAAATTGATATTGTTTCTCCATAAAACCTTTTAATCCCCCATTCACCCCTATAGAGTTTTAATTTTATGTCACATCGCCATCTTAGATTTCAAAATTGATGCCATTTTCGTAATTAACGTCCCTAAACCTCAATAACAACACACATACCGATTTTTAGGCTTATTCACACCATTTTACCCCATTTGTCGAATATAAGTTTGAATTTAATTTATAAGGAGTTGATTCTTGAAAAACCACCACGTATCTAAGAGTTAAGACTATTTGGTTTATACTTATAGTACCTCTTTATATACTACATAAATAAAATATTTCTCGTACAAACGTTGCAACCCCTTTTCACCCTCTTAGGGGTTGAATATATGGCAAAAATTCTGTATATGTTTCCGTTTTGTATTCGACACTATGAACGGATTGGTTTCATGTCGAAATTGGTATAAGTTTAATTAAAGATTAATTAAATTGATGTAGGATTATTTTCGTTCGAATCTGAAGTTTTGATTCGCTTTGTTCCTCACCAGTAATACAAACAATTCATTTCCTTTGATTTGATAGATAACGCGAAGACATTTTGCTACATGAGATTGAAAGTGTCAAGCTGTTGAAGGTAAAATATAAGATGATCGTCGATACCATCTTTTTCCCGCTTATTCTCAGTCTCCAACACTAGCCCAATCCAATTTATCTCATATCGAAAACGTAAGCTAAAAGTCTGAATCCTTCGATCGAGAAAATGACATTATTACATATTTTTTGCTTCCGTAATACGGCTATAAATCTGCCTAAGAGTTTGCGAAGTATCACTCGAAAATTGGCTGCCCTCCACCACCACTACCATAATTTTACAAGAAATAGAGCCGTAGCGTAGCAAGAAAGGAAGTATGTATTCAGTTATACAGTGTGACTAATGAAGAAGAAATCGAAATTCGTGATATGTGTCTTTTTTGTTGTTACGTATAATATGTATATCGCTCTCACATGTTTTAATCATCTGAATATTAATATAAAAGAACATAATTTTGTAATTACAAGCAGAAAAAATGAAAAACTAGTACCACATGAAATCGTAATCTTACACAACCACTAGGTAAGATGACGAAGTATTGGGGTAAGATGGTTAATACATTTAATGGGTGATACAGTTTTGGCATATAAACGAACCAATGTTCTTATAATTGTGGTGCGTGACTCATGCCACCAACATGAACATTTAAAACATTGCATCCAGTCTTCTATAGGAGGGTTAGGTTTATTGCTTAGAAATATTTGAATTATTATTAAATATAAAATGCTCGTCCTGTGACGGTTAAAGCATTGCTACCATAGGACTTACTTAGACGAACAAATTTTCGGTTGACTAAATTTATGACGATTTATAACAGCGATTCCGCTATCTTGCTGCATCCAGCGCACACGAGGCTGGCCCAGGCGAGATACCATGCTCACCTTTCTACATAAGGTTAGTTGCTAAACTATTTACACCCGAGAATTGAAAAATTATACAGACTCGTCTCTGAATTGTATTAGATGTAACATTTAGATTGCCCTCTACAGAAATATTTTAATACAAAACGATTGCAGCAAAATTATACACGAGAAAATAAGAAAATAATATAGATTCATTTGTTATTAGAAAAATTATACAAACTCGTTTCTGAATTGTACTAGATGTAACATTTAGATTGTCCTCTACAGAAATATTTTAGTACAAAACGATTGCAGCAAAATTATACACGAAGAAATAAAAAAATAATATAGAATTCATTTATTATTAGAAAAATTATACAAACTCGTTTTTGAATTGTATTAGATGTAACATTTAGATTGCCCACTACAGAAATATTTTAGTACAAAACCATTGTAGCAAAATTATACACGAAGAAATAAGAAAATAATATAGATTCATTTATTATTAGAGAAATTATACAAACTCGTTTCTGAATTGTACTAGATGTAACATTTAGATTGTCGTCTACAAAAATATTTTAGTACAAAACGATTGTACCTAGCAAAATTATACACGAAGAAATAAGAAAATAATATAGATTCATTTATTATTAGAAAAATTATACAAACTCGTTTCTGAATTGTATTAGATGTAACATTTAGATTGTCGTCTACAAAAATATTTTAGTACAAAACGATTGTAGCAAAAAGATTCACGAAGAAATAAGAAAATAATATAGAATTCATTTATTATTAGAAAAATTATACAGAATCGTTTCTGAATTGTATTAGATGTAACATTTAGATTGTCGTCTACAAAAATATTTTAGTACAAAACGATTGTAGCAAAAAGATTCACGAAGAAATAAGAAAATAATATAGAATTCATTTATTATTAGAAAAATTATACAAACTCGTTTCTGAATTGTACTAGATGTAACATTTAGATTGTCCTCTAGAAAAATATTTTAGTACAAAACGATTGCAGAAAAATTATACACGAAGAAATAAGAAAATAATATAGATTCATTTGTTATTAGAAAAATTATACAAACTCGTTTCTGAATTGTACTAGATGTAACATTTAGATAGCCCCCTACAGAAATATTTTAGTACAAAACGATTGCAGCAAAATGATTCACGAAGAAATAAGAAAATAATATATAATTCACTTATTATTAGAAAAATTATACAGAATCGTTTCTGAATTGTACTACATGTAATATTTAGATTGTCCTCTACAGAAATATTTTAGTACAAAACTATTGCAGCAAAATTATACACGAAGAAATAAAAAAATAATATAGAATTCATTTATTATTAGAAAAATTATACAGAATCGTTTCTGAATTGTACTAGATGTAATATTTAGATTGTCCTCTACAGAAATATTTTAGTACCAAACGATTGCAGCAAAATGATTCACGAAGAAATAAGAAAATAATATAGAATTCATTTATTGTTAGGTTTAAGAGAATCCTATTCAATTGCTATTCAAAAGATAAAAATTACGCACACTATACATTGCGTACTATACTGTCTGGTTAATACTCATCTCTGCCACTTTTACATTAAAACGACCCGTAGACGATGTGCTTTATCGTGAAACCGATTCTACTCGCAGAAGTTGCTTCGATCGTTTGAACGACAGTTTCAATGTTTGTAGTGCTGTTGTACAACTTGTAACGCTATGTCCTAATTAGATGTCGAACGATAACAATGCGACCGTGTCCATGTACAGTCGACTATCGAATATTATTTATGATCGAGTCAGTCAGTTTTCAAGATGTCTTTGTCGAAGTCGGACTTGCTTTTTCATATTTCAAATTATTCAAAATAACATAGTTTTGGAAATAATCTCTGCAAATATTTGTATTTTTTATTTCAAATACTATTTTACCTAGCCGTGGTTTTATCCAACGAGTCAGTTTGTGGCTGATATCCGTGAAATGTTGTGCGAAATGTGTATAGTTGTAACAATAGCCTGAAGTCCGAAGGTTAATATCAAGATAAATTTTTCATTTCATCTTTGTCATTAAGTTTCCAAGAGCCACCTTCGAAACGGATAAG
Source organism: Lasioglossum morio (assembly GCA_916610235.2). NCBI lineage: Eukaryota > Metazoa > Arthropoda > Insecta > Hymenoptera > Halictidae > Lasioglossum > Lasioglossum morio. The sequence goes on from OU744333.1 coordinate 5,255,903, forward strand.
TATTTGTATTTGGACACCTTGTACAGCTCGTGTGCACGCTGACGGGAACGACACAGGTGACGGCAGCAACCCCTCACATTCCAAGTTGTCTTGGAGTGCCACTTAAAGAAACGAAATGATCAGTCATATACGTCTACCGTTTGCTGCGACGAGGGTTGTTCTGTTCGGATGTCTGCTCTAACGCGAATTTTCTACTGTTGCTTCTTCCATTACTGAATCCATACGTACAGCATGAAAACTAGACTTCGAAACGGAGTTTTCTTTTCAATTGTAGATTGTTTCAATTCAATTAAAAATTTTATAACAGGGGAAAATGAAACAAAATAACTACACTACCGTCCATAAGTATTTCACCACTTGGCGGAATCGAATCTGAAAGTTTACATCAACGTTATTAGACTGCGGATGCTTATGCAATTTCATATAAAATAATTTTAAGAAGATGCAATAAAATAAAATCCTACTTTTAATAGAACAGTCTTTGTAGATACAAAACAAAGCAAAATAGTACTGAATTCTAGTTTTTGAAAATTTCCATAAAACATGAATGCATACTGATCCGCAGTCTAGTTATAACTTAGATTACTTTGAAGTAGAATGAATATAAATGAATATGATTGACATAGAAGCATTATAATGTATTCGATGTTACGGATTTTACCAGTAAATAGATGAAAGTTATGAAATACTTCGTTCATCAATATATCCACCTCGCTGGTCAATGTTTACAATTTTACAATTCGCATTTACAATTCGAGGCAATCTAGCAAGAAGCTTTTTTAATGTTTCTTCATGGATTTTGTTCCAAACACTTTCTAAATACGGCCACAATTATTTCTCTGATTTTTCACACTTTATTTTCACCTTTCGATCCGTTTCATCCCACAGTTTCTCTATCGGATTCAAATCCAGTGATTGCAGCGGCCACTGCATAACTGTAAGTTTATTAATGTCCTCTAATTCATTTTATTCACAGTAATTGATGTTGAATATTATCGATATTATTAATTATTACTTTTATATAAGTGTATAAAAGAAATACTGTGGCAAAAGTTTTATGGAGATGCTTTATTTTACATATATTTTGTATATTTTCGATAAACTGAAGATGGTCAAATACTTATGTATACTTATGCTTTTTAAAATACTACCCTTAATAAAAGGAATCACTCCTCTTTTGTACTTTGTTTCAGTTTTTAAGTGATCCTATTATATCAATTCTCTTCAATCGAATGCTAATATAATGTATTTTTTTATGTAAGTGTCCATTTTATTATTTTAATACATTTCTTTAATCGAACATTATATATACAGGGTGGTTCATTTATCACAAACTTTTTATTTTGCATAAACATCCGGAGTCTATTCATAACTAGCTGATTCTACACACCTTGAAGTGAATGCAAGAAAGTATCGAAAAAATGGTCAAATTAATTATTGTCTATTATCTAGTATGAAAGAAAACGTTTCACATGTTGTTTAAAGATCACTTTAATTATTTACACTATTTGCACCAACATATCTGATGTTAAATAAACATAGGCTGACTAGATTTTCTGTAAATCGTTGAACTTGTAATTGAAATTCCAATGCGTTCTAACATCAGAAAGAGTCAGAATTATTAAAAACACTACGATGCCTGTACACAATTTCGCGGATCTATTCCATTCCGTACAGGCAACGTGCGCGAAATATAAAAAGAGAAAAAATCGATGTTACAGGTCCCTAGATAAATCGTAATGCTTTTATTGGTTCTTTAGCAATTGCTACCTTCTATAAATTGTGTCTTGTGCGAGTTCCTTTTCAATTTTACCAGTTCTATCTCGCTTAAAATTTTGCCCGCGAGGGAGAACCGATTCAGTTATATTGCTCGTGAAGATAAAGCTCGTATAAAGATAGGAGTTGTTGTATCTGCTGAAAGCGCAGCTGTATAGACGGAAAAATGTTCCGTGTCGTTTTCCTCCCACGTGTGCGTTGAACGAATGAGCATTTTGTACAAGGACTTGTCTTCGTAGTTTTACATATTCCATTCGGTCCCAGTTGAGCTTCGAAAGAAAATTCCCAATGAGATTTTTTTGCGTTTCAAAGTTTAACCAGAAATGCATTCATTCTTCGGGCTGCTCTGTGAAATCTTGTGTATTTTTTAATTTAGTTAAGTTTAGTTCTTCATATGGACAATTATTACGAGAAGATGAACGGGATAACACTTTTGTCAGCGCTTTTCCGACGGAAGTACTGTCTCCCGATTTGTGTTAAATGTTCCCTATGTGGCCCATATATTAAAGGCATGTCAATAATTTTCGATTTGATTAAGCGATGTGCAATTAAAATTTAATTTCTAAGCTAGGGAAAATAATTAAGAAGTCTAACACACATCGAGAATTTATTGTAACATCTGTAACAACATATAAGGTCGACCAAACAGATAATTTTAGAGTTATTTTTAACCGACTACGAAAAAAGAATGGAGGTTACTCGATTCGTTCTGTATGTGCCTTTTATTCCGTTTTTTTTCTATCTATGATGGATGGACCAATCAGGACGAAACCTTCTGCATTTTGTAGGATATGTCTCCCGATTGGTCCGTTGAAAACAAATTTTGCATTTTTTCATTCTTTGCAAGACCGAAAAACCATCTTACGGTGTTTCTACAAATTCTGCTCGTTCCACTACAAAAGGGCGAAATAAACAAATTAAACCGACTTCGAAACGCACTAAAAAATGCACTAAATGGTATGAAATAATTTTCATTTTATAAAATATTAAATTCCATATTAAATACGATACAATACTTTCCAAATGACAGATGTTGCTGATTAAGATTTCATTGGAATATGGTGGACTTGGAAATCAGTACGTGGGAAGAGCAGATATATTAATATGTGAAAGCATGTAGAAGAATTTAAGGATTTTCGTAATTTCCAGTGTCGAAAATTTTCAATTGTGCGCCGCCTCGGAAAAGATTGTATTGTATTTAATATTTTATAAAAAGGAAATTATTTCCTACTTTTTAGTGCATTTCGAAGTCGGATTAATTTTTCTATAAAATTTTTTATATTTGCCTATATCGAAATAGTAAATAGAAAAGTGGTGCGACAGTAAAAGTCGTATTAAATAATGATTAGTAGACTGCGGATCTTTATGCATTTATGTCTAAAACTTCTCTAAAATGTTTCGAAAAATGCCGGAATATAAAATTTCACAGAATTTAGTACGATTCTTATTTCTACCAGAACTACAAAAACTACAACCAATGAAAATAAGATTCTATTGCATGATTCCAATTTCTTAAAATTTGCCTACAGAAATTGAAAATTGCATAAACAACCGCAGTCTAATGATTAGCGTGAAGTAGGGCTGCATCGGCCTCAGTAGTTCACGTGAGAGTTAAAGAATCTAGTCGAAACATAGTCATGTCTAACTATTCAGGAAATCGCAGAGAGAACTAATATGTATTAATCAACACTATCCCGATGTCTAACGGCTATAGGAAAAGTAAAACAGCTAGATAAACGGGTTCCACGAGAATTTACTGCTTATTGCTTCATGATACGGCTCGTCCACGCACGACAAAACAAACGGTGAAAAAGCTAGCAGAATTGAAGTGCGAAGTTCTCCCTCATCCTCCTTGTCCTCCCGACCTGTCGCCCACAGGTTACAATTTTTCAAGCACCTAGATGGCTTTTTGACAGGAAAAAGTGTCGAAAAGAGAAAACAACGTCGAAACTGTATTTGAGAAATTTATTGTTTCTCCAACCTCGAAATTCTTTCAGAAAGGCTTATGTTTGTTACCGCGATGGAAGAAATTTGTCGAGGTTAATAGAAATTATTTCGGTTGATAAAATGTATTTGAAGCTCATTGATGAAAAATTTAAATTACAAATTCGGAAATGGTAATTTCATTTGGAGCAACCTACTAGCTACATTCTTTTGCCAGTCCTTACATATACATGGAACACATCTAATCTCGGAAGCGAATCGCAGTAGGTACTCTCTCACAGGGTCGTCAGATAAAGACTTGTGTCACCACTTTATACCTGTTCCCCTTCCACAACGCTATTCCCTAATTTGTTGGAAATTTAAAGTAGGTTGTTCAGATATATTTAAGCGTTTTCGTCGCATAGGATGGCCCTTGTTTTTATGGAAGTGAATATGGCCTATGCGCCAGTGTATGGCCTAGTGTTGATGCGTCAACCGGATACAGGTGAAATGCGCATAGTAGACCACTGTATCCGTTCCTTAGACCATATATACTCATAGACCCGGCTAGATAAAACTGCCTCGTGACCAGATTAAATCGACTAGCAGACGACTCTTGTGGGCACAGTGCTATAGTATGTTGAGAAATCGCTGTACCGCTTAGGTAAAGTGGCAGAGGGGAAAGGGGAATCGTCGTCACATGTCATTCTGTATAAATATTTATGGAAACTGTAACTGTGTAATATACGTACATGTATTTTATTTTATTACTCGTTCATTTTTACTTGAATCTTATTACTTTAAGTATGGTTAACTCATTTTGTCGATTATAATTTGGAAGAAGTTAAATTTTAATATAGGAGTTGATAATATGAAATCTGTATTCATTTCCTCACAACTTACTTTATTTAAAAAAAGAACAGTAGAAACAATATACATGTATATGTATGTCGAATACAATACATATATATATAATATGCTCAAGGTAATATAAAACAATAATAGTAATATCAATAATATTTATTAACTTGTAAAATATACTTGTGTACTTGTGCACTCGCTTCGTCTCTATCCACTATCCACCATTTTGAATTATCTCGAATCGAGGCTTGTGGGCACCAGATACTTTTGGATCTCGTCCAACTGCATCGTATGCACATACTATACCTGGGCCGGGTCTATGAGCATATATGGTCTAAGATCCGTTCTCACTAGGAAGAGGAGGAGAAAGGGTTAACGTCCCTAGAAGGTGAGTTTTTCACTAGCTTTCGCTAGTTTTCTTATCTTCATAAAAAAAGGGTGCCCCTTGTTTAGTTTCCCGCCTGGTCCTGTAGTTTTCGCCGAAATCCGATCCAGAGTTTATTTCCTTCGACACCACTTAAATGTTACACATCGATGATTGTTTATGTAGCGTCTTCGAGTGTTTTCGTGTCATCGCCCCGGCGCAACAGTGAACAATTCGGATGAAATCGGCGACGAAATCAAAGAACTTTCGATAGAAATGAGATAGAGCGATGAATTTTTTTTTTAAATTAAACCTGAAACTTTATAGAATATGGAAAAAATAGGGAGATTATGGTACGAAATTTTATTAACCTTGATAAAATTCGTTAAACTTGCACAATTTCTAGAAAATCGTGGTTTTGGAAAAACCACGCGCGGAACAAATTTTTCACGCTGATTTCAAATCTGGCCTCAAAATTTGTCTACGATCTCCGGATTTTGCAAAAAGTCGAACTATTGTTAAAAATTTACAATTTTATTTTTTAAAGATTAGAAAACGTTCGTACCATAATCTCTCTAATTTTCCCATATTCTATAAAGTTTCAGGTTGAATTTGAAAAAAATTTCATCGCTCTATCCCCTTTCCTTTCGGAAGTTCTTTGATTTTGACACAGATTTCATCGGTTCTTTATATATTTTTTATACTTTACATATTCTTCAGGCAGAAACGTCTGATTACACATTTTAATTTCCACATTAGAAGTGAATCCCACAGTATTCAGATTTAATAATAGGTTATAATAATAACCGTTACTGATGGACCAAGATACTTTAATTACATTGATGCATTTAATTTTGAAATCTTGCACTGGTTCCGTTCCGTTTCGTTTGAATTAATTACAAATGTATTTCATCCGAACACGTTACCGCTATTCAGGATTGGAGAAGTTGACCTACATTACACATTATAGTACAAGCTTCTTCGCGGAATTACTTAAGGGGTCGTCTAATCAGCCCTCTTGACTGTTCATGCAGCAGTTCGCAATCGATTTTACGCTGCATGGAACTTGATGTACGGTAGAAAAGATCGACAGGCACGCGATCGTTCGAAAACTAGTTAGATCTCCAGTTGCCTGCCTGCGGCTATTATCAGCGAAATTTGTTTGGATGTCTACGTGCTTTTTCAGCCGATGGATCTGCCAAAGAGATGTATCCTGCAGCTACGATACTACTTCCAATTTTATGAATAGACAGCGGATCATTATGCAGATATAATATGTGGAAACATGTAAAATACATGCAAAAATTATTTAAACTGCAATACGTGACAATAGTTTTTTTCTAAATTACCACTTGTTAAATTGTGCCTCTTATCGTTTAAATCTTACTGTTTACAAGCTAACAAACGAGGTTGCATTTTTTAATATTTTTTTTTTTTATTATTGAAAGCTTAATTAGAACTCCCCATAGGGGGTTATAAAGCTATACATTATTAATATACATCTTACATGTTAACATTAGTAATGTAGGTACAGTAGAACACATATAAGTATATAACATATAAGGAACATAACTTTAGATCTTTAAATTGCATTGCTTGAAAAACTTGAAAAGAAAATAACATGCCTCAATATTCGGTTCACAAAGCAACGATCTGATATTTAAAGGTGGAAACAAATTAAGCTTCCTTAATTTTTTCATGAGATCAACTCTTTGAGATTCCAACAAGGTACATTGCCAAATGATATGGTTAAGATCTTGAACCTCATTGCCGCAGTTACATTTGGAATCATCTATTATATGTAGTCGTGAAAGAGATGCTGCAAGATGATAATGATTTGCTCTACAATGATTAAATATTACTATAAATTCTCGTGATAAACCTCTACCCGAGAACCATGGTGTAACTCCATCCCTAATATAGTACTGGAAGTATTCCTTGCCCTTAAACTGACTCTGCTGTATTGTGAAATCACTGGTGCTTTGTCTACATTTGTGTTTGAAAGATTCCCGTAAATCAGAAAAGGGAATGACAATACACTTGTTAGCTTTAATATTCACAAAGTTTGCCTACTACCAAATTTGCAATATATCTATCGATTACATCCGTTGTTTCATCCACAAACATCCACACATCATTGTGATCAATATATTTTTCCGAATGTTATAGCTAAATTATAGCCTTCGAAGTGTCGACCCATTTGGAATATCTTGATTTGTGTATTTTTTCAAGAAAATTCCTCCACGGCTACCATAGCTTTACACAAATCAATATAAAAAAAATTATTTCCAACTAGTAGCCATACGTCGACTATGATGTTCAACAATTTCCTTTTATGCACACCGGTATATCTAAATATTGTTTTATTTGCGATATTCTGTCACATCGAATCTGCTTAACACATAGTTTGTATGTGGTAAGAAGACGTCTTCGCTCTTTGCAATAATGCAGTTCTCTCCGAGTACAGTTTTACAGTTTTAAGATCTTTCATTGTTTTATTTGACCGACAATAGCTTTGGCCGACAACGCCTTTAACCGCCAACGAATTTCATTGACAACGATTTTGACCGACAACGAATTTGATCCACAACATGTTAAGACGACCACAGTATGTATTATCATACAGTATTATCATATGTATTATCATACAGTATTATATGTATTATCATACAGTATTATCATATGTATTATCATACAGTATTATATGTATTATCATACAGTATTATATGTATTATCATACAGTATTATCATATGTATTATCATACAGTATCATCATATGTATTATCATACAGTATTATCATACAGTATTATCATACAGTATTATCTTACAGTATTATCATACAGTATTATCATACAGTATTATCATACTGCGTCTCAAGTCGTTGTGGATCAAATTCGTTGTTGGTCAAAATCGTTGTCAATCAAATTCGTTGTCGCTCAAATCTGGAGTCGGTGAAATGTTGTCGGCGAAAACCGTGTCGGAGAAACCTGTGTCAGTGATTTCCATGGGACCCGTTTTATGTTTCGTTCAACCAGTTTCTTCTTAAAAGTATAAAGATCCCCGGTCTAGCATGTAATAGTAATATCCCTAGTAGCATTTATAGTTCGCATTTTGTTGGGCCTTCGTTGGGGTATTGGTTGGGCAACCGTGGTGTAATGGTACAAATTATTCGTTATTGTTTCGTGGCTGGCTGACGCGATACTGACTGCGCACCACCGATTTTTCCCAGAATTCCTAACAATGGAGACCTCGCCATTATCCCTTTTTTTCATGCCCTGGGAGGGTTTCTTCTTCCTTTCTGTATTACTCGGAACATCAGTAAGGCCCCATTCATTGACTCTCTTACTGATTGTTATTCCGAGGGGACAACAGTCTGTTCTTGGCTTTTACCCCTCCATTATCCCTGTAATCGTATAAAAAAGGCGGCCTCTGGCGCGCGATCGATGGGCCTCAAGGGCCTTAAATCCCTTTTTTTACAGGAGCCGCCCGTATGCAACGGCATATTTGTTTTATTTCTAGTCTCCTTATCTTTTATTGCTTTTCCAAACATTATTTTCCTCTGAAATTGATGATTTCAGCGCCAGGTTCGATCAATTATAGAGAACAACAAGTATGCAATTATTTAAACATGTTTCTCGACGTTTCGATCCCTGTGTGGATCTTTCTCAAAGAGACATTTTTTGCGTCTGAAAAATAGGAAAAAAAGAAAAGCGCGCACACAACAATTATTACAATTTGTTAGCAGAACAGATTAAATATAAAGTATGTGAGTACTTAAAAACCTCCTTTGTCTAGGGTTACATGTGAAGACATTCTCTGGATGATGGCGACAGACACACTAAAAGGAAAACACAAAATTGACAAAGAGAAATCTGGTCGCAAGTGTTCCGTGTCTGTCGATGTATAAATAGAGTTCCCGAAGAATCAACGAGGATCGATGAAGCGACGTCCAATCTGTCGGAGCGACGAACTACTTGTCGTGCATTCCCTTGGTCTCCCTTATGTACAGTAGGGCCGCCGTGAGTACGGCACGTAGGTAGTTTGCGCGCGGATGGTGTCCTTCTAGAACTTCAATCTCCGGCTACCTGGATTTCGGTGGAACTCGTCGTTCGTTGTGGAGGAGTAGGGAGGAGCAGTTTGTCCAAGCGACCAGCAGAAGTGGACGTTTCCGATGGGAAAGAGGCAATCTTGTCTTGAGTGCGAGTAAGTTTAGGACGACGTATTTCTGTGACCCAGCGCAGTCCGACGGAAAGAGTTCGCTGAACCGAGAATCGACGCGAGAGATATCGAAACCTGAAATATTTTTCTTGCAATTCTAAGGATACGCCGCCGCACGGTTGGGGTAAACCAATGAGTTTTGTGGCAAAATCAAAGAACTTTCGATAGAAATCCTATGGAGCTATGATATATTTTTTAAAATTAAAGCTGAAATATTGCAGAATATGGGAAAAATAGAGACATTATGGTACGAACGTTTTTTTAACCTTGAAAATCTGTGTTAAACTTGCGAATTTTCAAGTAAATTGTGCTTTATCCAATACCATGTACGGATAAATTTTTTTCTAGACACGCTACACAACGTTTCCCGTAGGTTTTGTCACGGTGCTTTAAAATCTGGTTGTAAAATTTGTCTACCACTTTAGGATTTTACAAAAAATCAATTTTTGTGAATGAATCTAATAAATTCATTTGTTTGATGAAATCATTTGATAACCCAGTAGTTCGAAGGTAATTGTATTCTCATATATAGAACACAATAAAACTAAAAATATTATACTTTCTCTGTAGAGTTTATACCACGATTCATTTGCATCTTCTGAATAGTAAGCTATCAGTAAATATGATTCTACATTCCCGACAAACTAGCCGAAAGAATAGAATGCTAGACAACGCTATACAATGAGTCCTATAATATTCAATTAGTAGTCATAATTACAGTATTTACAAATAACAATAGGTGCAAAGAAACTCCACCAGTACTAAATACTCCACTAGTAAATAAGTAACTTAACATCTCCAAAATTAAATTCTCAAAGAATTAGACTAGAATTTTGAGAATTAACGGAGCTACAGCCCGTTGAGGGATTTTAAACGACTCATTTTAATCAGAAAAATATGATAAATATCTTGCGAAAAGTTTTATAAGTATGTTGCGAATAAAAATCGTATTTGTATTTTAAACAGTACAATAAGTGTTTAATTTTTGGCGAGCGTCGCTATCGCTGTTTCTCTAAAGTTACTCCAGGCCGTCAATTAAACAACATACACAGTTGAAATTATATCGTGTTCAGTGTGATTTTAATGAAAAAATGCCACAAATAAGTTGGTGAAAATCCCATCAAAAAATAATGAGAAATAAAGAAGTTTTGTAATTGGATTAGTAGTGGTTCATACCGGTATACCCGACCCTGTATCGAATTACGCGCATGTTTATGCTGTTCGGCGACCGAGGCAGCTCGAGCTTCTCGGACCCTTGCGAGATGTACCCCCCAGTGGAATGGATAGGCGGAAGGGACATAGAGCCGTGTCCCCCGCTGGTCTTCGAATAGGACATTACTGTACTAAACATTTAAGTATGGTATGAAGTATTGTATCAATTTCCTATCCATAAAATGAAAAAAAAATGATATAGATTGTGTTTTGATTACGTTTATCGTCCGCTAAATTAATTTTGGATGATTAATTATGATTTTAGAAACCACGTTTCGTCTGTCAGAAGGATTCGTCAGCAAGGCTATTCTGACAGACTCTGCCTTGTACGTGTGGTAATGCGTGATGTTTTTACCTGTGTATTGTGATAGATTCGCTGTTCACGACGGCTTGAAAATGAATGAATCGTCGTTTTTCTTGTTACATCGATCGTAACTGTTTTTTTGGGGGGGAACATTTATTATTTTGTTTCTGATTTGTGGGAGAACCTTCTTCGTCGTGAAGAAGGCTTCTAATCAGTTTATGGCTGATTTTAATGACGTTTCATTTAAATGCAAGGCGATGTGTTGATTGGGTATTGCCGAACGCAACATTTCCCGTTCAACACATCCTTGATGACTCGTTATCCTCCACGGCTGACTCGAGCAGCCTTCGGGTAGAAGAAGAGAGACAAAGAATGGAGTAATCGATATTACTCTAGTGGACAGTCCCTTGCGATCGAGACAGATTGGAATGATACTAAATCGCAAGAAATGTTTAATATTCGAGTGAAAATAACAAAGTGATTGTTTAGACAATCATGTTTAACATGTTTAAACAATCACAACGTATTAATGATGGATATCACTGGATTCGGGAAAGTCTACAGAATCTTTTGCTGCAAAGAACTATATCTTTTATAATAATAGCACATTATTTGTTTAAAGTTGAAAAATATGTTTTTTTTTGTCAAAGTCATGTTTCTCAAAAACTGTACGTGTAGGAGAAAAATTAAGGCCAGATTCGGAATCAGCGCAAAAAACTCTACAAGATCCACCTAACAGTTATATGGAAACATTTTTGTTGTTGGACAGTGTGTTGAAGGAATTATGAGACACCCTATATATATATATATATATATGAGGGAACTACATAGTTGGCGAGGTGAATGGTTTGAAAGGAAGAAGCCAAATATTGCAAAATGCATAATATCGTGTATTTCATAACCTCACCATTCGAGAAAATTCTGAATTTATGTTGAATTGAAATATTACTATGCGATCTGTTCTGACATGGATTGAATCGGAACACACTTCACCTGCGTTTTTTGCTCGTCCCAGCATTAAATCAATGAACGGTCGAAAAAAATTATTTCTTTGTGAAACGCATGTGTTCGCTGAAAATTTTACTGCCAATTAGTATATAATTGATGAGCTTGGGGGTCAGGTTGACAGTTAACAACTCATTTCTTGTAACACCTTTTCACGTCCTTTTACATACAATCTTGTAAATTGCACACGTTGCGCGGAAGCGCTTTATAAATGTTCAGCCATTAACATGCAATAGCGACTTTCATTAATCAACTGTTTTCTTTCTTTTCGACTCACATGCATACCTTTTTTTTCCTGCTGGAGCGCCACTAGCTCTGGCATTCAAATATGTTATTCAATCGTTCGTTATATACAACCTGGTAAGATATTAACGACACACGAGAAAAACATTTTGTAATTAGTGTCGTCGATCATATGGATACATATTAGTATGCTATAGAAATTGTAATTGATATGGTGTGATTCGTGGTACAATCGAAAGGGATGTTTCTTTTATGTAAAACATAAATATCAACTGTGAAACAACATTTTCTTATGCGAAACATTTTTGGCAGAATCTGATTTAATCTCTCATGACTGCTATTTATTGCCTAAATCATACACACACACTTTTACCTTTCACCTCTCGTAGTGAAATAGTATTGACTATTCAACAATTCCTTCAGAAAACATAAACATTGGTCACAAAAGATTAAAACATATTATAAAATGTGTTTACAGGATTGCAGAATATTTAATGTACAATGAAACTTATTATCAATTATTACGTTCAAATTAAACAGACTAAGTCCAATTTGAACATGGACTTAGTCTTTAACATTCTGATTCGTTATCGTGGCACATTAAATTCGTATTTACAGAAATCATCCGACTTATCCACGAAATACATTTCATTTTAGTAATTCCTAGAGGAATATTCAAAAATAAGATATCTTAGTAAATTAGAAATTTTGAACATACCAAATTTTTTATTTAAATGTCACCTGCACCAATTTTTGGTGACATTGCTTTATTTTGAATTCATTGTTGTTAACACTCACCATAAAACTGACCAACTAAAATTAGAGAACTATAATCATAATAAATACCATCTCAACGCATCCAAATATGTTCTATCACGAACATTTAGAAAATTAAATACAATTACAGTGTCAAATTACTAGGCGACGGATCTTTATGTAAAATAATAATTTTCTACTAGAAAGAGATGGAAAATTTATTCTCTTTTTTAGTATGTTTAATAAGCTGAAAATAATACAACAGTATTTTTAAATTCCTTTAATGTTTTTACTCTTTCAAATTGCACCCACTCATTTTTGCCATAAATGCATAAAATCCGCTGTCTACAAATTACAAATTAATCGTAAGAGCGACATAAAAAGTAAAATTTCGCTGTCAAATTACGGCATATTTCATGAAATAATAATTCATATATAAAACGGGTTTTCAAAATTTGTTATCCATTATAAATTGTTGGCAAATTTCAAAAATTGAAGATGTCAACATATCATTTTTCCGGCATTAAGATTATTAATCCATTGCATTTGGATCTTCCTTTATTTATTTAAGTCGTATTTATTAGTGAAAAACAAATATAACTAACAATAAAGTTTGAGAGCTATATTTAACATAAGTAGTAAACAAAATTGTTTAAAATAAGTAGCAGTCAAGGAATTATCCTTTGAAGTAAATTTCAAACGAAACACTTAAAATAGTAGGTAGTTGGCAACAAAATTGAATAATAATTCGAAGTGCAAAGGATTAAGGGTAGAAATAAGATTCAATTTGGTTTATATTTCTTGCAATCGATGCAGAAAATTTTTATTTTGCGTAAAGATCCACAGTCTATTAATTAATATCCCTGCTCAACTTGTAACATCATTTATTTGTGCCATGAATATACCATCAAGTATAAGTCTGGCACATATCACACCTCACCATTTTCTGGTTGATCTGTTAAGTCTATGCAATTTACACACGAATACAGTTCTATAATAATTAATTTGTTGTCACTTATCATGTTATGTTGGACGATGAAATTATATTGTTTGGTCGAACGATCGCGGTGTCATCGACATCAAACGCTCAATGACATCCGGTTTCTTTGACGCTCTGATTCAACATAGTTTTCTATAAAACTAACAATAAGTAATACTGATAATTCGAGCCCTGCTCGTGTGGTCCGTACATCGTCGAATGTTTCTCCGCAACTGTCTCTTCGCATGCATCGTTCAACTTTATACTGATTGTAATTCAATTTTAAATAGAATTGAACAGCAAAGTTCTTATTAGAATTATTTGAGCATACAGCGTAGTTTTAATACCTTCATCGTAATATGGACGATGCTGAGTTACAAATTAAAATTTAAGCAAATTACATAGGTCATCTAATTGCGAATGAAACTAAATTTCGTCACTTCGAAATAAGAGCACCATGTTTTTCATTGCTTTGATTTAATAATCAATTTGATCTTATTACATTATTTACAACTACAAATGCAATCGTACCTTTTTTTTCAATTATTCCAATCACAAGTTTCAACGAAATGGTTTCATTATCAATTATAAACATTTATTATATCAGCTTTTACTCGATTTGGTACTGTTTCATACTGTACATGGATATTTATCATAATTGATCCATTTAATTAAGATTACATACATCAAGTAATTTTATTCTTCGTGGCATCAATTGCATTAAATTGCTTATTATGATAACTGTTGGTTTACTTGCAAATAAGAATTCTTCACCACAGAGAAACACGTTGTTAATCATGGTGTTACTTAATTGTCTCACGTATTACGTAACTCTTATTTTGAGTACAAACATGACTCTCCATACACTGTATTTATTGTTATCTAAAACGTGGTTGTAAATTATTATTCCTTGAACAAAACAAGAACTGTCAATATTTAAAATGCAAGATCTGCTATACTTTGTAAACGGACTCTGTAGTCCGTTTATGTGTACAATTTATGCTATATTTATAATGTAGTGGAAACGTTGACAGAATCGAATACAAATTTATTTTTCACAAACTAAAATTAATGAATTGGATAACGTGTATTTACAGAATTGCTTCTTCTTAAATCATTCTACAAAAATAGAAAGTTAAAACACCATAATTCAATTTTTATTAATATCATTACGTTTGGTTAAACTTCATCTGAGAAATTCAGAAATCTTTATTCTTGTATATATGCTCCTGCAGATTTTTACGAGAAAATGCCGGAAATCGAAGTTTGAATCTTAGGAATTCACTAATTCAAAAGTTATATGCATTTAAATTTCAGCGATTTTCATTGTTTTTGTAGAGCGGCTAGCTTTGAGATGTTATTTGATTTCCTAATACACTTTATAGGTTTTGCACCCCAAATTCACCTTTTTGCAAATCAATTTCACCTATTTGCAAATAAACTTCACCTATGAAGAATATTTACAATTAATTACACTTGAAATTTAACCGCACTTTATATAAATTAAATCAACAGAATTTATTAAATAACGGGAAAACCACAAGTAAAACACGTTTTTACGATTTGAAAGTAACACGTGAAGTGAGGATCATTCGGACCAGAAAATTGAACGATACTATCAACAAACGACCAACGGTTTTATTAATAAACTGAAATTGAATCGATCGTTCCTTGTGTGGAATAATAGATTTATTTTCTTTTTCATGTACGAGGTATAATACATTTCAACAGAACATTACATCACAAATTATTTGTGATTAAATACACAATAACGTGTATTTATGTTTTTTCCTCCAAAGTTTATGAATCAAATAAATCGAATTCTAATTATAGTAACGTATTTTTAATCGGAGCGTAGTATGGTAACAAAAATCCATTTGTATAGTCCTGTTCAAAATCAATCTTAAGCTGTCAGGATAATTTGTTTGTTTTACAGTAAATTCTGATTTTTCCATGTTTTTTCACGATTTTAAAAAATGATATCATTTACATTTAAAACATCACCATTGAAGAACAACATCGATCTCTGACATAGAAATGACTATTGTAGTTCTTTAGAAATCAACTTCGGTATCTATAATTGGTCACTACACTTATTGTTAGTCCAAATATAGGTACTTCCAATAGTTTTTGGTACAATTAATTGTAGAACATGTTCCTGGAACTTATGTCTCTCTGCTGGAACAGTTTAATTAATCCTAATGTTTTAATTTACACGCGTGGATATGTTTTATAAATATACAACTCTTTATTAACAGAATTCATTTTTTATAACCAATTACGAAGAGGTTATTTGAAATAATTTCGATTATCGTTAAGGTTACTCTTCAGATTTTCATTTCAGCTTTCTTATTCTGATTCTCGTTTCAAACATCTTTAAATATATGAATTAGTACTTGGATTATGAAAATGTATTTATTGGAATCTGTAAGCTTTATTATTGCAAATCTCACTTGTTCACTCGTCATATAACACGACATGTGAATACAGTTACATGTATAAGGTATATCAAATAATACAATACTACTATACATCATATGTATAGCATTTGTGCTTTTCTACATGCTCGGTCGAGTTTCGACAATTTCATTTTATATTCTTTCTTCAGCTTTATTATATTCGTGTGATTGTGTTAGAAAATTATTGCAATCATATTCATACGTAAACGAATATAACGTTAAAACCGATAAAATTGTTTTACATTGTGATATTAAGAGTTGAATTTAGTTGCTATGTTAATGTTCGTTCCTTAAATAATTTTTCAAACACAGTTATTTGCTATAGTAACTGCAAAGAACTGAAACAAGCGAGATCATCGGCTCTAGTTACAATTTCAAAATAGATTTTTACGTCGGTTTTATGTTGGTTCTTTGTATGTACATCGATTCTATAAGATTATGTCAGACATTTTTATGTTTCGCTGAGAAATAACGCGATTTTACTGTACATGCTGCCGAATAATGCAAATTATGCCTCGTGAACGTAAAAATAGGACATTGGAGGGCGACCACGGTCTCGTTTGTTCTGCTATCTAATCGCTTTTGACTACTGAAAAGCCCCATCTTTGCATTATTGAGAAATGAAAACCATCATCCCGCACCCTTGCAATCTTGGAAACGAGTCTACCCCCTTAAGCAGTTGAACACGGCTCTTAAAGATTTTACTCGCCGTTTTATCACGCTTCATAATAAGTCTCGCAATGCGTAATTTTTAGTAAATAAATTGTTTTCTCTTTTACACAGAAATGGTTAACAGCAAGAGATATAAATCGATCGTTACGCAGAGTGTCTGAAAAATGTTGCATTTCTTTGAAAGGAATGATTAACTTAACCCTTTATTTACGGTATTTCTTAAAAGCTTTAAAAATTTCTGCTAACTTTTTTAAATACTTATTTTAGGTGCAAGTAAACACCCTATAGCACAATTTTCATTAATTATATGGAAAATCCGAACCATGATATATTATACAGGATGTTTAAAAATTCCTTCAATATCCAGAAATGGGAAGTTCCTGAGATCAGTTGGAGTAATTTTTTTCTTTGCGAAAATGTTTTTCGCGGTTTTCTTGTGATATTATTAACGAAAAACGCGGACCAATCACAGCGCAGTTACAGCGGACGGATTTCAGCTCGACGATCGGTCATGCTGAGTGTAGCGGTGGCATTGGTCGAGCCGCAATTCGTTCGCTGTTGCCGTGCTCTGATTGGTCGGTGTTTTTCGTAATTAACACTAGATTGCCCAAGGAAATCATTTCGACTGCTTTTTAATTTCAATTAGAAAAACAATTATGTATATAATTGCACAATTTCTTAGAATTTTGTGACTTTTTGTACAACATATAAATGCGTTTATTAATAATTGTAGTTACCTCCCCCCTCCTTCATTTTCGGTATATATATATATATATATATATATATATATATATATATATATATATATATGTGTGTGTTATACCTATATTGCCCAAAAGCAGTCATTTTGACATCTTGGGAAATTTTAAATAATCAAATGACTCTTATTATTGAATTGAGTAAATTTCTTATATGACCAGTTCGGCTCTGTATTGAAATAACAGTTTTCATTTTTTTTCGATTACCGTCACATGATAACATACAAGTACATGATAAATTGTCGATTTGGGCGTGTACTTGATAAGTTGCAGTTGCTCAATGAACTAAAGTAGTACTTGTTATTCGAATCTTTATGCAGTGATACTTGTTCTAACAAATTTTTTTTATTGTTAATATTTACTACTAACTTGATATATAACTGTAAATAATATAAAAAATATTAAAGATTAATTTTAAACAAATTTCTTTACACATTAGTTATTCTTTCACAATGTAGTCATTTTGACTGCTTTTGGGCAATATAGGTATATACTAAGTTTCAGTCTTTCTAGTGTTAATTCCTTTACGGACACGCGGAGAACATTTTCGTAAAGGAGAAAGGTAATTTAAATGACCTCGGGGAACACCATTTTCAAGGGAATGCAACACTTTTCGAACAGCCTCTACACAAAACGTATATTATATTGAACATTTCCAAAATATGGAAGAACACCATTTGTTTAATACGTTATTTGTCATTAAGAATTATTCACCATTTTTCTCACACTTCCTTGCCTCAGTGTGATATTCAATACCATTCCTATCTTTGAAATACTTGAAAACTGTATTCTATTTAACGGAATCCTTTCTTGAGTTCTACATATTATTTTATTACGTATAAAGTTTTATAAAGTTGACCAATTTTCAAATCGGGCGGACTGTTTTGCTCAGACACGTGACTATCGAGGCCCCATAAACCCACTAGAATCCACTACAAGTTCGTCACTGTTTTTTCCAGTTGTTCTCTGTATTGTTCTACGTTACAATGTTCAATGTTCGTTTTTAATCGCTTTTTTTAAATGTAGTGCAATACAAAGGAAACGTCGTTCGTCTTCGAAACGACTTGATCAACAAAATACAACATCTATGTATAATCGTCCTATAAAATAACACTTCTATCTCGTATATTTTCCTTACGTCTTTCTAAACTGGAAAATACTAAAGATGTTAACCGTTAGGATACTATCCTGCGTAATATCTATTTTTATATTATCACAAATCGCTGTATGTTTAGTTTTAATATTCGATAATCTTAACCTTGCTATATTACAATCTTTTCTTTTTTTTTTTGATAAAGAAGAAATTTTACATCGGCTTGTAAGTTAGATTTCAAGGTTACCAATATTTCAATATAAAATTGAACGATCCTTGCAAGATTAACATGACAGGACATTAACCTGTTTCCGAGCTGCGAAAGGGAGCGTGACCGTTGAATGCTCAACAGGAGTTCGAAGACATTCACTTCAAGGACATTTTTAGTCTGTAATAGTTTTCTAAGGTAGGGTCTTGCATCGTCGGAGCGGCAGTGAATGCTTCAGTGAAATATGCGAGGTAAACTGCAGTTTCCGATCGCGATTCGGTGCGTCGTCGTTTACCAGTACAGGAAATCAATGTCCACACATCCTCGGTGCTGTCAGCATCTTCGCACCTCGTATTTATGCGTTTATACCGCGTCAACAGCCGTGAAACGCGTTCATGGAAACTCGTGGCACGGTAGTATCATTCAGCCGAGCATACATCGCAAGCGCCTCGAGTGGCAGACTGAAACGGAAGCTCCTTGAATGTACGTAAGAAGCAACTCGTACGTGAACGTACAATTTGCGAATGATGGTTCTTAAGCTATACTTTCACCCTCAAAACTTGTACGTGTTTTCGAGTTTTCGAACTTCCGCGTGACTGTTCTCTCGAATTTATAGGATTCAAGGAGTGGGGGATTCAGCGTGAATAGTGAACAGTGTTAAAATTAATTTCATATTTAATTTCGTATTTAAATTGTTAAATTGTTAACCCTTCACTGCATGATTTTCGATAATTGGGATGAAAAAAATGAAAGAAGGTCAGTCTTTGTGTTTTATTTAAGGGAAAAATATTTTAAAAAATTAAAACTACATTTTCAAAAAAAGAAACATAAATAAACATAGTAAGAAAAATAAGCTCATATCATTTTAACAACATTAATTATGAATAGAAGAAACATTATATGAATCACCCTCAATTGTTTTTGTTAAAGTTTCATTTATCATAACATATAAGTAAATAGGTACATCGAGTACACAACTGAGTACACTGAAGTACAAAAGTAAGTAAAATTATGTTTACTCAGGAAAATGTACGCGAAAATTTAGTGTAATTAGGAATATTCGAAATTACTCCAAGATGTTTGACTACATACTTGTGGCAACAATATAAGATATGTAACAATTTTTATATTAGTTTTTCAATGAATTATTCCGCGAAATTTTCAACATTTTTGAAAGAATGGTTACAGCAGAGAACGTTGCCGTGAAAGAAATCTGTGGCAATTGTTAAATATGTAAAGCAGCTGTTCACTGACAACTTTAAACTGAATCCCTGTTACTTATTCATCACAATTTCAAAGTAGAAAGAAGAAAAAAGAATGAAGAATTTCTCAGAAGTTATATCGATGAAACTGGAATTCATACCCGAAAAGACTGGAATTTGCGTGAACGAATAAATAGTTACGTAAATTGCAGCCATGCATTGTTACCTCTGAATTTCGTACAAGATGAGAGGTATTAACAAGTACTGGTTACTGC
Source organism: Lasioglossum morio (assembly GCA_916610235.2). Classification (NCBI taxonomy): domain Eukaryota; kingdom Metazoa; phylum Arthropoda; class Insecta; order Hymenoptera; family Halictidae; genus Lasioglossum; species Lasioglossum morio. Next base: position 5,276,212 of record OU744333.1, read on the forward strand.
AGTTGTTAATGTCGAATTTCTCTAATCGAAAATTTCAAAAGGATTTGGCACATGTGAATGTATGCGGTACTTCGAATGCAAAACGAAATTCAAACTCAAAATAAATACACGCTAAATGTACTACACACAGTCTTTGTTGCGGTGAAATACATGGAGAAGTTGAAGATAAAGTTAAATTGTTCAAAAGTTTCTTTCGATTGTAGAACTTGTAACATAGTCAGGACAGGTCTCCACCTAACATGTTTCGTTCTGAGAGATGAAAATATTTCTGACCATATTTAGTTTGAAAACAACGTTAAACGATAAAAAAAATTGTTACTCTAGAAGGAACAGACTCAGTGATGATTCTGATTCATATTTTATGAAATAACTGAATAAAATTTAAAGTCAACATTTCTATTAAATTACTTGATTTATCAGTTCCTTTTATAAAAGAATTCATTTTATCTGCAGCGGACTTGGACAAATGGAAGATTGATTAAGTTGTTCAAGGTGTCTCGAAAATGTTATACTTTCTTAAAAGGAAGTTCAACATTTTTAGGATACCCCGTAAATAAAGTTTCGCAATACCTTTCAAAAAGGTGAAGTATAATAATATATCAATAATTATTTACAACAGAGCAGCAAGCTTCAATGACTTTGATTTTGCATTATGCTGTCGGAAATACTCTTTTAAATAACATCTTGATGGTTTTAATTATCGCTAGTTTTTTTTTTAAAAATTATCAATTATTAAAAAGAGTACACCTAGAAACAATTGACATGATTCATGTGAATATCTTTATCTTCTTTTGTCGACTTATTATGAAGTTGCTTTATATTGATTTTAAACAGTAAAAAAACCATACTGGAAATATCCATTACCAATTGATGTAGCAACGACCTCGTTATTGAAGCGTCATGTGGCTTTACGGTTATGTGTAGTAAATTTGAACTGTGTTTTTCGTGGTGTAACAAAGAGTGATAAAGCGTATTTTTATATAAAGTTTTCTTATACATAGAAACATACGCCAAGATAATCTAGCCAAACCTAAGCTGCCGTATTCTTGATATAAATTCAGGATAGGATAATTTGATTAATTCGAATAATAGATTAGGTTAGTTTAACCTTGATTAGAAAGTATTAAACGTACATTGAAGTATTAAACAAATTTGTCAATCTACATCAAATATGACGACATACACATCACAACTCGACAAACATATATATGAAGATCGAGGTCAAAGTCAATCTACATAAAATATGGCGACATAACTTGTGATCTAGAAAACTTTTAATAATTATTATATTTTTGAGGATTAATGAGCTACAGTTGAAACCATCAAGATATTATTTAGGAGAATGTCCTTGACAACATATATGTTAAGATCGTTTTTATAATTAAGCAGGTACCAACACATCTACAAACATAGTTAACATATTTTAACTTTATCGAACTTTCTGTTATCAACCATATATCGTGATCAATTAATAATGAAGGGACACCAGATCATTGGTTTAAGCAGACGAACTCAAAATTGTTTAATATTCGCTTTTATTTAGTAACAGTATTAAATAATGTTACATAAACGATTTTTCAAAAATCAGTCATACTTACGAAGAATATTGTTCTCGTATAAAACATCCTAAAAACTAATGACGAAATCAGTGATCATAAATTTATATTTATAACAATGAGAAAGGACATAGATATTTAATTCGATCAAAACCCAGATATCATGTTCTTGTAAAACTATTGAAGTTGGAACAATGTAACAGACACCTTAATTCACGTAGGATCCCTAAGGTTCTATTAAGTGAATCCTGAATTTCGTCATAAGAATTGCTATTGTTTGATCCTCTTACAGTGTCAGCTTCCGTTTGCAAGTGGCACGCGAGGCGTCGAAGTGACCGCGTTTGTCTCCGAAAATAGAGAGACGTCGTGGAAATACCTGGAAGGACAAAGGCCTGAAGTTGACGTACTTTCGAAGTCCGACTGGCACAGGAAGAAACATCGGGGAAGCAGAAACACTGCCGTGCAGCGACGCAGAAACAGTCACTTTCAATTGGGCCAAGAACAATGTTGAATCAGCGCTGCCAACCCCTCCCCCCTTGATGCAGTTCTTTCTCGCGCAACGCTTCAACCCCCTTTCTACTTTCCCCCCTTCTCATTTTTCCGTTTTTCTCTTGTTCGCGCGCGCACACACTCTGCCACGCTCATTCTTTAGCGATAATATAAAAGTTCGTATTGTATTGCAGTGCCGTGTCGCGACACTGTCCAACGTCGCGTCGCGTCGCGTCGCGTCGTCACGGAGCCCCGCTATGCCAGTTTCGTCCGTTTCGCGCCTTTCCGGGACGCAATGGCAGACCTTCCGTCAGGCCTTCCGTCAGGCCTTCCGTCAGGTCTTCATCTGAGCACCTGTTGTATTCGGTCGAGGAGAACGGACAGGAGAAGAAGCAGCGATCTGCTGACACCGCCCACACCCGCTGCGCTTCCATGATGCAGCTCGGCTAAGCTTTCTCCTGAAACATTTGTACGTACACTCAAACACCGTCAACTTTCGACCACAGCTGGGGAAAATAGTATTTTAACACTAGATTGCCCAAGGATGTCATTTTGACTGCTTTTCAATTTCAATTAGAAAAACAATTGTGTATATAATGACACAATTTCTTAGAATTTTGTGACTTTTTGTACAACATATAAATGCGTTTATTAATAATTGTAGTTACCTCCCCCCTCCTTTATTTCCGGTATATATATGTGTGTGTTATACCTATATTGCCCAAAAGCAGACATTTTGACATCTTGGGAAATTTAAAATAATCAAATGACTCTTATTATTGAATTGAGTAAATTTCTTATATGACCAGTTCGGCTCTGTATTGAAATAACAGTTTTCATTTTTTTTTCGATTACCGTCACATGATAACATACAAGTACATGATAAATTGTCGATTTGGGCGTGTACTTGATAAGTTGCAGTTGCTCAATGAACTAAAGTAGTACTTGTTATTCGAATCTTTATGCAGTGATACTTGTTCTAACAAGTTGTTCTAACAAATTTTAGTATTGTTAATATTTACTAATAACTTGTTATATAACTGTAAATAATATAAAAAATATTAAATTAATTTTAAACAAATTTCTTTACACATTAGTTATTCTTTCACAATGTAGTAATTTTGACTGCTTTTGGGCAACATAGGTATATACTAAGTTTCAGTCTTTCTAGTGTTAAATAGTAAATAATAAATAATCCTATTTATTTGAAAGTATGTGTACAATTTTGAAAATAATATATTTTATTTGATGCAATAATTTTTGAAAATGGTATTTTGTTTGAAGAATATTGAAAATATTTGGACTTTGTTTTTATTTTCAATTTCAATTCTAAATATTATTGCTGAAAATAATGGTTCGCATTCAATACTTTTATGAGCAGAAATAGTTTCCTGGTGATAAGATACACTCTATGTTTATCAACAAACCTCAGTAGGCACAAAAAATACAATATTTTATTTTGTGGTTCTCAATTGTGGTTCTGATTGTCAAAATAAAAATATTTTATTTTCGAAATTGTATATCTTATTTAAAATACTATTTTCTTTAAGCAACATAAAGTCTAAAATATTAAATAGTATTTGAAATATTTGTTTCGCCAAATAATGCCCATCTCTGCTTTCGACTAGACTTTCTATCATTGCATTCAGTATACATTAGGGTACATCTTATTTTTCAACTATGAAATTTTGAACCTGCACAGTGTACAGTGTATGCAAACAGCGAAATCGTGGCCGAAACCTCGAAAATGAACTTTTCGGTCCGAATACGGTAAGTACTAGTTTAGATACTTTAGTAATGTGTCTATAAAAAATCCGAAGGGCGAAAGTTTTATTACTTACTAGCTGATCCGACAGACGTTGTCCTGTCCAAGTTTCAATGAATTTGTTTGTGATCGTTTTGTGAATTTGTGAAAAGCTACTGGAAACGTGTAAACAAAGTAAAAATGAGCAAAATCGTATTTCTGACTGATCATTGTATCTATTAACGATTGTGGCCATGAATATTCAATTTGAGGATGTGTACATTCAAAAGTACGCCAATGGGAAGTTTTATATGCGAGCCGAATTCTATCAGCAGTACACCACTGAAATGCTGGAAATGTGTGATTTGTCTGGAACGTGACTTGGAACCATGCGGTTTTGTTCCAAAATTTAAGTCAGAATTTCGTGTCAACCAATGCTACATGTACCGTTTAAAAAATTATGATTTTTGCAGTTTGTCCGAATTTTCCGACTTTCCTTTGTAATTGTCTCGAATTATGTTTCCTGAAAACTTTTCCAGGACCGTAACGAACAAAACAAAAAAGGAATTACGCATATCAAACATTCGAATCGTAAGTTCGTAAAGCCCGTTCACAAAATATCGCGACTTTGTTGTAGTGGGAAGAGATTCAAATGGTGGGGACCTTGCGGTTCTCGGAGGGGAATAAGTTGGATCTCCCTGTTCTAGCTATTTGTATAAAGTAATGTAAACTAGCCAGTTTTAGTGGTCTATAAACTTAGGGTTAATAGTTTGCGGAAATTGAAACAAGATTTTACCCAGGCAATAATACACATATGGCGAAAGATTCATAGTATTGTTAAATTTTTCTGGCCATCGCACCGGAAATACGGCAACGCCTGCTCCCGGGGAGGCGTGCCAAGGGAGCATTGAACAATATCACGATGGGCTCTTTGGGAATACTTCAAAAGAGAAACGGGTTTCAAGAAAAATCGCTAACAAGAACAATCTTTCAACTATCAAACGTTGGCCATACGAATCTTTGCTTTCAATTAGTTTTCTACGAACAATATCAGATCAATACATTTTTTAAAATCAAAATATTGTACATCTTCAAGTTTCAAAAAAATGTTTGGATTGTATAATGTCATTGATTGTTCATATGATCATTGTTTAAACAAATGAATAATTCATTTTGACATGAGACGTATGTAAACAACAAATTCAAATATAAAGGATGGATGATTTGAAATATTTACTCTTCAATTTTCTTAAGAACACTATACATAAATATCTACTTTCGTATGTATGGATAGGTACATGCTCGTTTATTTTGTCAGATAATAGCTTTTAGAAAAGAATTTAACATTTGTTTCCTAATCAACAATTCTTCAATACGAAAGACTGGAAATAGTGTCTTGTATTTGAAAATAATTTTTGATAATCGCAGGATGCAGGAAAAGTTTTTAGTTAAATGTTGTGGTTTAAAATTGACAATATAATTATATAAATAATTAACAAGACAATCCATGAATTCAAGTATTTCACATATTTAAAGTAAGTTTGAGAAAACTTTTCTACAACTTGTTCTTCAAAATTTATATTTTTCGGACTTTTTGGGACACCCGTCGTATACTGTTCCAAATTATACCGTTGCAACTTTATGTTTACGTTGTAATATATTTTACGTTACGATAAGTTGTGCTTATCTTATCAGTAGTTCTCTTCCGTGCATTGCATCTCAAGATCGTTATAACTTTTACCAACGTCATAAAAGTTACGTTCCACGATGCTTTGCTTACTTCTTTGGTCACGAACACCTATAATTACCAGGCGTACATAGATATTACATGATATTTAACGTGGTCACGGGAGTTTTATTCTGGCCAAGCTCTAAGATTATGAGCGCAGGTTTTCCGTGACCTTATAACATTATTCCAGCCGAATATTTTAAAAAGATTTCATCATGGTCACACTATACATACATACATATAGGTTTGACTGTATTAGGAGTACAATATACTCAAACTCGCGTGTTATTCGATAAGGTAGGATCAAGAGAGTGATTTAGAAGATATTATTTAATGAAAACTATAATGTTAATCTACAAACGAGAAGCATTTAAAAGATCGGGGAATATTTATTCATCTTTAAGAGCATTCTATCTTTAAAATATTTCCTTCTGTACCACTAGAATCAATTTTGAAAACAGACGCAAGTTGTAGTTTTTGTATTTTTAAAATGCTGTTAAAATTTATTTACAAAAAAAAATCGTAAAAGAGTTTAAAATACTAAATTAAAAGAATAATTAGTTAACGTTCACGTATATTGTACTAACAGTGAATAATATTCGATCATTATACTATTTGTATTTTCAAGATGCTGTTAAAATGTATTTACAACAAAAATTTGTAAAAGAGTTTAAATATACTAAATTAAAAGAATAATTAGTTAACGTTCACGGAGGTTATAGTATATGTATAAAAGTGAATAATATTCGATTATTTTAGTTTTTGTATTTTTAAAATGCTGTTAAAATTTATTTACAAATAAAATTTGTAAAAGAGTTTAAAATACTAAATTAAAAGAATAATTAGTTAACGTTCACGTATATTGTACTAACAGTGAATAATATTCGATCATTATACTATTTGTATTTTCAAGATGCTGTTAAAATGTATTTACAACAAAAATTTGTAAAAGAGTTTAAATATACTAAATTAAAAGAATAATTAGTTAACGTTCACGGAGGTTATAGTATATGTATAATAGTGAATAATATTCGATTATTTTAGTTTTTGTATTTTTAAAATGCTGTTAAAATTTATTTACAACAAAAATTGTGTAAAAGAATTTAGATATAAACCAATCGATATGAAACTTTCAACTACGCAGATTCATCATGCGTGACGCATTTGAAGAACAATTGGTAACGACAAACGAGAGAGCTCGATTGTAGTTATCTCTGTTCAGAGCTTCCAAAATTTGTATGTACACCGTTCCATTCTGAAAACGTGTAAAAGCTTATGAAATTCAGCGGAGCAAGGTGAAAACAATACTCGTGCACCAGAACAATTACACGGTGATACGATGTAATGATTTGAATAGTAGGATCTTTTGTGAATGACGATACAACAGATTTTAAATACACAGTTATTTCCCATATGTATTCTCTGTTATAAAATTTCGTCGGTAGTATTTGTATGATTTTGTGAATTGCATTGTACAATGAAAATTTCCTTATTTCAAACGAGAATGACAAAGGAAAATCGTTTGATCTTTTCAGCTTTTGTTCAGCTATGTAAGTTGCATAATTTTTTTTAATAATATCTGAAAGCTGCGTTAAATATAATTACTGACAGGCTACAGGCAAAGGAAATATTTCAAGTAACAAAGGCCGGATGTATGAATAAAAATGTTCGTAGATGCTCCTAAATTTTCCCATTACTTCAGACACTGATTCAATATACTTTACTCGATATCGTCCTCGAACTCGTTGGGAATTAACGATAAAAAAGATGTTCTGCAATTAACAGTACCATCGAGTAAAGTACTATCGCACGAATGAGCCTTATTAGAGTAAATCAGATTTGAAGATACATGTGACGACAGCCAACTGTCAATTATCTCACAGGTGTGTACGTGTGCGCGCGCGCGCGTGTGTCTACTGGTGATCTTTACTTCTGCTACTGTTTGTATTTTACATAATTGCGACGTTAGTTCTCCATAATTGTTAATCAATAACTAGTAAATAATTTAACCTTTTCCACTCGGAGATATTATAATTAACTTGAAAATTAAACGTTTCTTCCGACCTAGAATATTTCCATTCCCAATGATTTTTTAAATTTGGTGGATACGACATTGATACAATACTTATACGTTTAGTAATTGATTACATACCGACAGAGTTGGGCATTAATCGATTAAAATTTTAACGGATACAAAGATGAGGAATTTTCACAATTTCCGTGCCTTTGCTGTGCAATCTCTTGTTTTAATACATTATTTAAATTAATTTTTAATTGCCAGTGTAACGAAATAATCAACAGGTCATTTTGACCGGTGGTGGTAAATAAATAAATTCTTGTCATTTTTATGAGGCACTCACGTGCCTGTTGTTTTCATAGCTCGATGAGTTCAGTGTTAATATCCTGTGTTCAATTTTAATGTAGATGTATAATTTTACTTTTAAATCAACTTTTATATGTCTGGCAAAATAACTAATTGTTACTGATTAGTTAACTAATTGTTTTTAACTAACTAATTACTAATCGTTGATGGTAAAAAAAATTACAAAATCAAGATAACAATCTTTTAAAATGAAAAATGTGATTGATCATAATATCCTATTTATTACCGTAATAAAAAAAGTTTAATGTTCTCGGCGCTACCGTTCGATCAATTACTACTGAGAAATCAAAGAACAATTTTGCAGATTATCAAATAATCAGCCGAGAACATTCAACCTTTTTTATTAACAATAATACGATTGATATAAGAGACATATTTATTACCGTAATGCAATGAAGAAACTTGAAATTTCTAGATAGAAAACCTTGGATACAAAATTGCGTTTGTTTAATGTCATTGCTAAAACTCGGACGTTTCATATGCAACAACCTAATATTTGACACGTCGAAAATTCTAGAACATCTTTTACAAGAAAAAAAAAGTTTATTCTCACCGTTCAGTACGTGCACGTGAACAGTGGCTGGTTCATCAGGCATGGTGGTGAGACGACACGTATAGTTTCCACTGTCAGCTGGTCCTACCCTCGCTATACTGAGAGTCGAGTTGGCCCCCTCTTCCATTAAGTCCGTTTTCACACTGAAACACATCATCCGGACCGTTAAAATTTCAATTTCTAACGCTGTTCTCCTGGTAGTCACTTTTTATGAAATACCGATTAAAAGGAGAATACGTGAGAAGGGTACTTCATTTTTTTTGAGAGATTAATTTTCAGAAATTCTTTCTCTTCCGTCCTTATTCAAGCTTCCACTCTTTATCGCCTCATTTTACGTTTAGTACTCCGCGCCGCGTCGGATTGGGCGGTGACATGCGCGATAAAACGAACGACACGCTTCCGTTTCATTTCTTTGTCAGCAATTTGATCTTTACTCATTTAAACGACGGGATATTTTCCAACAGATTTTCGATTCGACGAAAAATATATTTGATTAGTAGACAACGGACTTGATGCATTTATTGGTTTGGCAAGAAAGTAATTTCGATATTTTAAGATGAGAATCAACCCAATCTCGGTAAAATTTTAAAGTTGTATGAGCGTGGAATTATGAAGCTATATCAGATAGATGGCAAAAGAGATCATCGAACAAAATGGAAAATATTTTACTGATTAAAGTTGATTGCTTGTATAGAAAAATTGGGGTTTATTTTATCTTAAAATACCAAAATTACTTTCTGGCCAACCTAATATAATAAAAATGAGTAGCTTTAATTTAAAACAGTGAAAACATTAGAAGATTTTTCAAATACCGTTATATTATTTCCAACCTATTAGCCACATGGAGAATGAAAATAAATTTCTATTTCACTCCAGTTTGTTACAATTCAGGTAGAAAATTTTTATCTTGCGCAAAGATCCGCTGTCCTTCAGATTTAGGAAAAAGCGACGTATTGTTTTGCCAGTGAGAAACGTTATTCTTAATTGAATTTCATGTTTAATGACCATTTATTTAGTAGAAGATAGAAACAGGAATTGCATCTGAACAAGCCAATCACTCATTTAATACCTTGTGTATTATTTCAAGTCGCAATTACCCTTATTTGTCTTTCAGGTTTAGAAAAAAATGATGTATTGTTTTGCTAGTGAGAACAGAGATATCAAGTCTGCTGCGGCACAATACAGTAATAACTGCGACTTTTATGAGACAACCTTAGTAATTGGTACAGTCAGTTCTTCAAATCGATCGCTTGACCTCTTGCAGCCGATAAACTCATATTCTATGTATATGCGTTCTGTGCAATGTACATATCGGCATAACTACCAAAAATTCAATAAAAAAATGTGTGTCTGATAAATGTATTCATATTAGCATTCAGCAAATAAATCATTAGCTTCTATTTTTGATAGAGACAAACATTATGTATATGTGTATACATATTTTACGACCAGTTTAACGAATACGAATCTGGTGCAACCCCAATTCTATGGCTGGTTTAACATCGGACCGCTGTGTCCGCAAACGGTTAATTAGATCGATCTGTCTCGTGACCGATTGATACTGTAATGAGATTGTCGTCTGCATTTAAGAATTAATTAACAAATCAGCACTTAATGATTTTTCGCTCTGCAATTTGCAATTCTATAACACGGACATTATGAAAATTGAAATCGTAATTTCTATCAAATATACAGGGTGACCAGTTGAATCTTTAAATGAAAATATTATTTGAATACTGTATGCTATATAAACAAATAGGTAAGAAGTGAAGGGGTTACAATCTGGTGTAATAAATAGTTTCTTCGTAGACGAATGTGTGTGTGTTTTTTAAATATTATAGAATGTCGTAAAAAGTTAAACAGTATATAATAAGCTGTTTATATCTACGTGGAAATTGCCACAAAAATGTTCTGGATTTGATCAAATTAATTGTAGTATTTGATATACTACAGTTTCTCTATTCCTATTACAGCCTTCTTCTATATGGACCAATAAATTCGGCCGTAATAAAATTACAAATTTATTTTTATTATCCGTCTAACTTCATTCTTTTCAATTGCTTTGACTTTTATCGACACAGACGCTCCGCTCCTGTTTCTTTACGAATAAAATAAATTTCCGATTTCGTTGGCAGAGCTCACAAGGAGAGGTCACGTTTGTGGGGTCGCCGATATTAATGTCCTTTTGTGGAAATTTTGGAGCACTGGTGTTGCGCGACCCTTTTTGCAAGTGTTCCGCGAAATATATTAACTATATTTAATAATACATTTTCTAAAATATATTTATTTTTACGGGGGATGTTTTTGTTTGATTTTGGATCATTAATTTTGATGTTCCTCAAATAATTCGTTCAACAGTCATATTTACGATTTTGATCGAATATTTTCTGAAGGGGTAATATTGTGGAAGAATTGTTTTGAACTTTCGTGAATAACCGTGTATAATCAATAATAAAGTCAATCATTATCTGAATAAACCAATTTCATGTTACGTTTACTTCAATAATGGTTTTGCTGGTTTTATTTGTTCTTTTTGGCGAACGATTGCAATTTCGATCGAAATGGAAAACAGATAAAATTTATACGTTCCGCAGGATTATTGCACATGAATAACGTAATTTCGCAAAGACAATTTTATTGTGGAAAGAATGAAGCAGGAAGATTCTCTTCGCGACAAAAAGATTTCAGAATAAGAACGGAGAGAAATCTGAGAGGGAATCCGTCGCTTGGTTAAAAATACGATCGATAGAATTCTTAAAAAATATGGCACATCAAATATTTTATGAGACGGTTTTTGAATGATGACGCGATATCCCATGTTGGATCTTTCGCCTAAGAAGGGAAGACCAAATCTATGAATATGGAAATGTATGTAAAATTATTTCTACTATGCTGGCATCGAGCCAGTTACGAAGGAGAAATACACAAATCTATGTATGGTGATGATGGATTTATTGCCATGTATCCCTCGAATTTATCAAAATTGATTTAAAAGTTGGGTCTTTCGTAATCGAAGAACAAGATTGAAGTTTTCAATTAACTGAAGTTAATAATGTTTTTAATTCCTTTCCCTTAAATCATTTTGGTCTAACATAAGTCATTATTGCGTTATACTACTCATATTACTAGAATTGTCGATTTTATTTGTCTTCTATGTTACGTTTCCCTAAATGTTCTTAATTGAAATGTCACTCGGTTAGAAGGTTGAAGTTGTGGCTTTAAAAAATAGTTTTTGAGATATCTTAGAAACTAGAGGTCGTCGGACAAAAATATTGTTTCAGATTACTTGAGTTTAAACTTTCACAAACTGAATAACTTATTAAATTAATATAAGACTGATGTTTTCGAATGGGAAATTTAGTGATATGAGAGAATTTATGAGAAAGTCATTTGTTTAAATATTATTTAAAAAATTTGATTCACTTTTGTAATTTTTTTTATTAATCGCTCATCCATTTTTATGTAATATATTTCGTGAGTATAATACATATATGGATTAAAATATAGGAGAGATACATTTAGAAGTTTTTAGTTTATGCCATTTAACAGTAATTGTAAAATTTTAATATAAACTTTTGTAATATTAGGACTTTGATATTGTGTTAGATTTTGTTAATTGATTTTTAATCGCCAGAGGAAGTGATGTGAGTTATTAGTATGACGCGGAGCTAATTACTGTCGCATCGTAAAGTACGTAGTAGACTTTTATTGCCAATACTAAATACATCATATATAACTTTCGTAACAGTCAGACGTAATTACATATTTCCATCAAGATAGTTACAAAATTTATTGAATCGATTGTCATATTAAATAATATGGTAATTACACTGCAAATATACGACAAATACGTATTAACAGAGATGCTATTGACAGAAAAAATTACAACTTTCATAAACAGCGTACCTATAATAAATACATAATAATAATAATATATTTCATTTCAGCCTCATTAATCGAATAAACGTGAAAGAATGGATGTTAAAGAAACAACTAAACGACTAATAAAATAGACATACATTTTTATCTGAATCGTTGCACGTTTTACATGACAATTGAAATGGTTATATTAACGAAACGTAGGAAAGAATTTTCTATGTCAATCAATTGGTGAGCATACAGTATACAGTATACGGCAATGGAGTTTATTTTAACAGTGATAAATCTATAATTACAATGTCCAGTGTGTTCCAAAAGCCGATAGATTCTCGCAGATTATTTTTCTAGACATCAATGTGAAAGCTGATTTCCTCCGTATCTAAGAAATTTAATTTCGAGAAAATATCAAATTTGCAATTTTCAGATGAATTTATGCATTTATGTGAACATGGGTATGTAAAACACATAACGATCACAATATTGAATGATTTTAAGAATTTCAATACATTTATTATGTCTTATTACAATTATTAATAGGTGAAATAAATGTCTATTCAGAGCTCCTGCTTCTAGCAATCAGTGCACAATATTCTATATAAACATCCGCAGTCTAGTTACAATTCTATACTCTGTACGAACATTTCTATAAAACGATTCTATACTTTGGAACGTAATAAACATTCAATGTTTAAATAATGTTTGAGTCCAGAGGACCACTCATGTTAAATCAATCTTCTTTGAAATTTTCCAATTTACTTTGAAACCTAGGGGTCTGAAGCAAAATTAATTACATCACGCGATGTAATGAGCTTCCTTCATCCAGAAACCGTCGAGAAAAGCTAAAACACAGATTTTCTTCTGAATCGAGACAATGAAATAGTTCCGTAGTAGATGGGGTATCAACAATGATTTTGTACATCCAATAATGTAATTAGATTTCGTTTCAGATGTTTCATTTCAGAATAAATCGAAAAGCTTCCGAGAAAATTTGAAACATTGTTTGAATAAGTTTAAGTGTTTATTAAATTATGAAAAGATAAAGTGATCTATAACCTTTGTACAAATATTAATTATAGCTTTATATAAAAATTTTATTTTATTGGGACTCAAACGTTGTCCGAATTCTATCGGATGCAACACTTGCAGAAGAGCTCTGCACTTGAAATGCGATAATATGCCTGCAAGTCGTATCATTTCACATGCAAACATTGTGAAAGTGAATCAGACGATTAAGCTGGTTATTATAGAGTGAACAAAGTTTTTTTTGTATCAAATCACGATCTAGGAAATAAATGCTCAATAAACATTGAATATAAGGCGTTTTCATTTCATTTCAACACTTACTTTTCAGAGTTTTTGGGGTGTCCCAACTTGTACGGCAAGATTTTTCTTGCCGAAAACATTGTTTTCAGAAAATTGGCTATAACTGTCTATCCGTTCACGCAATCATTTATACATTCTGCAGCGAAAAGGAAGTTGGAAACTATATCTTTCCAGTATCGTAAAGGTTGGGCACATTTTTCAAAATTACATATATTTTCACATATATACGTATAATATAATATATTTTAAGTTGTTAAAAAGGCAAGGAGGGGGGGAGTGTCGTAAAGGTTAGGGCACATTTTGTTTTTCAGCTATTAAATTTCATAGTATCAGAATATATACATATATACAGGGTGAATATATACATATATACTTTTTTTTATACGCGCACTAGTTTCGGAGATATTTAAAGATAAGTAGAGCGAGGAAAACATCAACGGTTTGTGTCAAAGAATTGTACACAAAAACATAAACTTTATATAAAACTTTACGACACTCCCTCACCTTTTTAACAGCTTTCCCATTATTTTGCCAAAAAGTAATGGTGGGCAATATTGTTATCTATATCTGAGCTACCGAAAATTTGGCCACCATTTAACATCCTCCTTTGGGTCTACACTAAGAGGAAGGTTTTCCCGCAGTAGGTACCTGAACCTAACTCACTCAGACCAGCTTGGTGCTGGCTGGCGATGAGAAAAAAGATAACTGAAGGTCCTTCGGAAGTACATTTTTCTCCCTGAACGATGCTGATCGAAGGTGGCAAAGCCCTCGTTAAATATGCTTTCCTTCGTCGACGAAGGTACAACGGAGCTAGGACGATCTCATAGATAGGGTTTTCTATGTTCGAGAAATCGAGTCTCTGCCCTCTCCTCCATTCTTGCGATCGCATCGTTTAAAGCTCTTCAAGCTTTACTTACGATGTAGATGGGACTCCCCCATTTCCAGCCCTGTCGCCAAGGAAACTAAGACACTAAGCATAACGCCATTAACTTCTGTCTGCATTGGATGTAAGAACCTGTAATCTGTATCTGCCGACAAGATGATCGACGAATCATACTTTCTAGGAGTTCGAACAATCGTTATTCGTTTCTTGTTATTTTTCATTTATTTGCATCCAGTACCAAGAAGATGGCTTGTAGGGAAGAGTTGCCAAATGCGTACTGGTCACTTAAATCGTACCGGCTCGTTCTTTTGGTAACCAATTGTTGTTTGCGACTTCTAGTGATAAAAATATAAAGCGTTTATGGAGTCTGTAATATAGGATACAACTTGTGTTATCTTGATTGATTTCGCGCCAACCTGTAGAAGCCGGATGATTTCAAGTAAATTTTTGTTGTAAATATTAACCAATTATTTTAAGACAAATTTCAATTAAATACTATAATTGGTTGTAGTATTTTGTATTTTCTTTGAAATATATTTAAAATACCATCATTATAGTATTTATAATATAATTTATATTATTTTTTATGTTGGGAAAATAATATTTCTATCAGTTCGCTTAGTTTCTTAAATCGTACCGTAATTGAAACTCTTAACTCGTACCAGTACGATTTAAGAGATCACACTAAAATTGTATCTAGGTCTTAATTAACTAACACTTGAACTTTCTATATTTTCTTTTTGAATTTTTCAAGCATGGGAAAAAGAGAATACGGACTTTGGACGCAGGAGGAAATGCAGACGGCTATAAATGCATACCGGACTAAGAGTTTTGTTTCAATTTGGTATATTCCATACTTTTTTATAATAATTATTATGTTTATTTGTTTATACACATTTGAGTTTCAATAGAGTTTTGCGTTTGTTCAGAGTTTGCGCGATCTTGAATTATGTATAATAGAAAGATTAAGTATAAGTACGATTTTGAAAATCGTACTTTTACAATGTCTTCTAAAATTACTCAAATCACTATTTTAATTTCATTTTATACGTAGAATATGTATTTAAAAGGTTTCTGTAAAGATCAAAGTATAATTGCGAACAACATGTGTATTGTTTACAATATTATATATAAATATGTATTATTTATTAGATATATGAAAAATCCCTTAGGTAGTACGATTTTGGCAACTCTCCCCTGCGTGTTATATTTCCCAATAAAGTATATATGATATACAAGAGGTAATTTCGATTATGTTAATTTTGTTCTTCGTAATATCTTAATTAACAACCGAGATTTTTTGTTGACCATTAAACCTGTCCACTTAATTTTGTCCACGACATTTTTATCATTGTGAGGGCCACACGTGCATAACCTCGATGCACCGGATAAAATAAAATACCTCAATTTATAGTGAATGTATCATATTTCCATAAACTAATCACGACAAAATGTATCAAGCAGTACTTAATGGACAATAATTGATAAATAGTCGAAACAAAAATATTTATTTACCGCCGATGTTATTAGCTTTTTTTATTGTTATTGGTATAACACGCAAGTTTCTGGTGTTTCAATATCGCGGAAAGCAGCATTAGCTATTTTATAGTATTGCAATCAGAATGGATTAATCGACTAACCCCATTAATCAAACTAGCCCCGGTCTCCCCTGCTTTTGAATAATATTGCACCTCTACGAGTATGCCGAGTTATTTTCAAGGTGGTCGATATTATTAGCTCTTGCATCAGCCTCTACTGCCGCGCTAGGTAGGGCAAAGAGGAGATAACCTTTAATTGAAAAACTTTCCGCGGATGTAATTTGTCCGTTCGTTATCTTCACGCGGTTGAAGCTCGAGGATGATTGCACGTTGATCTACGGTGTTAAGCAAGCTCGATCTCTGTCTGGTTTCTTTCGCTATAGCGTTAATGAACCGCAAACGGTACTTTTCTTCGTCCGCTACTATTTGCCTTATTTCGAATGTTCTCTGCGGATCGTATACTAGGGTAACGGAATTAATATTTCACGGGAACGTAA
This sequence comes from Lasioglossum morio, assembly GCA_916610235.2. Classification (NCBI taxonomy): domain Eukaryota; kingdom Metazoa; phylum Arthropoda; class Insecta; order Hymenoptera; family Halictidae; genus Lasioglossum; species Lasioglossum morio. The sequence continues at coordinate 5,292,786 of OU744333.1, forward strand.
ATTTGTTCATAACACAGTTTGTGTAATTCGAATATCGTGAAAAATGGTTTTCCCTAGCGCGTACTCGCCGAATGTATAATAAACGGGATTGAATTGCCAGCCTGTTAACGCGTCCCAGGCGCAGCGTACCAATGATTTAATTGTGGTAGCCATTGTTTTAATCCGCGATTTGCCGAGCGTGTTAAAACGATTAGTCGACTTTGTCGTCAGCGATTTTATCACGCGAAAGATGATAAGCTTCTTGTTTGGTGCGAACTGTGAAAGATACTGCTGATTCTTCCATTTTAAAGAAATGTCAAGCTACTACGTATGCATAATACTAACTATTAGATGCAAATTTTTATGCATAAAATAAAAGTTTAATGTTATTAATGTTATTCTACCGTTAGTGATTTTAATAGAGGAGAAATCATATATTGACATCTTCAATTTTTTTAATATAATTTTGCTATAAATGCACATAACCCTATATGTACAGTTACAGGGTGAGGCACCTAAGACTTTGACCCTAAATATCTCCATTGTTTTTAGTAATAAATCATTGTCGTTTTTTTTAATGAAACGATGCATTTTGATTAGTGTAACATTATAGCCAATAAACAGACAAATTTTACCATGTATAATATGTTGACCTTCGAAGTAGTTATTCTTCAAAAAGCATAACTTAAGGTACGAAGACTATATTCATGTTTACCGTACTCAAAATTTATGATTTTCGTTTCAACAATAACGTTAACGGTTCTTTAATTAATTTTCATCAGTAGGATAATATTCCGCTAGTCAAAATGCTATGGGAAAATAGCAATTTTTGCAGACCATTATTCAATATTTAGTATTCTGTAATTATTTATGAAATATTAGGTTATACAGAATGATTGTAGTGCAGGATTTTTGTTCCTTTGTTATAATCGCGATTTTATACCAATAAATATTTACCTTAATTTAATGAGTTACATGTCATTTTAAAGCTTGTTTTATGCTCTATTTAATTATGCTTTTGATATTTAATTTCATTCAATTTTTGATCGAATCATTTGGCTATTTTATTTTTTGTCAGCGCGAACTTCTGATGTCAGCGCTGCGCTGTGCATTCGATGCCAGAGATATGTCGCCCCATACTTCGTTTGAACTCATTGAAAAAAAAATAATGGAAAAATCGCGTTTCGACATCCTGAAATAAAAGCCAAACAATTTAATAAAGATTTGAATAAAATTAAATATCAAAAGCATAAATAATTAAATAGAGCGAAAAACAAGCTTTAAAAAATGACATATTATTAACACATTAAATTAAAGTAAATATTTATTGATATAAAATTGGAATTAAAACAAAGAAACAAAAATCCTGCATTTCTTTCTTCACAACCAAATATTTGTCATTTAAATATGGGTGGCAAAGATTTTATTTCGTTTGTTACGCGTCGAGGCTTGGTACCTGTTTGACAAGGAACGTAAACAAGAGATTTAAAAGGATGTGTAAGCGAGACAGAACGGCATGTTTACCGACGGCAACCTACCATCCCAGGAAACACGGTAATTCGCATAATTAGAGTTCGCGTTGTCGTCACGTCAGAAACATATAAAACTGTTTCACAATTTCTGACTGCGAGTTTCAGGAAGCATACATAGTGGGACAAAAAGTGTTTGCGTAATTAGTTGTTTCAAGACAACTTCCTATTAAAAATATAGCAGAGTAACGTATATTTTAGTCTTTCATTATGCACAGAGAAACAATATGCTTCCATGGAAACGTTAATACAGTCACCAGAGTTAGAATTTTATGCAATTACTTATATCGTCAGATAATAAAAAAGAAAACATTAATGTTTAAACTATACGCATGCTCTTTCCCTCCGTAGATTTATACACGGCTGCCCCACCATCTTCGGGCCCAGGTACAATGGTCCCGAAAGACTCAGTGCCCGGCACAAGCCGCAATACAATACAATACAAAAAAAGTTCTAATCACCGAAACCGTAAAATACATCGTAAGACAAGAAATTAAAGTTATTCTTATTTCTTTCATTACCTCTCCACGAGGCATATTTCCAAGCGGCTCACCAATCGCAGCCGAGCACTCACAAAACACAACGGCGAACAATTTTTATATAAAAAACGTGGTAAAATCAGCCATCTACTCAACAGATTTATCCGACAATGTTGCAGGTGTATGTTCATGAAAAACTCATACGAGTGAAATCAATTCAGTCGCGTGCGGTATCAACGTTGAAATCTGTAGAATAATTGAGGAAGCTAAAAAAAGGACGAATAAATTGAGCATGTCCAACTATATTAACCGTGAAAAGAAGTAAATGTCAAGTGTTGTACTCGTTTTATCTCGTGGAATTTTAATATGCATTTGGATTGTCGGACACTCGGTAGAATTAATTAAAAGTCATCTTCCAGTAAACGTACCGACAATACTTTGCCGCTGTACATTTCAGCGGGGCGGCATGGACCGGTGTGGAGCGGTGTGGAGCGGTGTGGCGTGGCGTGGCGTGGCGTGGCGCAGTCCGAGCAGACGGTTATATCGCTGAGAAAAATAACGAGCGGCAAAACGGTGCTTCCTGTGGCGACGTGTTTACGGTCTGCGGTTTCCACGGGCCACGTGGTTGTCGGTAGGGTGAAGTGGTCGTAGGGCGAGGATGCTCCGGAAACGAGAGGCCAAGCTTCTATGTACAAGCGCTAGTACATACGGCGTGCACAGGCCAAACTAATTCCATTTACCGCCGCCTAACTTTACTCTTGCCGAGCAACTGAGCCGACCGACAACGTTTTCACGATCCGATCCTCCTTTTCCTGCTCCTGTTCCATTGCCCGTGTTCCACGATGTCTCCGTATTTCATCGATCAGAGAGACCCCGCTGCCTTTCTGTGTGCGCTCCTTTAACTGGCACGCATCTTCAAGTCTGTCAAAGTTTACACGCCGCGGATCAACGAGCCCGGCGACTTCCCTGAAAGGCGACCCGAATTGTTGACATTGGATTATAACTTCGGCGTAACGAGCGTGAATCGATCCCCGCGCTTCCACCGTACACGCACTACGACCACCGCCAGGATTGTTAAGTGCTTCGCGTTCAAGGTAATTTGCATGATTTGTGACAAGTCCCGTCGCCACCGCCGCCGCCGTTCCGCTACGCTGATACCAACCGTTCCACAGTGTTTTTAGAGTATCGTGTTGTACGAAAAAATTAGCATTTGTTTGCGCAATTTTTTCCCAACTTTCTCCAAGTTTATTCATGCCTTTTGTGTCTATTCGTGCTATATCACGATTTCGGAAACACCCTGTGTATTGCAGGTATTTAAGACTTTATAGATTTACAATGATGTTGATTGTCTTGTTTAAGCTTAATCGATATTATCTAAAGTTTTGTTATTCATTTCAAGTATGATAAGCCCACAGAAAACAGATCTCCTTCACTTTAATAACAAAAAGATCCTTCCTGGACAAACTGAAATTTCAGGAGATGGTTGCCGCAGCAAATCTAGCTGCTCCACTCGGTTTTTAGGAATAATTTTTGATTACGAACTATCTTTCAAAATTCATTTATCACATGTTTAAAAAAAAAAATGTATGAGAGCCTTAAATATCGTTAAATTTCTGAGTGGAACATGGTGGGGTTCAGACCTGACAACTTTATTAATTATTGTTATATTGTTGTATATAATGTATATTGGTGCATAGTGCAAAGACAAAGGTATATAAAAAAATATTATATACAGTAATAATTATAAGAGTTTCATTCGCTCACATATCGACTATGGGTGCTTTATTTATTTTCCTTCACGTAAAGATCTAAAGTATAAACTAAAAAAAATTCAATTTTCTGCTATTAGATCAGCTTTAGGGTATCGTATATCTACTCCTACCAACATTTTATTGGCTGAATCAAAGCTCCCGTTAATAAGTGATCGCGTCAGATTTTTGTGTGATAGTTACTCGAGTAAGGTTATTTCCAATACTTCCATCTTGATCAATAATGCAATACACCAATATTATTCCAAGACCAGAAATTTCAAACGCAAGAGGAAAAGACTCATACATCAATGAATTGATGATATCCCTATCGTGAAAAGAAACCTAAGAATTAGCAACTGTTATGATATTTATCGTCTGGGTTATGATATTATTAGTGACTCGATCCTAATAAATTCTGAGCTTGGTCATGATCTCAAAATATCTAACCATCCAAACTCCATATTACATAACTGGCTTTTAAATTGTGACTCATACACAATTTATACTGATGGCAGTAAAATTCCAGGTTCTAACTCTGTTGGGTCTGGATACATTTGCAAAGATTTAAATATATCAATCAAAAAAAGTATTCCATCTATTGCTTCTGTATTCACAGGTGAATGCATTGCGTTAGTTGATGCACTTGACATTGCTCTTTTGGACACAAACCATAATTATAAAATACTTACTGACTCCCTTAGCGCCCTTCTATGTCTACAAAACTCAAAGATAGATATAAAGACTAACTTCTACATTTACGAAATTAAGGAAAAATACTATAAATTCGAGAAAGCCACATCGAATAAAAGCAATATAGAATTTGTTTGGATTCCGTCCCATTCAGGCATTATTGGAAATGATGAGGTGGACGTCCTAGCTAAGTTGGCAACATTAGAACAAGCTGATAGGCGTATTGTCATTCCCTTCACCGATTTACGAGAATCTTTTAAATACAAATGTAGGAAAAGCACTAATGATTTCACAATGCAACAGGGTCAGTATAAGGGCAAGGAGTACTTCCAGTATTATGTTAGGGACGGGGTTGCACCATGGTTCTCGGACAGAGGTTTATCACGAAAATATATTGTTACATTCAATCGTTGTAGATCAGATCACTACCATCTTGCAGCATCCCTTTCACAACTAAATATTGTAAATGATTCCAAATGTAACTGCGGCTATGAGGACCTTAATCATATTATTTGGCAATGTACCTTATTGGAATCACAACGAGTTGGTCTTATGAAGGGATTGAATAAGCTCAATTTGTTCCCACCCTTGAATGTTATATCGTTGCTCTGTAAACCGAACATTCAAGCGTGTCATCTTCTTTTGAATTTCATCAAACAATATAATCTACAAATTTGAAATTATGTATATGTCAAATACGCTGTTTTCCTATTGATCCTAATGTATATGTCAAATACGCTGTATTTATATTAACCCAAATGTAAAGCTTCATAACCCCCAAAGGGGAGTTACATTAAGCTCAATAAAAAAAATTTCAAGTATGAATGTAATTAATAATGCGTGCATTAGTGTTCCATTAAGTGGTAGCAGTCATGAAATGTAACGGTACAACTATCAGATGATTGCATAAGTTTGTACCCGATTTGACAATAAAATTCAATGGTTAAATTTTAAAGAACACAGCTCCATTAATCAATTATATAGTAACCATTCTTTTCTAATTCTAGAATTGTTAGAATTTATTTATTAACAAAATGAATGGCATACCTCATAAGACATATGTAGCACCGTACCAAACGACTACATATACACGGTGTACGCGACGTTACTAATGTATATGTCAAATACGCTGTATTTATATAAACCCAAATGTAAAGCTTCATAACCCCCAAAGGGGAGTTACATTAAGCTCGATAAAAAATTTCAAGTATGAATGTAATTAATAATGCTAGAGGTCCCAACGGTATTTTATTCGTATCACGCCACTGTCGGCACTTACTTAGGCTTTTGGATCGTGCATGACTATCTCTGGAGATGTACCGTTACACCGTGAAATCCTGTGAACGCTCTTTGAGGACTTCCAATAAATCAGCATAAGGGCTCAACTCTGGAATCCGACTTTCCGCAGGAAAAACCCTTAAAGAAATGTATCAGCGGAACATATCCTTATTCCTTCAACCTTCAGACGACTATGCAGTTTTGTTTTTAGCAGTCATATTTCGAGAAAACTTTGAACCATGCACATCCTCTACTCTGAAATGTAATTGTCCAAAGTATAAGCTACTCTTGGTTAAGGAGTAGACTCGTTATAGGATTGCAAGGGTGCGGAATACGCTTTTTCATTTCTCGATAATGCGAAGATGGGGTTTTCAGTAGCCAAAAGTTCTAGATGAAAGATCAGTCTAGGAGGCAATCGCTTTCAGAAGTCCAATTTTTACGTTTACGAGGCATAGTTTACATTTCTGCAGCAGGTAATTATCACAAATTTAGTTTGCAAATACATTTTTAGATCCACACTGTATGTTCTTACTTACTATTTCTTGGCAAAAAAAGTGCATTAGCAGAATATTACGAAGTATTCCAGATTCCTGACACACTGTACAATGGTCCGTAACTCATGAAAATATTCAACGCGGAAAGTATATTTTACATTTATGGCTTGCATTTGCTAGAGCACATACCATTCCACGCGAAAGAAATTACCTTACTCTACATCACGGAGAAACTATGATGTTCGAAAATTAATTTGGTACTGCGCCATTACTTGGACTCACATAATGCAGTTTTAACATACTGCCAATCCCTTAAAATATAAAACCCCATATTAAATTAGCAATTTGGACACTGTAAAATATTTAAAACATTTAAAAAATTCGCAGTATTCACTATTAATTCTTTTCTAAGCGTACGAGACATCACAGCGCTAATGTTTATTTTCAACTTCCTCAAAAGATATAAGATTAGGATTTAACGTCCACCATTTATAATAATTTCATTTAATAATTGTAAGCTGTAATTAATTTTACATGTATACGATATTGTATATTTATGTTACATCTATATGTATAATATGATGTATGCTATATAAGCAAAACAAGGTTTACGGCATTAATAAATAAATTCGTAGAATTCGATCAAAATAACTCCTGCTTCATAATTTTTTTTGTGGATTCATCTCAGGACAAAACCTTCTTTGAGCTTTTTTTTGTTTCTAATCGAATCCCTTGGTTTGCCAATAATACCTTTGAGAAAGTCTTAACCTTTATGTTGTCAACCAGAATGTTCACTATTGTTGGACAATCGGGGTACCCTATCCCAACTATGTTGGCTATTTTCACTCGATTACCGATAAGAAAAAGTATATATTAAACATTTCATTGAAAATTATTTCTCACAAAAGCTACATTAGAATCAGTGTTTTTGAGGCGAGTATGTTTTCCTGTTACTTTGACAGAACTCTTTTGTACCTTGAACCGAGAACAATAGTGCCTAGAATGACAATGAACTGTGTAACTTTTAGACTTTGCATACAGAACGTCCCAGAGCGGGTGGTACAAGCACCGACGGGATAATTGTACATACATGAAAAATAAGGAAAAATACGAATAACAGTTTTTCCTTTGAGGCTTTGAAGTGCGCATACAATATCGGCTAACTCGTACGCGTTCAGAATAGATGTCGGCGAAGTATCGACGTTTTTATAAATAATATTTTTGGTACGAATTGGAAAACCTCCAGACGGGGAAAGTTGTGGTTCGGCGCCCTAATGAGAAGATATAAAAATCTCAAAATTCAATAAATAATTCCTTCAAGTTGCGCATTCAGCATGAAGCTTGAACTTTTTTGAAAATTTAGTGATAATATCGACTCTTTGAGAAAATTAAAGTTGATGTATGTCCTGTTATAGACGGCGTGGAAATTGCACCCAAAGATCATGATGAAACATGATTAATAGACAGCGGATCTTTATGTAGATGTTACGAGCCAGGGCCGCGAGCAGCACGAGTGGCCGGCGAAGGGTTATTACCCTAGGAATATGGTATCAATTTGTTAGTTAAGGTACGCGGACGAATCCAATGCGTAATTGGGGAGTCGCTAGGATTTTAGACGACGAAGAGGAACCTGATACGATATTAGCGAGCCTCTAGGAATGGAGAAATGAAAATGGAGAAAGAAAAAAGAATGGTGAAACTTCGTGAACGAACCCAATGCGTAATTGGGGAGTCACTAGGAGGTTGGAACAGAGCATAGACGAACCTGATGCATTGGTCAGGGAACTGTTAGGATGCGGACGAACCTGATGCGTTGATCAGGGAGCCGCTACGTTATTTGGTGAGAATACAGACGAACCTGAAGCGTAATTACGTAATCAGGGAGCTGTTAGAATGCGGACAAACCTGATGCGTTAATCAGGGAGCCGCCAGGTTCGAACAGATCTTTGTTCGGACGATTGAGAAATCGCGAACAAACCTGATGCGAAATCAGGGAGTCGCTAGGATTGTTAGTAAGCCTCGTGACAAGTATAATCTAAATTGATATAATCCGAGCGGTAAGATTGTATCGTGTGGGACGTTCAATTCAGATATAATATGTGGAAACATGTAAAAATGCAAGGGATTTATTTGTTGTAATTTAAACTACAATACGTGACGATAGCTTTTTCTAAATTATCACTTGTAAAATTGTGCCTCTCATCGGTTAAATCTTATTGTTTGCAAGCTAACAAACTGCTATTGAATTTGCCTGCTATTGAATTTGCATTATTCATGATATAAATTACGCGATGATCATTTTCTTAGTGAGTCTGATCTTTTTATTTGTCTTACACATGAAAATTGTCATTTTTTCAATAGAATTATTATTAGACTGCGGATTTTATGCAATTACTTTTATGCAGTGATCGCTGATTTATTATTTTCTATTTATCACGACTGTTAAGGGTTGAAACAAGTTTCTCTTTATTCTCTACTATACACAATCGATATAAAAACGAGCAGGAAAACAAATTGCGATATTTCGAGAACGCAACAATAATGATGTGGTAAATTATACCTGGAAAATTTCATAAAAAAGGTCCACATACTTTTGAATGGGGGTGTATTCAGTAGTATGCTTGTCTTACTAACCTTTAAAATGCTTTTCAATTTTATCGTATATTTTCAGCTGGTTCTTCCTCATAATAGTCTCTCCCTTATTGTTTACCTTTATTGTTTAGACGACCGCATATTAAAACTACATCGTGCATTGAATTTCTCAAAGATAAAAGCCTTAGAATAGTAAACTAACTATAAGTCGTATTATCTGATTCTACAACTTCTCACCACGCTTGCATGTGTATGTCTTTTCCAATTGACCATTAAAAACCTCTCTGCTTAAGACAGCAACTGATAAGTAGCTGTAATAACCAGTCTAATTAGACGGTCCAAGACGGAACGATCTTGTACTTTTCTTTCTCCTCTACCTAGCTTTCCCACTTTTAAGTACCGTAATAGTACCCTTTTACGGATATTGCGCCGCCATTGTCTATATACATCGTTGAATAAAATAGTAGCCTACCATATTCTGCTTCCATTGCCAAAGAAACCGGCATTCTAAATACAATGCTATTAATTTCTTTGCGCATAGTACTTGGTAATCACAGTGTTTTTCCACTTTCTGTTACATGCGGCAAGATTAATCTTCCTCTTATAAGAAATTATTGTATAGATATTATTGGTAAAGCATGTATTATATAATAGGAGCCGCTCAAAGTCTAAATAAAATCAATCTGGTCATTTTTATAATATAAAGGAACATGTACCAGTTACTTTTGAGGCTCGGTAGGTTTAATGTTAAAGAAAACATTTGAATCAATTTATAAAAATACACGTTTAATATTATTCAATGATATAATTCCATATTTCTAACAATATATTGCCATTTTTCAGATAACCTGTCAATTCCTGTTTTCCAATGACTCGCTATTGTGTTGGTGAAACTTGTCATTGCCATTTCCGGTAAGTTTTTATTTTATATTTATTTTCAGTCATTGAAACATTACTGGACAAAAGGAAAATACAAAATTATTATAAGGTTGGAGGGAAAATTCTATCGTATTTGAACACTAAACCAACCAACACCGGTTAAAATCACTGGTTCCAGGTTTTTCAGTTTACAATTAGAAAAGTTCTAAAACACAAAGTCTAAATAAAATCAATCTTGTCATTTTTATATGATATATGGGAACGTGTACCAGTTACTTTCAAGGTTCGTTAGGTTTACTGTGAATAAGTTGAAAATAATATAACAGTATCTTAAATTTCTTCTAATGTTTCTACTGTTTTAAATTGCACCTACACATTTTTATCATAAATGCATAAAGTCCGCTGTCTAATGATAACGACTGTCTATTGTCATAGCAACATTTGTGATATGGAATTTTACTAAACTCACGTACATACCTTTAACTGATAGTATGTGGATTATTTTGTTCATAAATATGACATTGAAGGCAGATTTTAAACAGTAATTTTGGAAAAAGGGTTACTGAGCTTATAAGCTATGTACGTCATCATAAAATCGATATACCGTTCATTGGTCTGAGTACTATCATATATGAGGTACAGAATAGACCTAAAATCCAATACGCTCTCCTATTCTAGGCTCATCGGGCACCTGAGCCCCGTTATTACACCTAACGTTAACGATCAACCATAAGCATCCATCTACTTCGTTTAGATTATACATGCCCAACACGGCTTAACAGAAATAAATGCAAGAGACACATGCATTTAAGTATTGCATTAAGTGGTAGCAGTCATGAAATGCAACGGTACAACTATCAGATGATTGCATAAGTTTGTACCCGATTTGACAATAAAATTCAATGGTTATATTTTAAAGAACACAGCTCCATTAATCAATTATATAGTCACCATTCTTTTCTAATTCTAGAATTGTTAGAATTTATTTATTAACAAAATGAATGACATGCCTCATAAGACATATGTAGCACCGTACCAAACGACTACATATACACGTTGTTCGCGACGTTACTAGCCAGAGTTTTCTTTTCGAATACTATTTTGAATCGTAAAAAATGAAAGAGGAGAAAATTATACTGTTTTTTTTTTTACAAATAATATAATAGTGTCCGTAATTTTTGGTATATGCATTGGTATTTTAGAAATGAAGTATTTCTTCCATTTCATTTCATATTTCTTCTGCAGATAAAGTAATGCAGATAAAATGAATAATTACGTTGCTTGTAAACAATAGTATAATTTATTCTTCTTTCATTTTTTTCGAATCACAATAGGTTTCGAAAGAAATTCTACACTAGTAATGGATACGAAAACCCTGTATAGAGAAAATGCAGACGTAAATACACACCACTAACTCAGGACATGAAAAGAGTATGAAAATAGAAGAAAGTAATAATTAGACTGCCAATATTTATGCAAAATGAAAATGTTTTGCATTGATTCAGTGGGAAGTAGGAATGACATAAAAATTGATTTCATCCCTTAAAGACTTTGTTACATTAAAAGCAATATTATAACATTCTCGAATTTTTCAAATCTTTTATTGTTCCATATTCCACCCAACCAATTTCTTCATAAATCCATAAAGATCCGCAATCTAGTAATGATAGTACCGCGATAGGACCACAAATGCAAAATTAAGTCATATTAAACAAAAGAATAATAGTAAGACAATTACTGCAATTTCTGCACTGGTATGAGCTTGGCATAGCCCGTTCATACTAGCTGAAACCAGATCAAAATTCTAGGCATACAAAACTCCCAATGGTAATATAATAATAATTATAATAATAGTAATAATAATAATAATAATAATAATAATAATAATAATAATAATGAACGTTTTTGATGTAACCTTACTTTGTTGCTGTTACAAATCACAATGACAATGCAAATCTAAACTTGTAATATATTTTTCCTGAGTCTACGTGGATATTTTAAAGTTTATAATTAGGAACAATGTGGATATTTTAAAGTTTATAATTAGGAACAATGTGGATATTTTAAAGTTTATAATTAGGAACAATGTGGATATTGTAATTATTTCTGCTATTTAACTGTGAAATGCAGGGGTTAGCTATTAATTTTAAAAATTTTCAGGATAAGATGTTTTAATAAGTACAGGTGCGGTAGTGTTTCATTTATTTTGTTAATTTATTGCTATGAGAACATTACATCTTCAAAGTGTAAAGGTGTGAAGTTCGCCCGGCAATAAGTGGACAAAATTTAGAGAGGGCGAGTTTGGAGTTTCTGATGCCATTACTTCGGGCTTCCTCTAATCCTCGGAAACGTGTGCATCGCTCCTGCACCGCATATTCGCACTCTGAAGGTGGCGAATTGAGGACAGGCGTTGGTGCAATTAGGACAGCAGTCTAACATTGTCATTCCTGATATTTTTCGACAAATTTTTACTGTTTCGTCAGCTTGGAAGAGAAACTACACCAATGATTGGAATTATTATTAAATTATCATTCTTAAAATGTTACTGTGCCCTGGCCAACAATGATAGAATATTAAATGCATATTATTAATTATTATTATTTATTATATACGGACTGAAGCCCTAAGAGTTTACAAAAAAGAAAAGAGAAAGATACAAGACTACTCATCTAATAACAAAGAAGGAACATGCACAAAAAGAAAAAAATATAATAATATAATAATGGTACAATCGATATGGTATTATCATATAATCCTGTGTAGTTGCATTCGAAAATTATGTAAAGATTCAATGAAAAAATCAATACGATTATAAATAGTGCATGATTTTGCAATAATGCGATTCATTGGATTAATTAATCCATAAGTAGATTTTGCTTTAAGTGTTTGAGAACCCGTTCTTGTTCTCAATTCACATTAATAATTAGGAGTGTACGAGAACTCGAAAATCTATGAATCTCGACGATCGAGACGGGTGGGTATCCCGAAAATGGGATTCTTGAAAATGTTCCAGATTCTCGTGGGTTTCGGGATTCTTGAAAATTTCGGGAATTTCAGTACGCAATTATCATTAAAAGACTCCCTTTGGAAACGCCTAAAATATCGGAAATTTCCGTTAAAAATTCCAAAAACCTCGATGTTTTCGAGAATCCCGATACTTTCGAGAATCTCGATAATTTGGAGAATCCTGAAACCTTCGAGAATCTGAAACATTTTCGGGAATCTCGACATAATTGAGAATTTTGAAACTGATTGAGAACTCGTCTCGATCTCGAAAAAAATTCTCGTCCCGTCTCGATTCAATATTTTCGGGATCTTGCATACCTCTATTAATACATATAATGTATTTTCTAGTATTTACTGTTTAATTATTTACGTTGTTTCAAATTGTTCAGTCGTCGACGTTCATCTTGTTGTAATCGTTTGGAAAAATTTGGTGACACCAGTCACGGATGACCACTGTGGTCCCATTGGGATACGGACACCGGTCATCCGTGACTAGCATTGCAGTTGACGCGGTAAAACAATGTGTATGTACCTATATAATGTTTACCAAACATTGTTTTCCATATCAATTATTTCCTTAAACAAGCATAACCGATTTGCACATGACGATATATATGGTCAATATACTGCAGATCTTTATGCAACATAAAAACTGTTATCCTAAAATGAAAAATGTGTTTACTTTTTCATCAACTTGGAAGAGAAACTGCACCAATGATTGTGATTATTGTTAAATTATCAGTCTTAAAATATTATTATTATTATTTATTTTAAACGAACCGAAGTCCTATTATACAAATGTATGCAGTATTATATAATATGACAGAAAAGAATCTTAATCTTAAGTCTTAATCTAAAATTCACATAATTATGGACAGCGCGAAACTAAGCAAATATAGGTACTATTAACGAATAGTAGCAATTTCATTTTGAATGCCTGTAACGTGCCATCGAAAAAATCAATATTATTATAAAATGCGTTTGAGCTAGCAATAATGCGATATTATTGTGCCCTGGACACTGTAATAGAATTTTTACAATGTAAAAATACAATGATAGAATATTAAATGCATGTTATTAATCATGTATTTTCCCTATTAGATGATCGCTCGTAATTACTATCAGTAAAAGTGTCACAGCTTCCAGAAATGGGAAACAGAATTATTTGTCTGGATTTAAATTGAATTTCTACGCCAAAATGTTGAGTGTTCTAAATTTCGTTAAGATCAGCAGAATGCAAGATGGTTAAAACAAGATACAGTATTATATATTTTAGTATTACGTTATTATAAATAAATTTGATTTTATGCAGATTTTGAGGTTGTTGGGTTAATAGTTAAAATGTTAAGAGTCTATATTAATTAAACTTTAAATATATGTATATGTAGTTTTATATATATTACATAGATTATATATATTATAATAAATATATTATTATATAATACATATATAAAAAAATTGTGTTCGTATATTTTACGCTGTGAATACTGCATAATTTCTATGAATATAAATGAATCAATGAAACATATTGCTTAATAGTCTATCCAATGAGAAATTCAAATATGAAAGCGTAACTTGCAGACTCCCGCCTATTTGGAGAAATAACATGTTAATGAAAGAGAATTATCTAACGTCTGAGCATGTTGGCACTTGTCGAACTCAGAAGCAGGCCTTCAGACACGATTACTCATCCATGTGCTTTTCTTGACAATGTGTAAAATAATAATTGGAACCTCTGCATTAGTTTAGGTTGAGTTCTATATAAAAAAAACTTGTGTCACTGTTTATTTAGCCGAGAAGGTTCGAACAGGATCAGAACAAATTATTTTTTTAATATTACAAGCATTTTTTTATAGTTCATAATATAGTAAACGGAAAACAAAATCTTATATTAATCGATCATTCACTTTTTTCTGTACTGTTGTTTAATAATCTTATATTTTCCACACTTGTTACTGTGTCTTAACCCGTAGCGAAGTACCGTGCACCAATTTTACTTCATGTTCCACCTGACATTTGTTGATATCTTTTCGTTTCAAAGAATGATCATTGAAAAGTCACAAAGATTCCGTAAACAAATTGGTGTAAAGCATTACTTGTGTTTCCACTGTTTAAATGAAATCCTCAATTGTACGGCATAGGCAAATTCGTTAGCTAACGTAAGCCATGTACCGTAAAATTGTTTCCCGCGAAGTACATTGTACTGCTTATGAAATTTTCGCTATTATAATCGTCGCGTGTTCTCGCAAAGTTGTCCAACAACTTGGGGTAGCAGATTAACCAGCAATGTATATAGGGGAGGAGACGTGTGGTAAAGTGTTACAAACAGTCTCACTGTTGGACCTCTCATGTATGAATAAATACTAACCACTGCAGCGCATAACAATTTTGTTAGAATTCTCTTCATTTCGTAGAAACAGACTTACGAGGTTATCATCTACGGGAATTAGCTAACATTATAATTATTTTTTACACAATTCTGGTAATAAGATTGTGTTGATATCTATCTTAGTTTCTTAGTAATAAAAGAGAAAAAAATTTCGATTGAAAATTGATACAGGGTTAGTTCACTGTTTTCTGAAAACGTTCTATGAACTGCCTAGAAATCAATGTTTAAATTGTGTAGTATCAAAAGATAGTAACGATTGCATAGGAGAACCCAACGATCGATCCACATTTAGTTTAGTTTTGTTCAATTTTAAGTAACAATAGGCTCGTACTTTATTCGAAAGTGCTCGATTCTGTACGGGTGACAGGTACTACGTCTGAACGGAGCGCAGGTCAAACGCGAACAAGTTTTAGGGCATTGTAAAGGTCAGACACGTTGAGACAGTTCAATGCTTTTCGAGGATCGATCGTTTTAAGATGGTTGAACATTCCGAGGCTGCGATTCTATCTACATATATACACACACATATATACACGTTCTCCTTTGTCTATAGTTTCAACATCGCGAATTTCCTTCGATTCAGAATCAAACAATAATGCACAGTGGTGGCCATATACTTACGTACAGTTAATAAAATTAAATATTATTTTCTGTACGCTTATACATTAAACAAGTATACAAAAATCAATTGTATTTTTTTTATAAGTTTACAATATACTATTTATTATTTATTTATTTACTTTATTTATTTACTATTTATTATTTATTTATTTACTTTATTTATTTACTATTTATTATTTGCTTTATTTATTTACTATTTATTATTTACTTTATTTATTTACTATTTATTATTTACTTTACTTATTTACTATTTATTATTTATTATTTAACTACTATAGTTAAAAAGTTTTTTATATTTTTATACTGACGTGTCAAACATATCTGCGGACGTCTCTTTAAATCATAATTATAGTACATTAATATTTCGTATGTAGTCCCTTATTTTTTGCGGCATGGATTCGATAAGTGATGATGTGTCGCGTAGATATATTACTGTATTAAAGTTGGTATTATAATTAGAATAAAGATTTAAATCGATTAGAGATGGGAATGCGCCCGTCGATTGTATAACGCGGCAAGTTCAATTAGAAGAAAAACATAGAACGATCGTTGTTATTAAAATAAATGAGTTGTGTTGTTTGAATAACGTGACATGTTATTAATGTTTGATTAAAATGTTCATACGATAAATATATATATATATATATATATATATATTATATACA
This sequence comes from Lasioglossum morio, assembly GCA_916610235.2. Classification (NCBI taxonomy): domain Eukaryota; kingdom Metazoa; phylum Arthropoda; class Insecta; order Hymenoptera; family Halictidae; genus Lasioglossum; species Lasioglossum morio. The sequence continues at coordinate 5,309,138 of OU744333.1, forward strand.
TTAAATGCTGTATATTTATTAAACGTTTAACAACGTAGAGCTGAGTATCACAACAATAAGTCGAGCACATCTGCTAGCAGATATCGAATTCCATGCTTCCTGTACAATAGTATACAATTCATCAATACTTTTCGGCTTTTGTTTTTTTTATTTGTTTGTTGACATCGATCCACAGCATCTCGATTGAATTCAGATCCGGAGATTGCGTCGGACACTTCATTACGTGAATATTATTGTCACTAAAAAATATATTGACGATTTTTGCGGAATGTTTCGGATCACTATCCGCTTGATGGATCCATTCTTGGCATGTATTCTTCAGCGAATGGTAGCAATACATATTTTACATTGTCTTATTAAAATTGTTCGAGGAAGAAAATTAATATTCATTTGGTTCTAGTACCTTAGTTTGCATTAAAAACCCGCACTCCAGTTATAATGGTTGATGACATCTCTTTCATTGGATATTACGGAAGCGGAATCGAGCATACTCGTGTGTGTATTTTACAATAGTGTGCAAGATCCAATTACTATTGAAACGTGACACGAGGACGTCGGAAAGTGCAATATATCCGTGATGAAGACAGATGACAAGCGTTATCATGCGGATAGGTGAAAGATATTGGTCAGAACGATGTTAACAAGCTACTACCAAGTATCCGAGTATGGGCGCAATGAAAGTATAACAAAATGTAAGACAGTTTTAGGAATTGATTCAGTTTGAAAACATAGAAAGATTTTGTTTCAAATACGTAGCATTTTTTCTAGTAATAAATACTTTTGGCAAATTTTACTGTTATTAAAAGATGGCATCTTATATTTTAAATTAGACTTTAAATATATGAATGCTTCTGGGAATGTCCCAAATGTAAACATGTTCAATTTCATTAAGAGCACATAATTTGATAAAACTATGTAAAAGTATGAAAATGAGATTTTTTAACGTTATGATACATCTGACGTTATAATTTATCTTTGTACTTTATACCGCTACTTTTTCATCATATGCAGCTCTATTTTTTATACACCTTTAATTAATTTGTCCTTCATCCTTCTTGGTGATAAAATTGCGAGCATGAATAAAAGCTCAAAAAGTACATGACTGATATCTAATGATTACTCTGCATATTACTAGCTTCCATCGGTAAGAAAATTATATTTTTGTGTTGAATTTAACATACTTTTTTTATGAAAATATTACCGAAAAGGAATTAACTTTTTGTTTGCAACTCTAGAATTCATAATTATGCTATTTTACAACATAAATTATCTTTTAATGAGGGCAACAACAATAAAGATTCTGGTTAAGAACCATTCCGATTTTTCTGTTTTAATTCACTTCGAGAATTCTAATCACCTAGGTACGCTATCGAGTTGTAATTTTGAAACATGGCTTACTGAGGTCGAGACAAAATCGAGAAGCATTTCATTATAATTGTCATAAAAATTACCATTTATGAGAAAAAAGTAACTAAATAAAATATGAAGAAAGATTATAATATTAAATGCACCATAACTTCAACCCTTTTAGTGATGACCAAAAAATTGAACTTGAGCAGAAAATATCGAGCAAAACAAATATAAATAATGGAAATCGATAAATAAGAATGCGATAAAGATTGTAACATTAGCATAAAATAAAGTTGTCATATATTAATAATATATTCGAATAAGGTAAGATTCTAATATCATTAGAAATTCACAGGCAAATTAGAATAGATCAACAACGTCGGGACTGGGTGGAAGAATGAGAAAGTTTACGTTTCTACTCAATGTAGAGCGATATATCATTGTCGGCACTTTTTGCGAGTGTGCTAACGAGATGATACATCATTATTCGGCGCTAAATACGTTAAAAACAAATGTAAATTGTTGAATTCCTACGTTAACCCAAGAATGCCCATTTAATAGTTGTAAGGTGGAAAGATTGATAATGTAAACGGCAAATTTACACAATTGAGGTGAATATAAACTACTGAGTGATCAATATTCAACCAACGAAACTTACCGTTGCTGAGATATTTGAATGTTTTCATTCTATTATTTTCATTATGGAACGTAGTCGATTTACATTTGACATAGTGAGCATATATCCTCGAATACGTTCGATAATGAAAGTAATAGAATGAAAACAGTGAAATATGTCAGCAACGGTAAAGTATTAGGACAAATTCACTTTAGTACTTTTATAGTCTGAGTACGCAAGTCTATCGAAATCGAGAATAAAAAATTCAACATTCCATTGAAGAGAACAAATGTAACCTCTGTATCTTCTGTACGCCTCCACATGCAAGAATATCATTTACAAATATGTCTCTTATATCGATCGTATTATGTTAATAACAAAAGTTTAATGTTCTCGGCGCTAATATCGATTGGTATAACCTAGATCGTTTCGAATATATTCAGTATCTTGACAACAAGCATTGACGACACACGTACAAAACGTGTATCACGATGTCCACATTAAAGTATTAAATCACATCAAAAACAAGTAAGTTAGTTTTATGAACAATATTTACAAACAATTTGTGTTATTACATTCAAGCAGTTTAATAGTATATTTTGAAAATTGTACAATAAATATATATTTTTACAGACGCAATGCAAATACATCTTGAAAAGGATTCAAACTAGAATCGAAACGTCGATGATGATTTGATAATCTGTAAAATTGTTCTTTGATTTCTCAGTAGTAATTGATCGAACCGTAGCGCCGAGAACATTAAACTTTTGTTAATATCATTTAAACCATTTATACCATATCTTTACCCCTTGCCATATTTTAACGAGTCAGACTCATCATGGAGATTTTAACAAAGTCCAACAAATATGAATGTTACGCGTTTCGTTTTAGATGAAATAAAACTTGATTCGTTTGCAATTAGTATTTAAGCATTAAAATAAACGTAGCCATACAAAAATGATCTTTTCCCTGCTGCGACATTTTTCGGGGTAAATACGTTTTAGTGACTGTAACTGTAAAGAGAATGACACAGCAAGGGGTTAAATCCTACTACAACTTCTATACGTAACATTTTCTCATATTCTTTGAAATAACCAAGATATTCAAGTGGACAGAGTTCGTGGGACACACAGTGTATGTATATACTGTTAAAACTATTGAACGGTGCTTGCCTAATTTCTTCATGGATTAAGAAGTGGATTAATTAAGTGGAGTACACTACACAGCGAAAGTATACATATGTATATTAGAGCATTGCAACACTTTAGTTACCTGATACCGCCCCTTGTTATATCGTAGTTGAGAACTCGATTGCCGTGAAGCCACTGGACAACGCTGTACTGAACTTGCATCGCTATATGGCGTATAACGCACAATAGTTCGATGGTGCTATCGGCCTCGTAGTACTTGTCCCTCAGGGGGTCACCCAAGGCGTCCACTATTTGGACGGACGGCGCTGAAAACAATATAACAATTCCATATTAATTTTATAGGTATAATTGTAACATATACTGGATGAGTCATTATACAGGGTGTATTAGATATTTATTTGTCATTGCCGAGATTAGCAAACACGCTGTGTAAAATATATCCTCAACGTTCTCACCCTGTACGCCCTACGATTTAATGTATTTGTAGAATGAATTGTGCATAGCGCCATCAACCCTTAGCACTCGAGTGGCGCCTCTGAGACGCCACTAAAAATTGCTGTACTATTATTTAAATAATTCTTTACACTATCAGATATAAAGGTTTTGTTTATCTCGATCACCAATTTTTAATAGAAATTGTGATTTCGACCACTATGTATTATGCCGACACATGGTCAACACGTGGTTTTGAAATGTTAAATTCAAAGTAAATTTGTTCCTAAGCAAACGCAATTATATTCTTGAAGATGGTCTTAACCTAGACCGAAACGTTGAATTATAAATTTGTACAACTGCTTAGGAAATTAGTAACATAGGATCGAACCTGTGCGCCGAAATCACAATTTCTACTATCAGATATGCCGGTATCTAACCAATTATTACACATTTAAGTATTGTATGAGGTATTATATCAATTTCATATTTATCAAATTTAAAAAAATCATAGAGAATGGAAATATTGTAGGTCAGAAGAAACGTTTAATTTTCGAGTTAAAATAGCTCCGAGTGCAAAGGGTTAAATGTGCCCCTGAAGAATATTTTATACAAAACATTTTTTCATATTCCTGCTGGTTTCCGTAATAATTGACTGTCTCAAGATAAATGGACCACCCTGTATGTACACAGTTCTTCACAACATCTATTAAAGTTATCCGAAACGTACACGGTTATCCGAAAAACGCAACTATTCCTTTATTTCATTTATTACCTCTCTTCGGGGTATGCATCTCAGCGGCTCGCTAATTACAGTTGAGTACCGACACGACACAACAATGTTTCATGCCGTACGATTTTGTCAAAGCTTGCATCGACGTAACGCGACGACAGTCTGTCTCAAATAAAACATGCGTTCCTTTGTCCTTTACGATACATCCCAACACAATTTCCATACCATTTCTGACATAGAGAGAGAGAGAGAGAGCTCTTTTTATATCGTGGATATTGAAATACGTGCTGTTAAGCAAATATACCTACAGTCAGATATGCTGACAGCTAAGAAAGGTATTGAAACCGTATGGACACGCGAGTGCTGACTAGACGAAAATAAAACTCGAAGTAGAATACTACCTGCTCTATACGAATGATTGAGTACGCTTTCCTCATAATTGGAATTTCAAATGTAATAACTAGACTGCGGATGTTTATGCATTTTTCAATTTTTGTAGACAAATTTTAAGAAAGTGGTACCATGTTCTATGTTCATTGGTAATAGATAAATTGATAAAGATAATGTTTAGATCGATTATGTATTTTCAATTAATTTGTCTCGTCTACAATGCTCCATTGAATATGTAACACCATGTCTGCGCGTTTCCAATGTGTCTCGCTCTCACGTTGGTTCAAACATAATGTGAATATAGGGCGGATCTGCTGAAATGAAACTACGAGAACGCGTGGACCGCGAAGGGATAATATCACAAAACTAGTTAGCATAGGGTGGTGTTTGTTTGAAACTTGTTTGGAAACACAAATAATTTAATATACAATATCAAAGTGTGTTGCGTGTTGCCGTATCACTGTGCGTGGCAGTAGGACGTGTTCTGATGCTTGAATGTAAAGAATATTTGTGTTTCTATTGGTTGGTATACATACATATGTTCGTGTCGCTAGTGGTGGCGAGAGAAAGAGATAAATTTCTTGTACAAAATACCTTTATCAGTTTGTTCATATAATACAAATATGTACTGCTGTGTGCTGTCAATAAATAAATACATTATAAATCAATACAAATGTTCAGCGAACAGACTGTTATATCAACTTGAAATACCTTACATTGTTTTAAATGCTCTTGAACCAACAATATCGTGTGAATATACAAATTTATAATTTAGTGTATACAAACATTTTCGGCTGCTATTCAGTTAAAGGGACCACAAATTTTGGACTTTTCAAAGTACAATCCTGCAGATTTTAACGAGAAAACGCCGAAATTCAAGATTCAACCCCAAGAATTCAGTGGATTCAAAGTTATATGTGTTTAAAGTTCAGTGATTTTCACCGTTTTTAACTCACTGCTCTACCAGCAGGCCCCCTCGCCGACCAAACTATTAACCAACTTGGACCATATCTTCTCTTTGATTTAATTACTCTATAATTACTCTTTGATGACAGCTTGTCCAAGAACGAAGTGTACATCTGAACGATAGTCGCTCTACATGCTATCTAACGGCACCGCTCGGGCTCGTTAGACGACGAGCGATATTCGCTACGTATCAATATGGCGGCGCACAGTGGAGCGAACGGGGAAAAAATCGCACGTCAGGATATAACTTGTTGCAAATTATGCAACACACTTAAAGGTACATATCCAACCAGATTTTCACTGCCAACTCCTGCAAACCTGGCAGTGAGACTATTTTGTTTCTAACTATAGTCAGTCACCTGTATCCGCGTACGTCCTTTAAAACAGAATAACTTTTTTAAACTTTCACAAAACTCTAAAAATTACTATTTATTATATTTAGTTTTAGATTTGACAACTCAGACTTCAGACCACTATAACGGATGCTTTAAGGGAATCTAGGTGCACGGTAGTCACCTGCCAAGTTCTCGCACTACCTCCTTTTTACACGAAACAACTTAGCCGTTTTTTAGAGGTTTATAACTCTGCACTGGAGGCAGATGGAGAGATGTAATTTCGTACACTTGTTAAATGCTATCATGTCTCAATATTGAAAAAACATTAATATTCCAACATTAGTAGGTTCCGAGATATAGGACCTCAAACATCGCTAAATTTCTGACTGACTGACTGACTGACTGACTGACAGATCATCAATACCTTTTGGGTACTTCCCATTGACCTACAAGCTTGAAATTTGGTATATAGGTCCACCATAACAAACACTCAAAGGAATAATTATCAAAGTTTGAAATTTTACACTTTAAAGGGGTCGTATTGACAAAAACATTACGAAATAGGTACGTAGGATAGAACATAGCAGCATAACATACCCAAGCATACGTTTTATTAGCTTCGAAGTCGCAACAAATACTGATGAAAAAAAACAATCAACAAAAATTGAAGAAATCCCAACAAAAACATCCTGTAAACAGGAACCAAGTTCCTATGGCCGTAAAAAGTTGTGAGATCAAACAAAATACGGCCAAATTCGTTAGCTTAGAAATACCTCTTGCAATACTGAAAAAAGCGTTTGTTAAAATTAGTTTAAAAGAACGCTATTTAATTTTTAAAGAGTTACATGCAGAACTAAATTATTCAAAGTTGGCCTAACACCTTTTATAGCCATTGGTTTAAAAAGTAACAATATTGAAAAAGGTACAATGTTAAAAAAGTTATCGTATTTTTAAGAGTGTCCGAATATTAGTGGGTGTCACTGTATCTGCGAAATTTTAATGAATACCTATGGCTTTTAGAAAGACGAAAAATGCAGAGAGGATCGTATTTTATTGGTGTGGGGTGTAGGCATTCTACGTTAAACTGTAAGCGGAACGAAAAGTCACTTGTAATGTGAAAGAGATAGCAATTGCCACACGGTGGAATAGACAAACGGAAACCACCAGTGTGAATCGCTTGACTTGGCTACGTTTGTTTTGTTTTTGAGAGCATCTACATATACATACACACTAGCGCTCTGCAACGAGCATGGGCGGGTATGGGCGGGTGCGATCGAATTTATCCGAACGCTTCGTCAGCATTGCCTGAACCGTTCGCCCGGAGCGGAATCAGATCGGGAACCGAAACATTTTTATCCTTCCAAACCTGCCCGAACAGAACCGGAATCAGATCAGGGCCCGCAACTCCTATCCGCTGCGCCGAAATCCGCTCGATTTTACTCAATTTTACACATTTTAATCTCCGAGCCTGACGCTCCACGTTTTCGCTTGCTATGCATAATTTAAACCGTTTCCTGGTTTCATATTCGCATTTCATCATACTATTTTAATATACTAATATATTAGTTATGTCACACAATTCTTATTTTTACCATTACTGAGTAGCAATATTAACCCTTTTCGCTGCCATAATTTTGTCGTACGTACACTCCCGTCCATAAATCACAGGGCACTTACTTATCTTCAACAAAATGGTAATTAGAACATACGAGCTACCAGCTTGATTTTATCGTTATTTTGATTAGATGTAACTACTTTTTTTATATAAACTCTTTAGACCCTGAAACAAGTCGATTTTGCTTTACAATTTATTATTACAATAATACAATTTGATTTTAGAATGTTACAGGCGAGATTCAAATGGATGACTTACAATCTATGAAATAATAGTGGATACAAATACAAGCTTTAATATTATTTTCCGCTATAAACATATAGATAAGTACTTAGGGATACTTGGTAGCCCATTTTACATAACGAATCCAAATGATTGTTCCTTTGAACGTCATACTTTTCGCACTGCCAGATGACATGGTTTAAAGTTTCGTCACTTTGATCACAACCACACTTGCAGTTGGAAATTATGTTTACATGTGCCAATGAATGCCAATACTGATATGAACTAGCTCAAAAAAAATGCCTGACGTAAGTTCCCTTTCCCAACTTCAAATCATTATTTTGTTGAGTTGTGTCATTGTTCTTGCTGGGCTGCGATATGTTGTTATGGACAATTCCCTTAGTGACACTCAAGAAATTTTAGTAATCGCTTGTTGTTTATTAAAAAAAATTGAATTAAAAATTAAATTACGATTAATTCAGATTAATTAATAAAGACTTGGAAAACTGAAAATTTATACACATTCGAATATTGAAGAAGTTGACGAGCTTATTATTGTAATTAATTATACTCTACCTCTATACTTTAGTCTAGCGTATGTATTTCTTATTTGAAAATATAAAAATATTCTTGAACAGTAAAGCAAACAAATCCTATAAATATTCTTGTTATTACTATGAAGATAGAAGGTAGAATATGATATTGAAGGAATATTAAACAGCTTCAGCTTGGAACATTCAACGGCGCCAATAAATAATGTTAATGTGTTATTGTTTACGTGTAGGTGTGCTTCACGAGCTAGGCACAATTCAGGCTTGATCTTTTATCCACCATTTTCTGGACCATTTCCAATACCGAGTTTATTATGCAACCCCTGCGGTTCAAGAACGTAGAAATACGAGATGAAATCTTGAATGGCGAGAGAGAAACGGTTCGAACCCGGTATATTTTACAAGAGCTCCGCGATTTTCTGTGGTTACCGGGTACGAATAGCGAACCACAAGACGAATACAAATAGCGTTGTTTAATACTATACTATACAGTTTTATCGATCTTGTCAGCAACCGCGAAATTACATGTTTATGTACTTTGAAATGTGTAAGCAAGAAACATGTTGACTTCAGGATTTTTAATATTTATTAATTGGATCTCAACCTTACAACGTTTCTCATTGCCTTTGTAAATAACAACGAAGAAATAATAGAAGTGATAGCGTGTTCTTTTTCAACCATTTGCACTCGGAGCCATTTTAACTCGAAAATTAAACATTTCTTCCTCCCTAGTATAATTCCATTCTATATGACTCTTTTCTTTTGATAGACATCAAATAGCTATAGTAGCTCATACAATACTTAAATGTTTAGTAATTGATTAGATACCAACAAATTGAATCATGTAAACAATATTTTGAAGAATGGTGTAGCAATTTTTAGTGATGACTCTGTAGTCAAAGACAAATGGGTATTTTAATTTGCTAAAATTTTAGGATTTCAAATTTCCTACGACAAATTGTAATATTAATTTTATTACTCGAAAGCATAACGGTTATTATTCCTATATTTAGAAATAATTAGAAAACTGCGGACCTTCATGCAAAGTAAAAATTATCTGCATAGATTGCAAAGCCCAGCAGGTAAATAAAAATTTCTTTCATGTTTTAATTATCTTATTAAGATGAAACTAATACACTGACGTCCTTAAACCTCTTTAACATGTTTGCTACTTCAAATTGTACGTAGTAATTTTTATCATATTTGCATAAAATTAGTAACGATACTGGAATCTTTTTTTAATTAGGAGCTAATAGCGATATTATTTCGGATTACTCGATAAAAATTTGGTCGATGTCGAAATGTTATGTGTTATCATTTCGTAGCAGGGGTAGTAGCACCTTTACCTTTCTGAGCGTACTAGGTATACACGACCAGCGCGCAGTTCGACTGAAAATTTCCCTTTGCACTTTTTGGATCCTTTCCAGTGCTTCAAGCGTGGATGCCTTAAAGAAATGCATGTCTGCCAGTAAAGAGTAGAGAACATGTAGAATATCTGAGAGATATACATTTTAGTGAAACGTAAGTACTGAACCCTATCAGAACTTTATTTCTATGCATGAAATGAAAACTTTAATATTAATCATGAAATGGAGCTGTTAGATAGTAATATGCATTATTTATAGTACTAAAGTGATGCTTCATATGTAAAAGTTTTATCGTTGGTAAAATTTTGTTAATTACAGTAAATAACTTACTATAAGTAACACATCGAATATTCCTAATTATTATATTTATTCGTATTCTTTAATAACGATATTAACAATTTTCATTTTCGCAGGCAAGTTTCAAGAAAGTGAGAACAAATGAAATCTTGTTTGTACGGCTGAAATAAAGCAAATTCTATTCTATTCAATGTAATAAATAAGTTACCGTGATAATCAACCTAATAAAGATAATTAAAATAGATTAAAGAGAAACAACATTTTATATTTTTATGGAACACAAGATCGTTAAATGAAATTAAAAATAGAGATTACGTTAACTTGCATTAAGTTGAAATGAATTCTTTAGATTGATCTGTTAATTTACAGGTGACACAGTTTTTACTACGTTCTCATTTTTAATATAATAAATATGTTTTTATAATAATCAACCTAATAAAGATAATTAAAATAGTATAACAGAGAAACAACATTTCATATTTTTATGGCACACAAAATGGTTAAATGAAATTAATAAAAGAGATTACGTTAAGTTGCATTAAGTTGAAATGAATTCTTTTGATTGATCTTTTAATTTACAGGTGACACAGTTTTTACCACGTTCTCATTTTTAATATAATAAATATGTTTTTATAATAATCAACCTAATAAAGATAATTAAAATAGTATAACAGAGAAACAACATTTCATGTTTTTATGGCACACAAGATGGTTAAATGAAATTAATAAAAGAGATTACGTTAAGTTGTATTAAGTTGAAATGAATTCTTTTGATTGATCTTTTAATTTACAGGTGACACAGTTTTTACCACGTTCTCATTTTTAATATAATAAATATGTTTTTATAATAATCAAACTAATAAAGATAATTAAAATAGTATAACAGAGAAACAACATTTCATATTTTTATGGCACACAAGCTCGTTAAGTGAAACTAATAATAGAGATTGCAGAGTCAAAAACTATAAGAGATGGTTACCGCGATGAAAAAGACGTTCGACTTTAAAAGATTTTGTAAAATACAATATAAAAATTGATTTGTCTTTGCTACAACTTTAGTGTTTCAAACAAAATATACAGATTCCTGAGGTATATTTTTAAACACGTATTAAAAATAACAAAGTTTCAGTAACAGGTAAGATTTTTTATTAGACGTAGAATGAAGTAGAAGAGAGAAACTGAAAACGCTTAAATAAATGTTCTGGGCAGTTTCGTTGGGTAAATATTTATATACCCTATAAATATTCACACCAATTTTGTGAGAAATTAATATGTAAATATTACTGTTTCGAAGTTTTTCTTTGTATTCCCATTAATTATAATTTAACATAATTATTACTTTGTGATTACCAGACTGCAGATCTTTATCCACTTACAGAAAATTGAGAAGATGAAATTCAAAATTGTTGAAAAATTTTAAAAATTTAATATGTCAATGTATCACTTCCCCACTACCAAAAATCATTAAAGGAAGAAATAACATTCGAGTAGGTTTCAATTTCTTGCAATCGATGCAGACAATTTTTAGATGCAAACTAATAGTTTAAAATTATTTTCTAGCAATTGTGTAAGTAGCAATTTCAAGAAAATAAGTAGAACAGAACCAGGTCAAAACCGATAAGGTCTTTCGCAAATAAATATCGATGAGCTCCGGTCGTTTGCGGGATTTGCCAAAAGATGTCGGAGGATAATCTAGATAAAACTACCTTGGGATACCGTACACTAGTGAACGAAGCAGATACCTATGTAGAAAATACGAACAGAAGTGAATTACCATTACCAGTAAGAAGTGTAATCGGTCGAAAAATCAATACATACATGTAGCGTATAAGAAATAATAAAATAAGTGGAATGGTGTTCTAGTTAATCGGAAATTAAAGTAGACATATCTCATGGGAGTGGAAGACTTTGATATGTGACGTTCTTCCTCCGACGTTCGTCCTAGTCTCATTTTCTTCGAAATTTTCTCCCGTCCTTGCAAGTATCTCATAAGTGAACTTGCAAACTGTCTACTTAAGGATGATGTATATGCTAGAGGATGAAATTAGAAGTAAAATACCGTTTTCTGCTAGTTGTTACGAATGGTTTGCGTGTCAGTGTACTCGACTACGATAGTGGTCTGTATTCCAATACTTTTCGTATCAGAAGTTTAGACGCACCCTATTATTTTAACAAAAACGAAGAGGAGACCAGGGCTAATTGACTAACGGGGTTAGTCGACTACTTCATTCTAATTATAATATTATAAATAAAAAATCGTTGAATGCTATCGGCGCTACAGTTCGATCGTTAAATACACAAAAAATAATAAATTAACTAAGCAATTTTGCTAATTTTATATAATCGACGTTTCGGTCACAATTTGGACCATTTTCAAGATTAATAAATTGCGTCTGTAAGAAAAATAAAACATTTTTAACTTGATTGAAAGAAAATTATATTTTATCAAGTTAAAAATGTTTTATTTTTCTTACAGACGCAATTTATTAATCTTGAAAATGGTCCAAATTGTGACCGAAACGTCGATTATATAAAATTAGCAAAATTGCTTAGTTACTTTATTATTTTTTGTGTATTTAACGATCGAACCGTAGCGCCGATAGCATTCAACGATTTTTTATCAACAATATTACGATCGATATAAATAAGTTTATATAATATTATAAAGTAGAAAGTGTTATACTGTAAGCTATAATGTATGCTATATTTATGTAAACTTTGTGCAACTCCAATTGTAGTACGTGCTTTACTAAAAATATTTATATAATAATTTCTTATAAAATATCATTAGTACTATTTCAATACTTAAGGTGGTTCGGAACCCACCATAAACAGTAGGTCCCGCTGAAAAGGCGATAGTGAGAATGGAAAGAGGGGGAAGAAGATTGGTAAATGAATTTGAAACCCTGAGGGGGCCAAATATCATGTTACATACATACTATTTCAATACTTATAAAATAAAAAATCTTGAACCGCTCATTTTGACCATGGAGGTAGGTTTAGTGTCAAACGAGAACACCTAAATATTATTGTTATTTAAGATCGTATACAAAGACTGCTTAGGACAAAATTAAATTATTTAATGTAACACGTTGAGCTATGATAGAAGAAAAACAGTTCTTTAATTTTCAATGTGTTACTTATACAGTGGAACTCTGTTTATATGAACTGTATTTATATAAACGAAATTTTAGCAATGCCTGGTTAACTGAATTTCTATAAAATGAACCGAATACCATAGTCAGCAGTTGGAAACAGGTGGACTCCTATTATGTGAATCTCCCGATTATGTGCAGCAACTTGTGTCCCGACAGGTTCATAGAAATGGTGTTCTACTGTATTGTAGCATGTTTCCACCACTTGACCCAAATTGCCATATTTCGCATGACTTGTGTATTCGTCATTAGCTAAAAAATTGCCATAATTTCATGACAAGTATAATCGTCATTAGCTAAAAAATTTCCATATTTTCGTGATGAATTTATTCAAAATTAATTTTAAAAATTGCCATATTTTCGTGGCGAGTATAGTGGACATAAACATCGCAAGGGTGAAATCTATTATCAATAACATTAAAAATATATTTATGCGAATTTCGAAATTATTGTGGTAAATACGTATTTTGATTTTGTCGAATTAACTATTCACATGTAATCAATTAAAAAGAAAAACCACTTCAATATTCCATATATGTATATTTATTATGCAAAGGTAGTAACATCGAGCAAATTCAATTGATCGAACGATTAGTTCCATCATTAGGTAATTAAGAAGATTGAATTATACTTTTATGTAAATTTCAAAATTATTTTGGTGAATACGTATTTTGATTTTGTTGTATTAACTATTCACATGTAATCAATTAAAAAGGAAAACCACTTCAATATTCCATATATGTATATTTATTATGCAAAGGTAGTAACATCGAGCAAATTCAATTGATCGAACGATTAGTTCCATCATTAGTTAATTAAGAAGATTGAATTATACTTTTATGTAAATTTCAAAATTATTTTGGTGAATACGTATTTTGATATTGTTGTATTAACTGCTCACATGTAATCAATTAAAAAGAAAAACCAATTCAATATTCCATATATGTATATTTATTATGCAAAGGTAGTCACATCGAGCAAATTCAATTGATCGAACGATTAGTTCCATCATTAGTTAATTAAGAAGATTGAATTATACTTTTATGTAAATTTCAAAATTATTTTGGTGAATACGTATTTTGATATTGTTGTATTAACTGCTCACATGTAATCAATTAAAAAGAAAAACCCATTCAATATTCCATATATGTATATGCATTATGCAAAGGTAGTCACATCGAGCAAATTCAATTGATCGAACGATTAGTTCCATCATTAGGTAATTAAGAAGATTGAATTATACTTTTATGTCAAAATTATTTTGGTGAATACGTATTTTGATATTGTTGTATTAACTGCTCACATGTAATCAATTAAAAAGAAAAACCAATTCAATATTCCATATACGTATATGCATTATGTAAAATTCAGCCGAGCCAATTCAATTTGTCGAGCGATTAGATCTATCATTAGCCAACTAAGAACATTAAAAAGTTTAACGTTTTGCGGTTGTAATTTATAGTGTTCATGAGAATGTTCTCTGTTTTATGACTGAACACGCAGACTGGTACATACGTTGGCAACAAATTTAAATTCAACATGCATAGTTTTGGGAAGCAATGCAACAATGGGCCAACTACTCAGCCATTGTTTTTCCTTACTATGCTACGGTACGGTACGTTCAGTTGCGGGTATATCTGTGAGCTGTTCGTAACTGCAACAGATTCTAGTGAAATTAATGTATAACTACCTACATACATATGTAGTCTTCGCCAAGTTCCGTGAGAATCTGATCGACGCCTCGACCTAACTATTCGTTAACATGTTCAAACTTTTGGAAAATTTTCCAAAAAATTAACATCCAATATCATTTATAATAATGAATTCTAAGTCATTATTTACCGATATTGTTTATTCATTTCTGCTTAGAAACTGTAGTGAAATAGTAATTTTTTGTTTCTTTTAATATGATTATTAGGTTGAAAATAATGTAACAGTATTTTTACATTCTTCTAATGTTTTCATAGTTTCGAATTACACCTACTTATTTTTGCCATAAATTCATCAAATCCGCTCTCTATTTATTAGGCTTTGTTTACAATCATCATGACGAGCGTACCTCGTTAAAATATGTCAAGGGGTTAAACTGCTCCGTTTCAAATTCATCGCTATTTAATATCAATAAAATATTAAACTGTTTTATTCGTTTGCATTATGCTTCTATAATATCTTAAATTTGTTTAGCGGCTTAGTTTTTTGATTATGATAATCAACTGTTTCGCCAATGGATCGTGTCATGTTGACTATGTTAACCTCGGACACATTCATAAACAGAAACTAGGACAAACAGCAATTACGTCGAGAAAAGTAGCGAACTTTAGACGCCAAGTGTGATACCGCGGCGGACGATTCTGACGAGTAACGCCTAGAAGCGTTGCAACTGGGGATAAAGCTCCCGGGAAGTCGATAATCTCCGCGAATTTGTTCTCCCTCTCTGGTGCAGTGGTCTCGTTATAATAGTAAAAACTTTACACAGGTTTATCTGGGTGCAAGTTTAAGATTAAAATGTAATCCTTTCTGTCGCCAAAGCTGCAGAAAATGAAACACCACGAGGAACGATATTACAGTCTTATCCTTTAAGCCTGTGCAATTGAAAATTTTACACCTGAAGGCGAATTGAATTCATAACTATTCTACCAAATAAGAGATTAAGCAGGATACATATTCCGCTTAACTTGAACACGTCCCAATATCTACATAAGAGCCGTACATTTCTAAGTGGCACAAGTCCATTTGTTAATTGGTTTTTGTTGTAGTTACTAAGGTGTACAACTTGAAGTCAACTGTCATAAACGGTTAAGTATATTCTAGGAGTGCAAGGGGTTAAATTACACATCAATTTTTTACTTATTTACAATTAAAGAAGATATTCTAGGGGCCACACTTAAGTGAGACACTCTGTATATAGCTATTCGTTTTTTTTATATACTGTAGGATAAAGAGTTAGTAATTATAAACAGCCGACGAGACAGTTGGAGCATCCGAAAACCCATACGCGTTTTTCGGAACAGTTCCCCCGTTACTTGTCAGCGACGAAGGTGAGCCGCTGACAAGTAAACAGACAATGTTAGAGTGAATGACCCAGAGTGATGGTATGAGAGAGTTAGAGTTATGATGTGAGAAAGAGAGAGCAGCGTAAGGTGCGATAACCCTAAAGATGTACGTGTGCGTGTGTGTATGATTCGCGGCCGATATAAATAGGGCAGGCCCCGTGAAAGTAAGAGAGTCGTTGATTAAGAGTAAACGAGTAAACGAGTAAAAGAGCAAAAGAGTAAAGAGTAAGCGAGCGTAATTAGTTTATAGTTTCCATATTTATACAATAAAGTTATATACATATATATAGTAAAAACCCACTTCTGACACCCTATTATTTTATAATCCCATAATACATATATTAAAACGTTGTGAACGTTAGAAAATAATTTAAACCGTACGCGTTTGGTTGCTTTATTTCCTCCTGAGTGCGTGTATTTATACACTCTCCTCTATGAAAAACTTTACTTTCTAGCCCATTATTTTCAAAATAAGTTTACCGTCAACGTTTCGTCGAATTTGCAATTCAAAGCGTCCGAGGGAACAATTTAGTGAGACTGAAAATGATAGTGACGTAGGACCAGTATTACTATGGATACGTATCCTCAGAATATGACTCTGCTCAAAATAAACGTGTACAAATAATATTGATAATAATTTTACTTATTTTTATTTCTATTTCATGACATGATTGGATCAAATTATTTTTTGTATTGTATACATATAATTCTACACAATCAAATTTTGCAGGAACAGCTTATATCTCAGTAACTATTTCAGTTCCTTTCAAACTTTTTCAAACTTCTTTTGTAAATAGAAACTCTGCCAACAATTTTCTTTGTTATAAACAATTTTGTGGCAAGTTTCTCTTACAAATGTCCACCGATCCAGATGTGTAGATTCACCTTTAGAACGGATGACCATTACTTATTATACACCCTGTACAATACTGTAGTTAAGTGTGCGAGTATCCAAAGCCAATGTTCTTAAGAATAAATCCTGAAACAACAAGATTTTATTTCTTACGTAAAATCTCCTGGTCATCGTTTATACTAAATGGATGCGGAGACACCTTGTACATTTCAATGAAGTATTATGTGTATCGACGCACGTGCAAACACATTTCATGAAAGCAGTAGATCTCTACAATTAGCCCGTACATTCATATCAGCAGCTTTATTACAGACGACCCACTTATGTATGCGCATGTGAGGATGTATAAATGTTTCGTTGATCTGTTGTGTATAATTCTCGGAACTTTGAAACTAAATCAGAATCAGTGATACCGAAGGATTAAAATGAAAAGTTAGAAACGCCGGTGTGGACTAACCTTATTCCCCATCTAAATGGACAGATAGTGCCAGTGCAGCAAGAACAAACAGTACCCAATTTACGGTTATTATATTAGGCGGCACATCCTGTTAAGTCAAAGGACGATTCTTCACTAAAGCTGCGCGAATGTTACGAACCGCGCATTAAAGTAAAACGTGATTTCATTCGTCCCAGAAATTGTTTTCTACTGTCAGTGAAACTTTTTCCATTAACTCGCCGGCAACGTCTAACCAACTCTTCCGCTTTTTCATACTTTCTACCTTTATTATTATCAAAGATTCCGTCAACAAGCCAAAGACATGCCTGTGTGTCCATCCATAAATCTTTTTTCATCTTTATAAGCCAGAAGATTTTAATTTCCATCCTCGTCGTTTTTCATTTACCAAGTTGCTTTCGTAGTCTTACATTTTTCCGAGTGCGCTGTCCATTTTCCAGTTTATCTCTGTAAGTACCACTCTTGCTTCTTCCTTCTTCTTCTTCTTCTTCTCTGTCCCGTCCACTCCCTCCTTCTCACCTTTTGTGCCGATGAACGTATCTCGGTTCTAGTACCTCTTCCAAGCCAGCAAAATGAAGTTCTTCTCCATCCATTTCATCTATTCGAACTAGGTATGCCACTTCGCTTCCAATTATCCTTCTAAGCGTTCCCCGCCACAAAAACTCGCCGAACGAACCCAATTTATCCGATCACCAACCAAGAATGCCTCCAGACTGTTTCTCGTTTTTCCACGCTCTGTCTTAGTCTATTTTCATTTTCCTGTATTACTTACTATGTCGTAATTGAAGTGTGAATGGACAGAGAATTATTAAAATATAAGCGATTTACACTCCATCCTTCGTTTCACGATCTGAATCTGTCCGTCGGTGTCAAATTGACACAGTGATAAAAAAATCAATAAAATAACAAGGTAAACAGTTATTTTTCAATGTTTTTTTATTCAAATTGATGTGTTAACTTTCACATTTTAGGTTTTTCGGTTATGGGTTTAATAAAATAAAAGTCACATAGTTTTGAACAAGCTTACTTACAACTAACAAAACAGCATAACTTATTTCGGAAAAACTGTGTAGAAATTATTGAAAATTGTTGGAGACATCTCATCAGATCTGTGATTCTAAAATATTAACGATTCAAAGCAGTGTATTTTCGGCGAATGTGAGAATATTAGCTAACACAGTATGAAAAAATTGTGAGATCCTGTACCAAACCGAATGATTGAAGTCATCGGATATAAAGCAGATCCTACAAAATATTGAGAATTGATTTTTATCGATTAATTGTGTTATATTTCAATTTCTCTATATTTCGTTAATAATTCTACTTGTTTAAATGAAAATAGATAAGTTAATCAAGCTCCGTTCCATTTCAATCATATATGTTAAGAAAGGCACATTGAAAACATGTGTATAAAAAAAAATTGTAAAAAAAACTGTAAAAAAAAATAAACAGAAATTCCATTAATTTCAAAGTGAGCGATTTAGAAATTTATTATTCAGTTGTAGTTTTATTTCTTGTTGGTATTGATATCTGTTTCCTATATACCAAATTATTAATTACTTTTTTAAAGAAACATATATTAATATTACTGTACGAATACATAGATTCTTCGTATTTATGAAAATTTTTCTCAAATAAAATAAGAAATTTAATTCGATTGAAAGTAATGCGGATGCTTTTTCCAACGCACTTTGATTTAGAAATTTATTATTCAGTTGTAGTTTTATTTCTTGTTGGTATTGATATCTGTTTCCTATATACTAAAATATTAATTAAAGAAGAGATTTTGAAATATAATACAGTCTGGCTTTCTTTGAGTAATTAGAACAATTGGTTCACCAAAAAAAATAGCGTGTAAAGAAAGCTTGAGATCAGATGCATGTTATCAACGTTTGAAAAACCATCTAGAACTGAAGCTGTTCTAATATAAATAAAACATACAAAAAATTTTATTCGAATTTTAATCCTCATCCGTCCCTCATTTCACGAACTGAATCAGTCCCTCGGATTCAAATTGACACAGTGACACAAAATTAAAAAAAAATTCAATATGTTTTAGTCAAATTGATGAGTTAACATTTACATGTTAGGTTTCTCGGTTACGTGTTCCGCATTAAATAAACAAAAGTCATCCGAAGTTTCGGGAAAATTTACTTACAAATAACAGAAGAGTATTACATATTTCGGCAAAACTGTGTAAAATAGACACGAGGGACGGATTGGGGTTAAATCATCTTTTGTCCGCGATTGTAAGTTAATCCAACAATTGTGATTTAGGAAATGTCTACGGTGACATCGCTTTTATCCATATTAGAAAACCGATTTTGTCCTCTTATCCGCGTATTCTGTGAAAACATTAACGATGAAAAGGTTGGTTCGAGGACGAGTGCTCTTCGCTGTTCGCTTTGATGTACGTCGAAATCATTGGTCCCGCGCGGCTTACTGGGCATGGTATTTTATTCTCCACTGACCATTCGCGACGAGTGCTCCCTTTTGACAAGGTTCAATGACTGTTCAGCTTTCGTTGCAGAAAGAAGAAACCGTGAAACACGTTCTTTGTAAAAAATTTTCCTGTTGCTCATAGTTATGGCCGGGAAAACATTGCTCCATTGAAATCCTATCGATCGTAATTTCGATTATAGAATAGTGATAAACAAACAGCGGATTTACGATTTTTTCATTGTTTTATATCACCAAGGCTGTTTCCATTAAAAATATGATTTGAGTTCATTTCACTTTCTTAAAATTATCTGACAAAAATTGGAAAATGCATAAACAGCCTAGTGATAAATATTTTAAATAGAACAGGGATATTTGTATCACCGCACGGATTACCAGGTGTGAGTGCATTCGATGATTCGTGTCACTTGTTTAACTGTTATTTGTAAAAATATCCAATATAAATATTCAATATTGTTATTGGATTGGCAAGTAAGTAATTTCGGTATTTTAAGGTGAAATAAAAAATCGAATTTCTCTATTCAATCGATGAACTTTCATCAATAAAATATTTTCTTATTCATTCTTTTTGGCAAAAGATCATCGAATGAAAGGGAAATATCTTATTCATTATAAATATTGCTTGAATAAAAAAATTGGGGCTCTATTTCACCTTAAAATACTGAATTTACTTTCTTGCCAACACAAAATATTACACAGTAAATAATCTATGCGCAACGAAGAACAGTATACGTGAAATTCTTTAAACTGTGCTGGCGACGCGACTCTCCGCGATTCTTTCTTTCCCATACGCTGCCCTTCCTTGCGCCCGAAACTTTCTCATCGTCGATAATATTAAATTTTCTATAGAATTAATTTTTAAAAAATTGTTTTCATTCAAAAGCTTCCTCATTTTTGTATTATTTATTGTTTTTACTGCATCAAACAAGGTATTATTATTATTTTTAAAGATAATTTTTTACTGAGTAAAAATCCCTTAATTTTTAGTGTCATTAAAACGAACAATTCAATAAAAATTGTATATAAATTTTTGAATAAATATATATTTCATTTAAATTAATTTGTATTTATTATATGTAATATTTACACATTTTACATGTAACCTGAATATTTCTGCCATAATATTAAGATTTTTAATTTCCAATATAAATTCAAGTCAATTATTTCTATAAAAATTTAATATTACTCTGAGACCACTGAATACAGTTGAAATTACATCGTGTTTGACGTCATTTTAATCAGAAAAATGCCAGAAATACGTTGGTGCAAATTCCATAAAAAGATCATGAGAAATAAAGAAGTTTTGTAATTGAATTAATAGTGGTTCACGCCGATATTCCCGATCCGGTATCGGATTACACGGCATGTATATGTTACGGGCAATGTGTTTAACGTGGACATTTTGTAAAATGACCGGGCATTGTGTAGAATGCCCGTTCGAAAAGACATTGTGCAAAATGCCTGTAACAAGTTTTGGACAATCTATAAAATGTTTAGTCACTATACAGAATGCCTACGATTTGTTAGAAATTTATGAAGGTAATGCGCCCTCTTGCGTCTTTTTCTTATGAGGTTTTAGTACTAGATGTACGTTTGTTCGAGTTCAGTTAGTCGTAGTCTAGCCGCCAATATTGTATCACGTGGTCCTAAGTAGTTCCTGAATAAATGTAATTATATGAATTATTAAAGGCACAATACAGTAGTCTTTTATTGTGATAATAAACTACGAGTGCAGTAAATAAGCTGCTAGTAATATTTTTTCTTTAACAGGATTTGATTCGCTGATACTAATCTTACCATTCATCTGAGAACTTTAATTTTAACTAAAAAACGACAAATCATTCTATATGCGGTTCTGTTCGGAACTGCTATCGACAAGCTACGAAAGTTCCTGCTTTATATAATTGTAGTTTTTTTTCTGGTCTCCGCTGACGAATTTATTTGTTACTGGTCTATTTTTTACTCAATCTGTTTCTGGACTTCCAGAAGTTGGAAAACTACGGATATTGACTTTTTCATTGACTAGAACGATATTGTTTATTCCTATAAATGTTCGGCAAACTTTAACCTCATACCATCTAAAAATGGGTTTAAAATGAGGTATAACAATGAATGCGCCATTTAACAATGCTGTATAAAATTACACTTGCACTTGTAGAAATGAATGTGTTTGAAGTATACTTATCTAAAATTTAAGTACACTGTAGCGTTATTTTTAATGTAACAAAGTCATGAATGGATGAAAGCAATTTTTATTTTCTTCCTGCTTCCTACAATCAATACAGAGTATTTTTATTTAGCATACAGATCCGCATTCGAGTTATTACACTTCGCGTTAAAACCACCAGATTTTAATTATTTGAGTTACCATCATATTGTACGTCTTTGTATTTCAAATGACTTAGGGTGAAGAAACACATTCTATATAATTGCAAGTTTTTTAAGACAGGAAATTTTTGGTTGCACAGTAGATAAAAACAAAACAAAAGGAATATGAAGTGTAAAAATTAATTACAGTATTTTCGTTCGTTTAACGGCTGAAAATCAACTACGATCTGAACAAAATATTTAAATAATTTGTGTATAATCACATTTGGTTGATTTGTAATAATTAGACAGCGGCATTTATGCATTTACGACAAAAATGTGTAATTGAAAATGTTGTAATTATGATAGGTCTCTTAACATATGAAACAAGGTGCTAAGGGGTACCAACTCTATATAAATAGTAATTATTTTTAGGTTTGCAGATCTGTATTATCACATTCACACACACTTTATTATTACTCTTTTGCAATCCTCTCTGTAACACAATGTTCTCTATCCATAATTATTTGTTCGTACATCCTGCTTATATTTATTTAAACACACGACCTCAATAACAGAAAACAGTGAAAACATTAGAAGAATTTAAAAATACTGTTGTATTATCTTCAACCTGTTAAACATCCTAAGAAAATAAAGCAATTTCACTTTAGTTTGTTGAAAAATAAGGTAGAAAATTTGTATTTTGCATGAAGTTCGGCTGTCTGGTTATAATCTTGAAAATTGATCGATATCAGTTTCATGGCGAAATAATGTCGAATAAACCGAAATCAACTGTTCTCCACTCTGTCTGGATTCTGTCCTAGTAACTTCATTTCGGTCCTATCCCTCGACAGATTCCCGATGCGAACTCCTCGTGTCATCGTAGTTCACGAAGGTACTAGGAACGTAGCCAATTTCCTCCAGCTCACGCTGAATACCTGAGTGCTTCTTTCCCGTTTCTCTTTGTTTCCAGCCCTGATCCCGTACTGGCTGCGCCTTTACTCTTTATCCTATTCTCTTCGTTGTCCGATTTAAACGATTCCTTTAGTGTCATCGGGATAAGATCCGAGCTCTCAGAACAAACGCTGGTTCTCACGTTTCCTTCAATTTGCATCGAGGCAGGGGGTTTGCATGCTTGATTAAACGAGGAATAGATGTACCTTATTTTCCTTTCAAGACAACGAGTGTAGCTGTGTTTTCCGTAGCGTTGCTATAGCGTAAATTAATATTTTATTAACGTCACAGCTTTCTCCAATTCAAATATTTAATACGCCTTTGATATTACTTCATAGAATTCGCTGTTATTGCGGGCTACTGTTGTACAGGGTGTCTCAGCCAAAGCAGGCCACCTAAATATCTCCTTTATGTTTAACGAGACACGAAAAATATTTATGGCATAATTGAAATGGTATCGAAGGAGGAATATCATAGAATAACAATTTTTTTTGTCTGGTTATTTTTCTGTTTTTTCAAGGTCATCGTTACTTTTTTTTCGGAAAATTTTCTTTTTTGTTATTACATCTTGTGGCGGCTGAAAAAATGCATTTTAATATGCTTAAGTCATTACCTTCTTCAGGTGACCTTGAGTTAAAACACTTTTGCAGATTCCCACATTAATTTCAACGTTTCGATTTTATTTTAGATCATTTTCAAGAAATAATTGCGTAATGGATGTATACTATACATGGAGAATAACATATAACGGAATCGTATGCGTATAGGTTATAATCCATTTTTAATAATTTCGTCTTGTATCATCCATATAACAACGATTTTCAAAAAAAAAAATATGAAAAATGTACAACGTATAAAAGCCAACCGGTTTATCCACGGAATATCCACTTTTTAAAAAATAGCTTGAAAATTTTATTCTGAACCTGCAAAAGCCAACGATACTATCCATTTTTATATCCAACTTCTATTTTTAAAAATAGCTTGCAGCATATAAAGTTCGTCAGTATTGCCTACACTGCCTCACAAAAGTGTTCATAGCACATCTGAAATTTGTACTTTCATGATTACCATTATCATTATCATTAAATTTGTTGTTACCCGAAATACATTGTGAAACTTTCTTATCGGTACGTGATGAGACACATTTTCGTAAAAAAATGCAGAAGTTCTTGTTGTGAGATAATTCATTCGTACACAAGGAACGGTACACCTAATTTCAATCAAAGTAGTTTCCTTTGAAATCTATCAGTTTTCAGTGTCTCTCGGGCAGAAATTCAATCCATCGTCGATAAAATGTCACGTCTTTTGAAGCGATACATTGGAGCGATCTATTCAATTTTTCACTTCTTCTCTACTCCGGAAGCGGATAGCTATTCGAAAGCCCATGCAGCACGATCCGGAAAAGGTAGAAATCCATGGCAGTAATGCCAGGAGAGTAGGCTGCATCTGGTAGAGTCTCTCATTCCAGATCAACAATTGTATGTCTCGTTTGAGCGTCCACGTGTGATTTTGGAAGAAAATCGAATATGCAAATCACACATCATGTTTAATAACGAGAAACAACATTGGATATTGTATGAACACATTGTCGCACTAACAGTGCGATCCACAGTGGGACAAACCGATGAATTCTATGTCAAAAAAAAGAACTTTCGATAGAAACGAGATAGAAATGAAATTTTGATGATGAAATTTTTTTTAATTAAATCTGTAACTTTGCAAAATATGGAATAATTATGGAGATTGTGATACGAACGTTTTTTAGCCTTGAAGAAAATCTTCAAACTTGCACAATTTCAAGAAAATTGTGGTTTTTCCCATACCACGCGCGGAATATTTTTTTTAATATATTATACATCATTTCCCGTAGATTTTTTCACGATGATCTCAAATCTGTTCTCAAAATTTGTCTACGACCTCAGGATTTTTCAAAAACCCGATTTGTGTGATCAAAACTAATGTATTCATTTTTTCGTTGAAATGATTTGATAATCCACTAGAAAATTAATGAATTTGAATTATCACTGGAATAGAATTAATATATATGTAACAATACTGTGCTTGCTGAATGAAAGAATCGGTTTAATAATAAATAAGTAAATAAATAAATATTTCCGTATAATGTGAAACTTAAAAATATTTTTACATCTTCAGATTATATTTCCACGAGTTGTCATCACATTTTGGGTTGTCTCGCGATTACTAGGACGCTTTGCATGGAGAGTGTATACCTGTATGTACTATTTTGAGGAACATCATGCGAGTTCAAATGGAAAGGTAAATGTTCCATGATATCATGCCCGATTTGCTTCTATATTACAGTAATAACACCTTATCCCGAGAATACTAATCCTCACTAAGCAGTTCCGACTCATTCCCATTGTTTTCGCAACGGGATTTTAACAAGCAATTGTGTAAATAACTGTATAAGAAATATTCAAATTTCTATTCTAATTAATATACATTTGTGCAAGTTTATAGCTTATTACTACACAGCGGACCTTTATGGAAAATTTTCTACTTGAATTACAAGAAACTACAGTGAAATAGATTGTCTCTCTTAATATATTTATTAGGTGGAAAATAATATAACAGTATTTTTGAATTCTTTTAATGTTTTCACTGTTTTGAACTACATTTACTCAGTTTTTATCATAAATTCATCAAATCCGCTGTCTAATTATTACGGAACAACCAAATGTGATTATAAACAAATGCAATAATTATGTAAATATTTTCTTGAAATTCGCCGTTAAACGAGCGACAACACTGTAATTAATTTTTACATTTCATATTCATTTTTTGTCCATTCTGCAACGTGATGCTAATTCATTAAAATAATTAAATCAAATAATTAAAATCTGATGGTTTTAACGCGATGCGTAATAACTAGACTGTGGATCTTTATGAAAAATAACAATATTCTGCATTGATTGTGGGAAGCAGGAAGAAAATAAAATTGATTTCATCCCTTGATGACTTTGTTACATTAAAAACAACGTTACAGTGTTCTTAAATTTTTCTAATCTATAACTGTTTCATAATTCCACCCAATCAATTTCTTCATAAATGCATAAATTACCATCTCTTTGTATTTCTCAATTCATCTAATTTCATTGTGCATACGCAATGTAAACAATTATAAATGTTGAATCAGTCCACGCATTAAAGGCGCTATCCAAAGTACATTTCGCGCGCTCACATTTTCAAAGCATGTTTACCGTAAAAATCTAGAGACTTCCCTGGAGTGGTCTCTGGCGAATACTTAAATTTCTCGGAACTCGTTTCGTTCAGTCTGAACGTTTCCATTCTTCTCCTCTAAATCCTAGGTAATTCTGTTATGGAACGACCGTTTGTTCCTCCTCAATTTGCCCTGCATCATGCTATCATTTAAGGAAACATTTCACCCCGTTTTTACCCTGGGCTCGCGTCACGTATTTTATCGAGAAGTGCGCGCGCGCGTGTACCACCCAGCAAAAAGGGAACAAAGAGTTAACCGAGTAATTTCCTCGTACCTCGAATACCTGGAGGAGTATCGCCAACGGCAACTGTTGATAATATGCGAACGCGAATATAAATCATGTCATATTAATGGGTCTGTAAGCAGCCTCGCAAACATTGTTAACGAAGTCGATAGGAGAAAAAAGAGTTGTTGGAAGTGTGCACACATGAAACGAAATACTGAGGAAGGAAAACAATTCACACAGACTAACGTGATAAAGACAGATAAGTATAGTAATTTTTATAGAAATTATGGGGCGTCAGATAAAAGAATTTTTGGGTATTAACCCTTGGCGGTCGAGTGGAGCCTCTGCGGCGCCACTAAAAATTGCTGTACTATTATTTAAATAATTGTTTATACTATCAGATATGTCAGTATCTAACCAATTACTACACATTTAAGTATTGTATGAGGTATTATATCAATTTCATGTTTATCAAATTTAAAAAGTCTTAGAGAATGGAAATATTGTAGGTCAGAAGAAACGTTTAATTTTCGAGTTAAAATAGCTCCGACCGCAAAGGGTTAACCCTTTGCACTCTGAATTACTCTTCAATTTTGTTGCAGTTATGAGCCAGAGCTGGGGAAAATCGTATTTTATATAGTAAATAATAAATAATCCTATTTATTTTAAAGTATGTGTACAATTTTGAAAATAAAATAATTTATTTGAGGCAGTAATTTTCGAAAATAGTATTTTATTTGAAGAATATTGAAAATATGTGGACTTTGTCTTTATTTTCAATTTCAATTTTAAATATTATTGCTGAAAATAATGGTTCGCATTCAATAGATTTATGAGAGTAGAAATAGTTTCCTGGTGATAAGATACACTGTATGTTTATTAACAAACCATAGTAGGCACAAAAAATACAATATTCCATCTTGTATATGCTCTATATGATATCGGCGCTACAGGTTCGATCACAAATACAAAAATTAGCAATTTTGCAGAATTATAATTTCGACGTTTCGGTTCCGTTTTGAACCATTTTCAAGAAAAGTCCGCGTCTGTGAAAATCAAAGTAATAAAATTTGTTATTCATTAAACTGACTATTTAATAGTTATGAATATAATTTAATATTTAATAGTTATGTATTGTATTTGTGATCGAACCTGTAGCGCTGATATCATATAGAGCATATACAAAATTTACGATCGTTAAAAATACAGAATATTCCATCTTGTGTTTCAGATTATTGTTACGAGGCGAGGGCTGGCGGATAAGCGTGGCCGAGGTTTGTTCTTTCGAACAGGATGCTTGTGAACGAGCCGGTGCCTGTTTGATCACCGGGTGTCACAGGATAGGTTGTCGTGGACTAGCCGATGTCTGTTTCACCACCGGGTCGCCACTTGATGGAAGATCGTGAACTAGCCAGTGTCTATTTCACCACCGGGTGTCACAGGATTTCGGAGAAGTATTTGGAAAGGTCGGCTCTCGTAACTTTCTATAAAAATGTAAAATAAACCTCGAGCGGTGAAGGTTTATTTTGGTGGTATGACTTTACTGGTTACTGGAGCTTTAAAAGGATATGGTGAATGAGATTAAAGACTCGCAGGTGTCTAATATCGAAAGTACAATATATTCGAAAGTAGATTTGCTAAATATTTACAACAGGTCCATGTATTCCGATTTTGATGAAATTTAAACATGTTATGCAGCAACACATTCCGAACAACTTTTTCCTTTTCCAATATAGGGGGGACGCTTTTAGTTTTCGAGATATTTCAATTTTTCTGTATTGAATTTTTCGTATTTCTACACGCTCCGCGGCAACGTAAGCCTGTCCCGGTGCGGCGTTTCTTTACATTATGACGCTGTAGAGATGAGAGACAAACATGAGGCGGAAGGAGCCGGCCTGACACCACACACACCCACCCAATGCTTAACACACACCCAGTGTTTCTAAATGTTAATTTCATAACGGAAACCGGTAAGGTAAAGGGACCAGTAGTTGACCAGTTAAGAGAAGTTTTCCACGAGAACAATAGTAACCACTTGCTCTGTCATCAAATAGCGAGAGTCGATGCATGAAGACACTCTTTAAGTCTTCTAGATTATGTAACAAGGCCACTTTTTTAAAAAAAGTTTACTTATACAACTTTAAGGAACATATTGAAAAATTCAGTAATTGCTTCAGAAGTTGACCACTCTTGAACATGAAAAATCTAGTAATTGACCTTCTCTTCGTTAGTAGCTGACCACTTATACTAGAAAGAGGGTTAAAACAATAATGTTGGGAATCATTTTAGTATCAATTAATTTCAACAATTACCAACACAAATTACAATTAAAGAATAAAATAAGAGATATATCAGAATATTACTAACCTTAATGAATTCAGACGTCCGTTATTACTATGCATACTTCACTTCGCATATAATTGTTCTGAAATTTAAACAACAAATGCCATAGCACCCGAGATTCACTTTCATCAAAAGTGCACAGCTTATAAAAACCTTATTTTTTACGTTTTTCTATAAAATGGTCAACTACTGGTACCTGGTCAACTACTGGTGCCTTTACCTTAATTGTACATAAAAGGTCCCACTTCACCGATTTTGATAAAATTTGAATATGTTGTAAAACTCAACATTCTACAAATAATGATGAATTAGTATTAATTAATAAATTTCGAAACTACTCCTGGATTTTCGTATGCGTGGTCGGGCCCTCTCCGCCCCCGCTAACGACCTAACCCAACCCATCCTCTTCACATAATCTTCCCATTGTAGATGTTATCCAGAATTTGGTCTTTTTAGAACCCTTTTCACTTGTCCCGACCATTATTTCGGGGAAGAGGCAGTTGTTCTGAATTGGGTTGGGTTAGGTCGTCAGTGGGGGCAGAGACCACGCATACGAAAATGGAATAGGAATAGTTTCGAAATTTAATAATTAACACTTTAACGAACGGCCGTCTACGCAGTCAAACACGTCGCCAGAGGCCGGCAGTATTTTTGAAGAATTAATTTTAAAGAACTTTTATTGAATTATTATTAATAAAGAACTTTATTGAATATTTTTCCTTTGCACGATAATTATTAAAGCAATCACCTACATGTAATGGTATTTTACATGTCTTACACATAAAACGGTTGTTCCGGCTATCACACACATGTTGTGTGAGCGGTCGTTAAAGTGTTAATACTAATTATGTATTAGTCGTCTGTCATTTCTTCTTTAAAGAAACATATATTAATATTACTGTACGAATACGTAGATTCTTCGCATTTATGAAAATTTTTCTCAAATAAAATATGAAATTTAACGTTCATTCATTCGATCGAAAGTAGTGCGGATGCCTTTTCCAACGCACTTTGTTCCGTGTCGATAGCTCAATCCGTTGCCGAGATATAAGCGCTTAAAGTTTTCGCGTAAGATGAATGGGGTGGAAAGCCCATTCAAGTTATAATTTCTTAGCAATGCGTACGCACTAATAGTAATAGTAAAAACTGACCTGCCTCAACCGATGGCACGTATTGGTGGGTCAGTAACGTCTGGCGAGAGCGAGAGCAACATACTGTACGAACGAGACGGAGACAATCAAATGTCGAAAAATAGCTTCGTCTTTCTACGACGATATCTCAGGAACCAATTATCGTATCAGGGTGCAACAAACGCCAGTTTAAAGCACATGCTCCAGGCTCTCCGACAAAGGAAGTTTCATTACCGTAGCGTTAGTAGTCTCAATGTTACAACAATTTGAAAATTTACCAATTTCAATACGTTATCGCCGTGTGTTTTACGAATGTATACAACTTGATCTCAGCAAATATTCTTCATTTAAGACTAATTATCATATTTGTAATTACTGGTTAAATATTTTTAATGAATCCCACTATAAAAACGTTGATAAACAATTTCGTTCAAAATCTATCGTGATTATAATTCTTAATTCTACATTTATGAAGTACATATATGTAAAAAAAAAACTGAAAATAATGTTTATGAATGTAGATTCATCTAAATAGAATCATCTTCAAACTTTCTAAATATACAGGGTGTCCCAGCTGGCGGAGGCTACCTAAATATCTCTTAAGGCCATCTCAGGAGGCCATTTTTGTTTAAAGTAAGTCAAGGAACTGTCCTATGAAGTAAATTTTAGATGAAACACTTAAAATAGTAGGGAGTTATTGGCAACAAAATTGAAAAATGATTCGGAGTGTACAGGGTTAATGGTTAATCGAAGTCCTACTATAATATTTATGTTTGGTTTACTCGTAGAACTTTATCGACCAGTCAACACGAAGTGAAAAAATGTGTGTACAACGATCTTAACCCTTTGCGGTCGGAGCTATTTTAACTCGAAAATTAAACGTTTCTTCTGACCAACAATATTTCCATTCTCTATGATTTTTTAAATTTGATAAATATGAAATTGATATAATACCTCATACAATACTTAAATGTGTAGTAATTGGTTAGATACTGACATATCTGATAGTGTAAACAATTATTTAAATAATAGTACAGCAATTTTTTGTAGCTCCGCAGAGGCGCCACTCGACCGCTAAGGGTTAATACAGGAATATTGTGTTGGGAAAGCATTTATGCACCATTTGTGTTGTAGCAACCGAAATTAACGAAAGGGCACTGTTTCCCACGCTGCCTATGCTCGCGCGGGTTAGTCGCGTTGTTAGATAGGCAGGTTTGAAACCACAAGCACAATCGTCAAAGTATCGAAGTTTCCAGTCATCGATTGGTAGATGGAACGTGTGTAATTCAAGCGTTACCGAATTTCTAGTGGAAATAGAATGTTTTCTTTTATTTCGCTACTAACACAATCCTACCACTTTGCAAAAATACTTAAAGTTACAAATAAAAATAAATATTTCAATCTTTGGTTACTTCATTACTAATTTATCTGATTATTACAATTAGGTATTTATGTCAATAAACACTTATTTGTATAATACTATAATATTCTATACTACATATAGTAATCTATACAATTTATACCAATACTCAATTCTATATACTCATACAATCCCACCAATTTGCAAAAATACTTAAAACTAGAAATAAAAATAAATACTTGAATATTTCACTCTTTGGTTACTTCATTAATAATTTATCTGATTATTACTGTTAGGTATTTATGTCAATAAACACTTATTTGTATAATACTATAATATTCTATTCTACATATAGTAATCTATACAATTTATACCAATACTCAATTCTATATACTCATACAATCCCACCAATTTGCCAAAATACTTAAAACTACAAATAAAAATAAATACTTGAATATTTCACTCTTTGGTTACTTCATTAATTATTTATCTGATTATTACAATTAGGTATTTATGTCAACAAACACTTATTTGTATAATACTATAATATTTTATACTACATATAGTAATCTATACAATTTATACCAATGCTCAATTCTATATACTCATACAATCCCACCAATTTGCAAAAATACTTAAAACTACAAATAAAAATAAATACTTAAATATTTCATTCTTTGGTTACTTCATTAATTATTTATCTGATTATTTCTGAAAGGTATTTATACAACACTTGTATTGTTTGTTCAATACGGAAATAAGGAACACTTCCGTCAAGATGAGTGGTATACATGAAGCTTGAAAGTTCCAGGAAAAATTAAAAACAAATCTTAATTTTAAAGTGAGTCTCACAATTTGTTAGGAAAGTTTAAGACACATCAAGGTATTCGTCGAATGCATATAAGTGGGTACAAACTTTCGGCGGATAAGCAGCAAAATCTTCAAAAGCAGTTTTAATAAATTTTTGAACGAGAGAGGTAAATAGGCAATAAATTTAAACTGTAGCTCAAACAATATCTACTCCTACAAGGCAAACATTAAATTTCAAGTTAACGACATTATTTCTGTACCTTGAGAAACCTTTACGTTTTAATGAAAATATAAGATGTTACTTAGGAAAGTTAACGTTCAGTTGCGCTTTCGGATAGGTCGTTTCGCATAGTTATATGATGGAAAAAATAACGGGTAAAAACAATTGGTTTAGGGGAAATATTTTTCTTTGCGATTGGTAGATTGTGGATCTTTATGCAAAATAAAAATGTTCAGCAGGAGTTAAATAAAAATTGATTTCAACTCTTAATAGTTTTTCTTGCCTGAAAACAACGTAACACTACTTTTAAACTTTTCTAATTTTTCACTTTTTTATATTTAACCTAGCCAAGTTCATAAATTAATAAAAATCCACAGTATAACGACTAGTATAAATGAACGATTTATATTACATTGATCTCGCGGGCAACGGTTTTGATATCGATTTCTGATGGAGAACAGAGTTTGTTTTCTGAATAATTTTTTTAGATATTAATGACTATAAATAAAAGCGCGGAGCGCTTAACTATATTAACGTAATCTTCGTGGGTGATCCACGCTTTTATTTATTAACGGACTTTAAAAAAGGAGGAGGTTACTCATCGTCACTAATATCTAAAAATATTATTTTCTCCTTTTTAGTACATTATTATTCTCTTTTTTTTGGCTCATTAAAAACAAAGGAATAAGGTTTAGTACTAAAGTTAACTACTTCCGTCAAATTCTATGTCCCTTGTTACCATTCGACTTCAGTTTGCAACATTTACATGTGAACATATAAAAGTCAAATACGATTTCGTTTTATATAATAATCTAACGTTTCAGGTTAATAAATGATTCTTCAATGTGTATTTTATTCGATATATTTGTGACACACTGTCCAATGTTATTAATATTGTAAATGATCGCGTAGTTGTATTGGTTGTTTCGAGGGTTCGTCATTTATAACAGGATAACCAGAGAATGGCATTAACAAAAAATAAAATAATCACGTAAATATTTCGACAGCTGCTGAGATTAGCCTTGGGTAAACGTCAATAAAGTCTTCTAATTGACGTTGCATAAACATAGAAACTGTTTATTTCCCTATCGAGATACTCTAGGTGTTCAACATCAAGGCTAAATCACTCTTCACGAGAATGTTTTAACTTCCGGTCCCAAAGAATTAACTGTTACGATATGGACACCTACATAAAAGTAAGTTGTACCGGAGATACTGTACTCACCGTTGATGTGGAGATTCACATGAATATGTTTAGGAGGATGGGTGCTGACTTGGCACTCGTACTGGCCTTCGTCGCTACTGTTCACTGGTTTAATTTCTAGGCGCCAGTTATCTGGATACTGGAAATTCACTTTATACCTTGAATCTCCTATATAGGTGTTTGATCCCACCGTCAGCAGGTTTACCTTCTCTCCATTATCCTGTCTACGTACCCAGGACACCTGTCAACAAATGGATTATATTACTCTCATTTGTCAAGCAACTTGAAATTAGTTTCGCCGTAAAACTATTCGGGTGTTCTGCCCAATGAATGAACATTTAAGCTGCATGTCTGTTCAATTTAGTATTCGCAAATCGTTATTTTATTTCCTGAGCTCCTGTTATTTCTATAAGAGGGCTTTGTTTATTGGGAAGTTCCCACTTTCCAGAACACGATTCTGACAATATTGTTGATGATTCTAGCTTGGATCCAAGATCTTGCATATGTTTTTCTTTATACAGGGTGTCTCAAAATTCCTTTAACATCCGAAAATGGGAGGTTACTAAGATCATTTGAAGCGCTTTTACAAAAATGGCGTCCGCGGCTTTGTTAAGAGTAACGAAGTTAACGTAATTATTAACGTAATTAAGAGTAACGAAGTTAACGTAATTATTAACGTAATTAAGAGTAACGAAGTTAACGTTAACTTTGTTAACGTAACCCCTAAATATTACTAGATGTAAGGGTAAAAACAGTGTTTGCAGGAAACAATTGTTTGTCTTTATTCGAGCATGTTACGATCTGTGTGAGGGCTCATTCTAAAGAGGAAGGTTGATCGTAGGGCGCTCAGCTCATGATTTAACGAGATTATGTTTATATCTGATAATATGAGCCTCCAAAGTAGGGGAAAAAAATCAAGACAACCACTCTCAGGTTCCCATGAATTTTTCTAATACAAAACGATTTTTTTTACTTAAATCATAAGCTAAGCGCCCTACGATCAACCTTCCTCTATCAAATGAACCTTTGTGCAGCTCCGAGTATGCTCATATAAGGACAAACAATTGTTTCCCGCAAACACTGATTTCATCAATAAAACAATTGATTCAATCGATTGATGAAGTTAATCGTTGATTAAAAAAGATATCGTGGAAAAAATCAGTAACTGATTTAATTAATAGTTGAAGAAAATGGCCACACAATATACCTAAACTCAGATTACATTTTTTTTTCAGTACGCATACAGTTTTGATTCCGTATTTCATTCCGAAATTTCAGCAGTTAATCATTAATCAGTTACCCAGATTGAAAAACGAAAATAAAATCCCAAGTTGCACAGAATTTTGTTAATATCAATATAACTTCAACCTTGCGAGGTGAGTTAAAATATATCCCACTATGCCTAAAAAGCTAAACAAAAGGTGAGACACTTTTTAATCCACCTTACTCCAAAGAGTTAAAGATGGTGAAAATTGCAGTTTTTTCACGATTTTCGACCTCTAACTGCAATAAATCTGATGATTCTTACAACTTTCAATGTCTGTCGTTTTTCCCGCGTATAATTGACACAGATCTACAAAATGTATTTTTAAACTATCAACATAAAAAAGCTGTAAAGTAAAGTAAGCCTACATAAAATTGTTGTAAAATGCAACTTTTACTATTTTCTATACAAGTTGGACCAATTGCAATTTTTTAAGTAAAATTTCTTTTCACAACATGTAGTAAACAAATTGCTTTAACTTCTGAAGAAAGTTCAAATCGTATAATCCAATATTAAAAAGGTTATCGTTTTTTTTTGGTTTTGGAGCGTCCAAATATTAATGGGAGTCATTGTAGCTCCACGTTTTCTTCCGACATCGTTTTTCTAACTGACCCGGTAATGGATAGTTGACGTAATTTTCATACGTCTAGTATAACAGCGCAGCTTCGCTAGATACATACCGTACTTTCTAGCATAGCATAGAATAACACAAACTATGTTAACATAGTATAGAATAGCTTATTGTTAGTCTAGCTTTCCGGTGGATTCCTGGCCTTATACATAATCTACCTTTAGTTTCAAATATCCTTATCTCTCTCTCTCTCTCTCTCTGTCTGTCTGTCTCTCCCTCTCTGTCTGTCTATCTATATAATTTGTCTTGATCGGTAGATACACGTTCCAGAACGTTTTGAACAATACTGACGTAATAATGATGTGCTATTTGAGTTCTGTTATTCTGAAACATTCTTTAAACAAGTTTTGAAAATTGAGTATAGCCAGAGTTTTTCGAAATTCCCTCGCTAAACGAGGGAACGTTGTCAGACAAATATGAAATAACGATGTCTCGGTATTTTTTCCGATACAGAGGGGATCAGAATGACAACATTTATGCATTCTGTTAACACAAGTTAAGTTTTATTACTTGAACTTGATGTAAGACGTTTATTATCTTAATCCTTCGTTGCATAGTAATCATATCTGATACAGTTAACAAATCTGGTATATAGTAAACTAAGAATGTGTTTTGTTAGTATGTTTATTTATTTTTCTGAAAATATTATTCTAATTTTTTAAAATATTTTTCCCTTAAATATAACACAAAAACTGACCTTCTTTCAATTTTTCCATCCCAATTAAAAAAGGAAAAATTATGGAAAAGTTATTAATGCGAAAACCCATGTGGAACAAGAATTTTTAATATATTCGATTGAGTTAAAGGAAATTAACAAAAAATGCAATTAGTGGATTCTGGATTTTATGCATTAATAAGAAAAATGGATTGGTCAAGTACAAGTAAGGAATCAATTATTTACTTTGATAATAATAGTCAGGTCCTTTTTATAACGTTTATTTGCAGATCTACATATTCTCTCCGGTTCTTGATAGGATCGATAATATCGATGGAAAGAATTTCCATATGTAATTTTAATTTTGGTAATCAACCGTCTCTTCTAGGTTATGTCATTAATAATTCATAAATTTTTAATAAACTCATTAGTATGTTTAATTGTCCTATCCCTGTTCCTATCCGTGTTATTGTGAGACCTCCAACCTCAATCCGTATCCTATAATTATTATTTTGAACCTTTCGAATTAGTTTTTATGATTTTTTTTCTAGTAAATACGTAATTCCTGTACTATAACATTCAATTAATGCTTAAACTCAAATGTTTTGAAATTGTGACATGCGGCGCTTTTCATTGTAACCACAGATATATGTGTAAATGTTAAGAGAAATGGAGAATTGTTCAAGGTTTAGTATCTTTAATAATATGCGATAAACTCATGAGAAGATTTCTTAAGAGAAATCTTAAACTTTTGTCCGTTATTGTAGACATTACTACTGATGGTCTGTAAAACATTAAAGAAAGTTGTAAGTACTACTTGCAGTTTTTCAGGGATTTTGTATGTTATGATAATAAGACACGCACAGCGCATACACACACACATGAATGTTGTCTGTTTGCTCGTTATAGGTGAATTGACGGTGAATTAAGTGATCGATCGGCGTGGGATAAGCGGAACTCTGAAATCCGCAGTTTATCCACGTAACTGGAATTGGATAGTGTTCCCGGTATTCCCATTAAGTGTACACGATATCGTATATCTTCAACATAGATATCTAACCTACTATTATCTAGCCAATAGGGGTCGATGGGTATGGACGGTTATCAATGATGTACGTGATGGTAACTGATTCTGATCGATCACTTTCTCTACATTTCACGTTACACCGTAAAGAATTTAATGTACAAAAAATCTTAAAAATAAATATGGAGTTGTATCATCACACAATTACAGTAGGGCGTCAATTATCTGAACTAATTGGGGACCCAGGTGATTCGGAAAATTCAATTGTTCAAATAATCGAACAGTTTAAAAATTACTTATTAACTCCTCGCACTACCATTTATTTTGAGGTAAGAATGATGAGATATTTGTCATCCTTCAGAATTTCATCGAAACAAAAAGATATTTATATTTATTGTATACTTATGTTTCCTTCTCAAAGCCTTTATCTATGGTTATCAGGAAGAACGCCACATGTCGTATAATTTCACTTTCGTGATATTTTTGCCAGCCTTTCATTTTCATGACTTTTTTCTGGTAAATACGTAAATCCTATATACTATGAAGCTCAATTAATCCATAAACTCGTTTTTTTTTTAAATTGTGACATGCGGCGTTTTTCCTTGTTCCATTCTTATGTTCTAACATAGAGAGCTTACAGACGTTATTATTTCATGATAAATTAGGAGTAATATATTAGCCCTTTGCACTCCTTCGTCGAGTATTTGATCCTTGTATTTTTTTATTTATTTATTTAATCAGCTTATTTTTTAGTTAAAAACAAATATAATAAGTTCCACAAATATAAATTACAACAAAGGTTGAGTAGTATTTAATATACTTAGTAAATAAAATTGTTCAAAATGAGTAGCAGTTAAGGACCTGTCCTTTGAAGCATGAAATCCTTAAAATAGTAGGGAGCTTTTGGCAAAAAAATTGAAAAACAATTCGAAGTGTAATAAAAATGAACGTCTCTCAAGAGAATTTATTGTAACCATCAACCGATGCAGAGCCGATCATTATAGTCTTAATGCGTCTTTATTTCGTGTAAGAATTATTGATGACCCAAAATGCGACTGCGGTCACACTAGTCAGGATATCAATCATATTGTTTGGCAATGTAGCCTCTTTGATTCACAGCGATATGAACTGATTCAGCAGTTGCATAAAATTAAGCTTCAGTTGCCCCTAAGTTTGGAAATGTTGGTTGCCCGACCATATATTGGGGCTTGTCTTCTTATTTTTAAGTTTTTGAGAAAATGTAAACTACAAATTTAATTTGGTGTAGTATGGACTGGATAAGTGTGAATGTGTAAAATATGTACTGTGTTGTGTTATTAATTTTTTTGTGCTTTCAATTTTTCTGCTGTATAGAAGTCTTCATCGGTTTGTAATTTTCGTATTGTATTCTTCATCATGTTGAAATAAATCTCGTATGAGATTTTCTATAATAAAAAAAAAAAGAAAATTCGAAGTGTAAAGGGTTAAATAAAGTACGATCGAAGCATGTTACCGCAGTAATAGGTACAGTTACCCTAAGCCAGTAGTTCTTAACCGGTGTTCCGCGAAATATATTAAATATATTTAATAATATACTTTCTAAAATATATTTACTTCTACGCGGGATGTTTTTATTTGCTTTTTGGATCATTAATTTTGTTGTTCCGCAAATTTTTCATATAATCAAAAGTGTTCCCTGACTGCAGAAAGGTGAAGAACCACTGCCCTAAGCAAACGTCTGCTCTAAATGAAGGGTTGTTTAAATTGGTGGAACAGAAGCGGAAATGTGGAAATGGTAAATGCAGAGAATAGATCGTAGACAGTTGTCAGATCGTCTGTCATCGGACAAAATATAGATAACGTAACAAAACAGGGATAAAATGTAACAGGACGAGCAGTGTCCGGTTTACGTTGACAATTGTTTCGTGGCGCTGACAGATACAAGTTGACGGTGGCTGAACCCCGCGGTTGAACAGCCCTTAACGCTTCCAGGATAAATAATCACCGTTCCAGACAGCTTACACGTCGCACATCCTGAAGTACTTTACGCTACTACATAGAATGCGCACGGGTATAAGTTTATTGTCGGCGCGGATATGGGGCGCCAGTTACGGAAACCCGGAAACCTGACATCTGAATCGAACAATTCGAATGTTTCACAGTTTCCGAAGTTCGCCAGAGACAGCGATTCCAATATACATAGTTACCAAGGGTGTGCGAGAACCGGAAATATATCGGGCCGAGAACACGAAGTTTTTTCGGAATCGGGACTGGTACCCGAAAATTTCGAGATTCTCGAAATTATTTATTCTTTATATACTTTTAAATATATTAGATTGGCGAAATGTTTCTTTGTATTTTAATGTAGAAATGAATCATGCTTTTTCCATATTTTAAATGAAGTTTATCAAATCAAGTTATCGTTTTGATCGATCACCTTTTGCCACTTTTGAGGTAAAACAATAATCCAGAAACACTGCGACACGTGATTTTTACAGACCTTTTTTGAAGTCAACTTCACACCATTAAGAGAGTTGATCTTATGAAAAAATTAAGGAAGCTTAATTTGTTTCCATCTTTAAATATCAGATCGTTGCTCTGTGAACCGAATATTGAGGCATGTTATTTTCTTTTCAAGTTTTTCAAGCAATGCAATTTAAAGATTTAAAGTTATGTACTTAATATGTTATACAGGGTGTCCCAAAACTACCCTAGGAGCCGAAAATGGGAGATTCCTTGGGTCATTTGAAGCGACATTTTCCTTTACAAAAATGTTATCCGCGACTTTGTTTAGGAGTTATTAACGAAAAACACGGACCAATCAGAGCGCGACCTAGACGCGAGTTGGCAAAATCGGCTCGGCGCGCCAACTGTCCATTGGCCGACTTTGCCAACTCGCGTCTAGGTCGCGCTCTGATTGGTCCGTGTTTTTCGTGAATAACTCCTAAACAAAGCCGCGGACGCAATTTTTGTAAAGGAAAGTGTCGCTTCAAATGACTCGAGGAACCTCCCATTTTCGGCTCCTAGGGTAGTTTTGGGACACCCTGTATACTTAATGTGTTCTACTGTACCTACATTACTAATGTTCAAATGTAAGATGTATATTACTAATGTATAGCTTTATAACCCCCTATGGGGAGTTCTAATTAAGCTTTCAATAATTAAAAAAAAGAGAGTTCTGTAGAGACCGAAACAAATGGTAGTCTGTTGGTGCAATGTCAGGATTATACGGTGGTTGTATCAGAACTTCCCAGCCAAGCTCTCTTAATTTTTGACAGGTCGCCAAAGATGTGAGGGGTCTGGCATTATCGTGATAGAAGACGTCGCCTCTTGTGTTTATCAATTCTGGTCGCTTTCTCTCGATTGCTTGACGTAATCTTTCCAGTTGTTGTCTGTTGAGGTTAAAATCAATCGTTTGACCGGATGGCAGCAGATAAATAATGAATAATTTCTTTATGATCCCACCAAACGCACAGCATCACTTATCTTGGTGTCAATCTTGACTTTGCCACGGTTTGCGGAGCTTCGTCTCGCTTCAAACACGATCTTTTTCGTACATTATTGTCGTATGTGATCAATTTTTCATCGCCTGTAATGGAACGTTCCTAAAAAGGTTCGATTTTGTTTCGTGTTAGCAACGACTCGCAAATTGAAATTCGATCCATTAAATTTTTCAATGTTAACTCGTGAAGCACCGAGCTATTTCTTGTATCCAGCCTTCTTTAAACCTCATACGCTTTTCAAATAGCTGCATAAAAGAGACTAGGATAACAATTCACCCATTTTTAACCCACTTCGAAAAGGAGGAGGTTATCAATTCGACCTGTATGTGCCTTTTTTTATTTTACACGTTAAATCAACACATTGTGTTTCATTTATAAGTTAGATTTTAAAGAAATGCGTCTCACGACGTAGATATGAAAGGATGAATTACAGTATGTGAAAATATTGAATGGGTGAATTTTCACCGTAAAGAATGTATGTATAAGGGTTAAACGGTTTAGAACTGTTTTGTGGTCAATGTTTGTACTCGTGTTAACCGAAAACGAAATTGGAACAAAAGTTAGCATTAAAATTGATATTAGATCATCATTAGTTGCTACAAACCCTCTTTCCTAATTTCATGGGAAGAACTCTTTTTTCTATCTATTACGAAATTATTTTCAGAAACAAAAAGTTGTCTCACGGTTACAGGAAATTGGTGCAGCGAAATTTTGAATTCATTTAAATAGTAGCGTTTCCTAAATTTAATAATGGCAAATGTTTAATATACCTCACCATACAAAAAAAGATAATACAATATCTAACTTTTAATATACCTAACCATTCTAATATAAAGAATATCGAATACTATTTCACGTGATAGTACGATAGTGAATTACGACTGTAATGGGAAGTGAAAATATAAAAGTCGTTTTTAGTAGAAACAGATAAATATCTCTACTACTAAAATCCATTCTTAATTGGCAAGAATAATAATATTCGTATAATATAAAGCATCGTTTGTAATGTTTTCTAAGAACTCAACGGGTCTTTCCATTTTAAAAGTTACAGAATTTATTTTTGTCAATTCGTTGCAGTTTTATGTCTTGAGAATATCGTGCCGTGTTATATCGAAATAATGTTGGAAAGCAGCATATTTTTGGCAATCTTGTCGAGCGACTACTTTGTCTTGTAAATTCCGAATTCCACAGAAGATCGTGGTTTTAAGATCACGGATTATCCAGAATGTCGAACGTTCTTAAGTTGCCACATGACCGGCCTCGTAGAATATTTTCATGCATTTTCCGATGCCACAAAGTCTACGCTTTTTAGTCTGCGTCTACACCATTTTTCATCGCCCACACAAATCCTCTCCCACTTTTCTTTTGCTATCACCACCACCAAGCTGACACCCCAAAGCTTAGATTGTTCGAAGCGTTTGTCTTACACATATTTATCATACAGTTTATTGTAAGCACTTTTTCTTTATACGAAAATACACACTCTAGTAGAATTTCTATTAATTTCATTAGAAGTGACAGATTTACGAAAAGTCAGATTCAGCTCTTTCCGTCGGGATCGCGTGACGTAATCGTGGTGGGTTATTGTCAGCTTTTTCATTTCGTTTATACTGTATTAAACTCCGTTAAACCAGTTCGGTGTGGAATATTTCTACCATAAATACCGTCCTCTCCAACGGATTTGTTAGTAAAATAATTCATAAAACAATCTAGATGATTACAGTATGGAAAAAAAGTTTTGGCTGACCTACTTCAACGGCACGTCAAAACTTACAATTTTAAAGTGGATGTCTAATAGCATGGTGACAGCGAGATAAATCACTGACAATGTTGGTGTTGAAATAAACGTGAACGATGAACGACAGTTTTATAATAATATCAAAGTTCTATGATCATGTAAACATGTTGAAAAGAAGAAATTTCAGTAAAAGTGTCTGAATAATGTTTGCAGTCAGAACACAATTGAAACAAAGGAGGTGTACGTAGTATTGTATAATTGCGAAAGAGTTAACAGTCATGGAGCTGATTTGTTTTCATTTTGATTATGACGATTTAAGAGAAAAGAAAAAATTTAAATAATTATTGCGAAAGTGTTACTGTACTCCGATTTTGATATAACTTAAATATGTTATAGATTTCGATTTCTTTTTATTTCTAAAAAATAATGCAGATAAAAAGAATTACAGACATCATTACAAATGCTTGTCATGTATCAAATTCGTTAAAAGTGAATTATATTAAGACTGGCATCGAATACAAATGTTTTAGTACTATTGCAAATAATAAATATGTGACATGACAATGTAAATAATAAATATGTAACATAGCGACTGTAATACTAAATTATTAACAGCTGTTGTTAATAAAGTTTCTTTTTACTAAAAAATAATCGTTTGCATGATAATGAAGTGATAATTTTGGAAATTTCGAATTTACGAGGAAATTCAAAGCTTTTCATTTTACAATTTTAGCATACTTTTATGAAAATACGGACGTTAATCGCTTTTTGCAGTCGACTTTTAGTTAGTTGACGTCGATAATTAGCTTTTTGTCATGTCATCACAAAACTACTTAGCAACTAAAGTGTCCCTTTTGAGGTAACACAAAAAGATTTCAAGTGGTAATTATAAAATTATATAATCTGAGAAAAGTTTCCGAGTACAAAAGATGAAATTCTGAACTTCAAAATGGAAATCAATAAAATAAGTATTTAAACTCCCATCAGTTTCAGGTATATACATCATATTTCATTTTGAACAAAGACTAATGTCAACTGCAAGTGGTAATCGATTTTGCGTGGAACGACCTATAATTTTTTGTCGGCTGGTATTGATTTTCAGAACAATGTATCTCAACCGGCTATTGACGGCTCTAACAATTTCAACAGCTCGTCAAATGAAAAAACACTCATGCAAGTATATTTCCAACATTGTTTAGTATGCTTTTTCATATTTTAATCGTTTGAAACTTAACATTTCTACCGACCTAGAATATTTCCATTTTATAGGATTTTTTAAATTTAATGGATATGAAATTGATGTAATGCCTCGCACAATACTTAAATGTTTATTAATTGATTAGATGCCACATCTTTGACCCTTGTGTAGCCAACCGGGTACCCATATATTGTTAATGTTCCTCTAGAAATATTATAAAATTTCATTAAATGTCTATTCTTGACTTGCTAATATATTAATAAATATAATAATCATAAAATATTATATTATATATTTTATGATTATTATATTAATATATTTTATGATTAATGTATTAATCATAAAAGGAGAATTAGTGTAAATATGTTAAATACAAAAGGTTTTCAATAATATATACATTTCGGTTGGATACTAAAGGGTTGATAATGTGAAAAATATTTAATACCACACACTCGAGTGTTAATATTTAATATTATATTTTATAGAAACATATTTTATAGTCTTCCACTCTACGACATGTATGTGTGTACTCATGTTTGTTTCATTGCTCGATTTTCCCATTTTCGTTCAACGAACCAATAAATCATAGACATGTCTCCTCAATATCCATTGTACAAACGAAGTTTTTAAATCTTTAAATCTTTGACGATCAATCGCTTTACTGACAACACGTATTGTCGATGGTTAGTCGCTGTCGCTAACGTAACCTGAAGACCTGAAGATATTCGCTCATACACAATAAAAACGTCACAGCTCAGAATTTGGCATTTTTTCATTTTATTTCATTAAAATACTCACCAGAGTATTAATAAATACAATTTTATGTTAATACATACGTATAAAACTAACCGCATACATAGCCCTATTAGATTTTATTTGTTTTTACTTGCAGCCACAGCTAGGTAAACTATCAGAGAATGTCTATTGGTATTTTCTTTATAAAAGAGGCTGTTTAAAATTTTTTACGAAATGTTTAAAGTCTTACTTACATAAAAGAGGACTTAGGGCTTAAAAGATATTCATTGTTAATTATATAAAACATTCACGATTCTCCTTAAACAATCAATATTAAT
Source organism: Lasioglossum morio (assembly GCA_916610235.2). Lineage (NCBI taxonomy): Eukaryota > Metazoa > Arthropoda > Insecta > Hymenoptera > Halictidae > Lasioglossum > Lasioglossum morio. The sequence goes on from OU744333.1 coordinate 5,353,998, forward strand.
TTTTTAAATAAATTACAAACAAGATTTCTTATAGTAATCGACAGTGACTAATAAACAAATTCACTTTTCTGTTTCGGATCAGTAGATAGACTGAAATTGTAGCAACAGTCGGCTTATGTTTTTCGAAACATACTCTACAAAAATATATACAGGGTGAGGCACCTAAGATTTACATCGAAAATATCTCCGTTGTTTTTAGTAATACAAGAAAATCTTTAAAATCAGACAAATAAACGGTTTAGATGATATTAAAATTGATAAAATTGTAACCCGACATACATCATATGCTTTCTGCATCCTTATTCGTGCGTAAAAGTAAGTAGTATTTTGCATATTTACGAGAACTCTAGAAAATAATGAATAAAACATTTGCTCTTCCCATCAGGCTTATTTTTTTCAAAATCGAGTCTTTCGAACATTTGTTTGGCACGTTCGATTATCGATAATGGCGTTTGGAAACGTCGCGTTGCGCGTCGTGGTTGGAAACCAGTATGTGAAGTGCAACCGAGATTCGTTTGTTTCGGTCTCGACAGTTGAATAGCAGAACGATACCTTTGGGGGGCACTGGTAAACTGCCCAACTCAGCACGGTCATGGAAAGTGTGACTTTAACCAAGTTTCCACCAGTTAACCAACTGTTCTCCTCTCCAAAAGATTCCTGCAGTGTGAAAACCAATAACAGAGTAGAATTCAGAATGCAGCAATCAGTGAGTTCTTGAGTTACCCTGACAATACTACAGACACCTTAACTTAAGTTTATTTTGGTTTATTAATGATAAATTGATTTTTCTTTTTATCGTTTTCTTTAAATTTATACGTGTTGTAGAATATGTATACGAAAGAATCTGCGAGAATGATTTTGAAATATCGGCAAATATGACCCAGAGAAAGAAAACTTCTCCGTCACAATAATTGCCCCACTGAAACACACATATTGTGCCTGGAACATTTTCTTGCATTACTAAAAACAACGAAGATATTTTCGATGTAAATCTTAGGAGCCTCACCCTGTATATAGCTCAAGTATTATTGATTATATATATATATATAAATTATTGAACCTTTTGCACTGGGATTTTGCACATGTATTTATTGGTATTTGAAATGCAGGTATGATTTTTTTCAAGTACAAATATATATATATATATATATATATATATATATATTTGTACTTGAAAAATATCATACCCGCATTTCAAATACCAATAAATACATGTGCAAAATCCCAGTGCAAAAGGTTCAATAATTTCCATGAAAAAAATTCCTAAAAATCCGCGCTAGAATAGCCTCGACAACCAGAAGACACTTAAAGATTAACTACCGATTGATCTAATGACACTAGATTAATTTGACGGGCAATAATCGCAATGACGCGTGAATCAGTCACGATTCATGGTAATTGAATTGGGATATAGGATTCTAGGGGGATTTATCAGATAATCCGCACGTTTAGTGACGATCACGCATCAACACTTTATTTTCGCATTATTCATTAATTTTGCAACGGTTAGTAAGATCTCGTGATTGTTCTTGTTCTCGGTATTTGTTTGCTCAATATATTCAATGTATTGTAGATGGCCGCGTAGAGGTCATATGAAGGTGACCAACGCGTTTTTTTAAATGGAATCATATATTTTTTAATTACGTGCTAAGTAATTTATTTACACAGCTATAAAACTTAGTTTAATTGAATTGTTTATTTAGAAAGAACACGATACTAAACAATTCAAGAATTAAGCTGTATAATCTTGAAAAAATGGATCATTTACCGGGAAAGAAAATTATAAAGGTTGTAGACACCAATATCAAATGATCTAGATCATGTTTTACAGAAAAATATTAATAAATCACTTGATTACATTATAGGCACAATTTATATCGTTATAGATACAATATTTATCATCTTGTTGCGGTAAGCTCCCAATCTAGATAAATATTGCACACTGTATTCAGACATTTGATTAATAATGAATTTGTTCTGATGTTAGAAACAATCCTTTATGTTTACCTATTATCGATAATTTTTAAAATTTTCATGTTACAGAAAAGTGAATTTGCAACTTTAAGAATTTTAACTAAAGTATAGGTTCATTTGTAACAAAACTGATGATTTTAAAAATTTGAGAAGACCAATAAATGATGTATTAGAATGATTTAGGAGTCCTGTGTCCGGCATATTATGCGAAACAAAAAGTTAGAGCTGGGTCATTCTAGTGGAACAATCTCACAATAAGTTGAGCCAGTTGCACGATGCACTCTTTATGTACATACGCGTATAAGTACATACATACATATGTACTAACATAATGTATACATTCTGCATAGTCTTGAATACGAATATGCAAGCTTAAATTAGAAAAAGGAAATGGGCGCAATACTCCTATACCATAAGTTAACGTTAACTTATACTATCAACTATTGGCTACGTTAAATATTTTTACAAATAGTTGTAGTAAAGAAAACAAAAAAACTATTTACACATAAATAGCTTCACTTGTTTACGATTAGCGTACTGTAATGCTTAAATCTGTGAGAATATCTCAGTAACGATAATATATATAATTAATTACATAATTCCGTTTTAAATCTTATAGATATTGATTTTTATAGGAAAGGGACTGAAAAAGTGAAAGTTTTAATAGAAGATTGTTCAATCTAAAAGATTGTAAGAGGATTGACAGTAGTCAAAGTGTAATTCATTTCTTAATTAATATGTATTAATAATAAAATATTTATAATTAATTAAAATGTTATCAATAAAATTATATATTATAATCAAAGCGTCAACCGATTTCGATGAAATTTTCAGCATGTGTATAACTAACATACATCTACCAAACGTATATTTTAAATTTTCATTACCGGCTCTACTAAAAAAAGTTCTAAATGGTACCTCTTTTACTTTCTCATGTAATTCGTAGCAATTACAATTTTTTTTCAAAATCTTTCTTGCATGTCATTTGGTAAATCAATTCTTCTAATTGCTCAAAGAATTGAACGAGGAAGGTCAGGTCGTTTGGTCCGATCATAAAAAAAAGTTATACTGTTTTAAAGAGCGTTCAAATACTTTCGTGGTTCCCTGTAAGTATTATCAATATTTTGTGTTGAAATATTATGTTGATTTATTGCTGTAAGCTGCAACTTACTCGTATGTTCAGCCTTAATCTGTTATTATGAATTAGAGGTGCAATTGGTGCAAAACACGATTGATTTGACATGAAACGGCCCCCCCTATGGTTAACGGTGGAAGGTGGAACACTGAAATCTCACTGATGATAGCTTATGACGCGTTCGCGAATATGTGGCGAATATGTCATCCAGATTTGCCTCTGGCATGTTTAAATAATGTAAAACAATAAATATGATCTTTAGGCAAGTTATACATTTCGAAGATAATCATGCGTGGATAATCGGGTTAGTCGACACCTTCGTTAGCAGTAATAGCAACAGCAACGACATTAATAGCCTAATATTACGGTGAGGCGTGCGCGATTGAAGTTCAACGAAGTGCAACGTTTTCAAAATATAACTACTCCTGCCGCGCGAATGAGTTCCTCTAGAGTTTAGTTGATGTCTAGACGTTCTAAGGTGGTCCGAGTAAATTTAATTAAACAGATAGTGATAACGGTTCCGTATAAAATTCCAACGAATTGAGTTTTAACGATTGGAGTAACTATCGTCCCGCGTTTGCTGAAAGACTTCGTACAAACGTCAAATACAACAATTAAAAGATCGAGTTTACGAGATTACGAGTTAAAATGTGTTTATAGAAGATTACTGATTCATTGTTGTTGGAAACATTTTTCTGTTGGAGCCTCGGAAATGCCGGAAAATTGTGATAACATGAATATATATTATTTAAACAAATGGTAATACTTGAAATCTGTCTTGGCTGGTGTATTCCTTATAAAAAAGACACACAACTTTGCTATTTACACCATTCTTTTATCTATAGTAATGTCCAAAATATTCGTGGAAAATGTGTGCTATTCTCAACTGTCAGGTTTTGAAATAGACAAGTGATCCTTAATACTTGAAATAATGTTTTTTTTTTGCTATTTAATGTAAATATTTGGCTTATTTTAAAAGAATTATATGACAGCCTTAGGAACCTCTTAACGCATTGACAACTTAAACAATGATAACTTTTTTCAAATTAATTTTAATGAATACTCATTGTTCAAACATTCTTGTCACTAAAATTACTGCATTTTTCCTCGTAAAAATAAACATAAAATTGAGATGTCTGTGAATGCGAAACAGAAGAAACGCGGATAAAAAGTACACATTGAGTAATTTACATTATATTGTATTTCAATCACATTTTATTTCAATTACACTGTACTTCGATTATACACATGATTCGCGTGATTAGCAATGAAATTAATTGAGAGGTTCGAATTATGCAATGAAATTACAATGTAATTTAAATACTGTTAAATATAATTCAATTATAACGCGCAACATGTTTAAATTAGCACGACTCTAAAGACGAGTCATTTTCAACACGAAAAATGGCGCTTACGAGGTGGACTCTAGAGTTCAGTCGATGCTTAGACGTTCTAAGGTGGTCCGAGTAAATTTAACTAAACAGACCATAAAATAACTGTTCCGTATAAAGTTCCAGTGAATTGAGATTTAACGATTGGTGTAACTATCATTCCGCGTTCGCTGAAAGACTTCGTACAAATTTCAAATACGGCATGCCCCATCTGAATCAGGTCATCCAATTATCTCGTTTAACTGCGACTGTATATATTAACCGTTTCATTTAAAATTTAAATGATTACAGGAAACGCAGGTGTTGCAGAACTGTTGATATTTTCTCCCTCGAGAAAGTAGTCTTTTCCTTTGGTATGCGCCAAAAAAGAGAGAGAGCGAGAAAGAGAGAGAGAGAGATATGTTCTAACTTCATTACTCTCATAATCATGTAAATACTTTATGTTGTAAATTTATAGGAATAAGATAAAATGAAAATTGATTCCATCCCTTAACGACTTTGTTACATTGAAAACGACATTACAGTATTCATAAATTTTTCTAATCCTTTACTGTTCTATATTTTTTAAGTAGTTTTTTCCTTTGCTATGAACGATGAGAAAGAGAGAGAGAGGGAGAGAGAGAGAGATGTTCTAACTTCATTAACCTTATAATCGTGTAAATACGTGATGTTGTAAAATCGTTCATAGATGTAAATTCATCTTCGTAGAAGAATTAATTTTTGCTGTATTCACGGTAGAAACATTTCAACGGAAACGGAATAATGGTAGCAGCGTATTTGCATGACATCTGATCGAAGATTATAATTTAAATTCAGTTCAATCAGGACATATACTATATTATTAACAAGAGAGCTGATATTAAATTAATTTGAAAGGAGGTGACGGTTCCGATGATAACGACTGCGCCGTTTTTCCTAAATGTCTGTTCGCGAGCGAGGAACTCGGCGAGCGAACACAAAGAAATTAATTAAAATAAATTGTGGCGGCTTATCCTACGGCAGCGAAGTCGTACAGTTCAGGATTAATCGTGAATTATCGTCTTTCTAATTTTCTACGAGGAGAAAATTGTACGGAGGTGAGTGCGAGCAAACTGAGAGAAAAAAGAAGCGAAAATGGAAAAAGGGAGAAGAAGGAAACTCACGGTTTTGTCCTGCAGTAAGGATATTCTGCAATCGAGCACGGCACGGCCGCCAGCTTGAACAGTCATATTTTTTCCTTCCCCTTCGAAATGAGGACCCCACCGATGATCGTGATGATGTTGATGCTTATTTAGCGTGCTGTGCGCGTCGAAGATATAGTACAGCATCGGTGCATCCGTCGGTATCGATCGCTTTGCCGCCGTCGTTGACTTCGTTGATACCGAATCTGTCATTAGTGGCAGATCTGAAACAGAGATGAATGGGACTACAATTAATTGTGTATTTTGTCAAGTTTCTTTTTATTTCTGCCCACAAATGTTTGATTACATTAATGTCATAAGATTGTGGAGGTGTATGCAGCTATTTCAGGAATATGTATTGTATAATACCCATTTATTCACTTTCTTAAGGGGCCCATTCAAGGTCAATCATATTGCGCAATTTGTATAAAATCAAAAATTCAGGGATCTTTTTTAGGGACCAAAGTGCCATTTTAACACATATACATCGCTAGATTACTTTGCCAGGGTTAACCTGGTGTTTTCGTAAAAAAATAATCGCATAGCAATAAACTTGGACACATTTTAAATATCGAAGATTCCACTTTTGCATACCATTATTCCTTTTGCATAGGATATTTTTACATAATGTAGCAAATCAGAAACTAAAGACCTAGTAGCCCTCAAAAATACTATAAATTGAAATCTTTGAATAACATTAAACAAACTACGTGAATGAATCTTCCACAGATTCGAAGATTGAAACCTCCCTTTATGCACAATAGTGTTTTCATGATTTCAATAATTTAAATATTTAATGAATTTGCCATTTCGTTTCAGGTTCCTAATCGGCGTCCCGAGAAACACTGTCATATCAATTTTCGAACAAAACCAATATTAAGCAAAATTTTAAATGTTATCGGCGCATTGGTTCGATCATTAGATACTTTAAGACACTGTTTGCAAAATATCACAACATTTTATCTCGACGTTTCGATCTAAATTCAGATCATTTTCAAGAGATCAACAAAATAACATTGTGTCTGTAACGAAACAAAAGAAAATTATTTTAATTTATATAAGAAACCCAAAAAAAACGAAGAACCATATTATAATAACCAAAATGTTACTCACTTGCGTAGTGTCACAAAACCAATATTGTTTAAATACACGTATCCATTATATTGAATTCGCCATTTTGTTTTAAAGAAATTCAGATTCGTAATTACCGGTTCTAACAATTCTAATATAATATCATTTCTATCTACAATGAAGTACGTTTTGGGGTTCAGGCTCTAGGATTTCGCGATTCGGAAACACTGTGCGTTGAACGCTCGTTAACACAGTTTGGCTAACTCAACAAAACCTACAAACTTTGTTTTTTAGTTATAATAAGCTCCATGTCCATTTATCAATTTATAATAGTTTCGATAACTAAAGCTTCTATACGAGATTTTATCGGATTGTTTATAAATAAACTAGCGAATTTATAGACAGGCAGTAATAATGTCAAGGCTGACAAGGAGAGGTCACACTGGCGAGGTTATCGATTTTAATTAAACTTTTCTGATGAATCTAGAGCAAAAATAAGCAGACCCATCAATTATTTATAATGATCATTAACATTTAATTTTGTGGTATGCAGGAAATATCTTGACATACTTCATTTCTTAATCGTATCTTAACTTTTCCGGCTTTATCTAATTTCAGTATTCTTAATCCGCAAGAAAATTGATATCTGACAGATCTATTTTTTCCAACGTGAACCAAGTTTGTTTTCCGAATGTTATCAGAATAGCAAAGTGTCTATGTAATTCATTCGCATTCATAAAATATTCACACTGCCGAAAATATTTACGTTTCAAACGTTTTTATGAAGCATACCACCTTACGCACTGTTCATTCCCTGCACGAAATATGTAACTAATTGCACTATCGACAAACACTCCAATAAATAAATAGCAAGGGATAAAAAAGAAAGGAAAAAGAAAAGATGACTTAAGACTTCAAATAAAAATGAGAAATTTAAAATTTCTAATCTCTATAAATCGGAAAGTTAAAAATGACAAAGAATCCATGAAAATAACCAATAAAAATGAACAATAATTTCTTAATCGTAAGAGGAATTTGATCTTGAACATGAAACCTTTACACTTTACCATCCAGCTATATAATAATTGTAGCTATTTAAAATATTAATATTTTAACAATTTATAATACTATTAAATTTTTATCACACTATTTAAATAACTAATTACATTATACACTATTCGCTTTTGCCTGTTAAACAAATTCAGAATGAACTTCAGAATGAACCGAATGAAAGGAACATAAATATAGATAAACATAGAGGTCACGTTGTGAAAAGCTGCTAGAGTGCTACAGTATAATGTCAAATGAACAACACGTTCACGTATACACGGTTTTATTAGTTCGCTTTCTTGTCTGTGTCTGTCTCGCTTTCTTGTCTGTTCGCTACAGATATTGCAATTGATTTTAAATTAACTTCCCGATGAGCTAGAAACTTGAAACTTTCAACATAGTTCAGAACTGGATGACAATGCAATATTAAAAAAAAAATTTCCGCGCGATAAAGCGTTCCCTATTCCTTCTACGCGTTCCCATTCCGACTCATCCCCACTCCACGGACCCTCTTCGCTCCGAAGGAGCTCAGTATAGTACGTCATCGCTTTGTTTTCGATATGTTGTGTTGCAATACTGTCTAAAATTTAATACATGTCTATGTTATAATTTCATAACGTGGTAAAAATGTTAAAAATCGATTGACAAATTTCACATACGCGAGACTAAAAAGCAGAAAGTAATTATTTAACCCTCGGACAATGGATGATTTTTATAACTATATAATTTGCAATGATCAGGACCGTTCACAGCTCTAATTAGTAATTTTAAAAAATTTACTTTTCCGATATCCTCAATGGAATTTGACTCACTATTCAGTTAGTTTAATTGCCACAAATTGAGTACTTAAATGACAATTTGGATGTTCCCGGTGAAAAATAACCCCGGCACAGCACTCGAAGGATTAAAGAGGAATTAAAAATTAAAATACCATGATTTTTTTCCTTCGCCACATTTTATAACGTCTTTTTTAGTTGGAAAAAAATAGTGCTGCAGTATTAAAAGTTCGACACAGTTCAAAACCAGATTGAGTAGAAAGTAACGGAAACGTTATCAGCGTGAAACACTTCGACGACGTACACAAAGTTTGCTAGTGGTCGTATTTTGAGCTACTTGCTTCAGCCGAATTTCATTTTACCAGGACAACCACAATCTCCGTCTACAAGATGTGAGTCCTGTCTAAACTTCTTACGCTTACACTGTCAACATTAAGTGCAGAACACCATGTTAAATTACCGAGAACGCCTAGCACGGCTGCACATTCCTTGAACGACTAACGAAAATGATATTCTATTACGTTATACAATATCTATGGCAACTTACATTCCTATCACGATTACTTTAATATAAAGGATAAGGCACTAACTATTGTCACCTTCAAAAGTATAATAGCAGTAAAAAAGTTTTCAAAATAAAAGTTGCATCGGACAATCAGGGCCGTAGTGTGGCGTTAATTTTTTGTTGCTAGGTGGAATGCTATGTTTTGATACCTATTTTCTGATAGCGGTTATTGAGACTATTAGATTATGCAATTAATTAAACAATATTAACTTGTCGAAGTTTTATTAACACAATTATGAGCACGAGGAAAACACGTCTATTTGATTTAAATATCCCACGCCATCATTCGGGCTAGGAATCGTTGAACGATACATCGAACAAATAACTAACGGTTTCATGAATAAATTGAAATATACCGATATTGAATCGATCGTTCCATGTGTGTAACAATAGATTCATTTTGGCCATAGGCGTACACAGGGTGTCCCAAAATTCTCCCAACACCCGGATAGTGGGAAGTTCCTTTGGTCATTTGAAGCAACATTTTCCTTAGCAAAAATGGCTTCCATTTCATAATGCAGCAGAGTCAGTTTAAGGGCAAGGAATACTTTCAGTACTATATTAGAGATGGAGTTACACCATGGTTCTCAGGTAGAGGTTTATCACGAGAATTTATTGTAACATTTAATCGTTGTAGAGCAAATCATTATCATCTTGCAGCATCTCTTTCACGACTACATATAATAGATGATTCCAAATGTAACTGCGGCAATGAGGTTCAAGATCTTAACCATATCATTTGGCAATGTACCTTGTTGGAATCTCAAAGAGTTGATCTCATGAAAAAATTAAGGAAGCTTAATTTGTTTCCACCTTTAAATATCAGATCGTTGCTTTGTGAACCGAATATTGAGGCATGTTATTTTCTTTTCAAGTTTTTCAAGCAATGCAATTTAAAGATTTAAAGTTATGTACTTAATATGTTATATACTTAATGTGTTCTACTGTACCTACATTACTAATGTTCAAATGTAAGATGTATATTACTAATGTATAGCTTTATAACCCCCTATGGGGAGTTCTAATTAAGCTTACAATAATAAAAAAAAATGGCTTCCGCGGCTTTATTTAGGAGTTATTAACAAAAAACACGGACCAATCAGTTCCTCACCCTGTATATATATGTAGTTTTAATAGTTGTACAATAAACGGTTTGAGAGAAATCAATTATTTCAGTTAGTCCTGAAAGTCCAGCGTTATTTAGCAGACTATATAAAAAAAAAGAAATAGAATTTATTCGCAGTAATGTTGGTGACACAATCTGTTGCTACTATTTCGTTTTTACAGTGCCGTTTCCACCTCTTTCTTTTATTCTTGCACTGACATTTTTTCACTGACATATTCTCTCACTGTTTGCATTGCACTCCCAGTCTTTTTTTTTAGCGGTGAGAACCAAGGCAGAGGAGAAACGATTATTTGGCTTACCTAGAAAAACATTCTTATACACATACCTATATGTATATGTAAGGATGTACAGATACATGCGAACGTACATACATATCTACACACATATATGTACACACGTAGAAGGCTGAGATTTTGTGTTTCGTGTTTCATGACACGCGAACTGGAATATTTTTCTCGCGGTAAATCGCCGTACGTTCTATTGAATATTTCAAAGTGATCCGAGTGTTTTTGCATTCTCATCTGAAACAATACGTATAAACATGATTTTTTTATCTACGACAAAATATTTTTTTTTTTTATTTAGTGCAATTTGAATGTCAAGGTAGAGATTATTTTGCCGTACATTGTTTTTCAATACATTGTGATGAACTGTTTTCTTAAACCTTTAAACCACAGTCGTTCAGAAACGAGTAGGTTGTTGACAAAATATTTGAATCATTTGGAGAAACGATTTATGTAGTTATCAATACTGAAACTTGACCTAATACATATAAGAGGTAATGTATAGTTAATATAAAAATTAAAATATTTTAATTATGCTTTTATGATGTAATTTAATCTACTCGTGCATTTCGCTAATATATGTTCATGGGTTTTAGTAATGAATATAATTAAAAATGAATTATCAAAATGCTACTCTTATATTGTATAATATTCTTTCCAATTTGCAAATCATTTCTAACAAAATTTTAGGAAGTGTACCCTACATATCCTAACAAGAACTGTACTTATCTCTTTTGAATACATACACACACATACGTATTACATATGTATCCGTCTACATAGTACATATTTTCTCAAGTGCAAGAATTGGCGCGTTACCCTACGGGCAACTTGGGCAAATGCCCGGGGCCCCAAGCAAACGGGGGCCCTGGACACAAAACCAAGATCCAAATTCTCTGTGTTTCGCATAAAAAAATTTCAAACTCAAACACTAATTTGGGAAAACTATTTCATTCTAACTGATGTGAGAATAGAAACCTGACGAATTTTCAATCGATATTCTCGAAAACGAGGTTTCACATAAGAATGAGTTATAACTTTTTTTTATCTTATTTTTACACATAGAACAATCATATAAATCGCGTTGACATTGTCGCTGATTTATGTTTATTAATGCAATATTACAATCAAAAAATCGAAGGTTATATAATATCGATTATTAAGGCATCGATTTTCCTGTACATTCTATTTACACGTTGCACGTGCTTACCACGATGATTTAGTACAAATAAATAGTAAATATAATTAATTGATCGTGAAATTCCTCATTTCCGACTAAATGGCAAATTATGCAAGACACCGTGATTGTGCAAATTGTAGAGTGATGCTTCTTGTAGTGATTAATTTATGCATCCCAAACATTAGCGCGACCTACACAATACCCACGATTAATCTTCATCAATAATAGTGTCGAGCTTTTTCGAAGATCGGCTAAAATAATGTTCGTGAGTTGTCCGAAGACCAGCAGCAATACTAAACAGATAATTGATTTGTTAAAAACATTATGAAAATAGATTGAGACTATATTTTATCAATTATTAGTCTGCAGATGTTCATGTAAATATATATTTCGATATAAAAATATTATTTTGCATATTACATATGTTTTCTACCATGTGCATATGCACATATATAGTACATATTTCTTTTATATAATTTCACTATATTTTCTCGTAATTTGTTTGCGGGTATCTAATACTTTGTCACGATATTTGCTGCAATCTCAAAAGAATTCGTGTTCTCTCTGATATGCATATAACAATTGGACAGAAAAGTGATTGGGCAGATTCACATATCGATATTCTCATTCAATCTGAGCTTTGTACAGCAAATATAAAGAGAAGAACAAGGCATTAATTAAACGATATATTGGGAAACAAATTTTGAACTCCATAGGAAACCGGAAACCATATTAGCAATTTAGATATTAACTTCAGATCAAAGACTCCGATGACCCATTAGCGTGTTTTGTTACTTCTTGTGATAGTCTATGTATTTATTGCATATTTCACTTTCAGGTCACCGAAGCGCCGCAGAGTGGCCCAGATTGTAAAATTCAGTGACTTTTTGTTGTAACTTCTGAACTATTAAAGATATATACATATGTATATTACTACGATACCAAATGTCAAGATATGCAAAGAAATTTCTCTAACCAAAGACATCTTCGATTTAAATTATCTGGAAAAGTACTAAACAAAATATTTAAAAATGTTTACTCGTTACTTAAGACAATAAAATTTGAACAATGAATTGAAAAATTATTACAAAATATATACATTTATTATGATAATTATCAGTAGATAGGAATAATGTTTTAATGAATTTTAGTGCAAATGTCATCCAGATACCTTTTATGGTTCAAGAGTCACCTTTCTCTTTGATTCTTGTGGGATTATTTAAAGAAATGATTCTTGTGGGATTATTTAAAGGAAGGTGGGTTAAACATATAAAGTCTGAATATTATTTATTTAAAACAAATATTATAGCAATGAAATGTATATTTGACTGGTGCACATCTATAGCGCCAGCGTAGTTACACGGTAATACCAATATTAAATTTCAATAAATTAATTAATTCATGATACGGGGAGTTCCCTTAACGCCGGAAGAACCTACAGTAAATGTCCGGTGAACACGACCAGAATTTCGGATTAAAATCTCGTTAATATTTGTTTTTCTTTTTAACAAAATCGTCCAGAAAGATTTGACGAAATAAATTACGCAATGCCTTCAAATTAATAAAAAAACTTCCAAGTCGCCGCTAAATATCCGATAACAAAATAAATTACTGAATGCCTTCAAATTAATAAAAAAACTTCCAAGTCGTCGTTAAATATTTGATATAACTGGTATGTTTACCCTACTCATTTTTATTAGAAAATACATCCCCAGTCTAATAGCAAGAGTTATCAGATATCTTCACTGTTGCACATTCACTGCTAACTACGCTGAATTTCATGTGAACTTAGTAAAAAGCTGACATATGTTTTAATTATTTTGTGCAAAAGTCATTTGAATTAAACGTAATTCTGACAAAATATTTTATAATGAGCAAAACTAGTCTAGCTCCTTGTTTTATTAAAAAATAATCAAGATACATAAAGTGCATAAAACAAGAAGACCTAGAAGTATGAAATAAAAAATTACGTAGATCAAGCTTAGTATGAATAAAGAAAGTTAGTGCTAATATTTCTCGGTTGAGTTTCACAACTGCAGTGCATAAATAAGCTACAGTTTCGCACAAATAAATCGTAGAACTCGTATAACTTCAGCAGTCAACAAAACGCAAAATCATTCAAGTTGTAATAATAAACGTTTATCATGAATAATGCAAAATGAATTACTATATGCCTTCAAATTAATAAAAAAAAACTTCCACGTCGTCGCTAAATATCCGATATAACTGGTACCGTTTATCCTATTCATTTTTATTAGAAATACATCCACAGTCTAATAGCAAGAGTCGTCAGATATCTACAAGGTTGCACATTCACCGCTAACTACTCTGAATTTCATGTGAACTTAGTAAAAAGCTGATATATGTTTTAATTATTTTGTGCAAAAGTCATTTGAATTAAACGTAATTCTGACAAAATATTTTATAATGAGCGAAACTAGTCTAGATCCTTGTTTTATTAAAAAATAATCAAGATACATAACATGCATGAAACAAGAAGACCTAGAATTATGAAATAAAAAATTACGTAGATCAGGCGTCGTATGAATAAAGAAAGTTAGTGCTAATATTTCTCGGTTGAGTTTCACAACTGCAGTGCATAAATAAGCTACAGTTTCGCACAAATAAATCGTAGAACTCGTATAACTTCAGCAGACAACAAAACGCAAAATCATTCAAGTTGTAATAATAAAAGTTTATCATGAATAATGCAACATAAATTACTGTATGTCTTCAAATTAATAAAAAAAACTTCCACGTCGTCGCTAAATATCCGATATAACTGGTACCGTTTATTCTATTCATTTTTATTAGAAATACATCCACAGTCTAATAGCAAGAGTCGTCAGATATCTACATGGTTGCACATTCACCGCTAACTACGCTTTCCGAAATAGCGTCTTGAGCATATCGTAAGTGATCTCATATTTTGCGATTACGGGTATCGAGTCTTGGTAGGTTACCCTGAGATGTGTGTTATCGAATCTATTGCTCTCCGCGACTAGTAGAGGAGAAATAAGATGCGAAGCAGGCGAATGTAAGTTCCATGCCGTACTGTCGACGGAACACGATATTTCTTCGAGTGTGTGTAGGTTCGATTGGGTGCAGCACATCGGAAAACAATAAATATATATATAACGCTTAGGAATTTGTCTACCTGTATCCTTGGAAGAACATGCACGGTGCGTCACACTAATATAAAGTTATGTGCCTGCCAACTGACCGGAAATATACTCTTCTAGTTAGCTCACTCTTCTTCGTATTTCGCATGGAATGTCCTTCTCTTTTAATATTTTAGTCATTGCAAGTAGGATTTGCAATACCGAACCAAAAATACAAAATACCGGTATTCGGCATATTTTTAAACGTTGTACCGGAATACCGGTATCAGGAATTTTCAGATAGATAAAAAACACGGTTTTTTTTTCTTTACCGTAAGTATTAGTTTTATACAAAAAGTAATAAACTGTAAAAATATATAGACGATTTTGTTATGTACAAATATAAAATAAAGGGACAAATGTTGTAATCAAATGTTATTAATAAGAGCAGTGAAATAATAATGTTTAACATAAGAAACAAAAAATATAATATAACAAATATAAAAGAGTAAATATTATGTAGGCCATTATTGTATATATCTATTATTAGTATTTATTAGATACTAATACAAAAACCGACTTTTTAAATAACCAGTTTTCGGATTTTAACTTTTCCCTGACACCGCTTTAAAATGGTTTCAAATTTTTACACATAAAAAATAAGATATATTTATAACTTAAAATAAAAGTTTTAAAATTTTTCTATTTATAATAATTCAAAAATACGAAAAAGGAAAGCATAAGGTACATATACGTACATACATAAAATTATAACAATAAAAAATTAGCAAAATAATATCCTTAAAAAATCACAGAAATTAACAAGTGTTTTATGTTTATGTAAATTATTATTTTACTTCTTCCTTCATTTAATAAAATATGACTTCAAAAAGCAAGGAACGTCAATGGATTTATTGCTTCGTCGTGTCCATATTTTGGTCAAAAAATTACCAGAAATAGAAAAAACTTGCTCACTTGCTAATGAACTGGTCTTAATTGTCTTTAAAGCATTGAATAGTACATCTAAATATTTTGTTTTTCTATTTGTAGTCTCCATGACCAAAAGCTCCTTCTTTAATGTTTGAGGACTAGAGGAAGTCACTTCTTCAGGTTCTTGCATACATACGTTTAATTATTATTATTTCATCATAGATATATCTTGATTTTCTTCTTCCTACCTGTTTTTAACATCGCAGTCTTCTTCTGTAGAATAATCTTTATATAATCTTGATATCTGTCCGGATAACTTAATAATATCAGTTTTTCTAGCTAATGGAAGAAATTTACTAGAAGATATCTAAGTGTTATGTATAAATTTAAAACCGTTTTTCTTTTTTACTGAGAAACCCTACTTATAAGTACTTCGATGTTGAAAGGAATCGAATCTCTTATAAGTAGTAAGTACTCGAATCTTGATAATCACAACTGTATAGTAGGTTCCGGTACGATATTCATAAAAGTTTCGAGTCTGTTCGTCCAAGATTCGAATATACTTGCAAGTATTATTTCCCTTTCTTGTAAAGGGTTCGAAACTGTCTGGCATAGGTTCGAGTATACTAAGGAGTACTATTTCTGTTTTTCGAAGTACATATAGAGAGTTCGAATTCAATTAATCTAAGTTCGAACATATTTGCGAGGTACTTGATCCCATCAATAGTGTGCAGTCTGATATTCCCAGGATACGATTCGTTTCACAGAATTTTGCAGAACGTTTTCACCTTGGGCTGTGGCAATTTATCTTTTCAAACTGACCACGTTAAATACCTAGAGATCTTGACATCTCGGTAGATTTCAACTGCCTCTCATGTTAAAGAAACGAATTGGAAAAAGGCGTGTCTCGCAGACAATGCCGACCTTTCTGTTCTGCCCCACCCCCACCCCCCCCGGTATTAGCCGCGAAACTTTCGCGAGTATTTCGCAAAGTTGAGGTAGGTAGCACCGCGAAGAAGAAAAGGACGAGGATAATCTCGCGAGGAAGTCGCACGTCAAAGGGGATCAGTATGCGACCAAGCGTGAAATTCCTTTGCTTCCTCTTTTTTTGCGGTGCGATGCTCCATTGAGTTTCCGCTTCTGTTTCCATTTTCATTCTTCTTTTCAAGCTGTGTATTTTTTTTCTCTCTTTCTGTTTATTTTCTGATAGCAGCCAGTTGTCTCTCACGGTTGTTTGTAGTTTTAACTGAATCTATATTTTGGTTTTTGTCTCATATTGTTTTCCCTCGATTGTTTGTGCTAACGTTACCGAATGTCAACCTCCATTTATAACGGTTTCGAACCGATGACGCGATCCTGTTAAGAAACATTTATCAATTAACATCGTCGAGACTTTCTGATACCATGTTTTGTATCGAAAGCGAATGTCTGTACATCGTTGTGATACTTGAGGGACTATTATGCAACTCGACAGAAACAATTCCGATTCATTTTCAAACGCTACATTTAAATCTAGTTACAGAGTCGTCCTTTAAAATTTACAAAAATTATACTTAAAAGTGAACTATACACGCACCGTGCAATAAATAATTATTAAGCTGTTCGCTTCAACGATTCAAATATTGTATAATGAGCAAAATTCTTAGGTATCACTTTTGATATTGTTCGAAAAAATACACTCGTATTTTTCACATTTTTGTTAAACCATAATTGATCATTTTGAAATAATAATTTTATTACGTTATATAATATTTGTATTAGGTTGCCAAAAAAGTTCGCGACCTCCACATTTTCTCAAACAAAGTCATTTATATATATTTTTTAAGCCCAAGTATTTTATATCAAATTAATCGCGAAATTCGGAGCTTTAAATTTATTATACAGTTCAAAAGGAATGGTCAATGAACAAGGTTAGTACAATAAATGAATTATTGTATAAAAAATTGCGGTGAATTTTTTGTATAAAACTAATAAACATGGCAAAGAAACAACTGTGTTTTTTACCTTTTTGAAAATTCCTAATACCTGTACAACGTTTAAAAATATATCGAATACCGATATTGTATTTTTGGTCCGGTATTGCAAATCCTAGTTGACCGCAACGAAACAAGTCTATTAAGGGGTGAAATTAATTTTTATTTAACCACTGGTACCCACAATCGATACACAATATTTTTATTTCGCATAAAGACTCGCAGTCTACATATGACCAAGCGTATCAAGTTTTAGAGAGATGGGAAACAATCACTCAAACACAATCATCCAGCGAGGAATCATATAGCGTCCGATAGTAGCTGCATTCACTGTTCAGCTGGCGAGTCACGATGTCCTGAATGTGTTAAGTAACGATTTATCTTTCGCTTCCCTTGTTGCTACTCAATCGATGTACTCTATACGTATTCATCTATTACGTTCCATTCAATTCTTTTTTCCTTTGTTTCTGACGGGAAATTTTCTGCTACCCGGGAGAAAGAAATAGGATGGAGGATTCGATTCCTGTGAATCTGTCCAATGTGTGTTCCAGATACCAAGTCGGAAACGCTGGGGCCCCAGGTTCTTCTTTTCTGTTGAATATGAAAATCGTTATACGTCGTATTGACATTGGTACCCGGCCGTGATCGTGCTTCAGCTTTCGAGATCTCAAATTTTTATGCGGCTTTCTCAGCACATCTGTATGCGTGACTTGCGTGTGCGAATATTTAAACGGCTAGTCGGATCGATTTCCGAAAAATTCGCTCTGCAGCCAACAGACCTGCAGCGAGATACCGACCTCCACGTTCCAACCTCTTGATCTAAATCTTTCGTTCAAATATGGTGTGATTGGTATCGCTTACATGTATAGGCTATGAGACATGCGAAGGAATAAATAAAAATGTATATCCTGGGCAGCAATTTTTTTTCCTCTATTTTCTGTGTTATTGTTTTTGCTAGAATTGACAGAAATGTACATCTATCTATTTTTTTCTATCTATATAAATAAAAATGAAATGCTGGTCGTTGGTAAGCACGTCACTTGAGAAAGGCTGGACCGATTTGGCTAATTTTTTGAAAAAATGTTCGTAATAGTCTGAATGAGGTTTTTAGGGAATGAAAAATTGGAAAAGTTGCCCGGAAAAATGGGAAATTCCGGAAAAAATGAAAGTGCTTTTTTCTATGAGATTTTTGTATGTACTCAAGACCATAACTCACGATTCGAACGATGGGTATGCGTGATTCTTTTTTCGTTTTGTTCGTTATGGCCCTGGAAAAGTTTTCAAGAAAAAAATTCGAGAGAATTACAAAAGAAAGTCGGAAAATTCGGACAAACTGCAAAAATTATCTTCTGAATGTAGTCCTCCTTAAATTGAATATCCATGGCCACAATCGGTAATAGATACAATGATCACTCAGAAATACGTTTTTTTTCTCATTTATACTTTGTTTACACATTTCCAATAGTTTTTCACAAATTCACAAAACGATCACAAACTTTATTGAAATTTGGACAGGAAAACGTCTGTCGGGTCAGCTTGTAACAAATAAAAAATATATAAAAAAAACTTTGTAAAAACCACACTTATATTAAAATGCACTGAAAAGGAGAAAATCATTTTTTTCTTCGTTCTTCATAAAATACTGAATCGAGTTAAATGATTAATAATATTTTTCCCCAAAATTTTAAGCAATTAGTGAAAATTTCGTCTGTTGTAAAGTTAGTGTCGGAATTGATAGAAATATTAAATATTTTGAATGAGTTCATGACATTAGTGACTATAAATAAAAGCGTGGAGCGTCCACGAAGATTACGTCAATATAGTTTAGCTCTCCACACTTGATTGTCGCAGTACATTACTATCGGAGTCGCTAGATAATGTAGAAAATCCATGTGAGATAATAATCGTATTATGTACAATAACTTCCATTGATATTCGGACGCTCTAGAAAAAACGATAACCTTTTAAATATTGGACTATACGATTTGAACTTTTTTGAAAAGTTACAGCAATTGTTTTACTACATGATGCGAAAACAAATTTTAGTTAAAAATTGCAATTGGTTAGAATTGTAGAGAAAATAATAAAAGTTGCAGTGAAGGGTTAAAAAATACGTTTTGTAGATCTGTGTTAATTATGTATAACGTGAACGTTTGAAAGTGTACAGTTTTTACATAACAAATAAGAACCCTCAAAACCAAGGTTATTTTTATTTTCTGCATATGAAAAATTCATGTAATAATACCTGCTCCAATACTTAAATGTTTAGTAATTAATTAGACATCAACATATTTAATAATCGAAACAATATTTTGAATAATGGTATAGCAATTTTTAGTGGCGACTCTGACAATGAGTCGTCACTCGAGTGCTAAGGGTTAACTTTTGGTGCTTGGCTATTAGTTGTTGGTCATTTTCAACATAATAATAATAGCCCTTCCTGGTCTAGTAATTAATCGTTTCGAACATTTTGTGCTGAACATTAATAACTAATTTTTTCCTTTACCTCTTCATTTCTCCGGAAATTTCCTAATATTTTTGTAAGATTCTTTTTTCTTCTTGCTTCTGCTGACAAATTTAGAAAGCATTTTGTCAACGTTCTTATCAAATGACAAGATCTCTATCGCTCAAGCTCGACTCCTCCGTGGCGTCGTGTCGTTTATCCATGTTGTCACTCATTCTCTGGCTAAGGAATGCAGAAGGCTCCTGAAGGAAATTGCGCGCACTCTCGCGAGTGTAGCAAGCGCTGAGCGTTTCCTCTTAATGCGATCATTCCCGTCTAAATTAATGTAATAATCTTTCCCTTGATCGTGAGTGGCGATAAATCAAAATCAAGTTTTAGTTCGGAAATTGAAATCCAACGCAAAATATTGTTACATTTATTAACAGTTCTTTTGAATTTCATGGGTTCGTAAATCATGCATGTTACTCTGGTTCACCACAGTGGGGTATTTGACAAAAAAATCGGAAAAAGCCTTATTAAAATATTTATTAAAAGAATAAGACTTCGATATTGTTTTTACCACGTTTATATTAACTTTTGCCGTGTTGTTCCCGTGTTCTAGTGTTTATACATAGTCTTAAAATTAAATTTCGGTTTATATTAAGCGTGTTACCCTATTTACTTTGTTAATTGTTTAAGATCACTAGTTAAATTCGTACTTAAGTGTAAAAAAATCAATGGTGAGAATTTGCTTATCAAATAGTTACGTGATCCACGTATTTAGTATCAAAATAATAAATTACATCGTTTCAACACAATTTACATGCGAAAAAAGAAGTTTTTCCAGCTTTTCGATGAAAGCACTCTGTTATCGCGAGTTTTCAGTGTTTCGGATAATCTGAGGGAAAAATATTTCGAATAAAAGTTGAACAGTATTTAAACATGTAAAACTTTAAAAAAAAATTGTTTTTAAACAAAATACAAACATCACTTTTGTTTTTTTAAATATTAAAATACATTTTTCATTTTATAATGTTATAAGTGACGTCAAGACGAATCCAACAACCTACTTTTTTATGACCTTGAGCCCATAAATAACGCAACAATATTTTTTCCGGTTTTTGTTGATTTTTAAGACGTTAAATTATGCAAAATTATGCAAACTCTGATGATCCCTGTATTTCGAATTGAACTGGCTATTATTTCGCTTCAATCGATCAGTATCGACGTTGAGTTTTTTTTATTGATTCGGTATTATCCTAATAGGTGTCGAACGATGGTTAATATTGCAGACAAAGTTGCGTCAGTAGAAATTTTTCATTCCCACCGTTGGAGTGTGTGATTGAAAATCTGGGTTATTGTTAAATATTCCATAAGCCGAAGTACGACATTGATTTATTGCTGTGGAATTGCTGTTTTGTAGAGGTATGAGATTTTCAGGTTCCACACAGCACGGTGGCAATAAACTATAAACCAATTGACCGACTCTGATGACCCATCCTCCTGTTCGTGTTCGGTTCGATTGCGACCGTATCATATCGAATATATCTATATCGAGTGTGAATAAATAATTAACTTGAATTTCGTCGAAAAATTAGGTACGTACATATTTTTACGTTTTGGCGTACATGCGAGTAATGTTAGGCAATATTTAAATAACCATTTATATAAAAACGTTCAATCAGACTAAGAATGGTCCAGTGGCTACAGCCACAAATTTTTATTGATATTGCGCGGAAAACAATGGTTTCAGCTTGAAAGATAACCCCTTAAAATTTCAAGTCGCTAACCCTTCATATAAGAATGATATGAGGATAAATTAATAAAGTAATTCAGATAAAAAAAGAACGAAAATACTCGGACTTATCTCCTCCATATTGTATATCTTTTTTACAATTGTGATCAAATTATTAAGGGTAGAAGAAACCATTTAATTTTTTAGAGGTGGGAATTGCAAGCAGTCCTTCCAGTGATCACTTTCAAAAAATTGAAGAACAATGTTCTGTTACCTATCTAATATATATATAGAAAAGTTTAAAGATGACCGGATTGATGGAACATAGTTAAATATTGAAAAACAAATGAAATTTCGCCATTATAATAGTATAATGTATACTGTAGTGTTTCTTACGACTAAAAGAGGATGTTTCATAAGTTTTAAGTTTCTTTAGATTAGGTTTTCCTACGTCACGAAGTCTATATTTTTGTTTCTTGTTTCATCCTATTCGAGAAATTTCTGTTTGAAGATTTAGTTTCATAAAATGTTTCTTTTTTGTTCCTTATAATATAAATAATTTATTAAATCCTCTAATATAAATGTTTTATTATTTCTTGGTGCATGTATGTTATATTAATACATTGTCACCGTAAGTATATTTCACTAATTTTGCAAATTAATATAACGAATTGTAAAATTGTAGAAGTGATTCGGTCTTCACTTCAATTTCGCGATATTTATATACAATCGAATTTTAATTTGCGATCTTTTCTCGCATTACGAGAATAACTGTGTAAAAAGCTCGAGGATGTTTGAGGGTAGTTGCCGAGGAAAAGAAATCCGATCTTCTCTTCGATGAATCCTCACTTCGCAGTCGTAATCGGCTTCTGAAATTACATTGCGATCCTTTTAGTATTTGCGGAATATATCTCGCGGAACCCAGCAATTTAGCAATTGCCGATCGGTTTGCAGAAATCGGTATCGTTGATTGGTCTTTAAATTACGAAACTAAAAATAATTTCACCGCATTTCCCTCTCCTTTTCCATCCCTCTCTCCCTCTCTCTCTCTCTCTCTCTCTCTCGCTATCTCTTTTCCTTTACGAACTTGATTTTCCCGCAATGTTGCAGAATAATGCATACGATGCGATGCCGAGGAAAACCGCCAAGTCAGAAGTCTCGAGTGTTTGCAAAACTTGAAAAATGGGTCGATTAAAGCTTGCCTAGTAAATGGGTCGATGAAGATGATAGCGTGATTGTTCTTCGGTTTTCGCTTGAATAAAACACAAAACAAAAAAAAACATTGACGAGTTTTCCCGAAGCGATTACTTGATAGGTCCGTGCAATTTGATCGATAAACCAAAGAGCGATAAGAACCATTGTCCCGAATGGTTAATGGCTGAGCACATCTGTGTGACATGAGTCATGTGTGGATACAGATAAACACCGTTGCCGTTACTTGATGACACGTGTTTCGATTAACATATATATATACAATTTCACATGTGAAACTATTCAAACGGTAACACTTCCGTCAAGTCAATTCGGATATTTTATAATAATCCGATCCTACTATCATGTCACCACTAAAAATTGTTGTACCATTATTCAAAATATTGTTTACATTATTGAATGTGGACCGTTCATTTTGAAAGTGGTGTAATCCAATTTCCATGGGCACAGGTGGCGGGGTCACGTGGTTGCCACACCGCAGGATTATTGTCATGTTACAAAACAACGCAGAGAAAATAATAAATTTATTTTACACGAGATTTGTGTTTCATCGAAGCATAGTCGAGAAATATTTAAACAGTCTGTAAGATTGTATTATAGAACATTTGGTTGATTGTACACCGGTGAAGTTATGGAATTTAAAATTTGAAATTTATGAAGTAATGGTGTTCCACATTTCCTCGGCAATACCGAATTTCTAAGCTGAGCATACATTCTACACATACGCCGAAGTGCATAACTTTATCCACATTGCAGAAGTCCAATACCAGATTTCGTTACATTTCGTATACAGAATGGTTCCTATAAAGTTTCATCAGAAAATTCTTCGCACTCCAAGAATCGTTTGCGATACTATAGAATACCGAATATACTGAATAGAATATACTTAGAAATATCTATAAGTCATATACATATGTACACATATACAGTACATATGTTTAATGGCATATTATGTAATACAAGAGCATGGATGGAAGACGTGAATTTAAACAAAGAAAGTACAAGAAAATCGCGTTAATACAAAAAAGATAAAATAATATACAATGTTTGAGAACGACCTATAATATACACTACCTTTCACCGAAATAAGCTATGGATATATCTAGACATTCATAACTATTCTTTTACATTACAGAGTAAGTAAGCGGTTGAAAGCCACAACAGAACCGTTTTCACGCAGAAACAATATTATTCCAAATATTTATTCCTAATACATTCTATGAAAACTATTACTTCAAATAATTATTTCTAAAACATCGCACAGCAAATATTACATCAATTAATAGCTTCAATACATACATGTGTAATAAATAAATATTTCAACTATTTTTTTATGTAGAACTAAGTAATAAAATAAATGCTGAAATACAACTTTATTTGGATAAAAGTATTGTAATTACTGTAACTTCCAATAGTTTTTATTTCTAAAACATCGCACAGCAAATATTACATCAATTAATAGCTTCAATACATACATGTGTAATAAATAAATATTTCAACTACTTTTTTATGTAGAACTAAGTAATAAAATAAATGCTGAAATACTACTTTATTTGGATAAAAGTATTGTAATTACTGTAACTTCCAATAGTTTTTATTTCTAAAACATCGCACAGCAAATATTACATCAATTAATAGCTTCAATACACACATGTGTAATAAATAGATATTTCAACTATTTTTTTTATGTAGAACTAAGTAATAAAATAAATGCTGAAATACTACTTTATTTGGATAAAAGTATTGTAATTACTGTACTTCCAATAGTTTTTATTTGAATTGGCCCAGCACTGCATAGGGGAGAAATATACCGACCTATACTACTGTATGAGCGATGTCCTTACATTTGAAGCAGTTTTAACGCTCGCTAAACAAATGTCAGGTCATTTAGACTTGACGCTACTGTAATACCCAAGGTACTCAGGCCTGCTCTAGATGATCCCTGAGGGCCCAGAATATCTTGTTCTCACCAGTGAAGATGACTCGTTCCGAAACTTGTCGAAAGCCTTTTAGAACTCGATTAGCCTGTAGACGCATGCCTTTGTCAATTTCGAGACTCCTTCTTTATTTGATCTACTCATGTAGCATTCATTCTTTATGAATTCTTTTTCCGTATTAACCTTTGGTCCGTAAAAATTCTACCGGCCGTACTTATGCGTTCTAGATGTGCAGCTCATTTGTTAGTTTAGTAGCAATTTTAGTTGCTTTAGTTCGCTTCGCTCAACAAACCCCGCGATGCCTCGCGGCTTCGCCAGTAGGAGTTTTTGCATGACAACTATTTTATATAACAGAAAGAAAAGATATTTTAAGATTTTGTTTTCGAATTATTGAATGTAATTTGCGATAGTTATGTAGTAAAATTATGTAATCATTTTCTATGATTCTTGAACTTTCTCGACACGTGTTAACAAGATAATAATAAAAAAATTTCGTTTATCTAGCTCAAGCAAAGACCTCGCGAGTTAACTAACATCGATAATGTTTACATTCGATGCTTCATTTTGTGAATTCTGTGTACCCATTGATCCGTGAACACACGAATGCTTGTTACGCATATATTTTCGTCAGTTTTCTGAATATTTATTAATATTTGTTAATCAACGAAGTTCTCCAATATTTCTGCTGAAATTGAGTACCCCATGAATATTTGACACGTAATGAACTACGTAATATTTTCACATTAAAATTACATCTTTGTACAAACATTATCACATTATTCAACATTTTTGTTTAGTACACATCGATGCGTATCTTATAATTTTTTGTATTATTACGTGAAATATATGTATAATCGTAAAAGCAATAACAAATAAATAAATAAATAAATCTTATAATACTATGAATGCGTGCTAATGCTAAAAGCCAACACAATCTCTACATATAAAGTCACAGGTAACACTCGAAAGCAACAATTCATGACTATATTCATGGAATATAAATTATTGTTAATCCCATGAAAACGTATTGGAAATTGGTTTTGTAATAACAATAATATATATTCCCTTGTTAATAATCTGTAAGTACAGCAAAACGATTTGTTTCTCTTTATTCTTTATATGAGTACACTAGCCTAAGATAATAAGCTGTTTTAAATTCCGTAATGGAATAATTAATATAAATTAATATAAAAAGGTCGAAAATCATGAAAACTTGCAAGTTTACCACAAGTGTTCGATTATAACTCGTAAACCAATTAACCAATTTCAATGAAATTTTCAGAACGTATATAATTTATACGAATTACCCAAACACATCTTTTAAACGTTATTGGCCCAGCTAAAACAGTTGCACAAATCAATTTTTGCTATTGTTCATCACAATTCCGACCAAATGCATTTTTCCAACTTATTAACTTCCCGATTTATAGGGAAGTTACTGTAATTACCCCGAAAATCGAAAATCGATTTTTTAGCAGATCTCCACGTTTCATGGTCATTGGAGTCGTTTGAGACTATGTTTATCAAAATGTCGGTATGTGTGTGTGTGTGTGTGTGTGTGTGTGTGTGTGCGCGCGTATGTCCGTTTCTATGGTATCAAATTTTTCGTTAACGTTTTCTGAAAAAGTAACAACGCGATCAGAATGATGAATGATGCAATCGATGTGCCCCGTTGTAACTTAGAGCTGATTAGATTTTGGTCCATTTTGGTCAAGTAGTTTTTTTCGAAAAGAGTTGATTCAACATTGCAATTTATACAAGAGGCGTATCCTCCGAAGAAGCAAACGTTATGTTTGTCTAAATATATATATATATATATATATATATATTTATATATATAATATATATATATAAATATATATATATATATTTAGACATATTTAAATTTAAATTTTTTTAAATTTAAAAATATTTTTTTTTTCAATTATGCAACTACTGCTAATGTAACCGCTTACAATAATCGAAAAATATCCCGGATGCGCGCACATGAAAGTAGAAAGTAGAAAATAATGATACTAATATACTGCAACTAACGATTCGGGAAGTTCTTTGTGTGGCTCGTGGAGAGTCACACACCAAATAACATCCGTACCACTAACCCTCTCGCGAGCTCGTAAAACGAGCTACAACACCCCCATCTGCGAAGCTCGCGAAGCGAGCGAGCAACAACCCCCCTCTAGTTTATTAGACGTTATTTACAACATATTTATTAAATGTCATTCAGGCCAACAACCGTAGTCCCGTTGAAAGCACCGGTTCTCGTTAGATCACCAAAGCTAAACAATGTGGAACGTGAACGGCACTAGGATGGGTAACCGTCTGGTTAAAAACCGGAAAGTGACCCACTCGAGGTATTTTTCACGTGTTGTTGGCAAAAGGTGGTTCGGAACCCACCATAAACAGTAGGGGTCCCATGGAAATCACCGATACAGACTTCTCCGACACGGTTTTCGCCGACAACATTTCACCGACTCCAGATTTCACCGACAATAGCTTTGGCCGACAACGCCTTTAACCGACAACGAATTTCATCGACAATGATTTTGCCCAACAACGAATTTGATCCACAACATCTTAAAACGACCACAGTATGTATTATCATACAGTATTATCATACAATATTATCATACTGTGTCTCAAGTCGTTGTGGATAAAATTCGTTGTCGGTCAAAATCGTTGTCGATTAAATTCGTTGTCGGTTAAAACTGTTGTCGGCCAAAGCTATTGTCGATGAAATCTGGAGTCGGTGACATATTGTCGGCGAAAACCGTGTCGGAGAAGTCTGTGTCGGTGATTTCCATGGGACCCAAACAGTAGGTCCCGCCGAAAAGGCGATGGTGAGAGTGGAAAAGAGGGGGATTGGGTAAATGTATTTGAAACCCTGAGGGGACCAAATATCGTGTTACAATACAAATTAAATGTCATTCACTGAACTAATCCTTCAAGCCTTACAGAGAAACCGAAGTCGTTTGGTCCATTGATAAAAAAGGTTATTCTGATTTACAGTGTGTGGAAACAGTTATGTCCCTCACTGTACATCGCAGTGTCTGGATAACTGAATTTAAATCGAGGAGAACCTTCATTCGGTAATTGAAGGGTAAATGTGCGAAAAAGTCGAATAGCCAAAATGGGATAGAGACCGATCACGCCAGGAGTCGATCGCCCGTTAAACGAGCTCGAATTAATTCGCGCCCTGGTTTTACTTTCGTCGACGAAATTGAAAGGCCGGGCGCGACGGCGCGGGCGTGGGCGGTAGTGAGCCAGGGCCGTAAATTCGTCTGTAACTCGTCGTAAATTTTGCACCGGTCGCTGATTTCATGGTGATTGCGTTCTAGGAACGCGGCCGCGACGCCGCGCCGTCTTCGTTTCGAGGATATGCGACGATGCGGCACGTTTCCTCAATTCTATCGTCGACCGCGGGCGCGCCGTAATTCCGACGAGTCCGACTAACCACGATAAATAATTCCGATTCGAGGCACAGTCCAGTGGCAGCCTCATGTTTTATGCATGCGGCCAAGCTCGCGGAGCACCACGCGTTACACGTCGTTCTGGCTTCTGTGAGAATCATGGATCCTGCCACCACTTACGGTGCACGGGTCGGGCTCGAGCGTGGGTGGCCCGCCCTGTCCTCCCTTGGACGGTCTTCTCGATACGGATTGACATACGCTGTGTGTACGTATCTGCGGTGTGCTCCTAGCGTTACGGACAGTTTCACGTTGCGATAGACTACGACAGCTTTGCGTTGTTGACAGTCAAACGGTCGATACGGTTTTTAACTAATCCGAACCGATGCTCTCAGACTGATCAAAATATTTTATTTATCCTTAGCGATGAACAGACCCGAGTACCTTAGTTATTGCACCACCGATGAGTCTAAATTTTTTTTTTTTATTATTGAAAGCTTAATTAGAACTCCCCATAGGGGGTTATAAAGCTATACATTAGTAATATACATCTTACATTTGAACATTAGTAAGGTAGGTACAGTAGAACACATTAAGTATATAACATATTAAGTACATAACTTTAAATCTTTAAATTGCATTGCTTGAAAAATTTGAAAAGAAAATAACATGACTCAATATTCGGTTCACAAAGCAACGATCTGATGTGATGAGTCTAAATGATCCGGCATTTGTTGAACGAGCGTTAATACCAGAGCTGGGGAAAATAGTATTTTAAATAGTAAATAACAAATAATCCTATTTATTTGAAAGTATATGTACAATTTTGAAAATTAAATATTTTATTTGATGCAGTGATCGTTGAAAATAAAATAATTTGTTTCAGGCATTTTGAGGAAAATTGTTTGTATTTGATCTTGTATTTTCAATTTCAATCCTGGAAAAACGAGTCTACTCCCCTAAGGGGCAAATTACCAGCAGGGGTTGACATTATCACTGCTTTCTCTATCGTTTGTCAAATGATATTGACAATCATTAAAATGTTTGATCTGGCCCAAACTATTAATTCAAATGCACGCAAGCTGTTACGGCTAAATAAAACGTCAAGAGAACGTTCCGTTTGTTGTAGTGTTACTTGAGTTTTATTTTTAAAAGTTTTATGTCACTCTACGTACGTATTTATGTACCTACTTTATCATTCAAGCACGGCAGCCTGACGGGAGGTTTACAGAGGAGAAATATTTATACCTCGTTGATTAAACTGAAATTGTAATACTGTTCAGTAACAACTACTTACACGTAATGACACCGTACAATTCTAATATTGCGTTTACATTATCCACAATAAACATTTCATGTGTTGCACTATTAAAACTGTACAAATGATTCTTGCGAGAAACGATTATGCGGAGACCTCCAAATACAGTGGTAAGGTAACTGTATCGGTATCATGATTCGATCGTACTTTTATTATAATATTATTTCTAATCTATTATGAAATAATAATATATGTATTGGGAAAAAATATCGCAGTAAAACCAATACCCGCAGTAATAGATACATTTAGCCTTTTGCAATCGGCTTTAGTTTACGAGATAATTGCAAAAGGCTTTACTTGTAAATGCATGGATTATGGCTGGATTAGGTTTGCCTTTGACAACATATTTCAAGATCGTTGACTCTATGAATTTACAGTTTAAGTTTTTTATGAATATCTAATAAACTATAGACTATATATAGTAGTGACACATCGGCAACTTTACCCTTTTTTTATTCAACATAGTTAAGAATTTATTGCAGTAAATGACCTTCGCTCATATAAATGCATAATAAAATTCATAACCTAACGGATTATCAAATTCAGTTTTTTTTTCCGAAACGATGCCATTACCGGAAAAATATTGTTTTTATTCCACCATGATTTCAGATAAACGCTGTATATGTTTATTTCGGTAATTGTAAGAAAATATGCGCGCTCCACGGAATAAATTAATTTTTTGCATGTGCTGTTTTAATCTGGAAAAGAAAATTAACATTTTTATGCGCCAAATTAATTTCGTAACAGAGAGTGTAAATGTAGCTAC
Source organism: Lasioglossum morio (assembly GCA_916610235.2). Classification (NCBI taxonomy): domain Eukaryota; kingdom Metazoa; phylum Arthropoda; class Insecta; order Hymenoptera; family Halictidae; genus Lasioglossum; species Lasioglossum morio. The sequence goes on from OU744333.1 coordinate 5,384,529, forward strand.
AGTCAGTCTCATATGTATTCGTACGCCCTTTAAAACAGAATAACTTTTGTAAGCAATTACATGCATTGATTTACTGAATGAGGTGCAAAACAGATTTTGTAAAAATTACAATTTACAAGGTTGCATGGAATAATAAAAAAGGCATTTTCTAAAACTTTTTTATTTAGGCCCCTAATAAAAATTTAAAGTATATGTTTTGTAGATCTATCATAGTTATACACATGCTGAAAATTTCGACGAAATCGATTGACATACACACGAGCTACAAGCGGTTACAAATTGTGGTAATCGTAGTTTCCCACGACTTTTGATCAGTTTCTTTGCTTAAAATCCACAGAATCGTACATCTTTCGATACGTGTCGTTTTTTTCCTGCGTCAACCGATTTCGATGAAATTTTCAGCATGAGTGTAACCATCATGCAGTGACTCGGATTAACATTCGGACTATATATATGAATATAATGAAATTCAATAAACGTAAATGTAAATGAGAAATGAAAAATGAAAAAGCGTCTTTTATAAAGCACATATATTAAACATTCAGATGGCTTTGTACGAAAATGAATTGATACTGAAAAAGACGTATAATATGTCGTATTCACAGATATATAATTCAATCAAATAAATTGAAACATACAGATGGTGCAATTTTATGTCTAGAAAAGCCCAGGGGAAATAGTCGCGATCCGTCCGATCGTCATTCTTGTGACATCAAAGAGTGATATCGCCTCTGATCGTTCTCATTTCCACACTCTTGTTTTCATTTCTCGCGTATGCACGCGTGCCGTCATCACTGCAGCGCAGTGATAACCGGGTATAAGGCACAGACAGTTTCAACCCTTGACTTCACAAACAATATTAACGAAGGAGATCGCAGCAACTGTTTTTAGTGTTCCCTAGCAAAAAGATCAGCCTAAGCTACTTACTATCAATGTAAAAAGTGTTTGGACAGGCTTCAAAAGACGATAACTTTTTTACGATTTACAATACCAAACGACCTGATTTTTTTGTGAGCAGTGGACATCTAAATGCTACATAAAAAAGGTCTGAAAAAATACCAATTGTCAGGAATTATACAAAAAGATAAAAAAGACATTTCATAAAATTTTTTAAAATATGCGTTTTCTACAGTTATACACATAGCGAAAGTTTCATCGAAACCGGTCGACGTGGACATAGAACAAAACGTGGTATAAACGACATGCATCGAAAAATGTACGAATCTGTGGATTTTAAGCAGAAATCACGATTTCCACCAGTTTAAACTGTAACTGCTTGTAGCTCGCGTGTATGTGACTCGATTTCAATGAAATTTTCAATGTGTTTATAACTAGCCTAGATCGACGAAACGCATATTTCGAATTTTCATTAAGAGCCCAAATGAAAAGGTTTTAAAAAGTACCTTTTCTTATTTGTTGACACACTTGTAAAAAAGTTATCGTATTTTTAAGAATATCCAAACACGTTTTACAATGACTGTATATACTAGCATTTGTTGTACCAAGTATCGAAGTTCCTTTTTTATGTACAGTGACTCCCACTAGTATTCGGACACTCTTAAAAAGACTATAACTTTTTTAATATTGGACCATACGATTTTAACTTTTTCGAGAAGTTAGAACAATTGGTTTGCTAGACAACGTGAACAAAATTTTTGGGAAAAATTCCAAGCTGTCGGAATTGCTGAGAAAATGCTAAAAGTTGTATTTTGCAACAATAAGGGCTTGTATGGAAAATTTCATTAATAATTTTAATGTGATGAAAATAATATATTAATACTCTTAAAATCTTTTAATATTTTCACGATTTTAAAATGCACTTGCTCAATTTTGTTCTAAATGCATAAAATCCGGAGTGTTGCTAATTATTAACTACTACAAACTAATTAATAAACGAAGTATTACTGATAAGTAATAAATCTAAGGATTCTTGCATCTTACAATGCTTGTAGTTTTGTTCCGCATAATTGACACAGATCTACAAAATGTATTTTTCAATTTTCGATACAGGCTCACATAAAAAAGTTATAAACAACAGCTTTTAATATTTTCTTTGTAAGTGGGGTCAGTTGCAATCTTTACAAAACTTTTTTTTACGTCTTTTAGTAAACTGATTCTCACTTCTCAAAAAACATAATTCAAGATTAAAAAACTTGATCTAGATTTTGACGTTCTAGAAAAGACTACAATTATGATTTACTACTTTTAAGTACGTTCCACTCTAATCGCATAATTCTTAGTTGATTTATTAGTACGGCAAAATAGAATTGAGACACATGAATTCCCGGCCGCGTGAATAATTCGATTCAGACATGTCTGCCATCGTAGAGAATGTAATTAGATGCATTAAGTTCTACTTATATCTGTCGGGATTTAATCCTAGGCATAAATCTGATTCCATCAGAGAATATAATGGTTATGAACCCGTAGGAGGATTATATCATTTCACAGGTTAGTGACTAGGATCCACTTCGCATGAACAACCGCACCCAGAATCATCAGAATATCTATTCACGGTTTCTAACTGTGTAGCAATTTCTCTCGAGCGAGGGGAATTTCTTCTTTTCCAAGCAACCTACATTTTTCTAGGCCATTGGTACCTCGTGAAATATTCTGCTCTCAATTTACATGGAAGAACAGAGTATAATAGTCTTGTTTACCAAGATCTTCGCGTCGATGTACTCTGAACAATTCTTTCTTTATTCCTGTTCATTCTCTATCTCTATCTAATAACCGACAGGCATAAAAGAGGAAAAGATTCCATTACTCCATAAAAGGACTGTAATAAAAATACTCGTTCTTCTAGCACCGTATCTGCAAGATAAATCAAATCGTGTGTAAAATAACAAAAAATATAACAAGTTAATTGATGTTTCATGTACACAGAATATATGTCTACCGTATAAAAGTGCTTTTAATAATTTAATTTTAGATAAACGGTCATATGCTATTCATTAGACAGCGGATTTTTATGCATTTATGGTAAAATTAACTGGATGAAATATAAAACAGTCCAAAATATGAAAAATCCAAGAATATTGTTACGTTATTCTCAACGTGAAAAAAACTATTAAGGGGTGAAATGAATTTTTATTTAACTAGTGGTTTCCACAATCGATGCACAATATTTTTATTTTGCATAAAGATTCGCAGTCTACTAATCAGAAACGTTTAACTATCGTTAATACTATAACTATAAGTTATAGCTTACAATAACACTAAGAGATCTTATTATTTCATATAGTAGTGTCCGTTATATCCGTCAGATAAAAAATTCTAATTAGATTGATAGATTGATTAGATTAGATAGACACTTGAAAAAGTGTTGTGGAAACGTAAAAAATGTGTAACATGACGATCGAAAGATCGTTGATGATTGATTACTAATTAGTAGACTGCGGATCTTTATGCAATTATGACTTTTGAAAACTTTCAAAAATTGCTAGGATATAAAATATGACAGATTTTTATATGATTTTAATTTATTTCAGATGTGAAGAAAATACTACAACGGAAAATAAAATTCTATTTTATTCCACTTTATTAATATTCGTCTGCAAAAATAGAAAATTGCATAAACATTCGCAGTCTACTGATTGATTGTGGACATTGTAGATGGTAGCTGTAAGTTTTAGTCGTCATATTATAATAAGTATAACATTTTTAAACCAAGCTATAATTTTCTCGTTTCTTTTCAATATTCAAACAAAATTTGGTCATTCCTCTTTGCGGTTTCCAGTGTATCACTGCTTAACATTTGTGGGCTACATTTTATTTTTATTATAGACGTTAGAAAGTTCGTTTTCGACACGATCTAAAAGTCACACTATCCGTTTCCATTTGGTATCAGTGATTTCGACTAGTGAATATTTAAGGAAATTGTACTTGAACTGAACATTTAAGTATATTGTAATTACTTTCAACAACATGATCCTTTACTTAGCGTTTGTTTCAGTCTTTTGCAGGATGATGTTACTAATGGGATTAACAAGAGAAACTTCCAACCTGAAAGTTTTAATTTTAATGAAGCTTTGTTAAAATTTAGTACATTTTTTTCAAGGAAAATTGACTTTGAAGAGATGCAATCAGTCCCTACAGTTAATTGTACCATTAGTTCCACTTCCACGCTGCTGGTAATGGTTAGAGCAAAATAAATACAGCTATGTTAACAAGCATTCGCTGAATGCTTTCCCAACAAAAGAAAGATAAAAATATTACGAAATATTAGAGGTGGTAATCCGTGATGATATTACAAATATGCATCATTAATTAACATCAAATGATACACTAAAAAATGTTAAAAATTAAATTAATTTCTACTCATTATCAGTGAAGAAGTAGATGGCTAAGCATAGGTAAAGGAAAAGTAAGTATATATGTATCTATCATTGGCATATCCATTGTACATTGTGTTATTTAATTATGTATAAATTGATTATAAATGTATATTATAAAATAAATAATTTCATGAATAAGAAAAAAATGCTTGTTGAAACTGAAGAGAGAAAAAAACAAAAGTTGAAGAGAGGAGGTAAATAAGGCGTATGGCAGCAGAAGAACGAAAAGAAGAAATTGTCGAAGAAGAAAAGCATTTCTTAAAAGAAGAAAAACAGATAACAAAAATACAAAAAATAAGAAAACAAATGTTTACTCAAAAATGAACTATAGACAATAGAGGTAACATGGTTATATACTACAAGTTGAACTTATTTATTACAAAATTTCTAATTGATAAAGTTAAGAATATCTTTTTCATTCATAAGCTACAAGTATACTTTTTAAAATTGCATTCTTAGTTTATTTATTTCTTGATGTTTTATATTGAAATAACCTATTTAAGAAAAAACTGCACCACTAAATAGCTTATGGAGGAGACATCTAGCTTAATCCAATCCGCTTGCCGTCTTAAAAGGTGGATCTCATTCGGTCTAACTGGCAAGCGGCTTGACGACGGTTTGTTTGCCAAGATTGATCCAGACCGATTCAGTCAGCAGTTTAATGACTGACCAAGCATTTTTCAAGACGATTCTATAATACAGGTGTTTATAGACGTCTGACTCATCAGTGAATCACAGTGTTATTCGAACACATTTACCCCCTTGTCCGTGTTTTAACAAGTGGAGCATTTAATTTGAAAATGGTGCAAGTCCATTTTTTTTATTTCGAGAAAATTAAAGGTTCGCATAAGAGTTAATTCAAAAATATAGATTAATTATATCAAGTCTGACACTGTTTCTACTAATTTATCAATGTGTAATTTGATTATATAAATTTCTTTTAGGCGTATTAAACTAAAACAAAATAAATTTACGGGCTATAAATGGACTTACACCATTTTCATAATTAGTGAATTATAAAAATCATTTAATTTGGTTTTAACGATTTTCACGATTTTCAGCTTGTAACTATAATAAATCTAAGGATTATTGTATTCTGCAATGACCGTAGTCATGATATGTAGAATTTGTATAATTCAGAATATGTATAATTGACACAATTCTGCAAAACTTAGTGTAAACATTTTCAATTATTATAGGCCCACATATAAAATAGTTGTAAATAAAAATTTTAGTGTTTTTTTTGTAATTCCGACCAATTGCAATTTTTTCAAAAATCTTTTTTCACGTCTTGTAGTGAACTGATTCCCTCGAACTTCTAAACAAAATCGAAGTATTCTATGATCCTGGTATATTCTGGTATATTCTAGTATGTTCTAGTATATTCTGGTATATTCTGGTATATTCTGGTATATTCTAGTATATTGTGGTATGCTTTTGCATATTCTAGTCCATTCTGGTATATTCTGCTATGTTCGTAGAAAATTAGAAAGTCGTAAGTCTGATGTTAAAAAAGTTATCGTTCTTTCAAAAGTGTCCGAATATTACTGTGATTCGCTGTATGTAGAAATTGAATAGATTCCACTAGTGAGGAAAGTGTGATATTACAATTACAAATGTTTAGATATACGTTTTTAACTTAAACTGTATATTAACAATTTATAAATAACACGTGGGACACGAAAAAGATTGAAACAACAAAAATTCACAGTTGCATGAAACACACTTCGATCCATAATGTAATTCGTGTTCTCGAAATCGTAGGAATGCCGATATTTTTATGATGTGAAATATTTTCGAGAACCCGGCATGATGTCGAGAAAAGTTCCTGACATTTTCAGGTTCTTGTATTCTCCCATAAAGTATGTACGAAGCTAAATATTATGGCAGTGAAAATATTAATAGAGGAATAACATTTTATGGGAAAGACAAAATTTGAAAAGTTATATTCTTATAAATTTTTAGTGTCTGGCAAAAATGAATGCTTAAGAAGTTTCTGAAAATACTACCATCCGTTATAATTCTTTTTTTGTCATTTAACGTTGCTTTAACGACAGCGGAAGCAATTATAATTTATATATCATTTACAATTCAAAAGTTTAAGAATTATAATTTATATAAAATTGATTCGACTGTATTTAACAACAAGTAACAATCCTTAATTTCATAAAAGCCAGCATTGCATGAGACGCAGAGTTTTATGAAAAACTTGACGTTTCTATTAGTTTATTACAACTAAGTTTTTGGTTATGTACTCCTAAATTTCACAATTTTCACGGACGCAATTCTAGTAACCCCTGAAGATGATCTAAGTAAAGATCGAAACGTCGCAATCACTTCAATAATTTGCAAAATTGCTTAGTAAATCAAGTAACAAATGATCAAACCTTTGTGTTAAGAGTATTAATAATTTAATATTTCCATTAGACATGCATAGGATGTTAATAAAAAATTTCCGCGCGTGGTATTGGAAAAACCACAATTTTCTTGAAATTGTGCAAGTTTTACACAATTTGTTTCAAAGTTAAAAAGCGTTCGTACCATAATCTACTTTTTTCCAATATTCTACAAAGTGTCAGCTTTAATATAAAAAACAATCATCGCTCTATCTCTATTCCATCGAATGTTGTTCGATTTTTACACATATTTCGTCTAAATTGCCCACTATGCGACGTATCGTATAATTAAGTTATATCGAATATTGCATCTATGAAGGTAATAGATTCGGTACGAAGGTGACAGAACTTTAGAATGCGAATGCATTCCCCACGGGGTAGCGGTCTCTGAAATCGGAATCTCTACACACTCGCAGAAAAATCCTGTTTTCGAATTCCGTAGATTTCACATCAGTTTCCCATCAGAGAGACGATATCGTTCCGCAGGAATTGCTTGGAAGCTTCCGAAATGTTGCTGGTAAGAAACTTTGAATCCCATGATACTGGGGGAGGAGCTGTGACGTACGCACAAAGTGCGGTCAAAAGGATCACATGTTGAGATCGTACCTCGAAAGGAGAAACAGGCCTGAAACTTAGATAGGATACCGCTTTCGTCAAGATCGGTTCCGACGAATTTGTCTTCTGAGAAAATCGGCAATACTCTTGGGGATTTGCATTTATAATACATAACATCCCCGTTCAAAAAGTATGTGGACGATTTTTATATGAATCTTCGTTGAGTTTCGTTCGATTTTATGCGGCGTAGTTTACACGGTACTAGATAAATATTTTAATAATGATTATAATATATACAGTTGCGGGTAAAAGTTTCCGAACGATTAGCACATAAAAAATCGTTAAATGCTACGGCGCTACGGTTCGATCGTTAAATACACAAAAAATAATAAATTAACTAAGCAATTTTGCTAATTTTATATAATCGACGTTTCGGTCACAATTTGGACCATTTTCAAGATTAATAAATTGCGTCTGTAAGAAAAATAAAACATTTTTAACTTGATAAAATATAATTTTCAAAAGTTGTAACTATTAAATGTTTAAATATGAAGGAGAACAAATTTTTCAACAATTTTTCAACTCACTTGCTTAGGTGTGATTTAGTTTGAAATTATGAAAGTCATGATTAGCACATTATGTCAATAAACACATTTTTTTCGATCTTATAGATCATTGAAGTTTCTATCGACGTACATAATTAGGTTTATTTAATACTTCAAACGAAATACGTGAAATTGCATGAAATATGAAAATTGATATCATTCGGTAACTTTTGTCCGAAACTGTATATATCCGTTTTAATCACCGAAATCGTAAAATAAATCGTAGGATGAGAGGGGAAAAAAGAATATTGAAAAGAAAGAAATTGAAGAGCGAAGTTGGAGATAATATTTTTATTAGACGTTCTCGAGTTGATATTTTTGCGTTATAAACGATATTTTAAGGTTGCGAAATGAGTTCGTATAAGTTGGCAGTAGTAAACGCGTAGCTTAAATATTCTCCCAGAGACGACAGATGTACGTCGATGTCGGACATGCTGGCGTACATGTGGCAGAGAACGGATCTCGACCGGAAATGTTCCGTGCATAATACCGTCACGACGCGACGCGACGTCTGCGTCATCGATCGTTCGACGTTGTTCAACATTTGTCTCCGTGGAGAGCCTGGTTGATTGTTCATAGAAAGATCGACATGCTTGATTTCTCCAATATTCGAGCACAGTAGCTTGTAATTATAAATCAACCATTCGATAGCAGGACGCGTACGGATATCGGTGTTCGTGTTTTATGTGACGCGATGCGATCGATCAACGTGATGCGTAATGGAACGTGCGCATATTATTTGTGATGGTTGATGTTTATTGGAAACAGATTAAACTACATTAAGATATAATGACGCGCAATCTAATAATGTTGTCTCTGCTGAACCGTAATCAGGTAAAACTTCGATGGAATTGTGGATTATAATAACATTTCAGAATCGACGATAAAATACCGAGAGAAATTAAGTAATGAGTTATTTCCAAAACGAACTGTTGATAAAGAGATTTTAACACCATAAATTTCATCTACACAAAGCAACGATTTTATTCAATTATCTCTTCCACTACTTCAATTTGTATTACTTTCGTTGGGAAAACATCTTTTACGGTCTCAAAGATGTGAGCTTTTCCGTATCAAATCTTCTTCGTGTCTTCGTAACCAAAAACGGTTCACTTTAATTATAACTAGACAGAAGATCTTATACATTTATGGTAAAAATTACATTTATGGTAGATGTAATTTAAAATAGTAAAAATATTCGATAAACTCTAAGATACTGTTATATTATTTATTTATTTATTATTGCTTTAAACCAATTAGTTTATTTAGTTCCGTTTTCCTGTCCTCGATGAAAACCTCGATGAACCTATCTTTGGTTAGTTCCGAAGGAGCACGTCTTCCATTGCATTGGTCTACTACTACTACTATGCACAACGATAGATATTCAATGACGCGATTATCTGTTAGACTATCGCACTTTTTATTTAATACATTATTTTATATAATCTTAATTTAAACTAGTTTTTAAAACAATTTGATTAACAATTCTATCCAGAATTGCATACAATTTCCACAACCGCAATTATTTCGCGAATTTTCTAATAGAACATTGTTAATCCTGAATAAGTTAATTTCAAACATTTCAATGACGCGATTTTCTGTTAGACTTTCGCACTTTTTATATAAAACATTATTTTATACAATCACAATTCAAAATAGTATTTTAAATATTTTCACTATTAATAATTTTATCTAGAATTGTATACAATTTCCATAACTGCAATTATTTAGAAAATTTTCAAATAGAACATTGTTAATCCTGAATAAGTTAATTTGAAACATTTCCATGACGTGATTTTCTGTTAGACTTTCGCACTTTTTATATAAAACATTATTTTATACAATCACAATTCAAAATAGTATTATGAATATTTTCACTATTAATAATTTTATCTAGAATTGTATACAATTTCCATAACTGTAATTATTTAGAAAATTTTCAAATAGAACATTGTTAATCCTGAATAAGTTAATTTCAAACATTTCAATGACGCGATTTTCTGTTAGACTTTCGCACTTTTTATATAAAACATTATTTTATACAATCACAATTCATAATAGTATTTTGAATATTTTCACTATTAATAATTTTATCTAGAATTGTATACAATTTCCATAACTGCAATTATTTAGAAAATTTTCAAATAGAACATTGTTAATCCTGAATAAGTTAATTTCAAACATTTCAATGACGCGATTATCTGTTAAATTCTCGCACTTGAAAATATACATATCGGTTTTCTCGCGATTTTGTTTCCTACACCCGAACTTCGTCATAATCCGTCTAAAGTACAGGGTACTGTCGAAATATCGGAGATATCGATTTTGTCTAATTACGAGCTGTAGCGTGTTTCCGAAAATAAGTCACCCATTAAATCCACGCACCCGAGCGTACAGGTTTAGCATTCCATTTTCCTGTCCTCGACGGAATTCGCCTCCTTCGATGTTCTATTGCACTTCGGAATATTACCGTTAATTACGGTTGATTTTGCGTTCCGTTGCCTTGCCAGTTGTTTCCTCAGTTCCACATCGAGGAAAAGATTTAACATGGGACATTACTCGAGTATAACACGCTAATTTTAATGAAATTTATACAGGATATATTAGTTTCTTGCAAATGAAATGTCCGATTTTAGAATGCCGAACTCTTAGAAAATGTTTCAATCAAGAAATGCTATTACAGTCTGTAGGTTTATAATATAAATTATATTAATTAAAATATATTATAATATAAATTATTTTAATTATAAATTATATTATATAAAACTTAGACGTGTAAAGCTAATCATTAACACTAAACATACCACGACCGGTTCTAGATTTTTTTTATTTCACGATTAATTAAATTATAAAGATGCTTTTATAAGAAATGATATGTATAATAAATGTCTTAATTAGAACACATATTATATCATATGAACCGTGCAAGGTCTAAATAAATTAATTCCTGTCACTTTTATAAGACAACCACGTGTTTGTTATTTTTATAGTACTCGGTCCGGTTAGTGTTAATGTTCTATGTTCAACTTTAATTTAGATATATCATTTTACTAAAATTAATTTTTATAAAAATCTGCAGTCTAGTAATATAAATCTAAGTATCCTTGCGTTTTGGAATACTTGGAGTTTTTTTCGGATCTGCCGATTTTGATGAAATTTTCAGAATATGTATAATTGGCACAGATCTACAAAATGTATTTTTAAAGTTTCAATACTCAAGCTCACGTAACAAAAATGGTAAACAACATCTTTTAGTATTTTCTTTGTAATTCGAACGAATTGCAATTTTTTTCAAACTTTCTTTTCCACGTCCTGTAGTAAACTAATTGTTGTAACTTCTAAAACAAATCCAAGGCTTATGGTCCAATATTAAATATGTTACAGTTCTTTTAAAAGTATCCGAACTTTCAAGAATTTTCCAACTGACATTATCATTTCATAGATTCCCAAGGGCTTCTCAGATATTATAAACTGACAAGTTTTTGATTGCAAATTTCTTTGATGCTTTCTTGTAATATTAGAACAGGACAAAACTGTTCATGACATAATATCTGGTAAATATTGCCTGAAGGGTTTTATCGTTTAACATTCATAATTATTTCTAAGTGCAAGTGATGGTATATTGAAGACACGGAGCTTTGTTACCGAGCTATAGAGTAGGCGTTTATCGAGCGGTTACAAACTGATGAGAAAAAGGAGAAAAAGAGAGGTATATAGTCTGGTAAAGCGTCCCTGACATTAATAGGAGTAGGCGATGAGGGTGGGAAGATGATGAAAGCAGATTTAGGATTCTCAAGAGTCAGTTCAAAGAACTTTGATGGAATCTCATATCACTCTACTATTTTTCATTGCCGTAATATCACGCTGATCCTTTGCAGATTACTATTAAGTGAAGATTCAAACATAGATAACTCGCCAAGCTGTTTTACGACTGAGAAACAGCTAAGTTCAGATCAGTTACTAGTTTATAGAGATATAACAGAGACGTCGTAGTACATAACACACAACCAGTGGCGTATTACCCTATGGGCTACTTGGGCAAATGCCCGGGACCCCAAACAAAAGGAACTAAAATCTTATTTTTAATGGGAACATCCTGTGTAGATCTAAGAACAACTGAGAATTGTACAAAATTCTATCGAATTTTATATTCTAGCCTTTTTCGAACATATTCATATGCCACAACTGCATAAAGACCCGCAGTCTAATTATGAGAAATATAAGTCAGTACAGTACAAATCGAGTTTTCTCTCCCTTCACAATATACTTTGAATCGAGAAATAAAATTGACAAAACGCTTCAATACGTCTTGAACATCTCACGCACAGAAAACTAGAAGATTGCTCTTTCCTTCCATTTAAACATTTTAAAAAGGTTCGCGTATTCATGTGCTTGAAAGTGTGAAAATGTGCACATTCAATGGACGTCTCTGCTTTAAATACGCATCAGCTACTCTGAATGGATCCACGAATCGTATAGGACAAGAATTTTAGAAATTTTCTGGGATTCTGCGTTTCGGACGATTTCACGTTTGTCTTAGAAAACGTTTCGGATTTGAAAAATTTTTATTCTGACGTTGCGAGGAAGCAGAACTACGCGGTAACATCGCTTGGACAACCGCATTGCGGATATCAGCAGGAAGTCTTGTGCAGTTTTTAAGATCGGAGCGGTCTTTACTAACGTATTTCACCGCTAAAATAATACAAGCGCAGAGATTTAATTAGCTGGAGCATAAGCACGTTTAAAATAAAAGTAGCACGTACTATATGAACGTTCTTAAACTGGATTAACTGAGTGAATTTTTTCAGAGACTTGGAAGAATTAGTTTACTGAAAGTGATTTGGTCCACTTTTTCAAATGTTACATCATTTTAATCCGTGCATGGAGAATTTTTGTGACCGACTACAGTGATCCGAAATAATATACGGACCCTCTAAAAAAGACAATAACTTTTTTAATATTGTACTATACGATTTTAACATTTTTGTGAAGCTAGAGCAATTAGTTTACTACAAGATGATTAAAGAAATTTTTTCAAAAATTACAATAGATCGGAATTGTAGAAAGAATACTAAAAGTTGCATTTTACAACTTTTTTTATGCGTGGGCTTATATTGAATATTTAAAAAATACGTTTTGCAGATCTGATTGATTGAAGCTATTCGAAGAAACCGAAAGAGTATAAACGAAATTGTAATCGTATATGTTAATACGTTTGTTAATATGTTTAGTGTTAACTAAACCTACAATCACAGGTCAAAATGACCGGTTTCAGATTTTTTATTTATGATTATTGATATGATAAAAATAATTTCATAAAAAATGATTGTATAGATATCTTTAGTAGAGCACATATTACAATAGGAGCTGCACAAAGTCTACATTAAATCAATCTTGTCGATTTTAAAAGGGAACATGTACCAGTTACTTTTAAAGCTCGGTAGGTTTAATGTTAAAGTGAAATAAAGCCGAATTTTTTTATTCAAATCATGAACTTCAATGAATAAGATATTTTCCCTTTGGTTCGATGATCTTTTGCAAAAAAAGAATAAATAAGAAAATATTGTATTGATTAAAGTTCATCGCCTGAATAAAGAAATTCGGTTTTATGTTACCTTATAAAATACCAAAATTACTTTCTTGACAACCCGATATAATGAAAGAGGTGTCACTATTATTTACGGAACCATCTATGGCAAGCAATTATTTCCACCAAGCAGATAATGACCTGAAATACATTCCAAACACGCTCTAAATATATTCATCTTAGAAAAGTATTTGTACCTTAGGAACAATAAAATATTAATGTGATGGAATATTATGGAGTAATGCGGGGAAAATACATACGGCTGCAAAAATGTGAAAGACCGCCTCGTAAACAGCAGAGGAAGTATGGAAGTATAAATACAAGTTCTTTTTTTACATGTGCGTTAGTTAAAATAACTGTTCCTGCAGTTTTTGTTCAACACAAAGGAAGAATAATGTGGTACATTCTCAAGAAATGTGTACATTGTACTGTTAGTGCATAATGAAATACAAGGGATGCAATTTCAGTATTTTGAAAATTTCAGGATAATAATATAAACAAATTATATATTAAATAAGTGATATCTGCAAATAAGTGTACAATTACTGTACAGCGGATTTTATGCATTTATGACAAAAAGGAGTAGGTGCAATTTAAAACAGTAAAAACATTAGAAGAATTTTAAAATACTATTATATTCTTTTCTACCTACTAAACATATTAAGAAAGAAAATAAACTCCTGTTTCACTTCAGTTTGTTGCAATTCAGGTACAAAATTTATATTTCGCATAAAGATCCGAAGTCTAATGATTACTATTAGTAATTTGACTTGTTTTTAATTGCAAACGACTTCAAATCAAAACTCTATCGCAATTTCATTATTTATAATATTTATGTTATTTATTTAAGCATGTAAAACTGTCCTTTAAAAAGATGGCTGGAAGCTATGCGTTACGCACCTTTTTACCAGAACACTATTGCAAACAAAATTGCACAAGCTGAATATTCGGATTTGAATGGAATCGAAATGACGCGCGTGTTTCGTATTTAATACATTTTTAAATAATTTCGTACGCATGCGATTTCCATGAATTTTCAAGATGGTTCTCCGTATATAAACAGCAGAAGAAGGCCAGCCGGTCTGAATCATAGAAGATGACTCCCACCGCGTTTAATATTGATAATCGATTTTAATCCGGCTCACCGACGCCAGCGATTTTTTAAAATCGTTAGTCGTTGTGGCTTATCGGACCTGTCGCCTGTTATTCCTTTCCCGTTAATCCCTTGGTGTCGTTTTTCGCCGACACAAACAACGATTTGCGCTGCGACTGTCACGAGAAGCGACGGTATTTCGGATCCTACGAAGCTCCCATCCTCAATCGCCGCTTTACTCTGATAAATTTGAGGTAACGCGAACCGTGCGCGATATTCAACATTCTACGCTAGATTTACGGCCGTACAGAAATTATACAATGTTATACGCGTACATGCGAAAATATATACCATGACACAACTACAACAAAATGATCGATTTACTACTATAGAGTTGCTCCGCGTTCGATCTTTATTTATGTACACCGTTAGTAAGGTTCTATTGCCGTAACTCCGCTAAGTCCAGATTAAGAGGAAGACATACAGTAGAACCGAAATGTATTTGAATACTAAATTAACGATTCACGAGAAATTCTCAATATTTCAACTGTTCATTTCGTTATCAAAAATAGCAGAGAGACCGAGGCTAAATGTTCCGATTTTGAAGAAACGTATATGTAAAATGGGGAAATAACATTGATCATTGAAAAGAAATTATGGGTAATCCTAAATAAGTTAGAAAATACTATTGAATGTTTGAAAGATGTTAAATTGTCATTATTACACACTGAATTTTTATGTAAAATAAAAAATTTGCGCATCGATTGCAAAGCACAAGAGCTATATATCAATTTATATTTTTCATTAATAATTTTAATGTGTTGAAAATAATATATTAGTGCTGTTAAAGTTTTTTAATTTGTTCACTGTTTTAAATCCCATCTACTCATTTTTGTTATAAATGCATAAACTCATTTGTCAAATTATAATTTGTTAAAATACCCTACAGTCGTTAATGTCCTAAATGTATATGCGACTATAAATAAACTTAATTAGAAAGAAATTTCCTGAAGGTACTCTGGTTACGTAAAACAGCTTTTTTCAATCGTGAAGGAAATTCAAGAATACATGCGATTTTGTTTTCTGCTTTTACATATTCGAAGTATATTTAATAAATCTAATTACAGTGAGAAATAATATTGATCACCTTATTTCTATTGTGAGTAAACATGAAATTACGTTAGAAATACGAAGAAAAATTATTTATAATCTTTCGATGCTATTCTAAGTCAATTCATTATCAAACTCAATCTTTTTTCCATTTCATACTTTGATAATATTCAGGTGAAGCCTGGATGAAATATCTATTTCGTGCTGACTTATTCACATTTCCAATATTCCATTTAACTGTGAACTACATCTAACGTATAAACACATAGTTGCTTAACATTAATGGAATGAAGTACAAAATGAATACTTTATTGGAATAAAACTATCCCTTCACTCTATCAAATTAATTTCAATTTCTGCAAACTCAATTGCTTTACTGCAAAGATAAACTGTTGCAGAACATCAATATTGTGATATCGTTTTTCATGCAAATTATATTACATAATGCTGACTATGGATAGCACATCTTACATTTTAAACTTTTGTAGGAATTACTGGATAGAACACATTTCACATGTCATTACTAATTATTGACATTCTGGCATGTACAGGGTGTTAATTTTAACTTGAACAAATTATCTCCGCTACTATTAGTATAAAATCGTTGAATGTTATCGGCGCTAAGGTTCGATCGTTAAATACATTGTACAGTATTGATCTATATAACCTAGATCTCTGGCACAACGATCAGTATAGTGAATATTGACATGCCGAACACAAGTGATTCACGAGTCTCATGACTTTCTTAATTTCAAACTAAATCACACCTAAGCAAGTGAGTTGAGAAATGGAAAAATTGTTCTCCTTCATATTTAAACACTTAATAGTTACAACTTTTGAAGAATATATTTAATCAAGTTAAAAAAATGTCTTCAATTTTCTTACAGACGCAATTTATTAATCTTGAAAATGGTCCAAACAGTGACCGAAACGTCGATTATATAAAATTACCAAAATTGCTTAGTTAATTTATTATTTTTGTGTATTTAACGATCGAACCGTAGCGCCGATAACATTCAACGATTTTATATTAACAATATTACGATCGATATAAATAAGTTTAGCTACTATTAGTGTAAGAAAAAAGGATGTAAAACTAGTACATATAAAATGATGTGGAAATAGTATAGATATTCTAATCTTTAACGATTAATTTATTGATCAATTTATTTCATTAATGAATTTCAGAATATAAAATCAAATTATTGTTTTCATGCAGAAGGTAAATAAACAAATGCGTTAGCAAAACATGTAATTATCATTATTAAGGATATATCGTGTATACATATATGTATATGTAGATATAGATTTTTGTTTAAATATTCATGGCAATAAAATTACAATTACAATGACAATGACAATAATATATGTGCATTCCAGTGTAAAATATAGAAAATTGTTATCATATTATCGACGTTGTCAGATATACAAAACACTAAATGTAAAATCGACACGAAATGGAAACTGTAGTAATTGTTATCATATTATCGATGTTATCAGCGATTCAGTGAATCACCGAACTGTCTCCTCAGTTTTCTCTTTCTCTCTTTCCGGGTGCAGTTTCATTTATTCATTTATACAGATAATTTTACAAATCTAATATTAATAAATCATGAACGAGCGACTATTTCACTACAACTCAGATATATAATTGTTACTTACTAAAACATTAATTAGACGTCTACAACGATTATTTACTATCACTTCTTTACATATTATTTTTTTAAAGTAATACTTTAGCACAATCTTAGCACAACCCAGCACAACTTAGCACAAATGGGGAAATTGAAAACAATGAAAAGTGGGGGGCTACTCAAAAAATCGTTTTTCTCATTTTTTCATCTTATTTTTTATATTATAGTTATAATGTTCGTGCACAATACAGCACAAACATAGCACAATTCAGCACAACTGTTGAAATTATTTAAAGGGGGACTAACTTCTAGGAGGTGATATATTGTCCCAATAAAACAACTTTACAATTGGTCAAGCATTCTGTCGAATACAATTCAAAAAAATTGTTTTAATGACGAGGCTGACGCTGGATTAAATAGATACGGTTTCTGTTATCGTGATTAAGCTATCTGAATAATGCGGTTTATTCGAGTAATTAATTTCAATCGCGTAACGATACGTTACTGCTAAGCAGTAGCGGATGGAACATCAGCGGAAGGATTTCCACTTGTAGATTATCTTGGTGCCGTAAATCATCTTGCTGGATTCATCCATCTTCAACAGCGTCTTCGTCGTGCACGCGTCTACTCATCCTATTTTTCACGATGCATACTTCCCACATTTATTTGCCACGAAGTTTGAATCCGACTGAGGAAATCGAGCGCGCTCGTCCGTTTCAGTTCACCTGAACGCATGATTTCCGGTCTGATCGTTTGCGGAAAAGCTTTTTAAAATGTCTGACAAATTATAAACTTCTCACATGTTCTCACTGTGTGTCTAGTCGATTAATTCGGAATATATTTCAAACACAAGTTTCATACTTAAATTCAGTCTAATATTTAACTCCTTGCCTTACAATATCGTGTCTGACTCGTAATGAAGATTCTGAATAGATTCTAATAAAAATGTATGTTAATAATTTCCTATAACCGAAATCAAATTCTGTTTTGGTTTCGTTAATATAGGCATACAATAGATATAAGTTTTCTCCTTTTTTTAAAGAAATTACGATCTACAAAACAGTTCTAATCACTGAAACTGTAAAATAAATCGTAGGGCAAAGGCAATATTGTTTGCATACATTCTTTAGAGCTTAAAATTCCTCTTTTACACAATAAACCCAAAGGAAATCATTGGATTTTGTTAGTGAGGGTGAGTTGTTGGTTTACGATTTAAAATCCTGTTGCTATTGAAGGATTCTTTTCAAAAATCTTCAGCCATGAACCATAGACTTTCAACAATTATGAAATAATCACCGGCAGGTAATCTGTTAAGACAATATAAGAAGTGAAATAATTCTCCATGTGGGAGGATTTAAATTATACTTTTAAATGTGTAACTCAAAGATCATTTATTCAAACGTTATTTATTAAGAATACAAACGTAATGAAACAAATACAATACAAAAGAACATCTTTACAGAACGATGTCAATCGGAAGAGTGAGGTTACGCGTGTTGAATAAATCAATATTTTGTCGCCAGGAAACGATTCGTTATTACCTTTTTAAAACATCTTTGATTTATATATTGGGTGATTAATAAAAATGGAGCAAATCAATCCACACTCCACGAATTAGATAACTTTTCTTTTTTGGTTATAACTTTTGAACGATGTATAATGGTAAGCTAAATAACTAATTCGAATAGGAAAACATGAATTTTTGTCAATTCTGAAATTGTGCTAAACAGAAAAGTCTATTGGCAGTTTTAAATTTAATTATTTTGTCAACGTTTTCCGACATATTTACTATAATAACCATTTTTGCAATTTTTGCTTCAGCACAATTATATTAATTGAATAAATAATATATTCCAACCTACGTCGCATCGTTCGTAAGATATGTCCTAAAAAAAATTTTTAAATATCCAATTTTTATATAACTGAATTCATCCCTTTCGTTGGTATAATGGTATACGTAAATATTGCTATAAAAAACGTGCTAAGTCGTTTCGAAGTCACTATATTTTTATTATACCAAGGTTTTTTTGCACTAGCGTGAGAAGAGCTTCAGGTAGTCATCGAATTGTTTATCTGGCTATCGTTTATGGTGTATGGGTTATCGTTGCTCGTAACATGAACGTAAACTAACTAGATCTCGTTTCCGCTATCATGCTGTCGGTTACGGTACTACATTCGTCGACTAACCGTTAAAGGATTCCGGATAATCTTCTCTGACACGGGACTTTAAAGCACCGAACCGTATCAATGTTATTGGTATGCATAAGGCGAGACATTATCTAAACTGGTATCTGAATATTCCTACAATTTTCGACAATTCAAATGAACTTTTACCCACATAACAGAACTGTGCGTTTCAATAAAATATAAACAGTCGAACGAGAAAAATTCACCTGAAATCACATAATATCTGGATATTTTTATATTGTTCGGGGTCTTTTGCACATTTTGTTTATTGGTATAACTGGTATAGGTGTAACTTAAAACATCAAAGACATGAGACGAATTTAAAAATACTTTTATATTATCTTCAACCTATTGAACATATCAAGAGAGAAAATACATTTTTATGTCAGTCCGATTTGTTGCAATTCAGGTGGAAAATTTTTATTTTGCATAAAGATTTGCTGTCTAGTAATTACTGACCAACTTTTATTTGAACATTTCTATTTATCCATTTATCGCAAATAGGAGAAAAATTAAACGATCATACAGGGAAACGTAAAACAAATTTTTCTTGTATTATCTACCAGGAAAAACATAAGGTGAGACGTTATCTGCACTGGCATCTGAACATTCCTACAATTTTTGACGATTCAAATGAGCTTTTACCTACAGAACAAAACTGTGCGTTTTAATAAAACATAAACAGTCGAACAAGAAAAATACACCTGAAATTACATATATCTGGATATTTTAAAATTGTTCACATTTTAAAAAATTGATATTTATACGAATATTTATGTTTACAAATATCCTTTAATCTTTGGCATTAATATTTATAAGTGTTACTAATGATCAGCAACAGTTGCATGTACTTATCGTGCACGTACATAAAAATATGGTAGATACTATAATCTTTTTTATTCTATTGTATAGAGCATAGAGTGACTCAAGGAATATTCGGACACTTTCAAAGAGAACAGCTTCTTCGAAATTGAGCCAAATGACTTGAATCTTTTTGAGAAGTTAAAGGGTTTATTATGTTTATTGGATAATGTGTAAAAAATTGTTTTTAACCTTTGTGTAGCCAACCGAGTATTTACTGCATTCTTTTCAACAACTTATTAATGCACCTTCAAAAAGTATTACAAAATTTCTCTGAAAGTCCATTCTTTGCACGCTAATATATTAATTTATAGTCTTAATATGACAAATGCAAGAAGTTTTAAATAATCTATACATAAGGGGTAGAAAGTTGATTCTTACAATTTTTTTGTTTGGGGACTGCATTGAAATTTTAAACAATACGTTTTGTATATTTATGTCAGTTATACACATTCGGAAAATTGTATGGAATTGGGATAGTACAGAAAAACTACGATTAGCACATTCTCTAAGAATATAACAATACATATATGTAAATGCTTTTAAAATCATCGATTTTGTTTTACAAGTACATGTATATATATGTATAATATATAATGTATATAATATATAGTATATATAATTTATATAATATATATACATATATATATAATGTTTTTATTTTAATATATATATATATTCTTTAATGTTAATATATATACATATATTTTTACATTTTAATTGAAGTCAGTCTAGCAAATGTTAAAATTTGATAACTTATTTTCATGGATGCGTATTAATCTTGGTTCGCTCGTGTACTATGACGATAGCGGTCTTCCTGTATCCAACCTAGCATAACCGCACGCATGTTCAATATTTCAGTATTTTAATTAGTCTATAGGTCGACCTCGCATATCGAAGCGACATTGGTTGCGATTTTCAGAATCGATAACGTCATACCCATCGAAGGAATTTCTCGCAAGGGATAGAGTTGATTAAGCTGTCATACAAAAATCGATTTCCCTTCAAAAACTGTACGCGTTATTCTAAAATTTGTTTGTATACCTAATTCACGCATATCATCTCCTAAAGCTGTACCCTACACGCGGCCGTTTCCAAACATTGTTAAAAGTCAAACGTATAATGATAAATTGTCATAAATTGACTGAAAATGTACAATATAGGCACAACGCTAAAAAAAAAATTGGTCATTCAAATAAGTCAGAAAATAGTATTAAATTTTTGAAAGATATCAAATTGGATCAAAGTATGTTTTAGAATTGTTATTAGGTGCTGAATTGAAATGTTATAATTTGTTAAAGTACCTTACAGAGCTAACTAATCACCATCAATATCGTCATTTAATAGTTTCATTTAAGATTGAAAAGTAAAATGAAATTTCTATGCTTTCTTTTGGCACAGCACAATTATTAAAAATCCTATTGATAGGCTTCCAATAGGCAAAGTGTTAAAATCATTAAGGGAAGAAATAACATTCGATTTGGTTTCTATTCCTTGCAATCAATGCAGACAATTTTTATTTTGCATAAAGATCAGCAATCTACAGCAAGCTACCTATTATATGCTACCTTGTTGTCCCGATGTCTCAAAATGACATGACATTGTAAATTGCACATCATTTTCTTTGCCCCAACCATATAACGCGCCACTGGCCGTCCAGTTGTCAAAGATTAGTACTCTTGTTCGCCACAAAAAAAAAATGGTGCGCAATTTGAAATGTCAGATCATTTTAAGACATCCTTTACACGAAACTCCTAGAATCGATATGCATAAGTAGATAGAGAAATTGACACACGATCACTGATTCGATGATTAAGACAATTTGTTTAATCGTTTAAAATCGAGATAAATGTTCAGAAAGACAAAATGTTTTACGCGTAACATATTCCATTCGTCAAATTCACATACACGCATGGTTACTCAGTACAAGGAGGTCACGTTTCGGGGTCTAAAAGGTGAGCTGATTTCCCTCAGCCGATTTCACGTCGGCGAATCGGAAACGCATTCCGAATTCGCAGCTAAAAGTGGATCTTCCTAGTATCCCACACACCCTAACTGGTTCAGGAAAACGTTCACGATGCGGATAAAAGGGAAAAGAGATTACACGTGTCTTCTTCTCGTTGCACACGTTTCTATCGCCAGGTGGATAGAAAAGATCCTAACGTGTTCTGACAGTCACGTTTCCGGTTTCTCTGTTAAGACTGGCAAGTATCTCTCCGTTTACCTGATTTCCCGTCCGGACTCCGGCTCGAAAACGCGTTCTGAATCTGATGACTCAGCAAAGGGAAAATAATCTTGGGTGATGAAATGTTGTAGAAACAGTCGCGGTAGAAAATCTCTTACCAATTTGTTTATTGCCGATTTATCCATTTATCAATAGCATCTCGAATGAACGATAATTAACAAGTAGCACAAGTTATACATTTACTAAACTTAGTGGACTGCGAATTTTTATGCATTTACGAAGAAATTGATTTGGTGAAATATAAAGCGGGTGAAAGATTATAAAAATTTACGAATGCTGTAATGTTGGTTTCAATGTAACGAAGTCGGTAAGGGGTGAAATAAATTTTTATTTTATTCTTGCTTGCTACAATAAATGTAGAACATTTTTATTTAATTGTCCATTGTATGCGGGACACCCTGTGCATCAGTTTTAGCGACGAGTTGTATGAAACATGAGAAATAGTTTTTCCGAAGGATACAGAGATGAATAATTAGTTTTATCGATCGTAAATGTTGTTAATCTTAAACAATTGTTATCGGCGCTACGTTTTCGATCAATTTTTACATTAATATAGCTGTTTTACAATATGTTTGTTTCCATCGATTTGTCCTATTGCTCTTACGAACTTTAGTACATCTCTATCCAGTACAGCAATCAGTACTCAGTTAAACTATGAAAAGTAAAAACGATTCAGATTAAAAGTAATAGCAAGTATGTATCAAATAGTCTTCAAATCACATATATTATATTGTATATTCACAGTACATATAGAAAAGGTTTATTTAATTTTGGTTTTTCTGTCTTTCTAGACGCAATTTCCCTTGAGAAAGGTTCAAATCAGAACCGAAACGTCGGGTATATTGTAAAACAGCTATATTAATGTAAAAATTGATCGAAAACGTAGCGCCGATAACAATTGTTTAAGATACAGAGATAGCTTGTTTTTCACGGTGCTTTTTATCACTAAGCATCCTTCGTGAAAATAATGACTAGACAAAGAAAGTTTATAAGCGTTTCATAATACTAATATATTCCTCTTAAAATTAAAAAAAAAAACAATAAGAAAAAAGGGATTGAGTTGCTCAAGCTATTAGAAGCGAAACATTTTTTCAAGTACATTTCTTCAGTGAAGCTTTCCGACAGAGATTTATGACGACTTGTAACGGTAATTACGAAGATTCTTGCTCGATCTTTCAGATTTCTTTTCACCGTGTATGGTATATAGAGTGTCCTACGGAACTGTGGTGATTCTACGTACAGAAACAAGTGTAAACGAAGAAGAAAAGTGTTTTTGTTCAACGCCTCGTTTTCGAGAACATCGAGTTCGAAGATCCATCAGGTTTTCGCGTGCTTCAGTATATGCAGCAAGTAGAATTGGTTGGCCATGGTCAGACACATCAGATAATTTCCATCCGCGTACGGCACAAGTGCTCGCTGCAGTTTTAAACTCGATTATCTCGAAAACGAGGCGCCAATAATAAAGAATGTTACTACTTTTTTACGTCTTGATTTTCGTCAGCAGCTTGTACCGTGATTTCGGAAACACCCTGTACATTGTTCGTCCGATTAATGTCATTGAATGGACTATCTCACGCCAAATCGATCCCTTTGTACTCTATATTAGTGAGTGTGGTGAAATTGAAATATATCATGTGAAAATAGAGAAAAGCGGTATTCGACTAAAAACAGTAATAACTGCTTCGAAAGTTTTTTTTAGGAATTCAAGCTCTTCAAACTGGTAGCTTTGACCGACTTTTTACAAAAAACTGCACTCACAAAGGAATTGTTATCCTGGCAACGGTTAAACATTTTATTGTATCAAGAGAGGTCCAATTGAAAATAGTATTTTTCTTTTCATTCTTTTACTTTATGTATTTATTGCGCTGAAATAATACAGAAAATATTATTTTAAATATTTGATTGACGGTGAAAGTATCGGACGTGTTAAAAAATTCCTTGATATTCTGAAACCTGTTCCCTTTGAATCTTTATGCATTTATGGTTTGTAAAAATTTTCTAAAAATGCTGGAACTCGTTTTGGACCTACAAATGTTATTGCCAATAAAAATAGGATTTTATGTGGTCCCACTTTCTTAAATTTTGTCCGTAAAAATTGAAAATTGCGTAAAAATCCGCAGTCCAGTAATAACATTTAAAATTTATATATAACCTTATAGTGAACAGTAAACAGTGGCAATAATAAGTGATCGCTGAGATCTGAAGAGCATATGACAATGTTAGACGCATGTTTTTTTTTTTAAATCAGAAATTAAGACAATATAAGAGGTGAAATAATCCTCCACGAATTAGATAATTTTTCTTTTTTGGTTATAACTTATGAATGATCTATAGTAAGCTAAGTACTAATTCAAGTGGAAAAGATTAACTTTTGTCAATTCTGAAATTGTGCTAAACAGAATTGTCTATCAGCGTTTTTAAATATTATTATTTTTTCGACATATATATTATACTATAATAACGATGTTCGCATATGTGCTTCAGAACAATTATAGGATTTGAAAAAATAAATTTTTCTTTCTAAAGAAATTGTAATGTAAATTTTATATTAATTTAAATATTTGATTGTCGTTGAAAGTATCGAACATGTTAAAAAATACTTCGATATTTTGATACCTGTTCCTTTTTTGTAGATAGATTTTATAAATCGCAGAGACTCCAAAAATGTGAAGTGAACAGGACGAGAGAAGCTCCGGTATGCAGCAATTTATGTCAACGTATCGCTTGGTTAACTGCTCTCGTCCAGTAGACTCGGAAAAAAAATGAACGTCGTTTAATCCAAACGATATTAATAATGTCACACAATTGCATACTGTAACTATTAATTTTTTGAAAGGTGTCCGGAACAATTTACGTGTATTATTTGTATTTTTATAGTAATTTTAGCATCGGAGTTTGCACAACAGATCCCTTTTAAATTTAAATACATCAATCTAACTTTTTATTCGGAAATTATTTAAAGACGCATATAAGTTCAATGTTTAGTTTACTATTTTCTAATTATTTGCACATTTGTTATTAGATTGTGGATCTTTATGCAAAATAAAAATAGTCTGCATCGATTGTGGGAAGTAGAAGTTAAAATCAAAATTATTTCACCCTTTAATAGTCTTTTTACGTTGAAAATTTTTGATTTTTTCATATTCTTCACTGTTTTATATTCTACTCTGTTAATTTCTTCATAAATGCATAAAAATCCGCAGTCTAGTTATCATTATCTACGTCCGTTCGCCATCTTTTCAGTAAATTTTCTATTCTCTTCTCGTACTGGGTGGATATTTAAAAACTGAATTGACGATTAAAGTATGTAGTATAAATTTTGTAATAGAAATGCTTTCTAAGTTCGTTAACAAATATTTTCTTTCATTTAGGTGAAATATTATTGGTAAATGATATTAATTAATAAATGGATTGCCTATATCGTTACTATGTATACCTAGTTTTCTGTAGATGTCATCCAAATGGTAACTACTATATAAAGTACACCCGATTCGAGCACCAAAGAAAGGAACGTATTCTGTGCCAACAATTTCACGTATTTCACATCGCAAATGTAAAGTTATTCACGATTCACTAAAAAATCGCTGTGGTCACGGTAAAAAGACAAATACAGGTCGAGCTAGAACAATAAATTCTCGTGAAAAATGTGCGAATTTAAGAGACGCTTTGAATTCACCTTGGACAGTCAGGCAAATTGCACTAGCAGCTGATGTACATGTGACGTACGTAATTTTCAACGATATATTCAACACTGTTTAAAGCTGGAAAAATTGTAAAGAACATCTTTGAAAGAATTCATAAACAGAAAATTGAATAATTGATATTATACATACAGTGTGTGTAAAAAGTATTCGTACACTCTTTAAATAGAATAACTTTTTTATATATGTAACCTTGTAAATGATAATTTTTGAAAAACCTTTTTTGCATATCAATATTCTGTGGATAGAAACCACTTGGTTTAAAGCAATCACAAATAAATAAATGAATTCACACATTTCTTGAAAATTTTCAAAAGTCATAAATGCATAAACATCTCTAGTTTACTTATTATATTTCTTTTTTCTGTTATATATCTCCACCAAAAATAATTTTATCAAATACATACAAGTTAGAAGTAAACATTTTTATGTTAAGCTAATCCTGTTTGATTTGAACCATTATATGTGTAACGAAAATAAATTCAGATTTTTAATATTCATAACAACTTATACGAATTTTAGATTAGATTCATTATTTTAGAAATGCATTGTATGTTTCTAAAATACTTGTCAACTAAATAATCTGGCTTTCGTTCAATTAAATCCGCAACCGAATATATTGCATGTATACCGTGTAATAAAACACAAGATTCGGACAACTTTAGTCATTCTGATGGCCTCTGCCTGATATGTACCACCATGCAAGGAAGACTCCATTAAATAAACCGCAGAATTAGTTTCCATGAAACTTAGATTGCAGGTGGGTATAAATTCGTGGCATCATCTTATGCAAATTTGGAAACAGACACTGCGAATGTGACCGTATCCTTCCTATAGCCAACGTAATTAAGATACGAGCATATAGAACGCCTTCTCTGTAATTGGTTTATATAATTTTATTGAAAATTCATTACTCCTGTTGTGATAAACTTATTGAAATATTGATATACAGACCAAATGTCAAGAAATACGAAGGAATTTCTAATCTTACTCTTTGATTAAGATGTCTTTACATCTTTGATTTAAATTATTTGATTTAAAGTACTAAAGAAGTAACGAGTAAACAATTTTGGAATATTATTTTAAGACAATAAAATTTAAACAATGAATTAAAAAGTTATTATATTATATGAGTGCGGTTCAAATTAGACCCCACGTTTTTTCAGCCCCTTCGGATGGTCGGACAGAAAAGTGTTCCGTACCAAAGTTAATCAGTATTTAACCGACAAGAAATTACAATTTTTTAAATAAAAAAAAATCGATTTGGAACAAAAAATTAAGGTCTTTGCCATATCTTTAAATGGAACTGGGTATTTTTAACTTCACAATATTGAAGGCGACGTCGAAATGTATTCGATGACCTGCTATACGATGACTTTCAGATGACCTTGAAAGAAAATATCGTCATTTACGTTCATTTGTTTACCTCTAAATGCGAGGCGTTGCTATTATGTGCTGTCGAAATATTTCAAATATTCTGGCAATTGATTCATGGTGATAGTTTCTTTTCTGTCCGACCATCCGAAGGGGCTGAAAAATCGTGGGGACTAATTTGTGCCACACCCTGTATATAATTTTTAAGTATTATATATAAAAATAAAGAATTTATATACATATTTAAGAGTCGCCATGCACTGCCGAGCAATCGCTGCTGGCGATTTAGTAAATGAGAGACAAAATAGCTGGCGACTGGTGGCCCAACTCAGCGATAAAATTCGCCGGTCAAACTCAATGAACAATAGCAATTGCTCAGTATAGTAGCTATTGAGTAAAATGAACGTCGAAGAGATTCTTATAATTACTATATTACTTTCTAAACTAGTAAACCAGATACTGGATGTATCCATTGTCAGAAGAACACTGGAGTTTCAGAACTCTCCAATTTCGTAAGAATATCGATAAAATCATTCGACAAACTTTGATGTGGAGCGAAGCTATTCATAACTGGCGCAGCTACGAATATCAAACCAGCCATACCTTCTACAGAAAAACTTTTTCTTACTTTAAGGGAAGTTATTATATCTGGAACGCCGCACACCGGAATGTTGTTTACTGTGTAAATTGTAAAAACATTTGTTTCAATACATATTGTATGACAACCTTGTGATCATCAGTGGTCGTCTATGTATGTATATAATATTTATTTATTTATTTATTCGTGCCGTAAAACATACATTAGTATAACACTTTACAAATAATAATAAAGTATATAAAGTAATATCGTTATTATATGTATGTAGCGTGTGTTAGCAGTGACGCAATTAATAGAGAGTTTCGGGAAGGCCTCCCGAAGAAATGTTTGGTTCGTTGACATATTTATGGCAGGGATTTATGGCGCGAGTGGTCGCGAAGCAGGTAAACAACCCCAATGCCATACGACACAATATACTGAGGACCGCGTAGGGTTCCTCAGGTATCAGTACCGAACTAATGACTGTCTATTCAAAGCAAGACCTTTAGAAAAGGCAATCGACCCGACGTCGTATTGCTAAATAATAACAAGAACACATGTTTCTGATGGATCTGGCCACGTAGTGGGGAAGGCTATGCCTTTGGTAAGAGGACTCTGAGGAACCGCACGGCACTTACCCCAGAACCGATAAACAGAAAAGACCTCGTTTCTAACATGTACAAAGTAAAATTAATATGAACGGTAGACGCTAAGTCCTAATTTTCCATTTTTTGAGAAAGTGGGGAGGGTAGAATTTATACGATTGAGGACATTGCCAGGTAATATGATTAAAGTCTTGAACCATGTCAATAACATTTAAGATGAATTAGAATAAAAGATATACTATTCATTTGTGTATTGTTTTATAAATGAAATACTGAATGAGAAACATTGTTTCAGTATACAATCTCCGTTCTTGTTAATAAAGTTATATAAATCAAACCTATGAATTTCAAATTGTTAGAATCCGGTTTTTGAAGTTTTTGTAACTGTATTATTTAGAGAAAGTGTTTGCCCACTAATGTCTACTTTATCGATACCATGACATGATTTAAAGACCAGTGAATTACTGCTTACTTCAAAATTCGAGATCCCTTTCAATTTTTTGTTATATTCTCGAATTTTTCACATATAATCAGCCTATTTGTGGTTATTCCTTTATTTCTGTTTCTGCATTTGCTCTAAATATTTTTGAATAGTAGCTTTCTGTTATTCGCCCTCTATATTATAACAGTTTTTAGATTGTTCTTTCTTATAGTTAGAATCATGGCTGTCGAGTTTGATTTGCTTATACGTCTGGTATATTCGTCCGCATTAAAATCTAGCAAGAAATACAAAACTATTTATATTGCTTTCGAAATCCTGTATTTTAATATTATACAATACAAAAAAATATTGATAGACCTAAAACTTTAATATAACATAAGAAAATACTAAAAAATAAAATCGATAACATTTTGTACGTATTACTGCGGGCGAAAAAGAGCCATGTACCAATTACCGCGTACCTATTACTGCGAATTAGAATTCGAAATATACGAGCGTGCGGAAACAAACTACGTATCTAGGCATTAATTTAAATAAATCCTGAGTACAGTAAAAAATAATGTTGTTTTATTTAGTACATCTTAAATGAATAAACCTTTTTTTTTAAATTTCAACACCGTAGTATAATATTACATAAATAACTAAATACATGATTTTAACAAATATTTGAATAGCGTTTATTGTTTTTAGTTTGAAGCTGTTTTAAAACATAATTTTGAATTTATATACACTATTCATTATGAATTTTTTGTTCTCGAGGTCTCGCGAAGGTCGTGGTACCTCATCATTTCAAAGTAATCGCTGACTTGGTACGTTCGTAATTTTGTTAGGAGAGAGTATGTCGTTCAGAACGGTTTGAATGCTCGTGTTGATTACTCGAAAGCTTTTCCGGAACTGATCATCCGATCCTTCTATGATGTTCGCATCGTGGAATTGGCGATTGAAAAGAGAAATTTGTGAATGATGATTGGTCGATATTTTCCTAGAGGTGGAAAAAGACGATTCCTCCAAGTTGAACCGCTTGCGGAGATCTTCGACCCAATTAAGGGACCAATTTCGTTGAATCGGTCGATCCGACCGTTAAGGGTGTCTCGCAACGGTCGCGGTTTATGGCACTATTGTTCAGGGAATTGAACAGGGCCTAAAGGTATACCGAAATCTATGAACCCGTTAATTAAGTTTCACTCGAGCTGTTCATTATTGGAACAATATACCCTTTTTCCTGCCCTTTCTATTAACAGCTGTAGGACTTTTTTTAAAAATGATTTATTGTAACTTGTTCCGATTACAGATGTTGATCGGTTTACATTCGTAGAGGTGCTGTTGTCTTTTGTCTAATAACATGCGTTGCTCTAAATACCTTGGCAACAGCCATAAACACGATCTACTACACAGCTGTTCTTTTCAGACGGAACAGGTATCTGAAAATTCTATTACCTAATAACTTTTCAATTATTGCTTCGCTATATTTACTAAACGAGTGATTTGTATAAAAGAACCGAAGCAATAATCGACAATAGTTGGAAAGCTTGTTACGAATGAAATATTTCAAAGATGGACATTGGAAGTGTAGCGGAGAAAGCAATTATTGTGCAATTGGTTAAAAACGCATTTATCTCCTTGTCTCGCAGTAAATGCTGAAAATATCGATTGAAAATTTTCGAGTGCAAGTTACGAAGATCTATTATTTGTAAAATTATTTCCCATTGAATACATTTTCATCACACACAAATAAACTCACTCGCGTATAGCAAATTATATTATCAATGAAGGAATTCACATCTAGCAAGGTAACGTACATCAAACGGTCGGATGTGAATATGCTGTATATTTTATGTGATAGTTTAACAATGATTTAAATAACGAATAAGTAGTACGAGATAGAATAAATCAACTGATTTGAAATGCTATTTGGCAAACATTTAGAAATGAGGACTTTTTACCGATTTTGGTGGGATTGAAATAAAGTGATTTTTAATACTGGAGTGTACGATTTAAACTTTCTTAAGAAGTTAGAGCAATTAGTTTACTACATGTTGTGAAAAGAAATTTTTTCAAAAATTTCAATTGGTCGGAATTCTATAGAAAATACTAAAAGTTACATTTTACAACTTTTTCATATGGGCCTATAATGCTCTATATCGAAAATTTCAACAATACTTTTGACAATTTGTTTGCGACATTTTTCGAAACCATTAATCATTTCAGAGATATTAGAGTAGTTCACTTCAAACGGGGGACATCGTAGGCGTCTCTTCTGATTTTAACATTTGCAGACACACAGCAAAAACTTTTTGCTTGTTTTTTGAATGGCTTCGAAGGGGGCATATTATTATATTATTAGTTTATTTGTAGTTGAACGCGTGAAGATCAACCTTGCTTTTTTTTTAATGAAATCATATATTGTTTTAAAGCACTCATCGATGCAGCTCGACATTCTCTATAAAAATAAGCGTGGTAATAAGTATTAATCTACGTTCGTCGATAAAATCATTTTAGAATTGCTTCAGAAATTGCGCCAACCACAAAGACAGATATGAAGCAACGTATCATTGCTGAACGTGGTAAAATATCCTTTGATACATTAACCAATGTAGGGCAATCACTAATCCGTCGGTTGCACAAGTGGCATGATATAAATGGTAATTACGTTGAAACTATCCTGTATGTGATGATAAGAGACATTTATACCAAAGTATTTCTTAAATATTTTACGATTTTCCTAGATACACTAAATGTCATAACTAGACTCCGGATTTTATGCATTTATAACAAAAATGAACAAATGCAATTTAAAACAGTGAAAATATTAAAAGATTTTTAGAGCATCAATGTATTATTTTTATCACATTGAAATTATTAATGAACAATATAAATCTATATTTAGTTCCTGCGTCTTGCAATTGATGCACAAACTTTTTATTTTGCATAAACATCCGGAGTCTAGTCATACCTAAAATGTCGAGCTTTATCGACGAGTGCATTGCATGTAGTATTGCTTATATTACAAGCATATTACTCCACGTTTTTATTTATAGCCACTAATGTCTAAAAAAATTATTTTCCCCTTTTTAGTGCATTTTAATTTAAGCGCGGTTGTTAAAAAGTTTTTTCATATACTCTTTTATTTTTCGTAGATTGTGCATCATGTTTCCTGAATACGTTCAATTATTTATTACTTCACATAGCATATTACTTTTCATTGCAGTTAAATAGTCGTATTGGTCAAGTGCAACAGTATATCACAAGCAGATCAAAGTGTTTTATCAAACGAGAACAAAATAAAGTAGTGATTTATGTATTATTGCTCTATTTATAGCAGTGTAGTTTAATATAAATCAGTATGCATGATAGTTTACTGATTTGGCACTGATCGTAATTCCATTTATTTAACCGGTACAATGGAATATGTACACGAGAACAGCTACACGTCACGCACTTCTACTGGCAAAGCACGACCGATACGCAGATACGATCTTTATGGGCGTCGACAACGCGTGTTACCGTAACTCACACTGCATGGAACAGATCTATACCAGGTGATGAAACTGGAATTTGAGATGTTACCGTAGCTATACAATTGATAACATTAGCTTATAATGAATCCGTAAATACAGCCGGAAATTTTTAACTATTTAATAAATGTTAAGCATTTTACATACTTGTCACGTAATCATTTTTTTTGTCAGTTCTATTGTTCTATTCAACTTCTTCTTTTATTAACCCTTTGCACTCGTTTGTCGAGAGTGACTCGACATCGGAGAATGAAAAATGTAAAGGAAACGGGATTTTCTATGTATTTGGTTCTTCTTTTATTTATTTAATTTCTTCTGTTTTAGTTAAAAAGAAATCTAAGTTCCACAAATATAAATGACAACAAAGTTTGAGAGCTAAATTTAATATAATTAGTAAACAAAATTGTTTAAAACAAGTAGCAGTCAAGAAATTGTCCTTTAAAGTAAATTTCAAATGAAACCCTTAAAATAATAGGGAATTGTGGGCTATATGTATAATTGAAAAATAATTCGGAGTGCAAGGGGTTAAATATTAAACCTATCACGAGAGGTCAAATGCACCATTTTAGAATTTTTATTTGACAATTATTGACATTGTGAAGGGGTTTTCATGGGAATTTATTCAATATATTTTTTGACTGCAGTATATGTATATTATAGTAAAATTCGTAGAAAATATAAATAAATTTGATCTTGTCATTTTTATAATATTTAGTATACACATCAGTCACTTTTGATGGACGTTAGGTATATTGTTAACCCTTTAAACATTAAACATTTCTTCCGACCTAGAATAATTCCATTCTGAAAGATTTTTTTTATTTTGTGGGTATGAAATTGATATAATACCTCATACAATACTTAAACGTTTAGTAATTGGTTAGATCCCAACATATTTAATAATGTAAACCATATTTTGAATGAGTACAGCAATTTCTAGCGGTGACTCTGAGTTACCACTCGAATGCTAAGGGATCAAGGAATAGGGCTTTTAATATCCGTAAAAATTATTTTCGTTTCTTCAGCTTTGATGAAAAAGTATAAAATTTCATAGAATGGAAATCATTTTACATTTTAAGAGAGCACTACACCTAATTGGGTTTGAAATTTACGTTCGCGTAGAATACGAGTTCAATTAATCGTAACATAGTTTCATCCCTACGAATCGTCTTTTTCACACTGGTGTAAAAACAAGACAAAATGTATTTCCACTGTCGACTAAAATGTTCACCGTCACGAACCGGATCAGAAAACTCTCGCGACAAAGAAAGCAATCAAAACTCGCTGAAAGAGAGGTAAATAGGGCAACAGTGAGTGACACTGTAAAGTTAAAAGCTATGTTACAAGCGTCTGTTGAGGTACCTATCATTAACGAAAAAGAAATTATAGTCCTTCCCATTAGATTGAATCGAAACGAGTTTAACATTAATTTGCAGTTTATATTGTAATTAATTAAATTGACATCGCTCGATGTTGAAAAATACATTACTGTCATGGAGCAATAGAACAAAAAAAAGTAAAAAAATTTTTTAAAGTTAAAAGCTATGTCACAAGCGTCTGTTGAGGTGTCTGTCCTTAACGAGAAAAGAAATGATAGTCCTTCCCATTAGATTGAATCGAAACGAGTTTAACATTAATTTGAAGTTTATATTGTAATTAATTAAATTGACATAGCTCGATATTGAAAAAAAACATTACTGTCATGGAGCGATAGAACAAAAAAACGTAAAAAAATTTTTGTAAAGTTAAAAGCTATGTCACAAGCGTCTGTTGAGGTGTCTGTCATTAACAAGAAAAGAAATGATAGTCTTTCCTATTAGAATGAATCGAAACGAGTTTAACATTAATTTGCAGTTTACGTTGTAATTAATAAAATTGATATCGCGAAAATTTGTAGAATACTTAGGTTGACTACTTAATTTTATTTAGGTAGTGAATGATCGATTGGGAATACTACTTTATCGGTTTTATTTGTCGCTGGTTTCCTCCCTGAGAGACCCGGTGCGGTGGGCCGATATTATTCTGTTCCGTTCACGCTCTATACAAATACATATATTTATGTATGTACTTTCCCTGTTGCATAGTAGCGTCTCCTAAAGACGAATAGCGAACGTTAAAAGCGGAATCCTCAAAATCCATCTCTTTCACGTGTGCCTCCCGCATGCATATCAGGATTAGAGTCTAATATGATTAATAGAAAAAAAGGCACATACAGGTCGAATTGATAACCTCCTTCTTTTTCAAAGTCGGTTAAAAAATATGACATATTATCGCTTGAAACAAAATATTTCCACACCTCATAATCATTCCTTAGCTTTAAAATAAATTTCTGCAATTTTCGTTTACTAAACATAGTTGTATACATGTTCCTTTGTTGTTGATTCGATCAATTTTTACTTAGAAGCAAATTTGCAATGTATCAAATTCAAATTTCGACGTTTCGATCTATGTTCAGATCATCTTCAAGAAAATTAATAATTGCGTCTGTAAATTATTGAACAAAAAATTATTACATTGACTATTGATGTCAGTTAATTAACCATTGAATATCTAATTATGAAATAAGTTACTCACTTGCTTTATGAAAATAATTTTAATTTCTTAGAAAAGAGAAAATACGTGCTGCTATCATAGTTGTGTACAACTATACGTATAAGTGGGATAACAAGATATTAGTTTCATTCAGTGACCATTCCTTCTGAACTGTATATCATTGGAAAAAAATATATAATAAATGACTTTGTTTGAGAAAATGTGGAGATCGCGAACTTAGTTGCCAACCTAATACATAATACAGGCTGAAACAAGTTAGTTTTAAACTTCTACATCTTTCTCGTTTCAACATGACTATTTTTGCTCGAGGTCATGTCAAGTTACGGAGCCTATCAATCGGAAAAAGTATACATTCGTTGGAAAAAGACGGAGTTTGCTATTATCATATTGTTAATTTTTTGATGGACAAGTTTGATTTGAGTAAGTGGAAGCTTCTTAATTCGTTTTCATGTAATAAATGTAATAATAATAAGTATTTGAATATAATATAACATAACTGAATGCAAGTGTGCATCTGAAGAACAACTAATATTTTCTTTAACCTTATCCATAGAGAGAGCGCAATCAACTCAACGGAGTTGTCACCACAATATACGAAAGGGGAAAACGTTGCCAACCTCTCAAAACTTAACAAATATCATATATTATATCATCTGTATAAATAAAAATTAAATGTTGTTCGTTGTTAAGCGCATCGCTTACGAACGGCTGGACCGATTTGGCTAATCTTTTTAAAAAAATGTTCATAATATTCCGAATAAATCTCATGCCTTCAACCCCTGCCGTATTTGAACGAGTCAGACTCGTCATGAAGATTCTGACAAAGTCTAACAAATATGAATGTTACGCGTTTCTATTTAAATGAAATAAAATTTGATTCGTTTGTAATTAATATTTAAGCATTGAAATAAATGTAGCCACGCAAGCAACATCAATTTGAATATTCATATAATTTCGAAACACTCTGTACGGTATTGGTCTAACAGAGAATGAAATAACTTCTTTGTTCGTGTGGTGTCGCTCGGTCGATGAAAATTCAAGACTTGGAGTCGACGACTTCGAATAACAAGGATCTCGGATCCTTGTGAGATATGCAAGAAAGAAAATTGTAAGACACCCCGGGTGGTCAGAACATATCTGTTTTATCTTTCCTCTGCAACGCTTAAAGAAAACTGTACAAACGGTGGGGGTTGACACGTAGTGGGGTTTGCGAAAATCATATTTGGTCGTAATTCGAAGGAAATTCGAAATGGTGGGATAGAGTACCTAGGTCCTAGGTGACTAAATCGAGTAGCGGTATGTTTACTGAACAATAGGGAACATGTGTTTAAATACTTACCTTTCCTGAAAAGATTGTTGTTACTGATAATTATAGACTTCGTGACAAAGATACCGGAGCAAAAAACGTGTAAATTAATGATAAAAACAAACTATAGAAAATATAATTCTTAGTCTAACATATATGTCGTGGCAGGCCGACCCCTTCTTCGAATAGACATCTTTTAAAAATGCGTAAACGAGCTCACGGGTGCTGAACAACCACAAAATAATAATACGTCTTGTCCTGTCAAAATCTCGTTTCTTTTTCTATCAAAAGACTACTCTCTTGACAACGCAAATCAATCAATATCTCATAGATATTGTCATGTTTTCTTATACAGTGTAATATTCAGAAACGTGTCCATTCTACCACCCGTGGTCACGTTCAACAAGGACCTAAACCATTTTCCTAAAGGACCTTGTCTCGCACTTTCTTCAAAAATAAAACAAACGTAACAGTAAGAAAAATTTATAAATTACAATCAATAAAACAAACATGTCATTAATAATAATAATACAAATTTTTTAAATCATTGCCATTCAAATCATGTCAGGACGCCCCGACATATATTATAGTTAATAATTGATTTTACGGCAAAGAACAGGCGTGGTTGGAGATCATGCAATACCCCCACCATCAAGTAATGCGAATAGCGGTTCGATGGTGGGGGGTAACATGACATATTAAGTGGAGAGAAAGGTCTTCGAAGACCTGGGCGGTGGGGGTTTAGTGAGTATGGCGATAGAATAGTTTCAGCTAATGATAATCCCCCCAATAACATCCGAGGGGGGAGCCGAGCCTCACACTACCCTCCCCGAACAACATCGTAGGGGAGGGTGTCCGTAACAGGATTCCCCTACCGCCCTTAAACAAAAAAAAAGAAAGGGAACATGTGTTTCGCAGCTGTGGTCATTTCTTTGGATTTGCCTGTCGTTCTGGTCTCGTTTCTTATGACAACTATAATTACTGCGACGTTGCGACGACCCTAGTACGGTCAAGTATGCGGAACCTTAAGATTACCCTTAAAAACGTTGGTACTAAAGTTCAAGACGGAACAGTTCGAAGAAACTCCTTTGCGGTCAGATTTACAGGTACTTACACCGTGTCTAATGAGACGGGGGCAGCAAATGAAAACATAGTCGCTCGAGCGCGATGGAGTTGAGGTTATCCTTTTCAGGCAGGCAGCAAAGGACTCGCATCGTTACTTTACTGCCTCGTCTCGTTGGACAAGGTGTAGATTGGAATTATGCGTACCGTTTGCAGTGAGATTGGAAGTAGCTCGAATGGTTGTATAAATATAAGATGAACCTACCTGTGTGAAGGTCGGATGCCGATAGATAAACGAGGCAGCAAGTCGTTAGGAGCCGAAGGAGCCACATGACAGTGCACATGATTGCTCGATGCGTGGCTCCTCCCTTCCTTATCTGTTCCCGCTGCTGCGGTTTGCGTACCGCTGCCTCGACATTGCTGTCATCTGAAACACATGACCGGATATCATGAATACATTCAGTTTCATTCATGCTTGAGTAGGGTTGGAACTTATCGCCGGGTACCATTCAAATCCCTTCTGTCTGTTAAGATTAATTGATTTCATTAGACATCGAGGTCAGGGTGTACATTTGTCGTGTAGCGAGTACTACCAACCGCTACTATCAATGTCCTTATACTAGGTTATGGGGGTAGATTCATTTTCCAGGATCGCAAACGTGCGGGATGGGCCTTCTCATTTTTCGATAACGCCAGAATGGGATTTTTCCCTCTGGGATAGATAAAAGATTAATTTACCCCGCGATAAAGGCGTAATTTGCATTATTTGGCAGCACAGTTTGCATTATTCTAGCTACTTTTCTAAAGCTGCGACAGCTACATGTTGCCGAATAATGCAAATCACGCATTGTAAACTTATGTAACATGATATTTGGTCCCCTCAGGGTTTCAAATTCATTTACCAATCCTCTCCCCTCTTTCCACTCTCACCATCGCCTTTTCAGCGGGACCTACTGTTTATGGTGGGTTCCGAACCACCTTTTGCCAACAACACGTGAAAAACACCCCGGGTGGGTCACTTTCCGGTTTTTTACCAGATGATCACCCATCCTAGTGCCGTTCACGTTCCGCATTGCTTAACTTCGGTGATCTAACGAGAACCGGTGCTTTCAACGGGACTACGGTTGTTGGCACATTGTAAACTTAAAAATATAACTTTTGAAGGCGACTGCGGCCTAGATTGATCTTTTATTTAGCGCTCTTGACTATGTAAGAACACTAGCTTTAACTTTGCATTAACGAGAAATGAGAAGACGCATCCCGCACCATTGCAATAACCCGCGGGATAACGGCTTGTTAGTATTTGAACATACATAGCTAATGTCCGGTAATAGGTGCCGTCCGGCGTTAAGTTATGACGAGATTACAGATCATTATGCATTTATGGCAAAACTGAGTATGTGAAATTCAAAATTGTTGGAAAATTGAAAAAGTTGAAGATGTCAATACAATATGATTTCTCCTGTACTAAAATCATTAATCCCTTGCCGTATTTTAACGAGTCACACTCCTGATGAAGATTTTAAACGAAGTATAACAAATATGAATGTTACGCCTTTCTATTTACATGAAATCAAATTTGATTCGTTAGTAATCAATATTTAAGTATTGAAATAAATGTAGCACGAGAAAAAACTATAAATTTTCTTTTCTCTTCTACGATATTTTTGGGGATAATGACGTTTTAATCCCTGTAACTGTAAAGAAAATGATACGGCAAGGGGTTAAGGGAAGAAATAACATTCAATTTAATTTTGTAAGCTGTTCTTCATGTATATATTGTTCATGTTGCGCCACCCGGTATATATTGTTCATCTTGTTGACAAGCGAACGTCGGACTCGAGCAAAGTACAAGCAGTCTCGTCAGGTCCGACGCCGAGAGAAAAGACGTTTCAATAAAGTTTATTCACCCTTATCGCATTTTACCCTGCGCTTTAATCCCGACCATCCCTTGCAGTTTCTACTCCTTGCAGTCGACGCAGACAATTTTGATTGTGCATAAAGACCCGCAGGCTAGTGATGATCGTGGTTTACTAAAAACTATACGTTGCACAATATCTGAAATAGGACTGAAATGTGACGTTTCATGAATTGAATGCAAGCAGAAGTGAGATGCGTTTTACCGTTTCCATATAAATGAATGTAATCAAAAGTGGTTTCCTGCGTCCCCCTCTTGTCACAAAGAGTTTGAAAAGCGTCCACATTCTAGACGTGTATAGTAGTTCAGAGAATAGAGAATAACAGTGAGAATAGAGCATGCCACTGATTCTTTGTTTCATTCAATGTATTTGCTATCCTATGGTGCTTAATTGTAGTTTAATTAAAATCCGAGCACGCCGCCCGTGGGAAAGTTTCAGAAGTTAATCCCCGACAGAGTCGGCGATACTTTCATATTAGCAAGGCACCCTCCCACACTGCGCCACGCCTCTCCACGCCGCACACCCCGTTCCGCGGCCGCTGAAATAAAACGAGTTAATTACATTATGGCACCAACGTGCCGCATCGCGACGCACATTCTCCCCGGTTTAACCAGCCGAATATCGTACACTTGCGACTTTGTCATACAAAATGTTAAATTATTTCCGCCTTTTACTAGCTTGTAAACTGTACGACGCACAAGACGACCTTCCACTCGTTTAAAAAGTTAATTTATTGTTACTCCCGAGTATCATCACTAGACTGCGGATTTTATGCATTTATGACGAAAATTTGTGGATGTAACTTGAAACAGTGAAAACATTAAGACAATTTAAGAACGCCCATATGTCATTCTTGATTTATTAAAATTGTTGAAAACAGAAAGAAAATTATTTTATACCTATATTGCCCAAAAGCAGTCATTTTGAATGCTTGGGAAATTTTAAATAATCAAATGACTCTTATTATTGAATTGAGTAAATTTCTTATATGACCAGTTCGGCTCTGTATTGAAATAACATTTTTTATTTTTTTTGTACGACGCACAAGACGACCTTCCACTCATTTAAAAAGTTAATTTATTGTTACTCCCGAGTATCATCACTAGACTGCGGATTTTATGCATTTATGACGAAAATTTGTGGATGTAACTTGAAACAGTGAAAACATTAAGACAATTTAAGAACGCCCATATGTCATTCTTGATTTATTAAAATTGTTGAAAACAGAAAGAAAGTTATTTTATACCTATATTGCCCAAAAGCAGTCATTTTGAATGCTTGGGAAATTTTAAATAATCAAATGACTCTTATTATTGAATTGAGTAAATTTCTTATATGACCAGTTCGGCTCTGTATTGAAATAACATTTTTTATTTTTTTTGTACGACGCACAAGACGACCTTCCACTCATTTAAAAAGTTAATTTATTGTTACTCCCGAGTATCATCACTAGACTGCGGATTTTATGCATTTATGACGAAAATTTGTGGATGTAACTTGAAACAATGAAAACATTAAGACAATTTAAGAACGCCCATATGTCATTCTTGATTTATTAAAATTGTTGAAAACAGAAAGAAAGTTATTTTATACCTATATTGCCCAAAAGCAGTCATTTTGAATGCTTGGGAAATTTTAAATAATCAAATGACTCTTATTATTGAATTGAGTAAATTTCTTATATGACCAGTTCGGCTCTGTATTGAAATAACATTTTTTATTTTTTTTGTACGACGCACAAGACGACCTTCCACTCATTTAAAAAGTTAATTTATTGTTACTCCCGAGTATCATCACTAGACTGCGGATTTTATGCATTTATGACGAAAATTTGTGGATGTAACTTGAAACAATGAAAACATTAAGACAATTTAAGAACGCCCATATGTCATTCTTGATTTATTAAAATTGTTGAAAACAGAAAGAAAGTTATTTTATGTGGCTTCTGTGTCTTGCATTTGACGAAGACAATTTTTCTTGTGCATATAGATCCGCAATCTAATCGTCACAGAGCTTATATTTTCTATTATCCGACGAACTTTAAGTTGTTCCATTTCATTTAAGATAAAGTTATTACCTTTCTGACTCTTCTTGATAACATTATAATAATCTCGGGGGACAAACAGTAAATTATTTTTCTGTAATGACATTTCCTGATACATTATGTTCAACAGTTTGGACAATTTTTAACCACGTTAAAGATACTTTAATATTTCTACTGGAGGCTAGAGATCTAGACATCTGCTGGAGGCTACTACCTTAACATCAAACAACTAACAAATGGACTCAGGCCACTTTCAAAATAATAATTTGTATCATTCTATCAACCAGCTAATTTTATTTTTACAAAATCTCTGTGGTTTTAAATATATTAGATACAATTTGCTTCAGAATGAAAAGATAATAAATATGTTTCTTCTATCGATCGTATTTGTTGTTAATAAAGAATGGTTAATGTTTACAAATTGATTTGTCATCTTACAAAAGGTTTTGAAAATTGTATATTATATGTGTTTTACAGACGCGATTCAAATAAATCCTGAAATTGATCTGAACAAAGATCGAAACGTGCGCCGGAAACATTAACCATTCTTTATGAAACGATAATGTAGAAATGTAAATATTAAAATTGCTAGCTTGATTTTTCTCGAAAATGGACTTGGACCACTTTCAAAATAAATGGCTCATGTATAATATGTTACGGGAAATGTGTCTAAGACAGGCATTTTATAGGATTCCCGCTCATTCATTATGTAACCTTGTTGTTTTTATAGGGCAAGCATAAGGATTATTTCAACAAAGTTGATTTCATCATCTCTTCTTCAAGAGATCATATTCTTCTTTCGAAATCAACGAATTTCATCATTCATTGTTATGTTGAGTATAATAGATCTACTAAAGCATTATTCACCAGTTCGTGGAGTGAAAAGTTTAATGTAATTGAATTCAATAATTTTAAAAATTTCATTTGGAGGTAAGTAGTGTTCTTTAAAATATTCCGGCGTCAGATCAATTTTCAACCAACACGTGCTCAGCTTCAAACTTTTCAGACTCCCATAATTTTCAAGACGTCCCGAAAATTTTTCCACATTTGTTTTCTCACGAGAGTCGTAGAAACTTATTATGTAAATGATTGATTCCATCATTTAGAGCAAAGTGAATAATCTCATAACGTTGCGTAATGGAAAAAACTTTCTATACAATTTTCTATATAATTGACGGCTCACATATTATTTTTACAAACAACCTTACTTTTCTGCCAAGCAACATGAATTAGTTTGCTAAATGATGTGCAAGGACAATTTAAACCTCGTTAAAATCATGTTAAATAGAAATTTGAAGACTTACGCACTTTCTTGTGGTGGAATATATCAATATCAAAATACGTTGTTCTGTGTGGTGATTTAATCAATATTCAAATGTTGTGTATGCACAGATCTTCGTTAGAGTCCGTTTCAATAACAATGTATACATTTTCGGCACTGTTTACTTACCTCCATTTCCTGTCGCTAGTCCTCATAAGGATCACTGTAGGATTGTTGAATATTTATTCTCATAGCACACCGACATAAACTTGTATGATGTACAACATTAGTGATCATGCTTTCAGAGTCGAATCCACGCTGCTGGATTCACAAACGTTTATGGAGAAATTAATAGGAGGAAATATACGTGTATGTAGAAATATATCGATTGTGATTGATGCAGTTATTAATCAGTGATGAGCAGCGTCGAATATGCTTTTGTAATTGAAATATGTGTAAAATACCGAGTACTTCTGTTGAAGTACTTCTGTTGACCATAATTAACCATATTATTAATTTATTATGGAATATAAAATACATCTGTAATTTGTATTTAAAAGCTTATCGAATACTGAATATAATACTATTTCACATTTTTAATCCTGATAAACAAATACTTATATTTAGGCTAAACTTTACTTTAAGGATCCAGAAAGTTTTAATTTTTTAATATAATCTTGTAGATTTTGACGAGGATATGCTGAAAATCCAAGTTTTAAGAAGTCATTAGTCCAAATTTTATGGGTGTTAAGATTGCTACATTTTTGAAACCACTCTCATAAAAATAAACACAAAATTGAGTTGTCTGTGAATGCGAAACATGGATAAAAATGAAAGATATGTTTCACTTCATTGTATTTTGATTATAATTATGATCCGCGTAATTAGCAGTTAAATGAAGTGTTCGTGAAGAAAGAAGTGAAGACGTTAGACGAAGAAAGTTTACAAAATTGTAATGTAATTCAAATAGTGTGTATATAAAATACAATGTATTTAAATTAGCACAACTCAGATGACATGTGACAATGACAAAAGTGAGTTCATAAAATGTGAGTATATCGTTGGTGGGTGCTCATTTCGTCAAAATTGATTAGGCATTAAAAAGCATAGAGTCATCAGAAATATAAAATGTTCCCATTTTGGCACATTAAGATTTTGGTTTTAAAAATTATTTGTGTACGTTAAACTTATTGGGAAAGGCCTATGAAAACTGATATTCATTTTCGAACTGAAATTCATACACCCGTGAGTTCTGTCAAGCATATGAACCTACCGTTACTTTGCAGGAATTAATTTGCATAATGGCCTATATCTCAGAAATTCAGGATGATATTCACTTCAAACTTTAATTATGACTAAACTTTGAAATGAATTAGTCGTGTTGGCGAAACTATAGAATCTACGCATAATTACCGTAAAATGTTTATTTTTTAATACTGCTATGTTTCA
Organism: Lasioglossum morio; assembly: GCA_916610235.2. Lineage (NCBI taxonomy): Eukaryota > Metazoa > Arthropoda > Insecta > Hymenoptera > Halictidae > Lasioglossum > Lasioglossum morio. The sequence goes on from OU744333.1 coordinate 5,428,947, forward strand.
TTATATTGTTACTAATAAAATGTAATAGATAACACAACTTTATGAATATTGTTAAGAATTATGTATAAAAATAAAAATGGTACATTTTTCAAGCAATCTGATTTTCGTGTGCTAAGAATTTCATTTGATCATCTAATTTCTACATCATTAATGTATGAGGTGCAAATGCAATCCAAGGTGACAAAAACGGAAATAAAAAATTGACGAATTGAAAGTATCCAAAAATTTTCTAAAAAAGCTGTATGTGATATGATTAAAATTTTTTGAGTCTTGTACACTTATCTTTTGAAGTCAATAAAATTTCACAAATACTTCCTGGTTATTATATCACGAGTGATCGTTTATCGTTCTTTATGATGAAAAGTAAGATGATAAAAGACACAACAAGATACAAATATTGGTCAAATTAAAATATTAGTTACAAATAAATTAAACTGCACCATATATAACGAAATACAACTCAAATATTGTTCGTCTGATAACAGTGTGGACTTTCTAAATTATCATATGTACATTATCGATGTTAATATTAATATAAAATTTCATTTACATATTCTACAAACATTTAAATCTAGCGCTTTTTGTTGCGGTATTTATCAACACGAGAAATATTTGATTTGTATGTAAACTGAAGCGTTGCGCGTTTAAACGATTTCCTTTCATCTAAATGAAACAATATTATTTACGAGATAAAACATTTTCATTCTCAAGCTAATATTCATTTCGATAAGTAGGAAGACGTTTTATTCACGTTAGTGCACTACTTTTGTCAAGTGATTAACGTTATCAGGGTAATGTACAAGTCAAATAAAGAACAAAGTGTTACAACCTGCTTCCTCTGAAATCACAGCTGATATTGACTTTAGTTTTTTTTAATTAAACGAAACAGGGAGGCTGATCGATCGATGTGCAACAGATTTTCATGGGTCAGCTGTTAAGGGTATAAAGCTTCCTCCTAATTTTTTTAATATGTAACGGCGTAGTAATTTGTTTCATATGAAGCTTGGTTTCCGATATAATGGACTTCGAATATTGGTCTGATACGCATAGACCAGTATTTCAGCTACGTTACCGATATAATGGACTAGGACTATTTGCCTGATACGCATAGACCAGTATTTAAACTCCGTTTCCGATATAATGAACTTATACTATTTGCCTGAGACGCATAGACCAGTATTTAACATTTACATTTATTAATTCAATGAATGCTTATGTAATTTCATTCTCTGTCTATTACAATTAATATCTTATTGAGATCAATATACATTTAATAAAGTTACAATTTTCGCATTATCGGCCGTGTCTATCAGGTAAACGAACCAGAAATTTCAACTAAATAATTTTATGAGCAATTTTCCTGATCCACATAAAAAGTGTATTTAATATTTACACGTATTAATCCAATGACTGCTTATGTAATTACTTTCTCTGTCTATTACAATATCTTATTCAGATCAATATACATTTAACACAGTTACCTACAACTTTTGCATTATCAGCTGTGTCTACCGAGTACGCGAACCAGAAATTTCACTAGTTTCTAAGTAACTAGTTTCATCGGCAATTTGTTGACGCATAAACACTGTCACAGTAATAAAACATTATTTGAGGGCACAACTGTACAATATAGACACACTTTAAAATATTCTACATGATGCTGTTTATAAATGTTGGCGGAACGTTGAAAATTTCGCTAATGGGCATGATGCTTATATTTAAAAAGCACATCTAATTGCGCGTACCTTCCATGGAAACATCGAATACTTGGTTTTTCATTTTTAATATACTGGAGAGAGATTTTGCTCTTATATGAAATGAAATGAAATTCAAGACTGCATCGTTAAGCTTTTATTAAACTAACGTATATTATAGAAACTGTATACATAGATATTAAAAACGGACACATCAGTATTAATTCAGTTATTAATTAATAAAGCTGAACCTAATGATAAGGGTTGTAAAGATTGGGGCACGTTTTGCTTATTAGTTATAAAATTTCATACGATGAAAATCATCCACATACGACAAATACCCCACTGTGCGTTGTCGTGATTGTATCGAATAACACTAAATACATTTAATACAAATAGCTGTCAAATCAAAACCAACCTATCAATCAGATTAAAATGTTGTATGGCGTTGTTTAATTGATGACAGTATACTATAGTAATTCCAACTTCCCTCAGCAACGCCGCCAGTCTTCAAACACGGATAATTATTGATCTGTCCTCCTATAATTCTATAATATGGAGAATATTTAAACACGTTTAACCAATGTTTAGAAACAGCTGGTAATCTGTCGCTATCCATTTGCTCAGATTTTTCAATTTATTTTAAGGGCTGTAGGTTTCGGACAAACTTGACTACGTTATGCGTTGCAGCAGACCCCTATCATACAGAAACTGTTATAGTAAGCTACAACGCAAACTTTGTTTTCGCTTGACTTGACCTGAGTGAGCTGTGCTGAAGAATATGTTACATGAACGTTAGGGTTCACTGACAACGTCACGCGTCTTGCGGATGTATTTTACTTTCTCAATCGAAAATAAAGTTTTCGTTGTAGTATGAAGCTGGCTAGCTCTATCGCGTGACATAATCAGATTTTCTCTACGACCTTTAGCTTTCAAAATAAATTGCGGAATAACCAAAGGAATTGATACGTTACGAATACCTTGATTCATTGTAAATTGCTTACACAAGAGAAAAGACTAAGTAACCTATTCAGACTGATAATAATTGCACACACAAGATTATGATGACAATGTGTGAACATTGGATCTACTACCATTGAGGTGGTTAGCGGGCCTTGCCCCCCCCCTCCGTCCCAAGAAATTTAAATAGAACATTGGAAAATTGGTTAAACCGTAAAACAGCTGCTTCTAATGTGCAGGGCAGATTAACTATACAGTAGAAGTAACAAATGATACGAAAATGTTTAGTATGTAAAATTGTGTAATAATAGCCCTGGCTATCGTTAACAAATATTTTTGCAAAAAAAGGTCATTCTGTTCAACTGCCCCCCCCCCCAGTTTAAATCATGGATGCACCACTGTCTACCACCAGAGTTAGGCAAAAATTTTATTGAAACGGAAATTTCGAATAAAGTGGGTTTTAAATTATTATATGTATAAATGAAATTTTTGTGTAACTCTGTCTACCACTAACTGCCACACACATAACCCTAAAATGCACCAAACTAGACCAATTCCGCAGCAGATACGAAATTTCCAAAAATATCGATGGTGTTTATAAATCGAAACAAGCTAGAGAAAAGTTATTAAAATTCATAAAGTCTGCAGACTTATGGGATGGAATCTAACCAACGAAGCACAAAGTCGTCGCTAATGACCAAGAAGTCGATGCGACGTTAAAGAAGGAAACAAGAAAAAGAATATTTATCTTTTTTTGTTCACGGAACTTTACATAATTTCATTTTATTAATGCAATTTGAATCTCCAGAAAGAGATTATTTTGCAGTACTGTACAGACGTTTCAATACATTATGATACTTTATTATAATACAATACAAATTATAAACAATCGTATTCCCTACTATACAAGCAGTTTAAAGATGTACTCTTTCCTTTGCACTTTAACCCACAGTCATTCAGAAACTAGTAGGTCAGTTTACATCTTTCTCTACAATTCTGACCAATTGCAATTTTTGAAAGAATTTCTTTTCACATCATGTAATAAACTAATTGCTCCAACTTTTTAAAATAGTTCAAATATTAACGCTTCCTCCGAATTATTTTTCAATTTTGTTGCCAACAATTCCCTATGTACTATTTTAAGTTTTACTTCAAAGGACAGTTCCTTGACTTCTACTTGTTTTAAACAGTTTTGTTTACTAATTATATTAAATATAACTCTCAAACTTTGTTGTAATTTGTATTTGTGGAACTTATACTTGTTTATAACTAAAAAAAAACGACTTAAATAAATGAAGGACGAACCAAATACATGTACAAACACGTTTCATTTACATTTTCCTTTCTCCGATGTCTAGTCACACTCGACAAAGGAGTGCAAAGGGTTAATGGGAGTCACTGTGAGTCTATGAAGTATTTTTAAAAGAAGGGTTCTGTACAAAATAATCTTAAATTATCAAGTCAATTGATTGTTGCTAATTAAAAAGTAACACGTAAGTGAGACGAGGCGTGTGTAGAATGTAGAGGAAACTGAGGGCGGTAGCAGGGATAAAAGTGGTTAACAGTCGCTAGTTTCAACTGTCATCGCCACGTTACGAGGAATATTTCACATTTGCTTGTTAAAACTGTATGTGTAGCTCTGAAACTGCACGTGAATTCGCGACTCCAGTAAAATTCAGTTATGAACAGAATTTCAGGACTCTACGTCACATCAAGGCTTATAAAAGAATAGCAATTATGAGACGACATTTTCAAATAATAAGTCTTCTTTTTTAGATAATAAGAAATATGTATACATTTACATGTATACATAGAACCAATTTTCTTTGGTTTGAAATATATACACATGAAATACAGTGGGTGTACAAAGTGTTCGTACACCTTTAAAAATAGAATAACTTTTTTATAATTGTACAAAACGACCTGATTTTTTATAATTAAGACTAGATTGCCCAAGGAAGTTATTTTGACTGCTTTTTAATTTCAATTAGAAAAACAATTATGTATTTAATGACACAATTTCTTAGAATTTTGTGACTTTTTGTACAACATATAAATGCGTTTATTAATAATTGTAGTTACCTCCCCCCTCCTTCATTTCCGGTATATATATGTGTGTGTTATACCTATATTGTCATTTTGACTGCTTTTGTGAAATTTTAAATAATCAAATGACTCTTATTATTATTGAATTGAGTAAATTTCTTATATGACCAGTTCGGCTCTGTATTGAAATAACAGTTTCATTTTTGTCGATTACCGTCACATGATAACATACAAGTACATGATAAATTGTCGATTTGGGCGTATACTTGATAACTTGCAGTTGCTCAATAAGCTAAAGTAGTACATACTTGTTATTCGAATCTTTATGCAGTGATACTTGTTATAACAAGTTGTTCTAACAAATTTTTTTTATTGTTAATATTTACTAATAACTTGTTATATAACTGTAAATAATATAAAAAATATTAAAAATTAATTTTAAACAAATTTCTTTACACATTAGTTATTCTTTCACAATGCAGTCATTTTGACTGCTTTTGGGCAATATAGGTATATACTAAGTTTCAGTCTTTCTAGTGTTAATTAGAAGCATAAGATCAACCGCTGGCGTACACACCGAACGTGAGCCGATGATTTTCGCACGTATGGATTAACGAGAGTAATTTTTTCGTGTCAGAGTACAGTATTTGTCGCAACAAGGAGCAATACTTGTACACAGTGTAACGATGAAACCGCATCGGTATATTTGGGTCAGTGGTATTATTGCGGTAGAGTTTCGGTGTGGTCGCCACATTGACCGGATACACCGACGACGGACGCGGACGGTTCGGTTTTCAAGGAATGTAGAAGACTGACTATGCATCAGACTGCATGAGCAACGTTCATCCATCTAACTCCGGACTGTAGAGAACCTTCGTTTCAACAGGCAACGTTTAGCGTCCGGTTTGCTGTTCACTGACTCGGCTGGACTGTGGACATGATTGTCTTCCTTCTGTGGAAACTGCGTATATCATCAAAGCTATGAACCTTATTCATAGAGCACACTCCACGCTTTGTTAACAGTGTCGCGTGTCATGTCTTTATCCATTGCCCATTACATTGTGGTCGGTCCGTTCTACAGGGTGTCCCAAAATTCCTTCAATATCCGAAAATGGTAGGTTCCTGAGATCATTTAAAGCTACATTTTCCTTTGCAAAAATGTCGTCCGTGGCTTTGTTTACTAGTTATTAAAGAAAAACACTGACCAATTAGACTGTGGATAAATTCTAATGATAAGATTTCACCGAAAAAACTTTATAGAAACTTCGGACATTGTAGTATGTAAACTCTTCAATATTTGAAATACATAGATTACAATTTTGTACACCTAACGTACAGAATTTATTCATTTAACTAAATTAACTTATTCAAAATTTTTTTATCTGAAACTCCAAAGTGGTGGTTAATTTTATGAACAATTTGTTGAACACATCTTTGCCGTGTAAAGTCTGTAAATCGCCTGTAGATAACCACGATACAACATTATGAAAGCCACGAGATCTACATAAATTAGATAATCTGTAGTTGCACTCTCGATGCTTGCATGCGAGTCTCGTCAGTTGCATTTCGTTCACACGCAGCGGAGATAGTTGCCTAGTTACGGAAAACACGTGACACGCGATACTATGAGAACCAAGAATTTGATATACATAGTAGCAACATAGTAGAAGTGGGAGATTTCATACAGTTGATTGTTTCCTTCGATAGTTGCAGGCTTCTTCAGCCTTGTTTCGTGCAACTACCGAAGTCCTACTGTATATCATTCAGTATCTCTTTCTTGCATAGACATATAGCTTCCAAAAGGGATAAAACCATATTCTCTGTATTTAACTATAGCAACATTAAAATTTTTGGTAATTATTGCGAAAGGGTCGCCGTACTCCGATTTTTATGAAATTTAAATATGTTATGCAGCAACACATTTTGAACAACTTTTTCCGTTTCCAATATAAGGGGATCGCTTTTAGTTTTCGAGATATTTGCAAAAAACTATTGCTAATACTGTATTGAATTTTCCGTATGCTTGCACGCTCCGTGGTGACGTAAGTCAACGTTTTTTTTTGTAAACACGTTGTGAGGATGAGAGAAAACAGAGTCCTACTCTATATAGTATGATACATATATAGGGTGAGTTTCAATTTTGAAAAACCACTCCTGGATTTTCGCCCCCTCCACGACTTAACCACAACTCATTCTATTCAAATTCTGGATGACAGTTACAATGCAAAGATTATGATATAATATCCACATAAACCACAAAAATCGTTTGGAAATTCGCACCGGCACGATTCGGCAGCCAATTTATTTTGTAATAAACTAGGAGCACTTAAAAGCATACTAAAATTCTATTTGAATTGTTTGAATTTTAATGTACTTCACTGAATTATTGGTCAATTTTTAACATCACTAATCACAAAAACACAAGTGATAAAGAGCATAATTTTTAAATGAAAGTAAAGTACACACTTACCTAAAAACAACATCGGTAAAGGAAAAAGTTGGCATTCATTTCTTTGCGGTGTAGAAAAACCATTAACAAGCGGACAGTAATACAGAGACTAGTTGAGAGAAACAAGACTACGAAAACTCTCCATCTTTGATCAAGCATAACACTTCATGAGGGAATAAAATTTGAAAAGTATTGGAATATCATTCTGTATATATTCATCTATTTCAAAATGCAAAAATTTTATATTTTAGACAAAATTTTTTAATTGACTTTTGGCCAACTTTTTTGGGCCAAATACTCCACTGTGCGTCATCCAGACGTTCCGGTTGTAGCGACTTCGGTTGTACAACAAATCGTGCCGTTTACAATAACTGAATCAAATGTCTTTCATTAATTTAATGTACAATACAGCATTCAATATCGGCAGCTAGCGTAACCAGCCTTACATCCCGATCTGTTTATTTGCGATACCAATGTACTTATCACCGGAAACAGTCCAGCAGTATTATCTCGCGAGACAATGGTTGAGATCAGAGTTTAACATTTGAACCGATGTTCTCAAATATCGTTATCGATGCAAAATGTGCTTATCAGATTTGCAAAAGCCTCGGATTTGAAAAGACCACGAATGTTTCGAATGAAAACTGGTTTTATCGAATAACTTGTTGGAATTTTGATGATATACGAAGGAAGGTATTATTCTACTACGGAACAGAAATTATTATTTCATTGAATTGTATCTCATTGTTTTAGTTTATCATTCATATAAATTTCTACCGAAATTTCGTGGTCAAAGCCATAAAAAGTATGATGAAACAAAGGAGAGCATCACGAAGTAATATTTGAAATTAATACGATTTCCGATTGACTTTTGTCATATTATATTTGTAATTATTTTTTAAAGAATTGTAACTGTTCTTAGACATTGGTGGAAAACTTTACCTACTACTTTCGGCAACAGTTATTAATAGTGAAAGTCATTTTCTTCGTTTCTGTTAGGATTGCAGAATGTTCCATTTTATCTAGCATAATCGGGCTTGTCTTCGCGATAAGCGTGTATAATTATCGTTATCCGATAATGAGGGGAATATTGGTTTAATCACGTAAGATTTCACCCTTATCCACATAGAAAGGACACATACGAAAATGAATATTTGCGCTCTGTTCCATGAATGGGTGCATCCATTTAACGAGTTTCCTAGTTTGTGTGAAAACATATGCATTTTGTTCGATCTTTCATTCTGTTTAATGCAAAGAATTATATAATATACAGGTACTCTCATACGTATTCGTACGCCCTTTAAAAAAGAATAATTTTTTTATAATTGTACGAAATGACCTTGTGTTTTGTAAGCAATTAGAAGCATTGGTTTACTAAATGATGTGCAAAAAATATTTTCCAAAAAAAAGAAACAATTTACAAGGTTCAATGCAACAGCAATCCCAATATTATATAAAATGTATTTAAATTATTATAATCACAATTATTTTATATCTGTTATTAGTTATAAATTGATTTAATGGTAAGCAATAAAAGTTGGAAATACATGTATGATAAAATAACGGTGTGCAAGAATGATACAATATATAATAATGATAATATATAATAATATATAATAATAATAGTATATAATAATGATCGTATTATGGGTCTGTGAGGTTAAAATTATAAATATATCTATACATATATACGTAAGTAATATGTTTTCATTGTATGCTACGATAATTTATTTCTAACTTATTTGTAATATTTCCGTAATGAATATTCTTAAAATATGTTTGCTACAGTTATTATTTTATTATATGTCTTACTTTTTAATTGTTCAATCTTGTAAAATTAACGTAAATTCGTCGAAACCAATGTTAATAAATATTACATTCTAAATGAAAATAAATATTTCTAATTTCAGTGGATTTAAACTTCCCGCTTGCCTATACAAACGATTTTATACGATCAAATAGTCGAACGGTCTATTCCCTACTTTTTGCCTACAACATTTCTGTGTACTGGCCAAGAGCAGCCGAATACCGTCACTCAATACAATTCACATTCACAATCAGCGAGTACTATTATGATTAAATAAAGTTATTACTTACACAAGCCAGAAATCTTTCTTCCAATTCGTTTACAATCGCGAACAAGTAATCCGCGGGAAATACGCTCGCGGACTTGACGCAACAGACGGTGATTTAAAGGTAACCCGAAAGGTGTTTTGTGTTGGGTATTTATGATAGTACAGAGGGAGAGAACGAGAAAGAGAGAAGTTTCGTTCAGAGACGAAATAAATTCTATATTTACTTGTAATCTTTAAAGAAGTATCGAAGTGGAACGTTTCGTAAAACCTTCGCTAAGGCTTGAAGCAATTTTGCTGTAATGCAGCGTCACGACTAACTATTAATTCCACGGCAATATGAAATGGGAACGCGGAAACAGAGTTGGCGTGGCGTACCGTTAAAATTTATTTCCGACAAATTTCATTTATTTCGTGATCGCTGCCAAGAATGTATGACATAAGTTGTGTAACCGAAATGTTTTGACATTCTCTGTTTTATTATATTCTGTTTAAAATGTAAACAGAAAGAGAGAAAAAGTTTGCAGAGTCTTTTGCATAAATTGATTTCTTTGGGCAAACGCGAATAACAATCAACGTACAGGGAAACCTCGATAACTCGAATCTCTTTAACTCGGGAACCTCTATAAGACGAAAATTTTTATTGTTCCCTTCCGCTGCTCTTTATAAACTTCTATAAATCGAAATAAAACTTCCTTGAACTCAAAGGTAATTATGGCGAAAGGGTTACTGTACTCCGATTTTTATGAAATTTAAATATGTTATGCAGCAACACATTTTGAACAACTTTTTCCTTCTCCAATATAGGGGGGTCGCTTTTAGTTTCCGAGATATTCGCAAAAAACTATTGCTAATGCTGTATTGAATTTTCCGTATTCTTGCACGCTACGTGACAACGTAAGCCTGATAGAATCTCATAAAAAGTATTAGCCATCTACGTCGACAGATTATTATTTTAGGAGATACTTTGATCAGCATACTCGAAAATGGTCACACATAGTATGATATTTACTACTTTGAAACAATAAGGATATAAACATTTCCCAGCTTCATGTTTGTGTAATTTTCAATGTTTGTAGACGAATGTTAAGAAAGTCGAATAAAATAAAATCTTAGTTTCAGTGGTAGTAGCCTTTGCAGATCTGGAAGAAATTAAAATTATTGGAAATATAGGATAAACAAACTGAATCTAGTTTTAAACGAATGAACTATCATTTATTTTTATTATCAAGGAACGACGTCGTGACGCGATGAATGCAACACATAAAGTAAAGGTGAAACAAAAGTAACTTATAAAGCAGTGTTCAAATGTATTAAACAAATTCATTTTTGTTTTATCGATTATACTATTTCAAATAAACCAACAAAAATCGTACTAAATTCTGTCATATCTTATATCCTAGAATTTCTTGAAAATTTTCAAAAACCACATAATTGCATAAAGATCCGCAGTCTAATTATAACTAATGTAGTGAATACCTTTGTGCAGAGAGTGTTTTATGGCGCGTTTACATTACTGTTCGTAAATAGCTGGCAAGCTATGTTTGGCGGCAGTATGAACAGTTCTGTAAATTGCAAATAGGTTACAATGAGCTGGTCTGCAAACGTCAAATATTTTTCGCTCAGTAGGCAATACGTCATAAGGTCTTATTGAAATCCTTTATTCCTCTGGTTTTGTGAGCCATTATTCGAGTGTTCTATTCTTCGGACGTATTGTCACCCAAACAGCGTTTCGCAGCAATGTTTCTATACATTGTATACAGAGTGTCTAAAAATGTTGTATTTCCTTGAAAGGCGCGATTCCTGAAATCATTTGAGCAAACATTTTTCTTTGCGAAAATATTCTTTGGGGCATTGTCAAAGAATTATTAAAGGGACCCACTCACGGTCAAGCATATTGCGCAACAGTGCCTATTGCGCAACATTATTGACCATGAATGGTAGTGATTGACGAATTGCGCAACTTGTTGTGTGAAATCAGAAATTCAGGAATTTTTTCTCAGGAACAACAGTGCCCATTGCGCAACATGATTGACCGTGAATGGGAGTGGTCCCTTTCAATTAAGTACAGCAGTTTTGGGACATCCTGTACAGCATTCTTTCTAGACTACCAGAAACCTTAGAAGCAAATCATTTTCATTGCAAAACCTCCTACATATGACAAGTACTTAGAATACTATTCTGAGAAACATTAAAGTGACAAAAATGTTTCTGCTGAATGTTCAAGCGCCTGTTAAATTCGAGTTTAGAATGATTTTCGTTACTTTGGGAAATGTCAAAGTGATGTAATAGTGACTAATTTTTCAGCTGCTCTCGTAGGATTCCTTCAAGGAAAAGACAAAGTCGTTCCTTGGGTGCTTTGGAGTTAACCACTGATTTTTCTTCCCTTGAGACGCAAGTTCTCGACGGCAACTTTTTCCAATAGAACCTTGTCTTATCTATGTTAAAGGCAAAATTTAACAGAAAGTCATTACCAACAATTATTTAAAATTCAGCATTGAGCAAGCACGTTTCTTTAATAACAGTTAATTCTTGTTTTTTAGATAATTCGTTTGAAGAACAATATTCGCTATTAGGAACAATGTGTTTTCATCCTACTAATCATGTCATCGTCAGGCTGATGGTCTCTATAGTAAATACTGCTTTTTTTTCGTGTTTAAGGTCACATGCACCTAACTTTGGTTATTAGAGACCCCTGTGGCATGTCTATGGTTCAGCACTTGATTATATCAGATGGTATAATCCGATATCTTTCATAAATACTGCTTTGTCTGTTGTTATTCGGCTTTGTATTGCATTCGATTGCGCGGCGAGTGACCGTCTCTTTTATAACTGAATATACATACAGGGTAAACTGCGGAGTTTATGCAATTTTCAGTTTTCATAGACAAATTTTAAGATAGTGCAATGAAATAAAATTCTATTTTTAAGAAGAACAATATTTAAAAATCTCATTTTTAAGAACACATTTTGAAAATCCTATTTTTAAGAGAACAATATTGGTGGATCCAAAACAAATAAAAATAGTACTGTATTATATCGAATTTTATATTGTAGCATTCTTTTTAAATTTACATAAGCCATAAATGTATAAAGATCCACAGTCTGATACAGGGTATTTCATCTAACTCGACCATCTTAAATAACTTTTTTATTTTAAATCTTATTTATCTATATTATTGTATATTAAAACAGCTCAGAAAGGAAAATTTGTTTTGAATTACACCTACACAATTTTGTTATAAATCCTCAACCGTATTGTTTCTTATATTATATTTTCTGTTTGGAACTTTCCATTACAGTTTATATTTAATGCGCGCAATTTCGCAATGTCTTTGTCGATTGTTTTGCTTTTTCCAGTTTCCGTCAGGCCCACCCATGGGCTTACAAATATAAGCAAGTTTCTCATCAGCTTCCATTTTTTCGCTAACATTTTAGTCACTGAAGTTACAAACAACCTCGCTCATTTCAGTATTTTTTGCGAGAAAATCTTTTTGATGGACATCATGCATGAAAAGTCTCACTGGATTTGAAAGAACTGCAATAAAATAGAAAAATAAAAAAAAAAACACTTGCACACGCCGAAAAGAATTAAACGCGCGCTCGGTCAGTACCGAAAATTCTGCTTACCATGTCCAGCTTGACAAGAATTGCGAAAGTCTATTGCCGTAAAATGCATCGCTTCAAAATGAGATTGTACCTTAATTTTGTATTGTTGCCAAATATGGGCAGGTTGAAATTTTAGGGAAATACCTTCTTTTATTATGCACCGAAACAATATTATAAAACACTGTAGTATAAAACTATACAATCTAGATTACAATAAGGAATTTTCTTTTCTTTTTCGTTTCATAGTTAGTTTATGTCATAGGTTAACTAGATTGTGGATTTTATGCATTTATGAAACAACTTGATAGGTGAAATTTAAAATAGTCAAAGGATTAACCCTTTGCACTCCGAATTATTATTCAATTTTGTTTCCAACAATTCCTGAGTATTTGAAATGTTTTATTTAAAATTTACTTCAAAGGACAGTTCCTTGACTGCTACATATTTAAAACAATTTTGTTTACTAATTATTATATACTAGATATAGCTCTCAAACTTAATTGCAATTTATATTCGTTTTTAACTAAAAAATAAATAAAGGAAGTACCAAATACATATAAAAACCCGTTTCATTTACATTGTTCTTTCTCTGATGTTGAGTTACACTCGTCAAAGGAGTGCAAAGGCAGTGGCGGCTGAAATCAAGTGGAGGCCCCAAGCGGTAAAAATTTGGGGCCCTCTAGCTCAAATTAAAAATAGAAGTTGCAAGAAAACTCTAGTAAACTTATTAACAAAAAAGAAAGTAATGAAAAAATACATACCGTTACACATTAAATACATTTATTTAAAATTCGGGGCCCTATAGTATCCCGGGGCCCCACACGGCCGCTTAATCTGCTTACCGTTAGATCTGCCACTGTACAAAGGGTTTGGGTTAGGTTCTATAAAAGTAATTATTCCGAAATCTTGAAGATTTTTTAAAAAAAGAATTGATGTTACATAATATAATTTGTACTAAAACTCCAGTTACGTTTAGAATTTATTCATGTCGAATAAATAAACACTTGTTATAAAACGACCAAAACTGTGTTATCAGAAGACCAGCTAGCACTTTCGAATAACTTACTATTTTGAAAATACCCTTAAATTTAACGGCAGCAGATGACATCGTGACTACCTGTCAACACATTTCATAAACTAATTAACGGGAACGCGGAAACGACGGAAATATGGATCGCTCCGTTGCCACGAATATTTTTTTTATTCGAATATATTTCTCTTTGTATTGGACGTGACATTAAAGATTATATAAATACTCTTAAATAATTTTGCAAATCACTTAAAGAGTTGAGTGATATGCAATTAACTCTTAAAAACAATTACAAGAATTTAAAAGAATTTAGATCTGAAGAAGGTTTTTTCGAAAACAGCTTTACGATGAAGACAGTGCTTTTGTTCTTTTTATTCTGAAGTCAATTTCGTTTACGTTTTTTGTCATTTTACATCGCCAGCCTCGTTACCAGACACGTAAGCTAACAACGAAGGCTATTTGGAGTAAGATTTTCATAATTACCAGCAATATTGTATTTTACTCATTTAAGTGGCAATATTTAATTATACAAACTTTGAATTACTAATCATTACAACGATAATACTGTGATAATGAGAACTATTGTAATCTAGTCAAATATTTTTCAACAAACTACAGCTTGTATAAATTTCATTAAAGTCGACGTGTTACACTCGGGTAATGTTCCTTGTTAGGCGATAGTCAGTCGCGTCTCGAGATTCTCTACCGTCTACGTTTTCCCGCGATCATTGACAATTGCTGACCAATCCGGTCATTTCCCACGGTTTTCACACCCTCACTGTTCCCTACGTCTACGGTGCGGTTTTTTGGAAAATTTGGCAACGTAGCGGAACGTTTCCTTCGGACCCACGAGGCGCATGACGTGGCCAGCTGCGGGCCGTTGGACCTTGGTCAGCGCAGCTCTTCGGAAGATAGGGGTTTATGATACCAGCATTTGCTATGGAAGCTGAAAACGAAAGATTCTAAAGGTACGAAGCATGGTTCGTCTAAACCAGGGGCGGCTACCCTGTGGCGCATTGGATAAATTTTGTCTTAACACGGAACAAGTATTTTCTTTCAAAATATGTTTAATAGGCTGAAAACAATATAACAGTAATTCAAAATTCTTTTAATGTTTTTACTATTTCAATTTAGACCTACTCATTTTTGTCATAAATGCATAAAATTCGCTGTCTAATTATTGCTGGCATTCTGTGTAGAATCAAAAACATGAAGGCAAATCGAAACAAACATTCTACTTTGTTTATTGCAGTTTTATACTATGCACAGTACAACGATTATAACTAGACTGCGGATCTTTATGCAAAATAAAAAAATGTGCATTGATTGTAAAACACAGGAACCAAATAAAAAATTTCTATTAAGCTTAATTTTCTTATTAAGCTGAAACTAATACAGTGATGTCTTCAAGACAATTTAAGACATTGTTTGAATCGTTTTAATATGTCCACTGCATTAAACTATTCGTACCCAGTTTTGTCATAAATGCATAAAAGCCGCAGTCTAGTTAGAACTTTCACGATACTGTAGTTTTACCATTAAATGGTTCATGGCTTGTTCCTTGTTTAATATAAACCGTGAAAATTATATTATGTAATCAACAACAGCGCCGGTCTATTGTTTACAGAGCCGTGGTTAACGAATTAAATTAAAGCACCTCAGCTGTACCTTCAGCTAATATTGTATTATCGATACACAAGAGCCTCTCTTCATTAGTATTTTGCATTGTCTTACTTGGAGAGAAAGGAGGAGGCAGGACAACTCATATATATTCGTACATTTCATACTTTCTATGGTACGAGAGTACCTTAAAATTTAAGTAAACTGAGAAATGGTTTCTCGCTTTCAATCTTAACCATTTGCACTCGAATGAATCAAAAATTGCTGTACCATTATTCAACATATTGTTTACATTATTTAATATGTCGGTATCTAATCAATTACTAAACATTTAGGTATTGTATATCATATATTGTATGTTATATAATATTTAACACTAAACCTACCACTGACAGTCAAATGACAGGTTTCATATTTTTCATTTCATAATTATTAAAACTATGAGATTGATTACATGAAAATTGATTCGAAAGATTCTTTTACTCAGGCACATATTGTCATAAAAATTGCATAGAATCTAAGAAACAAAGCTACTCAAAGGTAAGTACTTTATTTATTTATTTATTGTTTATTTTAATGTGGTCGCATTAACAGCTACGTCATTGGCGACCACCTGATTTACAATCAAAAGTGTTTTACGTGTTGCTTATGGTGAGGGTTACAGTTAATGTTTATATTGTCATAGGGAGTAACTGAAAAGATAAGTATTGTTTCCCTTTTTGTATTAGGTTATAGTATAGGTTATATAATTATTTAGTTTCTTCTTATGTAAACCTTATATGGAAGGTCTGAAAATAATTTGTAATTTTCTCAAACATTAAATGTAAGCCAAATGTAATAATATTATATTTTCTATATAAACCACTTGGTTTAACCCTCACCCACACGGGCAATTTTTTGTACTATTCTAAACGTGTGGATGAGGGTTAAAGCAATAATAAATAATTCATTAAATAGAGCCTTATAATTTTTGTAAAGCTAAAACGTTTTAGTCGCTTTTAGTGCTTGGTAGATTTAGTGTTGAAAAATCATAGGGAACGGAAATCTTCTAGATCGGAAGAAATGCTTAATTTTTTAGTTAAATAATCTGGATTTTGCACATGACACAATGTACCATACAAGTTTACACGAAGATAAACAGCGGTTCAGTGATGGGATATTTGAAGTGCCGGTGTTCCGACATGTAGTTAAGCGTTCTTACGAACAGCAATCTTAACAGCTTTGACTGAGTCAGAAATAATTCAGACGCAGAGAGAGGCTCTTTGAGCTCGGTGCATGCGTCACTTAAGCCGCGTGTACCTATGTATATATATGCAGATGTGCTAGGGAGCTAGACTATTCACTTAATTCTAGAATGTGTATACGCAATTTCTGAGTGTTTGCAACACGATGGGTTCAAAGTTAAATGTAACTTCTTCACGCGAATTTTTGGCTGATTGTATATCTATATAAATAAACATTAAATGCTGTTTGTTGGTAAGCGCATAACTTGAGAACGGCTGGATCGATTTGACTAATTTTTTTAGAAAAAAATGTTCATAGTATTCCGAATAAGATTTCTAAGAAAAGAAAAATTGGAAAAGTTGTGCATCAAATTCTCATTATGTATACAGTAAATCCTGCCAAGTTGCGCGGGCTAGAAACCTGGTAAGTTGCATCGGCCTACTCACTCCACTGCCTGTCAACGCTGCCCCGCGCCGCAGGTCGACGACTATTGTCGTTGGCTCGGGTATATCGGTGTGACCACCACTACATTGACTCAATGAATCGAATGTTCAAACTTCTTAATAATCATTATTTTTCATGGGACTTTTTGAAAACGTATTTCTGGCATCTTTCTGAGTAAAACAAGACCAAACACGATATAGTTTCAATTGTAATTTAGTGGTGTAATCGACGAAGAAAGTTAACAGTCGCAATGTGCGTAGCCGTCGCCGACACCGTTGCTCTATTGTAGTCTCGCTCGGCGCGATCGGAGGGGTAGACCCAGCCATAAATCAAAAAAGCGAGTCTACCTCGTAAGTTGCTCAGTCAGAGAACAGCGTTTTTGCAACTTATCAGGATTTACTGTACTATGTATATATATGCAGATGTGCTAGGGAGCTAGACTATTCACTTAATTCTAGAATGTGTATACGCAATTTCTGAGTGTTTGCAACACGATGGGTTCGAAGTTAAATGTAACTTCTTCACGCGAATTTTTGGCTGATTGTGTATCTATATAAATAAAAATTAAATGCTGTTCGTTGGTAAGCGCATCACTTGAGAACGGCTGGATCGATTTGACTAATTTTTTTAGAAAAAAATGTTCGTAGTATTCCGAATAAGATTTCTAACAAAAGAAAAATTGGAAAAGTTGTGCATCAAATTCTCATTATGTACTACGACATAATTACAAGATTTTACCAAAAAATCAGGTGGCTTTATAGATATTTCGGGCACTGTAGAATCATCCCCGCCACGTTTATACCATCTTGGAGCACGTCGTAGACATAAAATAAAGTAGTTTACGAAACTTTAAAGTTGCTTTCTAAGAGGACGGTTGATGTGAGACACATGGGTTTCTTTCACACTTTTATTCGCGTTGCGATGAGTACTATACGATGAAATAAAAAACAATTTTTGCGGTCCATTTTTATGAGCGATCTCCACCGGTCCAGAAGTGCAGAATCACGCTATAGTGGTCATAACATATAATTTTCAAACAGCCTGTACATGTAAATACATTTATCCGGTACAATTTAATATTTCTGTTGACACTCATGGCGGATTCGAATCGTTCCAAGTCTCTTGACTTTTACACGTTACGTGCCGTCTATTTGGAATATATTCGTTTCAGTTCGAACTACTTTCTACTTTTTGAATGGAATAAACAAGTTTCAGGTGAAATATGCTGTTCGACTAATTACAAGTGATAACTATGCTAATTGAGCGTGTAATATCTAATTTGTTCAGACACTTTGACGTCCTTAAAGTCCGTAAAGAAACTATGATCTTTGTTGGAAGGGAATGTTGGTAAGAAAGGTGTAAGAACGGCAATGAGAACTTAAAATTACATTTCACTTGACCATTATTCGTGAAGACAAACCTGAAAGTTAGTACTTTCTTTCCTTCGAGTGGTGAAAAGTTGCGCGGAGCGAACGCTGAGCTCGGAAGGGTAGTTCAGCTGATGGACGGAAATTTGGCAACGGTAAGAGTTTTCCTTCGATTCCGGGTCCACGTACGAGACTCTGGAATTCTGACAAACTCTCTCCACAGTTACCCTTGAGGAAACGCTCGGTGGCGTTTACTGCATCATAATTTCCTATGCAAATTGAAAATGTGACAACTCGCCCCGGCCGCGCACTTTGACAAATGACTGTAAATTAACGAAACCCTCAGATTTGACAAATGAACGGTATGCCACAAAATGGACTTGCCATATGTACACTAGTAGTTTAAGTTGGTTGGAAAAATATTTAGAAGAATTTTCCCACTTGTAATTATCACTATGTATATTGTGGTAATAGCACAAATTTATTTCTATGTAGAAACTATATCATGAAAATGCAATAACATAATTTCTATCCCCGAATACGAAATCTAATGGAACGGTCTCGGTGTTTGAAAGGATTTCAAGTTTCACTTTGTTTCATTTCTAAGATGCAGAGCGAATTCGGAGTATTTTTCGATTCAAATACTAATAATTATATATATTTTATTACTGATTCCCCTCAGGGATAAAATACTAATAGAATAAAAAAAACTAATAGAATGATTGTCGCGATTAGTGCAAGCGGTAATATCTAATCACGGTGGATACGTCGACGAATCTCGAATTTTTAGACTAATATGTATTGGTAAGTTCCACATAGATCGTTTTTAACTTAAAACGTTAGATATTCCATAATAAAGTAATCATGTTCGACTTTACTCACTATTTTAAATGTTTTAGTAACTTTTAGGCGTTGCTATTACACATTTCGCAAGTGTCCACATACTGTTGATCGTTAGTGTATGTATATTGTATATGTATACCAATATAATGTATATTATCAGCCAAATCGTTATTTCTGCAAAAAAATTCTTTCAATATGTCTGATACATTTTAAGTATTAATTCATAGAATTATTAATATTCATGTCAAAATCGTTGCAGTATTAAACTAAGTGGTTTCAAGGATGATATTAATTCTTTGTTGGGTAAATGTGTAAGGAGTATGAAAGGACTTGTTTACGAGAAAAGTCTGTAACACTTTTCAGGTAAAATTTTGAAATACATTTGCACTAATATTTGTTTGTAATGCTTTAATATTGACAAAAAAAATAACAGAAACTGACTGTACTGCATAATCACATCTTTTATATCTAGTTCATGAATTTCATTCATGATTCCAATTTATTTTTTATGCAAAGTAGAAAGCCAAAAGATTTTTGATTGAGATAAGTTTGGCTGCATCACGAATTACAATGAAAGGAGAAAGTCGATAATGAAAAATGGTCACACTTTAACATTTAATTATCGATTTTGCCATGTTTCATTTTCAATTTTCGTGGTTTTAAAAAGTAGGAAAAAGGAAGATTTTGTATTAATTTTAATCCTAGCTATAATACCACCTTCGTTAATTAGCTCATACCTTAATTAACTATAGAACTTATCTTTTTCAAGAAAATACAAATAAATCGATTTTTTCGAAGGTTCACAATAGAATAACTTTTATTGAACAGTTAATGAAATTATGAATATATTATGAAATTATATGTATAGAGTATATAGAGTATATAAGTATACTCTATATAAATTAATAATTTATGTAGAGGCATAGCTGAATCTATAACAATATGGTTCAATTAGGAATATACAAGCAGAAAGAAATTAATGTGTCACTATACAATGTAAAACGAAAGTCTAGGCAGCCATTTTGTAAACCGAAGTGACATTGACAGATTTTAATGAAAGTTTGAGAGGAAGTCATTATTTCACAAATATTAAACATATTTTTACTTCAACAACGATCATTCAAATTGAAAGGGTACAAACAGTCAATGTTTCGTGTGATAGAAATAATACATTAAAAATAACAATTATTTATGAATATCTCTAGGTAATGAAAAAAGTGGTTGTAATTGAACCTTCTTAACTATAGGCTACTATACTAATTATAATACATATAGTTCGAAATTGGTGCTCGACCGATTACTACGTTCAAATGAGTTCGCAGTACGTGTGCTCATGCATGAACTGAAACGTGGGGCATATCGACTAGTTGTTCTTCCGCAATTAATATGTTCTACTTATAAACAATCGATCGGTGTAGTTGGTTTGCCGTTCACTGCCTTATTACGCGTAATAATAATTACCAGTAGTTCACTGTGTTTGGTTGAGTGGATAATTTTACCGACGAACTGATTCGAACTGCGTTCTTCCAGTATTATCAACTCCATTATGTAATTACTCTGCTAGCTAGAAAATTCGAGCAACTCGGCCAACTTTCTTGAGTGACTGGTTCTAAGGAATTGGTGCAGAACGCAGGAATCGTATAATTACCGTTGTTACATAGATGGTTACAAAATGGAATGGTAATGTTCCAGACAAGATACGAAAGTACTTGCAACGACGAAAACCAATGCGAAGATTTCATTCTCGGGAAGCATTTTCACTGTAGATATCCATAATTACGCTCGGTAATCGAACTTCCGAAACTGGAGGATCATTGAGCTACGGGAAACAATGCAGGTGTTGAAGTTACAACGAGATAGAACCGCTTGAAGCGAACTCACTTTCACTATCTAACTTTCTCGGGGAAGATAATCCTGCAATATGAGCATTAGAATTTGACAAGACATTGCCTTATTGTAACGCGAGACTGAATAAGGGATTGTGGTAAAAATTAGAACATCGTACAAATTGGAATGTAGTGCTTTTTCCACATTAACGCCCTGGAAACACCAATGACATGGCTGTCAATTGTATTTCTGTTTATAAACAAACTTTTCATGAGCATTAGAAGCAACAAATTGTGTTCAGTGTAGTTGTGCCAAGCAAAGGCTAAACATGACGTCTCGTTTTGCAATGATATTTTTAACGGTAACCAAAGCAGAAAATACATTTTCTCAATATTATCTCATCATAAAACATTTATTGTTGTTTCGGCTTGCTTTGCTTCCACAATTGTGGAAAGTAATTCGAGTTAAAGGAAGTTTTATTTCGATTTATAGAGGTTTTCAAAGAATGAACGAGTGAGTGAAGAGAGAGAAGAATGAACAACATTCTGCCGCAGTTAGCCCACCACTGTGCTACTTATTATTAACAAAATAAACAACAAAAGAACACATATATATACAGGGTTACCAATATATATACAATAAAAAGTATGGCCTTTAGATAAAGTTGAAATTTCCGAGGTTTTAAGTATTCTTCTATATTCAGTGAACGGTTTCTGATTTTTTCTGATTCACCATGAAGATTGGTTAAATCACGCGCGGACATCGTTAACCGATGAGAGAGAGACAGAGGAAGAAAAAGTTTGTAAAGAGAGAAAAAGAGCAAGAAGATTGGACGAACGAAGGAAGAAAAATGAGGTGAACGAAGAAGCAAAACAGAAGAGCATGAAGCGAGGAAGAACAACTAGAGGTCGGATAGATAAAGCTACTAGAACTTTTTAACTCTACAAGATAGGAGGGGTAAAGACTGCGGGAAGAAACGACGGCAATAAGGCAGGGGATGAAGTTGGATAAGTTTAATGCCTTGGCTAGAACGTTGCTCCTCCTGTGGCGGAACCAATGGGGACCGTTCACCGTGGAATCCAACCAGAGTAGGGAATTGCTTTTAATGAACTTTACATAATGATATTCAACTTTGTGTCCCAGCGTGCAACTGTAATCTTTTTCGCTGGTTCACGTATTAGGTTTAAGAAACGTTACACTTGCAAACATGGAGATCGTATTGATTGCGTGAAATAATATTTTCAACGCAAAGTACCAATACAGACAGGTATTACACCTGTCAAGGTGGTTGCACTGAATTTTTCAAATTAAGGGAGCAGACTCGTTATTCCAGGATTGCAAGGGTGCGGGATACGCGTTCCCATTTCTTGATAATACAAAATTAGGGGTTTTCAGCAGTCAAAAACGCTAGATAAAAGATCGATTTAGACCGCCATCGCCCTCATGAGTCTTCTTTTATCGTTTACGAGGCGGAATTTGCATTATCCGGGAGCGTACAACTGTGCATGTAGCTATTTTCATAAAGCTGTGACTGTGAATAATGCAAATTACGCCTGATAAAAGTAAAACTAGGAGTTTCAAGGGCAATTGTGGCCTAGATTGATTTTTTATATAGCACTTTTGACTAATGAGAAATGAGAACACGTATTCCGCACCCTTGCAATTCTGGAAACGTGTTTACCGCCTCAATCTTGTTTTACTAGCTTATATTTTAAGATGTCGATGTAAGAAAAATGTATCTTGTAGACAGTTTGAGCCTAGTTGCTTGACTGACTCTTTTAGCTCGAGTCGGTTTGCAGCTACCCTCGCTGTGAGTGGGACAAGAATCCCTGTTTCCTAATTGGTTAACGTCCTTACTCGCGAACTCACCCCTTTGAGTATGGGGGAGGTTCGATGTGACCGCGTGGTCCCTCATTTAGTGGGCCCGGTGGGTGTTGTAAACCTGGGCCGGGTACGGTGTAGTAAACCTTGGCCCGATCCGTTACCTTTATTGCCAGTGCAATTAGGAAGATGGCAGACTGAGCATAGACCAAGATCTGCCATCCAGATGTTTCTTATGTAATAAAACAACTGTTTCGTCTTGGAACGGAAGACGAGTTATTAACGCGGACCAATCAGAGCGTGGAAACATCGGACGGATTCCAATATGACCAACGGCAACGCCACGCATAGTGATACTACCCTAGTAGCACAAAATATTGTATACACTTTCATACAATATTAAAAAGAGATTCATTCTTTTTTTAATATTCAAATATACATACAATATTTATTTTATATGAAGTAAAAAATATTTCTTTTTAAATATGGAGGAAATATCTATTTCATGTTACGAGAAAAATATTTTTTTCTAAATATTAAATGAATCTTTATTTCATATTAGAAGTAGAATATTTTGTTCCTAATATACAAATAATATTTATTTCTCATTATAATACAAATCTTTATTTAATATTACAAATGGAATATTTCTTCCTAATATACACATAATGTTTATTTTTGTACATATATAAAATATTCAGATCCAATATTTTACTCATATGAACAAGTGTGACTTAAAAAATATTTTTCCAATATTTGAAAGAAATATCTATCTAATATTTTTGTGCTACTAGGGTACACTCTGATTGGTTTGAAACAATGCTTAAGAAAAAGTTGAATATCTATTACGTGGTATTTTGTGAAGAAAACGAAATAAATCCCACTAA
Organism: Lasioglossum morio; assembly: GCA_916610235.2. Lineage (NCBI taxonomy): Eukaryota > Metazoa > Arthropoda > Insecta > Hymenoptera > Halictidae > Lasioglossum > Lasioglossum morio. Next base: position 5,452,840 of record OU744333.1, read on the forward strand.
AAACGGACATATCAATGTCGGATTTTGTTAGACTTCCAAGTGTCTCGTGTACACGATAAATTCTGTACATTGTGTGTATTGTACGTATATGTGTATGTGAGCGCGCGCGAAAGGAAGGCTGTCAAGTTTAAGAGTGTTGATGTTAGCATGAAGAATGGGACAACGCCTTGTCCCTCCTTCTTGAGATTCCAAAATATGAGTTTTAGGAATCCGATGAAATGTTGTCGTTGGTATATGTACATAGTTGATTTACAGGTATTCTTCAAGTATTTCATAATTATGTTATAATCGTTTTCAATAATGAACAGTTTGCAGTGTAAGCAGCCGAACACGTCGATCATTATTTATTATTTATATCCATCAAGAATTCTAATAATATTTTGCGCAGAAAATCCAAAAGTATTGAAAGTATTGCTGTTCTCGTTATTTTTTAAAATGCCCGATAGGATGTGTCGAATTTTAGGTAAGATAACCCTGTAGTAAACTAATTGCTCTAGTTTCCCAAAAAAAGTTCATAATCGTATAATACAATATTTAAAAAGTTATCGTCGTTTTTAGAGCGTCCGAATATTTTTCTGAGTCACTGTATGGTAGTCAATTTCTGCTGACATTTTTTGTACGAAATTTTGTTCACACCGTCCCCATTGTGCAATTGGGCGAGAAAAATAATTCTTACAGAAGATGAAGCTAATCGGATGAGAGAAAGACATGGCGCATTCATGACTAAACTCCAATACTTCCTGATGCCAGTTGTCAAAAATTAGTATTCTATGTTCGTCACAAACAAAATGACGCGCAATTTAAAATGTCAGATCATTTTGAGACACCCTTTATACACTGTACAGTGAATACTGCAAATACGTTTCGTGCAATTAACACGTGTATTTCTTGTTAGGAGTAAATATGTGACTAGCAGGTAGACGCAATGGGCCCATAAAGAGATGTTTCGAATCGACAATCAACAAAGGATATTATGATAATGAGAAAGTGACACCATATCTAGTAATGTACAAAGCAGCCCCCTCCAGCGCAGCTTCCCTGAAAGCCCTAACTGACCCGCCACGCAAAAGGAGCTTGTGTTTATGATCCCGGTGGGTTTACTATCTTACTACATTGTTGTCTCCGTGCATACAAAGTTGCTCAGTAGAGAGTCCACTATTTGCCAGAGATATATGTATGTACCTACGATTATTTGGGTAAAAATATTTTTAAAAAAGTGAACAGTTGTTTTGTTTATATATTATTAGAATATTTTTGTTCTACCAATTACCTAGAGTATGGCTTTTACCATTCAACAAATTGTGTTAAACGTATTTATTCACTGTTATGAATTTTAACCTTTTGCACTCCGAATTATTTTTCAATTTTATTGCCAACAACTCCCTACTGTTTAAAGTGTTTTATTTGAAATTTACTTCAAAGGACAGTTCCTTGACTGCTACTTATTTTCAACAATCTTGTTTACTGATTATGTTAAATATAGCTCTCAAACTTTGTTGTAAATTACATTTGTGTAAGTTATATTTGTTTTTAACTTAAAAAATAAATAAAGGAAGAACCACATACATATAAAAACTCGTTTCATTTGCAGCTTTCTTTCTCTAATGTCGAGTCACGCTTCGGGAAAGGAGTGCAAAAGGTTAATGTTACAATGTGGAAATTCCTTTCCGCGGTATAATAGTTTGTTGTGTAGGTATTTACGTGAAGGTACGTATAACGTGCAAACGTCTTTCTCAAGCCGCAACGAGAAGAAAAATAAAGTGAAAGACACATAGGTGGTTCAATTTTGTCGTCCTTGTGTAAAGAAAGAAAAATTTATAATAGAACTTATAAGTGTCGAGAGTAAAAGTCAGAAAGGTTTGATGAGTAATCGTTTTTAAACGGTCGACGGTGATTGGTGGAAACGAGAGTTTTTAGTCTCTGAAAAGAAATGACGGAATGTTCATTAGTCTCGCTTTAATGAGACTGCTCTCCTTCATGTTTTGGTGCTATGATACCGTTTCATCTCCTACGTTTCCCGAAAATAATAACTCAGAATGAAAATGAGAACTATCAGAATAACCAAATTTCCGTCTAGCCCAGATTTGTAGTAATGACTTTTTATTTTATGGAACCGTCAGACTTCTGAACTGATCCAGGTTAAAGTGATTTATGGTGGTTTCAAACTTTTCACAGCTGTAATTGAAATCGCATGCATAAATCTTCTGAATTTTTCTTTAATTTGTAAATGACTACGGCGAGTAAGCAATGATTTACGGTTTCGATAAATCGAAGAAACTTTCTCGGATTTTTAATCATGTATAACCGTAAATAACTCGAAACTTATAACTAGGTAGTTATTACATACATCGCAGCAAAATTAGTGAAACATGTCAGCCGTTTATTTTGAAGGTGGCCGAAGTTCATTTAAGTTTAAATTGAGATATTTAAGAATTTTCGTTTCAATGAAATTAAAAATATATGTACGCCAAATATATATCCCCCCCAATACTTTTCCATTTCATAAAAAAAATATATCCAACGTTTTAGATCAATCGGACGTCGGGAAGACGTGCCACATCGAGTGCGAAGTTGTGAAATAGAAGTAACTGCGCGCTAAATGTGAAGAGTATACTGAAAATTCAAGTAAAATATTTTATACCTCCAAAAATATCATAATTCCTTACATGCATTCAAGTACAACTATACTTTGTACGAATTAAAATTATTTCACATTAATTAGTTTTATTCTGTTTTCGCTCAAATTTCGTGTTTCGGGTTAACGGTGTAAAAATCCCATCACAACCCCTCAAGAATTCTGCAGACGGTTAGAGGCCCCTGCAGCAATGCTAAAAACTTCTAAAAAAAAGTTTTTTTTTTCCTATAAAATTTCTTATGTTTTTCGCAATTTCAACGGCAATGTGGTACGTCTTCCCCTTATCCGATCAACTTTATCTTTTGCAGGAATTATTGTCGTACCAAATGGAAAAATTTTAAGGAGAGTCGTGAAAAAAATCTCTTAAAAAAATTTTCACCAAGTATAACTAAGTGCCACCCTAGTGTGCAACCACATTCGCCCGCGAGACGGGGCTAGTGCTTTATACTGTTTTCTCTCCCCGCAACGTGAGTTTACAAAAACAGTAAAGAGATATCGGAACCAGGCTGACGCAAACGTTGCCACGGAGCGTGCACCCATATAGAAAATGTAATCTAGTAGTAACAACAATCTTTTTGCGAATATCTCGAAAACCAAACGAGAGCCCCTGTTATATGAAAAAGAAGAACTTGCTCAAAATGTTGAAATCTATAACATATGTATTTAACCTACTCTCTCTCTCTCTTCTCTGGACTCCTATTCTAATGTTAACCCTTCGCCTTATGATTTATTTTACGGTTTTAATAACTTTTGTTGTAGCTTTTTTTGTACATCGTAATCTCCTAAGAAAGGAGAATATTGATATAAATTGATGCCTATATGTTCACCAATAGCTGTATATCAACAAAACCAAAATAGAATTTTATTTAGGTTTAAAGGAAATTATTAACATACATTTTTATCAGAATGTGTTCGGAATCTTCATCACGTGTCAGACACGATATTGTAAGGCAAAAGGTTAACCGTGTACAGGGGGGTAATTGAACCCCACACTTTTTTTAAGCATAATGAATGAAAAAATTTGTCTGCATAAGTAGTTATGAATCTCTATTCATTTTTAACCCTTTGTCAAGTGAGACTCGACATCAGAGAAAGAAAAATGTATATGAAACGGGCAATTGTCTTATTTTCTAGTTAAAACAAATATAAGTTCCACGAATATAAATTACAAGAACGTTTGAGAGCTATATTTAACCCTTCACTGCATGATTCTTTTAATTGTGATGAAAAAATTAAAAGGAGGTCAGTTTTTGTATTTTATTTAAGGGGAAAATATCGAAAAAAATTAAAACAACATTTTAAGAAAAATAAACATGAATAAACATAGTAAGAAAACACATTATTACTTTACTATATATCAGATTTGGTAACTGTATCAGATACGATACACTAGGCAACGAATGGTTAGTATAATTAGTAAACAAAATTGTTGAAAATAGGTAGCAGTCAAGGGACTGTCCTTTGAAGTACATTTCAAGCAAAATGCTTGAAATAGTAGGGGTTTGTTGCCAATAAAATTGAAAAATAATTTGGAGTGCAAAAGGTTAAAAGATAAGTATATATTTCAAAAGTTAAAGCATATCACAGGTAGCATTCCTAGAAAATTTTTAGAATTTATTTCTATTTTCGTCAGTCTGGGGCGTATTTTCACCCCATACACAGAGATTAAATTTCATAAAAATCGGAGAGGAGTGTCTCTTCGTAAATAATTACCTTGGTCTTTCTTCTAACGAAGACCAATGGAAAAAGAAGTTAATTTATTTTCTCTCATTAAATATAGATCTACATGTAACTCTTAATTGTGTATATTACAAAAATATTTAAACTCAAGGGTACGTTGCTAATAGTTTTACATCATGGACTATTCGCGAAAATTTCATTTTGGATTGCTGTCCTACTTTCAGAGATCGATGAACGATTTCATAAGAAATCATAAATCACACGACCCTCTTCCATAAACTTGAAGCGGTATAATCGAGGAATGCATTGGGATAAACCTTCTGCTGACTAGAAATCTGGTTCACGTGTCTGTAAAATATTTGTTTTCGTCATATTATACGAAATGTCCTAATTAGATACCTGTCCGAATATAGTTACCACAAGTATAATGAAGAACATGTTAACTTTAAAAAAATTCAACACATACGTTTGCAGAATAAAAAAGAAGCAAAAGAAAATATTTGGAAGTGAAATTTAACTTTGGTATATAAAATGTTAAAATGACATCAACTTTATTATACATATAGCTTACGTGCACAAGAAAACGATACAAATAAACAAATACAAATTTTACAGGAGATCGCTTCAAAGTCCTTTGATAGTGTAACTAGCTGCAAGTAAAAAGAATTAAAATCTAAAAATTATATGAAAATACTAAAAGAGTTAGAGTTGTGACGTTTTTCTTAAAATATATGTATAATTAATACTTCGTGTGATTTCATACTGTAGAAAACATATGAACAAACAGTAGTATCCTCTAGGTAGCAAAAGAAGTTAAGTAAGAATTTAGAAACAATGTAATACCAATTTAATGCAAGCCAAATGTAATAATATGGATTCTTTATATAAACCATTTGTGAAATCAAATTTTCTACATTAGAGATTCACTCCAGACGAGTATTTTAATGCTTTAAAACGAAAATTAAAAAATTTTGAGTAGTGATATTTTGCTTGTGCACGAGCGATCTGTGTAAGTACAATTGTTTTAGTTAGTTAAATGTTCCATCCAGTCTTAAATACTGTTCCAATCTCACACTACGTGAACATAATATTTGTAAATAGCGGAAATTTTCATAGTAAATTGTATAAGTTTTTATACATTTTATTTCTATGCATTCTTTATTAGTTAGACAGCGGATCTCTATGTAAAATAAAAAATTTCTATCTGCTTTGCAACCAACTGGAGTGAAATTTTATTTTCTGTCTTAATATGTATAATGGATGAAAATTACACAATAGTATTTTCAAAATCTTCTAATGTTTTTACTATTTTAAATTATACCGACTCATTTTTGTCATAGATGCATAAAATACGCTGTCTATTCATTAAATTCCAATTATTCAGTCTTTCTATACAATTTACATACATAGTGCACATTTATGTTCATGCTGTTTAAGAAACTTTCTTCATGATATAATATGTTCACCTTTGCCCTGTTTTTCTAGCTTCTGAGCTGCTTATTTATAATAGAGCCGACAATTTATGTAGTATCCAATACCCCTAGGGCGAGAACGTGACTATATTCACGACAATATCGATGAAGAACGTTATACCGGCATGGTGTCTATAAATTGTATCTGTTCTGCAGATTTATAAATGACAGAGAAGAAGATTATCGATGAAACTAGAGTTCAGTAGATTTTACATAAAATCAGATAATATACAAGTTCCTCGTTAATTTTAGGTTTGCTATTGTTGTAACTTGCTATATGTACTATCTTTTTCCTAAAAATACCTCATTTAATATAATCAAGCGAATATAATATTACATGATTCCATAAGTTCGTGTCCGATTTTCATAGATATGTCAAACTATGTATACTACACGGAGGAGTGTAAAAAAAATTATGTAGTCACCATTCTTTCACTATTGTAGAAAAGAATGGTGACTATATATAATTCATTAATTAAATGAAATATCCGTTGAAATTTATTTATTCGCTCGCATATTATATTCTGAATTATTTAGTTTGTTTAATAAAATAGATTTCGCTTTTTTCTTAATTTGTTCATTAAAGTTCTAAATTTAAGATGAGTTTAAGTTTGAAATAAATCACATGAGTTAGCAATCCCATGTAGTCCATTGCGAATTATATCTTATAGTTTTTTTCTTAATTCTGTCGCTCGCAATGTAGTATAATATTGCAACATTAGTAGAGTAAGTACAAAAAGAAATTCAGAAAATCTATATTCTAAATGATTGATTTTAGTATAGTTGATTTAGTATATAAAATAATCATTTTATTGAAGATTTATAAGCTTGAACTTGTTTTGTATAATGTAGCTAAGGACTAAATATTTTGTTTTATTCCTTAGCTACATTATGTAAAACAAGTTCGAGTTTATAAATCTTCAACAACAGGAGTGCAAAGGGTTAACTTGTCCAATTTCAATGTTGCTAGCAATGTCTCACCATGACTTTACGTTGTTCGGATAAATTTACAAAAATTGGTTAACATTCTGCTGCTTTCTTGGGGCTCCTACATTAATTTTAGAACTACAATGAAGAACAGTATTCGTAGACATTGCACATTATACATAAACATTAATAATCCTATTGGATTTTGTTAATTATCAATAGTTTCTACATTCATAGAATCTGTATAAACTATTTACATAAAAAATTTCAATTTATTTTTCAGTAAGTTACCATAATTCGTAACTTATTTGGATTTGAAGCTTCCGTTCCTTTCAAGTTCAAAAATAAAAATATTGCTCTTTTCACTTATTCAATTTCAATGTTGACATAGCTTCATGTAGATCGGACAAATTTCAAATGTTAAACGTATAAAATGTAACGTTATTTCTTTTCGGAAAGAACTGATTTTTTTCGGATAACGATCGCATTTTCAGTATTTGCTTAGAAGTTGTACAACGGAAATGGTGCTGCGTGCGCACCACAAAGCCGACAATGCGCTATTGTGCTCGGAGACGGAAGATGCTGTGACAGACATTCGAAGATGAATGTCGTTGCAGAGTAGCCGAATGTGCGATCGAAACCCCGAGGACCCATCAGAAACGTGAGGAGATTTGGAAAAATGGCAGAACTTCGTCGACGAGATCAATCCCTTAACCTGATCTCCTCTCTTTCCTAATACACAATATTTTTCTTACGATAGTTTTAAAATATAAAATTACGAATCGATGTAATAGGGGTCAACAATGATAACTTGCTAATCATGAAGCCTAATGTTATCGTTATTACAAACTTTAATTGTACCGTTAATACATTATACCAATCTTTCTACACTGTGAGTTTTCATTTTAAGTGAAAGTTGGAATCATAAGGAATACCAGGGTTTATACAAAAACCGACTTTTTAAAAAACCGTTTTTCGAATTGCACAATTTTCTTTTAAAAACCGACAAACGCTAAGGAATACGCAACGTTAAAAGCATTTCTCAGAAATTATGACATCCTTTGTTTCACCCTTGCTTTGTCACAGCTGTCGCGGCCGGCATGTTGCAACGAGCGGACTGCTACTTGCTCTCGCAGATAGCAAGCAGCCATGCAGCAAACAGGAAACACTAACACTGGTAATACGGCTCGAAAGGGTTTTTTAGAAATACAGTTAAATATATTGAAATAATAGGAGTGAACGCTGAATTAATTGAACTCTTTCATGTTACACTCGAATGCATAAATTCGGGCTTTATAATTAATTTATACAAATGCTCAAGAATATTCTTGAGCCTAATTGGCGTATGTGGTACGTGTATAAAATACATATTATACAGTAAAACCTTGATCTACGAAAAACTTTCGGGGTCCGTGCTGTTCATTAGATCGTGTAATAATGCAAAATGCTCGTTTCTTGCGATAATAACTAAAAATTAATCGATATATCTTGCGGAGTGTCATGGCACAGCAATCAAAGTTAGTTTTCTACACAGTGTGATTTTTTCGGTTTCAGAGGTCTCGAGATAGGAGTTCTTAAGCAACGTTGTTAGAACAGCAGGAGAGCCGATACCGCCTCTGTGCTGTTCGTTATAAAATGTTAAAAGTTTCCCATAGCTTCAAAGGAAGTGTTGAAAGTATCGTCGATAATGCGGACAGTATCAAACCCTTGATGTCGCAACAATGTCAACCGGTGGTGTCTGTTTTTGAGAAGTTTAGCGAAAGCATCACTTTGTGCAACCTACTTCGGGGCTATGTGTTTGATTACAATGTCACGTCCACGTTGGCATTTGATGGATAAAAAGTTATTCTTAAAAACACATTTCTTATTTCTTAGATAACCATACTATGTAAGAAGTTCGTTCGGGTTTACTCGTAATTTACTCTCCCTGTCCCGTAATAATTGTAGTAGTTGATGAATTTAATTTGTCCCATAATAATAGTAGCAAAAGGAAGTAAATATAGAACGCAACATTTATTATAAAAAACACATTAAAAAATAAATTAAACATATTACTCCTAATTTTTATTTTGAGTGTTCAGATTGTTTCTGGATTTTAAACTTATAGTTAGGTTCCCTTGGCTGCGAAGCTTTGCGTTCTTTATTGCTTCCAGCATGACTTGTCTCTTTCTTTCATCTTTTTTTGTACTATGGGTTTACATTCAACTGAAATAAAAGAATTGATTTTGATCTACCGTTTGAGAAACTTGTTAGTACATGGGGAAATGGATTTCGAAGCTACGATTAAAAATTGCGGTCAAAACGGACCAACGAGTGCGTTTAATGTCGGAGATCATCAATGGAATCCAAGTGATTAAGATGTACACTTGGGAAATACCGTTTGAGAATTGATTTCGATCGGCGGATTAAATTAGAAAAATGGTTAATATAGTATTCGTGATACTAAGGTTAACACTAAAAATTGAAAGATGTGTCACAACAAATGACAAATGTCATGAAAAATTAATTTTTGTGGAAGGCTTCGCAATTTTACGCTACAACAACTTGCAGCTGCATTCGCCAATAATTTCCGTTTAAATATTCACTTGCTACTGTTATTATGTGACAGAGGGAGTATTGTGATTTATGTGTTTTTATATCCCAGATATGTTATAAATCTGAAACAACTATTCTCGAATATCACCCACAGTGTTCTTCGGGAGAGTTTATGGGTTACTTTTAGAGTTATTACATGAGCATCCTTTAACGTTTGTACCCGACAGCTAGAACTGATATCGATTGATCCGCCAAGCGTGACGAACAGTATCCGTTTGACCTACTGTACGAGGAATTTGCTAGGCGCAACAGATACGTACTCGTATATTCACCCTAACCGCTTACGGTATTATCGTTTGAAATAATTAGGTTTATATACGTACACATGAATTAATGAACGATAATTCAATGTTGCAACGAGCATCACAACGAAATCCTATATGGTTCACGAGTTATACATATACGCTCCTGCTCATAAGTCTTAAGACAGTGATCAATAGACTGCAGATCTTTATGGCAAATAAAAATGTTCTGCATTGATTGTGAGAAGCAGGAATAACATAGAAATTGATTTCATCCTTTAACGACTATGTTACATTGAATGAATTTGCATTATGTGCATAAATCGGAAATCAACTTTTGGGACAACCTAATATTTACTTAGCAATATTAAAGGAACACGTCTCGAAAGAAACTTTTGGGACAGCCTAATATTTATTTAGCAATAGTATGTAACATGATATTTGGTCCCCTCAGGGTTTCAAATTCATTTACCAATCCTCTCCCTCTTTCCACTCTCACCATCGCCTTCTCAGCGGGACCTACTGTTTATGGTGGGTTCCGAACCACCTTTTGCCAACAACACGTGAAAAACACCCCGGGTGGGTCACTTTCCGGTTTTTTACCAGACGGTCACCCATCCTAGTGCCGTTCACGTTCCGCATTGCTTAACTTCGGTGATCTAACGAGAACCGGTGCTTTCAACGGGACTACGGTTGTTGGCTTATTTAGCAATAGTATGTAACATGATATTTGGTCCCCTCAGGGTTTCAAATTCATTTACCAATCCTCTCCATCTTTCCACTCACACCATCGCCTTTTCAGCGGGACCTACTGTTTATGGTGGGTTCCGAACCACCTTTTATTTAGCAATAGTAAAGGAACACATTCCGAAAGAAACTTTTGGGACAACCTGATACTTAACCCTTCGCTGCATTATGTAACATATCTGATACCGTTAACAAATCTGGTATATAGTAAACTAAGAATGTGTTTTCTTACTATGTTTATTTTTCGGAAAATTTTGTTTTAATTTTTTAAACTAGTTTTCCCTTAAATGAAACACAGAAACTGACCTCCTTTCAATTTTTTCATCCTAATTGAAAAAAATTATGCAGTGAAGGGTTAATAGAACCGATCTACTAACTTGAACGCTACAGTATTAGTTTTCTGACACCGTCCATTAATAAGTGAGAGTACAATTAAAATTCATAATGAACTGGTTCAAATAGATCGAATGAATGACAATATTTTTCTCGCTGACGTCACATTGTCCGCCACATTGTAGCGGCGAACACCCTTGAGAAAGATTGTCAGATTGTATCCGAAACTATCCGGTAGAGAGTCGGAATATTTACGTGGAACAAGTATCGGGGTCCTGCCAATACTGCGTGACCACTCCTCGCAGAACTCTCTTCCCTCGGCTGAACATAACGTAATCGCATCCTGCGATTCGAAAGCGAACGGCGCTCAGCGGCGGGCTGACAGCCACTATTCTGACCCAAAGAGGTTCTAGGATACCCCAGGGTATCTCGCACTGCACCGCACCGGCGCGGCAGTTGGCCCTTTTCTTGCTGGGTGAGACGTCGACAGAACGAAATTGATATGTTGAGGCCTGATGATCCCACGTCAACGCCTCCAAGTTTCATGACCCGGGTACGAGCGCCCCTTTATTTCCCTTTCAGGACGGATTTACTTGCCAGCCGGACAAGGCTTCCCTGTAACGATTTGCGCTGTCTAATACATATGTTACGGTAAATCTACTAAACTGATGATTATACACAGGGTGAGGAACCGAAAACAGACGACCTGAATAACTCGGCTGCTATTGGTGTTTGGAAAAAATGTATCAGATGGAACTTGTTTGGTTTCGAGGGGGCATTAATCTGTAGTTAGTAATTTTTCTGTAGGTGGACGCGTATGGGACATATGAACGTCACCTTCAGTTTTTTTAAATAGAATGTCCAATATTTTTGCTCGAACACGGATGAAGTACAAAAGTTCTGCGTAAAAAAGTATTGACCTTCATTTATCATAAATCTAATAATTAACGAGATATTAAGGAAATAATTTTCTATATATACTTATTCAAATTGAGGGAATCAGTTCGAGCATCTACATACTACATAGATTCCAGGTAATAGGTATTATACATAATGGAAATTATATCGATAATATCTCGTTTATGTTATTTTTACGCAGAATTTTGTGCTTCATCCCAGTTCGATCAAAAATATTGGACATTCTATTTTAAAAAATGGAATTGACGTTCATATGTCCATTACCCGTCCACCTACAGAAAAGGTACTAACTAAAGATTAATGCCCCCTCGAAACCAAGCAAGTTTCATCTGATACATTTTTTCCAAACACCAATAGCAGCTGAGTTATTCAGATGGCCAGTTTTAGGTGCCTCACCTTGTATAATCACCAGTTATTTGGTAAATGTGATAAATTATTAAATATTTATCAAATTAACCGAGTTTATATAATTCCAAATTAGAATGTGATTAATATCTCGACTGATTGAGCCAAATCATCTCTTTCTGGAGGTCAGGAAGAGATAAAATGAATGTGATAAATAGACTGTAGCTCGCCGAGTTCTTTCAAATGGCTATTGAGCCGATTCTGTGGATTGCATAGTTTAGGAGTTATAACACGAAAGTGTGCGTGTTTGTTAAACTTTTTGGTTTATCGACCTTTTAAGCAGCTGTAGCTTTTCAACGGTAGGTTTTAGGAAAAATCTGAGACCACCTTGGCGATTGGAGATTTAGTTACGTTAATAATCAACCAGGATTTGTTATTGCACGTGGACAAACTCGCAGATACTGCTAACCATCTTATACAGTTGAAACTAATACACTGATGTCTCTAAATCTTTTCATTAGGTTGGCAATTAACTTTTATTTTGTAATTCTTTTATTGTGTCATTACATAACCTCATTCAGTGACCATTCTTTCTTGAACTTGCCATAAAGATTTTCATAGTAATTTCGCGTGAGATTGTGTACGTGTGCGCGCGTGGATGTGTTTATTTATTGTAATAATTTGTTTATTTGAATAAACAAATGTGCGAGAGTCTGTCACACTAGTGGGACAACGTTCCCCATTCTGCCACAATACATTTTTTTGTTGTTGCGCGCGTGGCCCCTCGAGAGCGCGTAATTTAGCCCTCGCCGAAAAGAAGTAAACGATGTACGCACCCTCGGGTCACTATTGTAAACCTGGTGAAACATGTGTTGAAAATAAACGACTTCATTGTTTTCTGTCGCGCGACGGATTTCGGTAGAACTTCTGGTATTCGGGTGGAGGTTACGTAGTCGAGCTGCGTGTCGGTACTCTCGTTTACACTGACTAGTATAATTATAGAAAGTATTATTCTTGTACCAAACTTTTATATTAATATATCGTTGATATCTGTTATGATTTATTGACCTATACGATTTCGTTTATGAATGACATTACACAATAGGGCGGACCTGAGCTATACCAATTGAAATTTTGCTTCACGAGATTTTTTCACGTCGCCCCCTAAAATTGTGTCATTCGGTAATAAACTAATGATAAATATTATATGAACGAAAAACCTTTGATTATGATTAAACACGTTCTTCTTGTACGAAAATATTTATGATAATAGTACCATAATGTTAATTTTTTCATTATATCAATTAACCAATGTAATTAACCAAAATATCCTATATTTTCTAATTTTTAAAATTCAAGTGGGGTAATTTTTAAGTCTTAATTTAGCTTCTAGAGTTGTCCATAATCATTCCACAATTTTTCAATATTTTTTCCAACATTTATTCAAATAGTGTATATATGTATATATTTAATTTTGCAATCAAATTTTATCGTATAATAGCTATATCTAATCAAAATCAAACAATCAAGTCAAGCTAGAAGCTTGTATTCTTTAATTACCGTTTAGTTGAAGATAAGAAAGTGTCCAATGATTTATGGACGAGAGTGTAAATTAATCTCTAACTAAGAATATTTAAAAAGAAATATTGTATATAGCCTTGGAGTTATTAATTCTATAATACTATTCTATTCTATATCTATAATAATAAAAGTGGAGTTATTACTTCAATTGGAACGCGTCGTTCTAACCGGTATTACTCTTCGCGAAAACGGACATGTGAACGGGAAGATGGCGGACAGAAAATAGACAGGCCAATTAATGTGAAATAAGCTTATTTCGTACAAAGTAAACTTGTGCTTGAAGACATATAAGGAATTATGATATTTTTTGATGTAGAAGTATTTAACTTGAATTTTCATAGTTTAAAAATAAAGTCCACATATTAAACATTGTCCTAGTAGATAAGACTTAAGTCCCACTTAAATTTGTTTATTCATGATACTTTTTTTTAAAAATTATTTGTCGTATAATATTATTATATTATATTTTTAAATGAAGCTGTTCACGTCGTTTCCATCACAATATCCTTTCTCTATTACCTCGCCAGACATTAATTCTACTTCCAACCGCAAATATGATTTCATCGCTCACTATTCTTCAATTTATAGTTTTCTGCGAACTAAAACCTCTTCTTCCTGCTCGTCGCATTCATACATTACTTTTTTTCTAGCTGTTCGTTCGTGGTAATCCTCCGATTTGTGCATCCTGTGCACGTTTCCCTCATATACTGCAACTCAGACTGCTTAATTGAGCTCGGTAAGTTTCTTAAGTAAGTAGTTTCTCTTTCAATAATGTTCTATACGACACACTTAGTTTTCCGTACAAGGCTTACTACTTTTGACACTTAATTTTCTTTTTACGTTAAAACAGAATCGGTTTCCGTGTATTTGTTTAACACGGTTCAACAAATTTCAACTTTTCTTTACGTTTCGATTCTCACAATGCGATTCTTGTAGAGTTATTCGCGCTGATTCTTAACTTAATTTTTCTCCTAAATGCACAGTTATTGAGAAATTTGAGTTTGAAAAAAGACGTATTTTTCAACTTTAAATAAATATTGTAACGTTATTATAAAAGTTAATGAAATGTTCTGTACAGCAAAAGATTCTGTAGACTTTCCCGAATCCATTAATATCCAATACTAATACTAATACATTATGATTGTTTAAATATAACAATTTGATTTTTTAGTCCCTTCTCTAAAACAGTTGATATGAAAGTCGGTCAGCAATTAATAATAGAGCACTGAGCTGTTAATTGCTGCCGCGCAGTCCGGCGCAGGTATGCAACTGGGCTATCTACTATCCGCCCGGAGTGAACGCTCGACTGACCGTGTCGCATAGTAGCAGTATTATTCGAATGAAGTCTATGTATGTATAAAAGAAATTCAAACAAGCCACGAAGTTGTTCGAATCATATCACTTAAACAAAAAGAAAATAATTACTTAACCCGTTTCTCCCCTCTCCCAAAAGTCGTGAACTGTACATCAACTATTGGGATGGCAAACATGTGATTTCGGTATTTTAAAGTGAAATAGAGAGCCTAATTTTTTTATTCAAGTAATGAATTTTATAAATAAGATATTTCCCTTATGATCGATAAGCTTTCGTCAAAAAGAATAAATAAGAAAATATTTTATTGATTAAAGTTCATCGCTCGAATAACGAAATTTGGTTTTATTTCACCTTAAAATACCGAAATTACTTTCTTGCCAACCCAACATAAACGGATTAATCTTCATATACTTGTCCTTTCTAATCATCTATAAACGAATGCAACACATACACTGACTCCCATTAATATTCGGACGCTCTAAAAAAAACGATAACTCTTTTAATATTGGACTATATGATTTGAACTTTTTTGGGAAGCTAGAGCAATTAGTATACTACAGGATGTGAAAAGAAATTGTTTGAAAAATTACAATTGGTCGTAATTGTAAAGAAAATACTAGAAGTTGCATTTTACAAGTTTTTTTATATGTGTGCCTATATTGAAAATTTTAAATATACGTTTTGTAGGTCTGTGTCAATTGTATGCATTGTGAAAGTTTCATCGAAATCGATTGATGCAGGAAAAACCACAGACATTGAAAGATGTAAGAATCCTTATACATAGATTCATTGCAGTTAGAGGTCGAGAATCGTGAAAATTTAAAATCATTTCCATCATTAATACCAGACCAACCACGAGGGATCAAATGACCCAATTTGGATTTTTTATTTGTCAATAACCTGATCATAAAAGTATGTTATTTCTATAGGAAATATTGCTCACAAGGGAACATATTCAGTTGATGTGATGTGATGAATGGCAAAAAGAAAAGAAAAACCTGAAACACGTATCCCCTATTTTGGATCAAAGATCGCACACACAAATTTACATTAAAATTAACTAACAATAAATACGTGGAACTGTAAAAAAACATCTAATTTTTAATATATTGTTTAAACAAAAAACGTTTGTTAAAATTTTCTTGCACGACTACATTTTCCATTAAAAAATACACAATTTTAAAAAATCGAGTTTTTTTCGACCACTGGTTTCCGAGATATCTCAAAAAATATGGTTTTGATCCCCAACTTTGAGAGTTTTTTTTCACCCCTTCCGAGTGGATGGTTGCCGATAAAAAAAACACGTGTCGAATAGTTTTCGAAGAACTATATGTCACATAAGTTTCATCAGAATCGGCTTGTATCAACTGAATATGTTCCCTTGTCAGTATTATAAAAGTGAACAGAAGAGAAAATATTCATCGAAGAGAAGAAAACACGAAATAACATACATATAGAGGTACATTAAAATGTAACGAGTTAATGTCGAAGAAAATTGAGAATATTATTTCTACACGCGAATGAAAAATAAAGTTATATAGTAGCAGTAATGGCGAGTGCTTGAGAGACCAATAAAACATGACTTAAAGGTATTTTCTATCGATTTTCCATCAAACAGGCTTTTAATCCGGCGCAATTTTATGGAATCGCTTCAAGTTCACGTAGTGTTACGAGTTAGATTCGATCCGAACGTAGGGAGAAGTTACACGGCTCTCTGAGGATACATACATATTAGCAATACCTATTTAGCTGTTAAATTAGTACTACGACCTCTACAAGAGAATATATATATTAATTCAGACCATTCGTATTTTATATGTAATTGGACTATTCCACAAGTTCGTATAAATTTCAAACAGTACTTCAGCTGAAGATTGCTCGATAGTACTACTTCGTTTAACTTCAATCGCTTTTGCATTAACAATTAGGAATCCAGTTTATTGCAACAACTTTCAATATAAGTACCTTACTAAATTTTAAACTGCGATTCTTTATTAAATAGGTGGATAATTATTTTGTATGAATTGTGCCAGATATTACCATCTCGATTTTCATCATTATTATTATTTTACTATATATTATTATTATTAATATTATTAAGTTAATATTATACATAATTTTATACAGATCTACAAAACGTAGTTCTTAAATTTTCAATATAGGCCCACATAGAAAAGTTGTAAAATGCAACTTTTTGTATTTTTTCTACAATTCCGATCAATTGCAATTTTCGACAAATATTTTTCACATCCTGTTTAGCAAACTAATAGCTCTAGCTTTCCAAAAAAGTGCAAATCGTATAATACAATATTTAAAATAGTTATCGTCTTTTTAAGAGGGTCCGAATATTAGTGGGAGTCAGTGTATACTTTTTTGCGTAATTCTCATCCTATGAAATGTTATAACTGAAAAATAAAACGTGTCTCAACCTTTACGACGTTTTCTTACTATTTCAATGGAAATTTTATAATGCTTTTGAATCGTTATTGTTAAAATACTACAATTTTTAGTTATGTCGCTCTTTTTGCCGGGGTGCGAATATGTCCATCTGTGTTTCTATTTCGCTTTCAGGTCTATGCACTGTCTGTTTCTGGAAGCGTATTTCAATCAGATCAGTTATTACGATAGCTTCATTGGGCAATCGTGAATACGTAGGCTTGTCATGGAAATGTCGTAGAAGCTATTGAGTATTGCAGGGAGTGGTTTCCAAATCCTAGCTTCCTAATAGATAAAGGGGATGAAGCGGTGAATAACCAAGTGTTGCCCTCATGCGTATGTACCATGACCAGAGTTGTGTTGAATTACAATTGAATTACTTGACGAATTATTTCGTAATTCGAAATTCAGTTGCTGCATTCAATTAAATTACAATATACTTTGTAATTCCGGCCTCTTATTCAGTTAAATCATAATGTAATTCGATTTTACAATTGAAACACAACTATAAAGTACAATGTAACTATGAATTATATATAAGAAATATAAGAAGTCGAAAACGAAAAAGATTAGTAGCAACGATGAACATGGTATTATTCGTACATGCATATTATGTGATGAACGTTAAAATTGTTTATTACGTTCGTTTCAGGAAAGGAATATAAATTGTAGAAAGACGTAGGACAACATTTCTACAGGAAAAAAGTAACACTATTTAACCCCCGGAGTACCGAGGGACAGTGATCCGTACCAGGGTCAATTGTACCTTCTACACGTATATTCACAAGTACATATACTATCGCTCATATTTCGTCCATGTGTGCGGCACCGCTCTCTAGGAGCGCGCTGCGATGGGTCAAAAAAAACTCCGAAACGGTCTTTGGAGGGTAAATAGAACAGACCTAAAACATTCTACGCGTGGCACTAATCACTTATTCGGTCATATTCACTGATGGTAATTGTCAGCATGTTTTAAATTAATTCTAACGAACTCGAAGGTAGGACATCGTCGCATAAGAAAACATCCTCG
The DNA here is from genome assembly GCA_916610235.2 of Lasioglossum morio. Classification (NCBI taxonomy): domain Eukaryota; kingdom Metazoa; phylum Arthropoda; class Insecta; order Hymenoptera; family Halictidae; genus Lasioglossum; species Lasioglossum morio. Next base: position 5,471,096 of record OU744333.1, read on the forward strand.
TTAACATAAAAATAAAATTGAGTTGTTTGTGAATGCGAAACGGAAGAAACAGAAATTAAACTGAAAGATATTTTTCACAATAAACGAGTAATGTAAACATTGCACAATTTGCATTGTATTGTATTTCGATTATACTCATGATTCGCGTAATCAGCAATTAAATTAAGTAAAAGGTTTAAATTATGTAATGCAATTACAATGTAATTCAAATGCTGTGTATATAAAATTCAATGTAATTCAAATACTGTGTATGTAAAATGCAATGTATTTCAATTACGTAATTCAAATACAATGTATTTAAATTAGCACAACTCTGGCCATGACATATACCATAAACGTGGTAATATTCGATAACGATAAAAAGATATAGCAAGCATTCAAATCATCGCTAGCAGTATGTACAAAAAATGTTACGCAAACTAAAGCACTAGAAATTACTTTCCACAATTACAGAAAATACTGGTCTGGAGTATATGTTTCTCACTCAGAAATTAGACAGAATCGAGCAATCTAGTAATAAAGTGAATTACCAATCGTGATGTATTTGAGTGTTTATTGTATGCGCTTATTGAACAAACGTGTTTGTCTGTGAATATGTAATTATTGACTGTTCGACTCTTTCGAATTAATGTGTACCTTGACGACTGATTGTCTACAAATGTATATCTTGACTGTTTGATCGACTGTGTACAAGTTGTCTACTACAGAAGCTAAACTAGCATGTTGAATATGAAATTATACATATAAAAGGAGAATATTAATAAGTTGCCAAATTTTTGGTACCTCAGACCCCAAAATATTAATGAGGTGATATTCTTTAGATCCTGAGAAAGTGTAAGCCCACCATTATTTGCCGTCAAAGTGATGAGAAAGTTGGTAACAATTCAAACTTCGGATCTTTATGCAAAATAAAGATGTTGTACCTGAATTGCAACAAACTGGAGTGCAATGGAAGTTTATTTTCTTTCTTAATATGTTTAATGGATTGAAAATAATGTAACAGTATGTTTAAATTTTTCTAATGGTTTTACTTTTTGAAACTACACCTACTTGTTTTTTTTAATAAATACATAAAATCCGCTGTCTATTTATATTTCAGTATAAGATTGATATTTATATGGTATGTGACAACAAACTGATGAAACTATAATTAACATTTGCGCACAGGATAAAGTTAATTGGTATGTATTGTACTTTCCATATAAGATGAGTGGGAAGAAGTGCAGCAGGGACTGATTCGAACAACAGTCGAGTAGCTGTGCGCACCAAGCGTCAGTTACCGCCCGACTGTCCAGGGTTCGAATCCCGACGAAGACACGCGTGGTTTCGATTTTCTCGGATCATTCGAGTTTTCCCCCACAGATTTTCTGGCATATATTGTTGCATCTAACAATCTGTGCTTACCTTCTGTCTGTGAGAGTAAATTCCAAACTGTCGCTTTTCCTGTTAATTCTGTTGATTCCACAGCAGGGGAACAGGTTGGTGTAGTTACATTTTTTTTTGTTATGACTTGCTATCACTCGCAAAATCAAAGAACTTTCGATAGAAATGAGATAGAGCGATGATTTCTTTTTTTTTAAATTAAAGCTGAAATATTCCAGAATATGGGAAAATAGAGAGATTATGTTACGAACGATTTGTGACTTTGAAAATTTGTGTTGAACTTGCATAATTACAAGAAAATTATGGTTTATCCAATACCATATGTACGGTTAGATTTTTTCTTGATATTTAGATTTTGTCACGATGATTTCAAATTTTGACACTACCTCTTTCCTTAAATTAATTTTTCGTTTTATTAAATTAATTTTTTTGATTTCTAAATTCATCGGGTTGGCAAGAAAGTAATTTTGGTATTTTAAGGTGGAATAAAAAACCCAATTTTTTTTTTTTATATTAAGGTTTAACGTCACATCAACTTCTAGGTCATTAGCGACGATCTTCTATTGTGTTTTTTTTTTAGATTTTGTTGAAGTGGTTAATGTCTTTAAGGAATTCAATGGTGTTTGTTCGATGATCTTTTACCATTTTTGGTAGCTTCACAATTCGGTGCTCATAAATTCTGGTTCTAATCAGCTAAAAACTGAAACAAAGGCGCTATCAGGTAATCGTCATTATTGAAAGTTGGTGTAGTTACATTTTTTGGCCAGTTGAGTTCGGTAGAGATCCTGGCCTCCTTGGATGTTAGTGTATTGCTTTCCCGCATCGTTTGAGTAGCATGTAAATATTACGAAGTATTATGCAGTGATTGGAGTATGAAAGCGACATTTAGTGATGAAATATTATTCAGTATTTTTAATATTGCATTACATCTTGAATACGTTCTACTTCACAATTGGAATTAACTTATTTTTACTACATAAAATCGAATATAACTCGAAAATAAAGTCAGATTGAGCACATGTTATATGATCTTTTTTATTATTTCAACGTCCTGAATCAATTCTAAGGTTTATTGGTTTTCACCAGCGGCGGTACGTTAATTTTGGGGCCAATGGGCTAACACTGTTAGGGGACCTACCCAATTAACTCAAGTACCAAAATTTTTGTACAATTCATATTTTCTTAATAAGCTTTTAATATAAATTGTTTTGATTTATTCACTGCGATGGTAGCCCTGGGCTGCAGCCCATGAAGCCCATGTCTAGATCCACCACCGGTTTCCACGAATATTAAATTATATTTTTATCAGTTTGTTTTCATATACAATATAAATATAAGAAAATTAAAGTTTCAATTTTTAGATTCAACGAATTTTTTGACGAAGCAATAACTACTTGAAGTTAAAGGTTTTCAATCTTTTGCTCTATGCATTTCTACCTCATTTATCTTTTTTACAACTTCCCCATCATTTTTCCGACAAATAATGATGGGCTTATATTTTCTCAGAATCTGAAGAAAGGTTTCCTGAATCACAAAGTTTTCTTCTTGTTCTTCTTTCCTTCTGTAACTTCGCTTCGACATAGATAATAATAACTACACGGTCTCAGAAACAGCATGGACCCAAGGGTTTTTCTTAGATCAACTTTACTATATTCACTTTTTAAATTATGGTGTATCTAAAAAAGCTAATTAATAAGTGATAATATAAAAAAAAAACATTATCTGTTAATTTCATACACAAATATTTCAAACTGAATTGCTCTAGATTCATGTGACACATAAGCTTCTTTAAACGAACAAAATTATTTTTATTATAATTTTATCATGAACACACTGATTCGACAATTTAAACATTACACGTAGAATCCACGAGTTAACTGTTTCAGTATATAATTTCTGCCGTTTCGTGTAACAGTTACAGGTGGCAGAATGCTTTACATTTTGCCCAGATCTTAATTAAAAAAATAAAATTTCAACATGAACTTGCTAATGCGATTAAAATCTCCACGATCCCGGCCATACTTCAGCGAAGTATAAATAAAACGTAATTGTCGAGCAAGGAAGAATGGAACGAGTCGGGTGCCGTCGCATCGTGAACATGGGACCATGAATTACATTACAAACAATGTCACGCTCAATGGAAAATTAATTTCATTTGCCGTTTCAGGCTTTATGGGATTGGAATGGTTTGTTTCAGTGATCGTATTCTTTGGCTCGCACTATACCAGGAGCATCGTATAGTGTAGCATTCGCGGCAGAATTAAATCCAACTCTATCTCGTCGAGCGCCTACATGTTTATTTTATTCTACCTTTCCGCTTTCATGCAGCACGATGTATAAATCACTTCTTTTTAGTCTGACTGCGTTCACAAGCAAAGCACAACCGTCTAATACGTTTAATATGCACTACCGCGTCATTCAATACTGTATAATGCGAGCGAGAACTGCATATAAAATATACACCACCGGTCAAAAGTTTGGACTCAAGGCGTAAATTCAGAGAAACAGAATGTTTATAAGAAAAATTGAATGCCTTCAGAACAACCAAAAATTTACGAGCAATATGTTTTACATTTTGTATTATTTTCTTTTTCTCAAGGAATGCATCTTTTTCTTCAAATTGCTATTTAATTAGAAAAAAAACGCTTTAATTTTTAATAATAACCTGACATATTTCAGACGGTATTTCCATTTACTGTTCCGTTTTTATTCGGTGCATTTTTTTTGTTTACGCTAGATTTTAATCATGCTGGTACCATTCGTATTTATCGTAAATCGATTGTACACAGAGTTGGGAAAAAATTTGATTTAAATAAAAATTTCGAATAAAGTGGTTTTTTCCCAAGTGGGTTTCTTGACTCACTTTAATGGAAATTATTATTTAAATAGATTTTTGGCCAACTTGACTGTACATCCATTTGATTTGCATATAGTGACCCAAGTTAATGTTTAAACACTCTTTAAAAAAACTTTCTTCAAATGGGCCAAACGACAGATTTTTTTCAGAGTAACAAGGTTTAGTTTACTATTGTAGGCGACGTGACAAAGAAATTTTGGCCACACTGATCAATATTGAAAATTTTACATCCTAAAAATTACATCATAACAAGTGAACATTGCTATTAATTGCGAACGGTAAAAAGTAGCGAAGCTCGTAGCTTTTTTCGTGGCTTCGAAGCATTATAAATTTAAAGATTCTTGCATTTTTCAACGCTTGCCGTTTTTTGCCACGTAAACCGATCTCGATGAAATTTTCAGAATGTACGTAAATAATTGATATGTATCTGGAGAACGTACTTTTTAAATTTTCAAAACAGAGCCAGATACAAAATTTGCAGAAGCAACCTTTAGTATTTTTTCCGTGATTTTGACCAACTGCAATATTTCCAACAAATTTTTCCCAATCGTTTAGTAAACTGGTCGTTCTAAAATCAATTGATCCGATTTTTAAAAAGTTATTGTGTTTCCAACTGCATTTAAATATTGATCTGAGTCACTATATAAACTAACAACTAAAAAGTTTGTCGGACGGAAATACGAGCGTACCATTTATACTGTGATATTATCGCAATATTTCGACACAACTATTGTTCTAGACACTTTATTGTTATGCTTGCTACATACTGTTTATGTTTACTTTGCTTTAGATTAGAATTACAAATTAGTCTAGAATTACAATTGAATTACTTCACGATTTATAATTACAAAGCAATTCAATTACATTGTATCCAATTATTTCGTAATTCGAAGTTCAGTCGCTTTATTCAATTAAACTACAATGCAATTTTTAATTCGGGTCTTTCATTTCAATAAATTACATCGTAATTTGTAATTCTGATATCCCATTTAATTAAATTATTAGGTGTAGAAATTAATTCGGTGTCTTTTTAAAACAAATTTAGTATTTATTTATAATGTAATCATCTGTTATTTTTCGAAATAGTCTCCATTATTTTCGATGACTTTGGCCCATCTTTTAGACATCTGTTGAATTTCTTGATCAGCTCTCAATTACTGAATTGTTATATTAATTCAATTCTTTCTTTGTGCATTTATTAAAGTACTATTTCCTATATTTTTCGACATTTTTTCGACATTTTCCTTAATGAACTACAATGACGGTTCAACCACTTTTAATTTATGCCTCGTTACGAAGGGACATAAATCCATTAACAACCGACTACCAACTGCCGAATATTTGAGAGTCGTGATCAATATTTCACAGAACACCAAACGAGTCGTACTGTATTTATATTTTGCATTTATATAATACATAATATATTATCGAAAATTGCAAAGTGGATGGATTTATTACATAGAAATTATCATATACACAAAATATTAAGCTCGTGAAATATGCATGCTCATAATTAGACAGCGTATTTTATGCATTTATGGCAAAAATGAGCATTTGTAATTTAAAACAGCGAAAACATTAGTAGAATTAAACTTTCTTTTGTCCAACCAGTTTCTTTACATGCTTCATTCTTTTAAATAAACGATCAATTCTCTATCACCTCTTGTAGTTTTCTCACATCCATTATTTCCTAAAATGTAGATATTTATAAACAAATTCATTGCTGCTTTAAAATCAAATCTAAGTTTGTAAAAATTGTGGTAGTTATCTCATACATTACTCTATTTAAACTTTCTTTTGTCCGCTGCTGTATGCATGTTCCCAATTTTGCTAGCTGGGAAGCTGTAACAGCTACATGCCATTTACTGATTCCAGTCACATAAAAACCGTCGAAGGTTCTGAAAGAAGGGGAGAATTTCGAGGCTACCTGCAGTAGGTAGTTTCCATGAAAATAGGTTGAAGCACTCTATGTACTCTGCGTACATCTACACTTCTATGACCACATTGTTAGTGTCTCTGTTATCACCCTGCGTGAGCTGTGCTTCGAAATTCATGAAAATATCGTGCTGTCTTCCAAATCCATTACCAAGGTCTTCTCGTCCTCGTATTTTTTTTCTCATATCTTATGAAAATTCTTTAAGAAATTGCACGTGTATTTTTAGGATAACGATAACCAATTTCATTCCTTAACGGTTTTTTTACTGCGGCTTTTGTTCATAATGAATGATACATAAAGAATTCCTTATTCCGTGTTGGTCAAAGACGCAGAATTCCTGCATTTCCTTAACCAATTTATGCAGTCCTCTTTCCCTCTTCCTCCATTTTAAAATTAAATATCCCGTCGAGGTGTATGGTTTGTATTACACGAAACCGCATTTAATTTTTCTACTACAAACCATGTAGATTTTTTTACTACAACAAACAGGGAAACCTCGTCTTTATTTCAAAAGTATGCTTTGGCATAAACAAGAGTCATTTGAATTCTGTTTCTTCAGAAATGTTTGCGCAACTGTAATGTACATTGCAGAACTGTTAATGAAGTCACAAAAGAAATAAGTTTGGCTTTGCATTCGAGAAACCTGTACATTTTAAGTGCAAGTTTGCAGCTGTTAACTTACTTATTATTAGAGGAAGCAGGAGAAGCATTTCTTTAAATATTTGCATTGTACTCTATGGGTTTATTGAACTTCATTGCCTACTTTAGTAACTAATTAGATTACTATAAAATTTGAAATCTTCCTTCTAAAACAGTCACAAGTAATTCCTTCTCGACTGTCGCTTCACCAGTCCCACTATCAACTATTAGGTGTGTAAATAAGTTGTTTCCCCTTTACCAAATCTTTCCCCCAATCTTTCTGCCGATTCTTCTTGCGTCTGGATCGGATATTCGTTGAGCAATTCCTCTAACTCACCGTCATCAAACTTTCTCGGTACACCTGAACGATCGTCGTCTTCCAAATAAAAATTTCCGGCTTTAAATCATTGGTACCACTTTTCTGCATGTTCGAAATTTTTGTTGTATTTTACATTTAATGTTTTCTAAGAGTTTTTTGTTTCAATTTGGTATATTTAATACTTTTTATAAAAATTATTATGTTTATTTGTTTTTAAATTTTTGTGTTTCAATATAATAAAAAAAAATTATACTTTCAAAGCATTAGCAATTAAGGCAAGTACGATTTTGGAAATACAGCAGTACGATGTCAGATATAGGTGTTCTAAATTGTAGTTCTAAATTTTAGAAGACTTTTACAGTCTTCTAAAATTACTCAAATCACTCTTTTTATTTCATTTTATACGTAGAATGTTTATTTGGATGGTTTCTGCAAAGATCAAAGTATTATTGCGAACAACGATTTTAGTAAAAATGTGTATTGTTTATTAGATATATCAAAAATTCCTTAGGTAGTACGATTTTGGCAACAGTCCCCTATTTATTACGACAATTATCAGTAGGTTGGAATCATTTTGTAATGAATTATAATGCTAATTTCATGCCGATATCTCTTTAAGAGTTATCGTAGAATGTTACGAAACTCGATCCAGCCCACTGTGTCTGGCCGTCCGAGGCTATACATATGTATATTGCGGTGCACCGTTCACTTCAAATAATTTTGACTTCAATTTTAAAGTATCCGCTTCTTTATAATTTGTTCTTAATTACATGAAAGAAGAACGAGAATTAAAAACGTTTCATTTCCGATGTTCAGTCTTGAAAATTCTAATTTTGTATCTGCGTTTTGACAAAACCAGTCATAGATACATGGTAATCAAGGTAATCACAATTTTCGTGAAACATTTGAGGTGTACCTCTTGAAACGTTGCAATGAAGCCTTCATTGATATTCCATATTCCATTTATGCTCTCGACTGAAACTGTTTCCTACACTAACGGTAAATAAATTAAGGAACTAGAAAGGAAAACTTTATATATTTTTTCACTTTACAATTACGGGACTATTACTCAATGCACCTACGTTTTTGATCAATGAAGATTATTATGAAGAATGCATATGATTCTCAGGGAAAGTATTTAAAACAAGTGCAGCAATGTATTTTTACATAAAAAAAAAAATATTAATAGATACAGTGATGCAAATAATTCCATATATATATGAAAATATAAAAAATATTATGACATAATAAAAAAATATATTTGTAACAAAATAATATATATATTATGACATAATAAAAAAAATATATATGTAACAAAAAATATATATATACATTTCTGTAAACTGAAGCATAAAACAAAATAGGTAATGATCAATGCAAAAAAAAAGTTAAAACACAATGAAATTTTAAGGTCACCTTCATTTTTGTAAATGGCACTGCGTAGCTTTTAGTACATAATATGATTTCTCATGTCAGTGGTTCTTAACGTTTTTGAAGTCAGGGAACACTTTTGCTTATATGAAAAATTTGTGGAATACCAAAATTAATGATCTAAAAAACAAACAAAAACATCCCGCGTAGAAATAACTATAGTTAAAAAAATATATTATCAAATATATGTTAGAAAATATATTATTAAATATATTTAATATATTTCTAATAATTTATAATTATAATTTATATTTATATTTAATATATTTAAGAACCACTGGCTTATGTCAAGACGACTTCAATGGTTTATAGGTATATTATGATCTTGACATGATATTGACAGTGAGTTTGTAAAAGTAAAACCGGCTTGCGCTGTTATGACAGTCTAGTAGCTGTGCGCGCCAAGCGTCAGTTACCGCCAGACTATCCAGGGTTCGAATCCCGACGAAGACAACGCGTGGTTTCGATTTTCTCTGATCATTCGAGTTTTTCCCAACAGTCATCACAGGTACTTATTGTTGCATCTAACAATATGTGCTAGATCACAGCTGTGAGAATAACTTCCAAACTGTCGCCTTTCTGTTAATTCTGTTGATTCCACAGCAGGGGAACAGGATGGTGTAGTTACATTTTTTTGTTATGACGTGCTATCACTCGCAAAATCAAAGAACTTTCGATAGAAATGAGATAGAGCGATGATTTCTTTTTTTAAATTAAAGCTGAAATATTCCAGAATATGGGAAAATAGAGAGATTATGTTACGAACGATTTGTGACTTTGAAAATTTGTGTTGAACTTGCATAATTACAAGAAAATTATGGTTTATCCAATACCATATGTACGGTTAGATTTTTTCTTGATATTTAGATTTTGTCACGATGATTTCAAATTTTGACACTACCTCTTTCCTTAAATTAATTTTTCGTTTTATTAAATTAATTTTTTTGATTTCTAAATTCATCGGGTTGGCAAGAAAGTAATTTCGGTATTTTAAGGTGGAATAAAAAACCCAATTTTTTTTTTATATTAAGGTTTAACGTCGCATCAACTTCTAGGTCATTAGCGACGATCTTCTATTGTGTTTTTTTTTTAGATTTTGTTGAAGTGTGTTAATGTCTTTAAGGAATTCAATGGTGTTTGTTCGATGATCTTTTACCTTTTTTGGTAGCTTCACAATTCTGAACTGAAACAAAGGCGCTAACAGGTAATCGTCATTAGTGAAAGTTCATAGCTTGAATAAAACAATTGAATTTTTTTCACTTTAAAATACCGAAATTACTGTCAACTCAATATTTACGTGATCAAATTTATTTTTTATTGTTAAATTTATTGCTAAATGTATTTAGAACCTCTAATATCTAAATACCCAACATTCTAACGTTCTACTCATTTTTTGTACCTGTAGAATTTAACTTGTTTTTAAACTCTTTACAAAACGACGTTCATTTTCCAATATCTCCGTAATAATACCATACATGTGGTAACACTATGTAAATTATTGTAGCAACGGAAGATGATAATAAAGGAAAAAGAAGACAGAATGAGGATAGATAGATTTTGCATTGTGTAAAAATATCCTTATTCAAATACTGTTTTATTAATTTGTATAGCGAAGATTCTATTATTCGATGTCATAAAATACGAAAAGACATTGCTGTGAATGATAACAATTTTTGTTTCAGTGTCATACAGAATAGTATTACTTTTTTTATTTGTTATTTTTCTGTTATTCTCTTCACGTTATATTCCACTATATTTTGCAAGGGTTTTATTCATAATCCACGAATATTTCGTTGCGCGGCCCTTTAATTTTATTTATTATCCCCAGAACTCTAACACCTCGATACACGCATCAGCGGTTTCAAGTTTTCCCCTTTCCTTCGCGGTTTATATCGCTTTGTTCCCATTCTGAGTTTTATTCCAGCGGCCGCTTATTCTCCCTCGAAACAGTCTCGGCACCCCGTGATTTGCACGAACAGGTGTCGGTCGCGTTAGGCAATCACAATGCCGAAACTACGAAGCGTTAAATTGACGGTTTATTTTACAAAACGAAAGGCCCCATTCTCTCTGATTTACGAATCGTATATCTCTGTTATAAAGCGTGTCCCCAAATTCACGCAAGATTTGAATTTTTCTCCATTTGTGCGGTGAAGTGTTGCCAATGGAAACAAATAGACAGCGTGACAGCTGACAGTTCAAGGTTATTAAAAATGTACTGCTACACGACTGAACGACGTATTTAGATTCTATTCCATGCTAATGCTAAAATTGGGTATGATGTATCTCTGTCTGTTCTAACAAAATTGGAGGGAGAAAAACGTCGGTCGTGAGCCCTCTTGTATCGTCTCTGGTGCCAATGAGTTTATACGGAGCGTATAGTCAGTGTGAGATACGACAGTTGGCAAAGCTGCGTTAGTGTGCCAGAGAGAACTTCATTTATGTACCATTAACTCTTTATTATGAAACCACTGTTAATAAATTACTGTGCTCCGCTAATTATTAACCTCCCCTCCTATAAAATTTAACTCTGCTAGTTCTTGAAGTTATGATCAACTTGGCAATATACATATCTTGCAATTCATTACTATGCAAGTGAACATAATTTTCAATATCTCTCACAATGTGAAACAACCATTTTTGTACACTTGCTATCAAGTATCAAATGATCTACTAAAAATAAAAAAGTATAACATGCAATTTAAAAAATATAGAAGTAACCTTAAAAACTCCGACAAAAGAATCTGCATCTTCATAAATATTGTTAGCAACTTATGATCCCCTTCATAAATACCATATAACTTTCGTCGTTGTAGATTATATATATATCTTTAAAATTAATAGACATACCCAGTGGCGCATTATAACTAGTTGGGGCCTCGGACAAAATAGAATTTCGGGGTCACTAACTCCAACTAAATAACTTTCACATTGGAAAAAATAAAGAAATTGTAAAAACAGCTGCATATTTATTATTACAAAAAAAGTAAAATGAATTTATCTTTATCCACGAAAACCTTTTGCATAAAAATACAAAATATTTGGTAAACAATTACACATATTGATATAATAAAGGGCATTATAAATCTAATGCACACATGATTGCAATATTTATTTAAATATTTACTTTTCGAACTTTCTTCGCCACGAAATTATTAATTAGTTCGTTATAATCAACACAATTGGTTATGTGGTGTACACAGTTATACATATAAATAAAGATGTGCCGCGCGGGTTGTTGATGGTGCAATGGTGGGGGGCCCGAGGGCCCGCGGCCGCTGTGTTAGAGGGTCAGTGAAACACGGAGCCTAGGGGAGAACGCACCGTGCGGCCAGGTATAAGCAAGAGTACTTGTATTATTGTGAATCACCTAACCTTGCGTGCGACAACGGGACGTAGGGGCAAGGGGAGAGGACACCACAGGTTACATCACTTTCAATAGATAATATGGATAAATTTGACAGTTTATCCTGCCCCAAAGTATTTCTTAAATAGTTCTTAATTCTTTCAAGGACATTGAAAGAACGTTCTGCCGATGCATTGAAAGCTGGAATTGTTAGAAATATTATTAACATTACTTCAACAGTTGGAAATGTTGAAGTAAGTCCTCTTTGTATGGTTTTATATGATCACTGCCCGTGCAGAACACAGGCTGTTTGATAAGAATCGCGACTTTACTGTATTATGAATTTTTCCAAAATAGATTTTGAAATTTTGTTACGAGAAAAAGGAAAAATTTAGATCTTGGATCTTGGTTCGTGTTCGGGCCCCCTCTAAGCTTGGGGCTCCGGGCATTTACCCAAGTTGTCCATAGGGTAACGCGCCACTGGAAATACCTCAAGCATATTCTAATCTCCATAATACATAAAATATAATACATTCTAACAAAAGTTAATCTTTTGGTTACCTCGAACGAGATATCTCCTGCCCCGATACTTCCCGATAAACGCCTTTCGCGAGATATCTCACACACCCATACTTCCCGATAAACGCTCTTGATGAGATATCTCGTCCCGCCTAGACATTATAGACAAATATATTTTGTAAGTAACTATATCCTGATTTGTAAAAGGAAGAAATTAATGAAATCTTTATTAATTTGTCAAATCACTGGTGTTAGGTGGCGAGATATCTCGTCAAAGGGGTTTATCGAGAAGTATCGGGGCGCGAGATATCTCGTTGTGAAGTAAGGATATTTGAAAATCCGTTTAAGAGATAGGTGGTTAGGAACCTATTAGTTTTTACCTACTTTGACAAGCGATATTTTCGAAAGTCAACAAATCGACTTTGATCCAGAGCCTTAGAATTGTCCAGTGATAAACCCGAGGACGCGTCGCGTCGCGTCGTCACAATTAATGGGTTCGCTAGGTTCGCCAACTTCTTGGGTTACACCCTGCGAAGTTTCTGGTAGTAAGCTTTTTCTTAACAAACTTTTCCGTAACAGACTCCAGTTTCACGTACTAGAGAACGTGTGGTGGCAAATGACTGTTCATGAAAAGTACCACGAAAATATTTCAATTGCCGCCCTCTCTTGGACACGACCGTATTTGGTAAACTGCACTCGTCTTAAATACTTGATTGTTAGAGTTATGAGGTTGTTGCATATGAAATATCCGATTTTTAGCAGTGACATTAAACAAACGTAATTTTATACGCAATATATTCTATCTGAAATTTCTTGATCGTACCACGGAAGAAATAAGATATTATGGTTATCCACGTTTTTCATTTACAAGATTGTTATCTTGATTTTGTAGTTCTTTTTACCATCAAAAAATCATATAACGATATCGTCATTTACTTATTTTCCAGACATATAAAAGGAACACATGACGGTCGCGTTGGTTGACGTTGAAATGAACTTTATTTCAAAGTTAAATTATATAATAAATATAAAATCATAAAAGAAACAGGCACGTGGTTGCCTTGCAAAAATGGCAAGATCTAATTTATTTAGACTTTGCGCGTTTCTTATTTTAATACGTGCTCTAATAAGATATTCATTTCTTACAAAAGCATCTTTATAATTTCATTAACTGTAAAATAAAAAATCTAGAACCGATTATTTGATCGGTCGTGGTACGGTTAGTGTTACGCAATAGCTTTGTGCCAAGAAGTTTTATATAATAATCTACAGACTGTAATATAATTTCTTGATCGAAACGTTTTATAAGAGTTGCATTCTCAAATCGAACATTTCATATGCAACAACCTAATATACTCCGGATGTTTATGTAAAAAAAAACGTTTGTGCCTCGATTACAAGGCGCAGGAGCTAAATATTAATCTATATTCTTCATTAATAATTTTATTCTGGTGAAAATAATATTTTTAAACTCTTAAAGTCTACTATTTTCATTGTTTTAAATTGCACTTACTCATTTTTCTATAAATGCATAAAATCCGGGGTCTAGTTATAATTATACAGTTTTCTGCAAATTATTATAAGTTCCTTGACGGAATTTTATAATCATCCTAGTAAAAAATCGTATTAATGATCAACGAAATAACCAATGATAGAAATTCCATAGACAACTGAATGGTGTATGGTGTAATTTGTTAATGATATACGAGTTATTGTGTTTGTATATGTAAGTAGATACTGTGCTATTTACAATATCGTCGCATCGTTTGTGATATTATTACCACGGAGACTTTGAAAAATTACATACTGGAAAGAAGACTTTAAAAAATGAGTTCCGTGGTAAAGCGCTTTCGCTTGTCGATGATGAATGCCTTTGTGCATTAGTGGATGCGGATCCTTCTTGAACTTTATCATCCTCTATACACGAACAAAGTATGATGCAAATTCATCCACAATCATCTCAACAATATTATAGTAAAAGATTTGTTCGAATTTGAGAGATATGAATCCCATGAATTATTCGACATTTTTTATTTCTGAGTCTAGTATAAATTTCATTAAAACGGCGCATTACAGAATAACCATAACCTACTCTTGCTTTCCTCTCCATGTTTCTATGGAATCTTACAAGTCAATTTTCCATAGAATTTTATTATGACAATTTCTCTCTGTTACATGTGTACCTAAGTGGTGAATCTACACATCTGGTTCGGTGGACATTTGTAAAAGAAACTTGCCACAAAATTGTTTATAACAATTACTTATTATTGGACTGCGGAGATTTATACAATTTTCAATTTTTGTAGGCTAAGAAAGTGGAAAGAAGTAAAGTCTCATTTTTCAGTGGTAGAAATAAATAGCGATGGAAATAAATAAACATCGTACTCAATTCTGTGGATACAAACCACTCGATTTAAAGATATAACAAATAAATAAATGAACTCTGTGGAATTTTATATTACAGCATTTCTTGGAAATTTTCAAAAACCATAAATGCATAAACATCCCCAGTTTACTTATTATATATCTCCACCAAAAATAATTTTATCAAATGCATACAAATTATAAGTAAACATTTTTATGTTAAGCTAATACCTGTTTGATTTGAACCATTTATTTGCGACATGTGGCTCCTTTAAAACTTTTACTCTTCTCGATGAGTAGAAGGTATTGATGTAAACAGAAACTTTACCAACAATTTTCTTTGTTGTAAACAATTTTGCAGTAAGTTTATTTTACAAATGTCCACCGATCCAGAGGTGTAGATTCACTCCTACTACGGATGACCATTACTTTTTATATATCCTGTATAATCCATAACTCAGATTTTAATCCACTTGTTGATACAATCAGTGTGTAACTGATACGTTCATGTAATAGTTATTTAAATTTATAGTCTTGTGTAAAATTATAATTAACCCCTTGCCCTACAATATCGTGTTGAAGATTCAGAATAGAGTCTAACAAATATGTATTTTATTAATTTCCTTTAAACCGAGATGAAATTCTATTTTGCTTTCGTTAATGTATAGTTCTCGAAGACCATGTAAGCATACAATAGATATTTTTCTTCTTTTCTAGAAAATTACGAACTATAAAAGGATTCTAATCACTGAAACCGTAAAATAAATCGTAGGGCAAGGGATTAAAAGTTAAATACATTAAAATCGAAAACCAATTACAGTAACAAGTTAAGTTGTTGTTGTTGTGTTGAAACAGATAAAAAGTATGTATAATAATCGTATCAACATGCATAGATATCACATTTGAATATCCGTTTCGGATCAAAAGTAAGCATAACTGTGCCATGGGGAATTTACCACCCCTGTACGAATGATTGCTTGTAGTGATTCCATCGTATCTTTGTTATGTGACTCTTTGCTGGTGGCCCCACGAGTGCTATTACGTACGTCCAAGCGAGTTTTATTACCGATTCCTAAATTCCCAATTTATTATTTGTGTTGAGGTTTCCAACGCGACCATTTCACGTTTTGTAAAGCACACACGGCCGCTTTTACTCAGTTCACGTTTACTCCTTCATTTATGAAACATTATTCACGGACAATGTAAACGTATCATCAATAAAAATAAATACTTTATCGTTGTCAGAATTCAAGATAAAAGTTATACACTGGACAGTGTAAAATTTACTCCACACGAATTTTAAGGCAGTTCCGATAGTCCGACGAAATTGAACGGACAATAAATCTTAGGAGAACTTCTACGGGAAATGCTCATATACGTTCCTACATTTAAAAAAGTCAATGTTTTCATACATGTACAGAGTGTTCCACATACAATGGACAGCCAATTAGTACACAGTAGCGGACGAAAGTTTAAGAAGACTAACTTTTCAGTAGTTTATCGCATTTTATTAGAAATACTACACGTCGAACAATTCTCAATTGTTCAAACTATCATAATGTATTAGTATCGGATATCATTGGAATGAACAATATCTTCTATAATAACATTACAATATTTGTTTAAAGTTTGAAAGGGAGCGAAACGGAAGAAAGAGGAGTTATGTCTAAGAATTGTAACCCTGAGGGAAATCAAAATAAAATTATATATATTTGTTTAAAGTTGAAAAATATATCTTTTTTCAAACTCAGCGCGAAAAACTCTACAATGTTATGTCTTCGCGATCAGAGTAATTACTAGACTGCGGAGGTTTATGGAATTTTCAATTTTTGTAGACAAATTTTGAGAAAGTGGTCCCAAATAAAATTCTATTTTCATTGGTAATAGCATTTGTAGATCCAAAGTAAATAAAAATCGTACTAAATTCTGTTGAATGCAATACTCATTTTTTAATAATACGCATTTTTTAAAATTGTTATAAGCCATATATGCAAATAGATCCGCAGTCTAGTAATTAATTTTTCACTTCTTGTTTGCAGTTAGTATTGGCGTTTTCATCACGTGTTTTATGGCTCCTTAATTACAGGTGCGTCAAATCGGAAGAAATCTATCTAAAATTAAGTGGAGCCTCTTTTGTCATTAAGATGAATGTTTCAAGACTTTATGTTTCATTGTTTTGAACATTTGCAAGCTATAGATTAAGAACGGCCGGGAATGTTTCTAACAGATAAAGAACATTCATATAAAAATGGAACGGTCCACGAACTTTACAAAGTAAGATAACAACGTCGTTTCTCGCATGACCATTTCCTGCGGGGCGAATTAACTAACACACCTGCGGCCACCGAATACTAATTGCTGCTTTTCAGCCGCGTCATTGGCCTCGTTACGCTCGTCAATCGCGATTATGCGTCCTCTAGTAAAAGAGAAAAGCTTTGTGCTCAGGATCGGCTATTTAAAATCCAGCAACGCGATCTCGATAACTGGCCTGCCCAACGGGCGTAATTAGAAAGAACCGTTCGAGTTTATTATACTCCTCTGAGAATCGTAACGAAGACCTTAAAGTAATCTGACAACTTCTCCTAAAATCGATTTATCTTCGTTTCGGATGTTTTCTTGGCTATACACAAAGACTTTATAACATTCCGGTTTCTGAACCGCCATTGGTCCTTTCCTCTCCATTCGTGTATGTATGCCACCTACGCTACGATAGATTTATCGTATAAATTTTTTCAGAGTTTTAATATCGACGATAAATATAATTGAAATGTTTTAAGTACTTAGTTTTTGCAATTTTTATTCTGCACGAAGATCCGCAGTATAATCATCAGACTAACTGTATGTATATCGTTAATTATTCTACGAATTTGTTACTTTGCTTCAAATTAAAATTATTAATTATATAAAGCGTGTTGCGAAATGCTTGATTCTTGAATTTTCCAACAAATAGAATTTATTTTGCACTTAATCCATTGAATGAATACGAAATAGTGTTTTGTGGTATTCTTACATTGAAATAAGATAATTTAATTGATTATTTATTGAACTAAGCAATGTTTGTCTGATCGAATTACGATGTCATCGATTTTTCTATTCCACAATTGTAGAAATAGGTTCCTGTTGTAGGTATTCACTTGGGCATGCAAATTCGAACCCAAATGCTACATTTGTCTCGTAAAATCTATCCTCGGTCACGCAAGATGGTTGATGGTTGAAGATTCGCTTGCGCAAGGAGATTTGTCTCTTGTCAGTTTCGCACGACAGTGCTATACATCTCTTACTAATAGCATCTAGAAACAAAAGTCCGCCAACACCGAAACCATTCATTTCAGCGATACCTTCCTTGTACCTTGTGATTGATAATCTGCGAAATTTGAAGTGCCTAATGCTTCAATGTTCCCAAAGTAGATTGTAGAAAATCTAATTTTGGCCTTGATATAAAAAATAAAATTTCGCTGTCTTCATTCGTAAGAATGAATTTATTGTAGCTGTGCATGATATTTATGTGTATTAAGACTCTCGTTTCTAGGATTGCAAAGGTGCAGGATTTTCAGTAGTTAAAAGCACTAGATATAAGATCTAGGCCATAGTAGCCCTTAAAAGTCCTAATTTTACGTTTACGCGGCGTAATATGCATTATTCGGCAGCGTAATGCATTGTTCGGAGCATATAGCTGTGCATGCAGCTATTTTCATAAAGGTGCGACAGCTACACGCTGCCGAATAGTGCAAATTCCGACTCATAAACGTTGTTGCGACGCTGCACCTCCGCAACATCTTTCCCCGGGACCCGTACCGTATTTTTATTGTTATGCACACCTTCCTGCCTAGCCCCTACCGAACATTCGAGGCAAGCGTCTTTTGGCCACCACGTGATCTGCAGGCTAGGTTTTTCACCTGCTATTTTTGCGCTAAGTCCGTTAGGAACCCCGAATCTCATCAACTCATTTACCATTATTTATTACATAGTGACAATAGATTCTCGAAGCCATGGGACAACAGTTGTTCACTTTTCCATAGTTTGCTCACTTCGGGATTAGCCCATGTGTTTGCCAGCCTTCCTCCTCTTAGTCGTTATATTCCGTATATTTTACCAGGTATGTTGTACCAGGTCCCAAGCGCTTCCCCAGTTTATTGCCCGCTATGGACATCGTCCGAAGAACCGTTTGAAACGTACAGACTCGAGTCACCCCCACCACCTTCAACTTCCACTTATCTGAAGGTGAACATTGACAAGGGCGTCACCCTTTGTTTGATTATTTTACGTCGCTTTTTCAACTGCTATGGTTATTAAACGACGGGACCTACAGTTTAAGGTGGGTTCCGAACCACCTTGGGCACCACAGTTTTTTAAAAAAGCACATTGAATTAATTCAAGAGGTTCACTGACCCACTGTGTGCCCCTTGGGCGTCACCCTTGTACCCACCAATCGCAACATTTTTCCTCTTTTTCGAAAACTCCGCCCGAATCGCCGAAATCTTACGGGAAACTCGAGTCGGAGAGTCAGTCGGGACAGAACCGCTAGTCGAATCGAATCGCGGAGCGAACGTTGATGTATGAAGGTGAACGTTAACTGTGTACATACCAGAAAAATAGTAAAGGTGTTAAAATAAACGAGTCAGAGCGAATCACTATCATTTAGCTAGCTCTCTTGCCCGTATTGGCATCATTGACAACCCTATGTGTGTGTGTAACTCTGAGAGTGAAACTCTCCACCATGTTATTTGGCAGTGTGATTTATACAACTCACAAAGATCTTTACTTTTAGAAAAGCTCCGCAAAATGGGATTTCAATTGCCCTTGGATGTCTCTATGTTCCTGACTGGGCCTAATATTGGGGCTTGCCACCATATTGTTTCCTTTCTAAATAGATGTAATTTGCGTGCGTAGGATACATCCACAAGGGGGGAAAAAAGAGAAAAGGGGAAGGGGAATGCTTACATTGAAAATACTCATCGCTATGTATATAATATTCTGTTTGTATATCATTACCTAACGTTGTAATAAATCTTGTATAAGATTTCAAATAAAAAAAAAAAAAAAATAAACGAGTGAACACGACAGTATATAATCGCTCTTTCCGGAATCTATCAACCCACGTTCGTCTCCTATCTTCTCAATCAAGTTCGACCTTCGTTAATTCGGAACTGAACTAGAGCGACAACGAAAACCTTTCGTTCGAGCTCAACAATTGTAAACCTAGAACTTTCGAGGGCAAGTGCGGCCCTATCTTTTATCTAACGCTTTTGACTACTGACACACCCCATCTTTGCATTATTGAGAAATGAGAAGGCGCACCCTTCCAATCCTAGAAATAAATCTTTAACCTTAACCACACCTTAGCCTTAACCTTAGCCTTAAGGGAGTTAGGGGGTTGGCCTTAACCTTAGCCTTAAAGGGGTAGACTCGTTTCCAGGATTGCACAGGTGCCGGATGCGCGTTCTCATTTATTAATAATGCAAAGATAAGCCTTCTCAGTAGTAAAAAGTGCAATATAAAAGATCAATCGAGACCGCAATCGCCTTTAAAAGTCCTGTTTTTATGTTTACGAGGCGTAATTTGTATTATTCGACAGCATGTAGCTGTCACAGCTTTATGAAAATACGCACATGCACAGCTATATCCTCCGAATAATGCAAATTACGCCGCGTAAACGTAAAAATAGGACTTTTAAGGGCTACTATGGCCTAGATCTTATATCTAGTGCTTTTAACTACTGAAAATCCTGCACCTTTGCAATCCTAGAAACGAGAGTCTTAATACACGTAAATATCATCATGCACAGCTACAATAAATGTGCTTTTGCCTAGAGCTGTTACTTTCTTTCGGAGATAAAAGATTTCGAAGCTTCGAAGCATCGAATTTTGAAGGCGATGATTAAATCTTTATGCAAAATAAAAAATGTTCGTAATGATTGCAGAACGCAGGAGCCAAATAAAAATTGTATTCTTCTTTTCATCATTCTAGTAGGTTGAAACTAATATATTAAGGTCCTTAAATATTTTTATTATGTCCACTGCTTTAAATTGTACGCGGCCATTTTTGTCATAAATGCATAAAATCCGCAGTCTAATGATAACTCATCAGTTTAGGGACCAGTATTTATGTACCTACACATCATTCTTAACAAATATTCTAGTCCAGTTAACGCAATTGAGAAACGTGTTTATTTTACATTCTATGTTTACAACGTTAAGGCGTTCAGTATAATGGAAATGGGCGATTTCCTATTTACTTTTAATCTTTGCATAACAATTCTCTTTATTGCTAATGACCGAACCTTGTAGTTCTCGTGGACATTAGAGAAGCCGTTCAAACATTTTCAATAATTACCAACGCGAAATTATTCGAGCGTAAGCAATTCCATTGAGACGAAACACGCATGGCAATAGGAGAGGACAAGGACGGAGAATAGGACGGTTTAATTTTGTAAAGATACCTCAGCCATTTGCGGTCTCTTGTTTCGAGGTGAATAGCGAGAGGACGCATTCCCGGTAGGCAATATTTAAATGCTAAGCAGAGCACTGAACTACCGTTTCACCGACTTCTTGACTTCCCTCGCAAACTGAATAGCCTCGGGATACATTTACAGGCGTTCGCTTTCCCTCTTGTATTATCTCATCACAGTTTAAATGTTATATTTTTCAAGATAAACAACACTCCCCTAAGAGACGAATTTCTCTCGACAATTTTTATCGCCGACATCGTTTTAAGGCCCTCGTCTGAACTGAAAACTAAGCAGGGTTCAAGGTTGTAACTGCAAACGCTATAAGTGTAGCAATTAAATGTACTACACACTTGTAACATCACTGTGGGTGAACTTTAGAGTTTAAGGTGATAACTGCAAACGCTATAATTGTAGGAACTGAATGTATTAGATTGTCCCGAAAGCTGGTTTTTGATTCATACACATAATGCAAATTTATGTTAAGAAGTACTAAAGCCTTAGCATTAAGATTATTGCATTGTTTGTAATTATTTAGCAACAGTGAAGGAACACATTTTGTAAGAAACTTTTGGGACAACCTAATACTACACACTTGCAATATCACTGTGGGTGAATTGAAATTTAGAGTTCAAATATAGGTACTTAATTTAGGTACTTAATGTACTACAGATTTACAACTATTTTTTTTCCGCGCTTCCCTACCTTTCATAGTTTTAATATATGTAATAATATCGACACGTTTTAAAAACTGGTCAGATTATTTATTTGTAGATATTATGGTATAAGAATTATTGTTTTATTAAAAAATTTTGGCGCCTCCCAGGTTGGAATCCACTGTATTAAGGAATATTTTTGTGCGTTTAAATTATTGCAAATTATTATTATATTTTTTTGTATGTACTTACATTTGAATTCTACTTTTGTCGTGACTGAATTTTTCTCCACTCTATATTTGCAATATACTCTGCATCCCTTAATAATTGCCCATCGAATCAAACATTTTCTGCCTGAATCATTTAATCGTAATACTAAAAACAACGGAGATAATTTCGGTGAAAATCTTAGGTGCCTCACCCTGTATATTCGGTTGATTTCAATTCGCACGTGTTTGTAGGATATTACACATTCATACTAAAAACTGATTAATTTTTAAAATACAGATTGATGTACTATACGTCAGTTTGTAATTAATAGACTGCGGATTTTATGCATTTATGGGAAAAATGAGTAGGTCCCATTTAAAACAGTGAAAAAGTTACAATGATCTAACAATGCCAATCTAACGTTTTCACCTTGTTAAAATGATTAATGTTAGAATTAAACGTTTATGTAGCTGTAGTGTCTTGCAAATGCTGTAGAAAATTTTTATTTTGCATAAAAATCTGCGGTCTAGTATTTATCAATGTTTAAAGAAACTAGCACAATTTAATATCGTGATGCATACTTTTCATATTATTTTGTTCGAAAATTTTGATTCTTGATTCTATACGGTTGGATTGTCTTCCGCTACTTAACAATAAAATCCAGCGTTTAAACAACAGTAAAATGCAACAAATTATTATATTACTAGGATAGAAAAAATTTAGTTCGAACATATATGCAAGAGGTTAAATTGCAAGGAGCTTTCAAGAACGATTCCTCTAGAAGAGGGCACCATACTGACTGTCGATTCAGTTTAACTACCAAATAACGTATCAATATTAAATAATTAATAAGTATTTGAGATCCAAAAGTGAAACGGTAATATGTATTAAGAGATCTAGGTGCCATGTTGTGGTTAAATTCAGGTCAAGTGAACGATCTCATGGTCTCTCGAGACTGTCGCGTGCTTATAATTTATATCGAAAATTATTGGACAAGATTTATCGTGACATAATTTGTCAAGATTATTCAAGTGAGCTGGTAAAAAATACCAATTCCTTCAGGGAATTAAAATCGATAAGATCTTTTTTTATACAATCAAAAAAAGTGTACGAACACATGAACGATTAAGACGAACAAGCAAACATAATGGTGAAGCAGATATGATAAGTTTGTGGAGAACCTCGATCTAGACATAAAAAGTGGCAAAGTATGTGCCTTGAAGAAATAGAAAACATTCTGTTACAAACAGAAGAAATAGACAAAATTCTGATTGCAAATAAATTTACATAATAGAAAAAAATCCAACGAATCCGCGATTAGAAACAACGCTTCAATGTTTGCATTTAGTAATAACTAAACTGCGGATATTTATGCAATTTTCAATTTTTGTAGACAAATTTTAAGAAAGTGATACCAAATAAAATCCTATTTTCATTGCTAATAACGTTTGTAGGTCCAAAATAAATAAAAATCGTACTAAATTCCGTCGAATTTGATACTTCAGCGTTTTTCGAAAATTTTTATAATCCATAAATGCATGAAGATCCGCAATCTAGTAATAAGCAGGTTTCCATGTTACACTGTTCTGAAATAGAACGCGTTCACGAGTGAAATATTATTATTATCGACGATGCGTAACGTAAATTTTAGGTCTCTAATTCTTTTTTATACACCGTAAGTACACATAATAAACTCCAAAATAATTTATAATTTTCGGAAAGGTAACAGTATTCTTATAGAGAAATAAACACTACCTCTGTCTTCCTCCTTGATTCCATCTAAAGTCTCTCTCACCTGAAACAAACAAAAATTTTTAGAAAGGACTAATAGAAAGAACAGAGTCTCTACCAGGTAGAGGGAGAGGTTAGAAAGGTTTCGAGGGGTAAAAACGAATTATTCAGAGAGTTGAGGTCATGAATCAGTTAGACGGAGAAAAAGTCACTTTTGGGGAAGCAACAGGCTTGTGTCAGCATTTGATTTAACTTAACAAGTTTACAGCATCTCGTTTGAATGAACACTCCAAGTGCTTTTACACGCATGACGAAGAAGTGAATGGTATAATTTTTCGGTTCATTGCTGATTATCATTCTTAAAAATCTATACACTTGCTGTTAGTTAGCTTTAGGAAACTTCTGACTATTACATAAAAGATTTGGTGGCGAGGGGGTTGCAAGCTCCACTTATTACATGCATAATCGAAAAATATCTTCTAAATACGAACATCTTAAAAATATTGGGACTTTTGCGTTGAGAAAGTTGTTTTTTTTTAAAAAAAAACCTTTGTGTAGTATACTATTGACAATACTATACTACACTACAGTTTACTGTACTATAGTCAATACTATACTACGCTATAGTATACTATGCTATAGATAATACTATAGTCAATACTATGCTATATACATAATACTATAGGGAATACTATACTATACTACATTATGCTATACTATAGATAATGCTATAGGAAATACTATACCATACTATCGTATACTATGCTATACTATAGTATACTATGCTATTGGAAATACTATACTATATTATAGCATAGTATATATAGACAATACTATACTATACTATAGACAATACCATAACGCACGTTTATATGCTTCCTCTCTATCATTTGTTTTAGACTAACTACTTTCACATTCTCTTGGAAGAGTGACTATGAATATATCAGATATGCAATGTAATTGCCGTGGTTCTTTGTATTTTGTATCTGAATATGGTGTCCGATGAGAAAGTCTTAAGAATTAGACTCCATCTACACACATGATCATCACATTATTTATCTTATTTATACCTGCTAAATACCACTTATTTTATAGCTATAATTACTAGTCTTTAAACATGATATCATCCTATTAACAATGCAAAGGAGAGAAATTGGCTACTTTCGGGATGATCACAGGCAAGCAGTATACATTAGCAGTTAAATTTGGAGGTTAAATCATAAAAGGGACCGTTTGACATGCATATGCGCCTCGCTATTATGGCTTTGTAACTCAATAGCTATTGATGTATCATAAACCTCGAGACGTGACGCAGCAATTGATGAGACCGCAAGCAAGGCGTGTAACCCCTTGAGTGTAAACCTTGCAAGCTAAACCATAACGGATGTCACACCCACGCACAATACTGACAGTAGGAACTGACACAAATCCCTGTCGGTTATCTAAAGCAACATACATGTAAATACGAAGCACAGTAGAACCCTTTCCACAACCGAACTAATAAGGAGATGAAAGTATTTGGATAACAGGACAATCAGTTTTCTGATATTAACCTTTAGCGCTCCGTTGGCTCCACTGCGGAAACGTTATAAGATAATGTGATTTAAATCAAAATCAACAGATTTTACAATTTATATTGTATCCAATGATTCTAAATCTTTTTGACTGCTAAATCCAATATAATTCGCAACGTGAATAAATCTGTTGAATTATAGTTAGGAGCATAACTGATCACTAGACTGCTGGATTTTATGCATTCATAACAAAAATGGATAAGTCCAATTTAAAATAGTCCCACGCGATGGGATGATGTGGAAAGACACGTCCTCGTCATTGCTTGCAGTCCCAATTTCAGTTTATGAAATATAAAGTTTATGAAATCGTGAATTTTTTAAATATTATTCAAACAAATCAAGTTTTCTCAAATCTTTATAGATGACTACATTCCTTGATCATTGTGCTACACCCTCTAGTTTCCAAGATATTTGACACATTCATTTCTCTAGATATGGATCGTTACAGATCAAAAAAATACGTGTTAAATATTTATCAACAAACTATATCCTTTATACATTTTATTAAAATCAACACGTTACACTTGGGTGATAACCCTTAACTGTTAAATCTACAAAATGAGTCGTTTAAATTTTCATTACGGACACAGATAAAAAATTAAAAAATAACTATTTAAAAAAAATTATTTACACATTAGCTAGCAAACTAATCCTTCCAACGTCTCAAAAAAATTCAATCTGTTTGGTCCACATTGGTAAAAGTTATTTGTTCTTAAAGGGGGTACGAATAATTTTTGATTGTTTCTAACTTATTTTTCCACTGAAAGCTTCTAGAAATATTTTTTCTTCGTTCTTAGTTTTATAAACATTTAAGACTGCATAAAAATTTTTACCGCTTACGTGCATACAACCAATTAGAGAAGACTTGGAATGCGAGCAAGCTAAATCAAGGATAAGTTCGGTTCTCGGATTACGAAGTCGACAATGTATTGCCTGTATGAGTGTCATACTCATACAACTAATACGGACTACACGTAATGATGGGTAATTAAGCCTCGTAAGACCAGTGGAGCGTACAATTGGCTTAAAATTTTCCTGCTTGTTTCAAGCCGCTTGATCCGTTTGATACTCGAGACGCGTCAGCCCGGAAAAAAGACCGAGTAGCACGATTACGTCACCCAGCTTGAGCTCACAATACTTAAAGACCCATCACTATCTATGCTTGAGTCAGCTTCGTCGGCGGACGGTTTATAATTGCATAGCAATTTGGCCACTATTGAACCGCGTAACTATACACGACACGAACGCTACCAATTGCCAGTTCAGCACGAAACTCAGCGTACAGCGCGTGTGCAAAATGATTATGTCATATTATTATTTGATCCTATAGTTCTATTTAGTTTTAAGTTAAGTCATAACTAGACTACGGATGTTTATACAATTTGCAATTTTTGTAGTCGAATTGTGAGAAACTCGATTCAAATAAAATCGTATTTTCGATTGTATTTTCAAATAAAATTAGAATCGTATTAAATTTTGTAATGTTTTATATTCTGGTATTATTGAAAATTTTTAAAAGTCATGATTGCATAAAGTTTCGCAGTCTAGTCATAGCTGTTTAAGGGACTGATGTAAAGGTTGGGATACATTTTGTCTTTTAGTATAACTTTTAGTATAGGTGCCAGCTACGTTTTCGCTGCGGAAAGTGTAATGATAGCGTTAATGGGTAAAAAGTTATAGCCAATTTACTGAAATCCATGTTTTCGGCAAAACAAAGTTTTCTATACAAGTTGGAACACCCCGTTTCTGAATAGTAAGTGTTGAAATGTAGTAAAAACTTAATATAAAAAATTAAAATATTTATTAAAAAACTAAAAATAATATCCGTAATAAATGAAATATTCAACAAATTATATTAAATATTTAATTTAATATTGTATTTATTAAATATTTAATTTTATATTATATTAAATATTTAAGCCAGCAGGGTTGAAAAATTTTCAGTTGAAAATGAATCAATAAGAAACGCAATGAAACTTCCTAGAACATACATATTTTTAACCTTTGCTTGGCACAGCTACTCTGAACGCGACTTGTTGCTTCTAATGCTCATGAAAAGTTCGTTTATGAACATAAAAAAAGTTGACAACCACGACATTGGTGTTTCGAGTGGGTTAATGTGGAAAAAATGCACTGTCCCAACTTACTCGGTGGTCCAACCTTCACGACACTCTCTTATATATATGCACATAGTAATACATATGTAGATGTGAATGTTTTGTAGATTCGTGCCCCAAGGTTCTGGAGTTCAAATCTCACATGAGATAATATTTGTATTTACCTTTTTTCATTTCTTTTCTTATTTTTATACATTCATTTCTAAATCTTTGTGTTTTCTGACTTACTTATTATGTTATTAGACTGCGGATTTTATGCATTTATGATAAAAATCCGTGGATGTAATTTAAAACAGTAAAAACATTAAGACAATTTAAGAACGTCCATAAGTTATTCTGGATTTATTAAAATTGTTGAAAATAGAAAGAAAATTTTATATGGCTTCTGTGGCTTGTACTTGATGAAGACAATTTTTATTTTGCATACAGATCCGCAGTCTACTTATTATACAGGGTGTAGCCGAACGGGTGGTACTCCCGGAGAGGGGATGATTCTACATGCAAAAATAAGTCGTAACATAGGAATAACATTTTTCCGTGTGACGTTTCGTTTTCGAGAAAATCGATTTTAAAGATCCGTCGGGTTCGCGAGCTTTAGTTAGTAATACTGATTCAGTATACGCTGGAAGTAGAATTAGTTATTCATGATCAGACGCGTCGGACAATTCCTATCAATAGCACACGTGTATTTGTGCTGGCTTTTCGAAATCGATTGTCTCGAAAATGAGGCGTCCAGCAAACGACGTATTTTTACATGTAGAATTATCCCCTGCCCTGTTCTATAACCCGTCCGGCCACAGCCTGTATACAGAGAAATCCAAAAATCATATACAGGGTGAATCACGAACCGTGATCAGTACGATCACGATATACTAGAGATTACTCTGTTATTAGCTGTCCGATCGAAAATGTTTTCATCACATATATATGGACACAAAAAAGCAATTATTTGCAATCATTTTTGAAATTATTTTTACAATTTTTTAATGTTATGATACGTTTCCAAATTCGCCTTGAAATCCTCTAACAAATAGGCGTAAAAAAAATGATAGGAGTGTTTGAAAAAATTGAAGTTGATTTTGAAATATCATAAAAAAGGAGTTGGCGAAAAATTTTCTATAATCACGTGAAATCTCTCTTGAAACCACGCTATATATGATAAAGATATTTTCGATCGGACTACTAACAACAGAGTAATCTCTACTGATCACAATTCTTGATTCACCCTGTATTACATATCTTTGTAAAAAATGAGCGTTGACTAAAAAACTCGGACTCGTGTCTGCTTATTTTATCTCTAAAATTAGCACAAAAAGTTTCACATATTATACTATACTATGGGAAATATGTATTATAAAATTTTTAGTTGAAAACGAATCAATAAGAAGATTCATCGTTTTAGGTGGATTGAATCCACAACAGAGTCTACAAAGGAAATTATTCATTCTTTTATCCTATTTAATTGTTTGTTTCTAAAAACATTCTTTGTGAAGCTCAACTATTGCTTGTATTTTACAAGCTTCGAAAAATGATTGTTTCTCTGTAAATTGAATTTCCTGAGTTCTCAGGAACTCTAAAATTTGGGCGGAGCAAGCGAACAAAGGCTGCGGTTTACGACGATTCAGGTAGGCGCGCTACTCGGTCAACCACTCTACTCTAGTAGACTCGGGAAACCCAAATTCCCTTTGTAGTATAAACGATATTAATGAAGTCCCGCAATATTGTAATCGGTGAAAAGAAATTCTTCACGTCCTTTGGATGAGAATTTTTGTCATACTCCCCTACCTCTATTCTTCCGTTACTTGTTAAGTGCTTTATATCGCCATGTCCACTTTTTATAGAAAGAAAAAGCAGCAAAAATGTTTGGACAGATGTTTTAGAAAGTTTTAGTTTTTAAAATATCGATTTTATATATATATTTTTTTACCGTTTCTTTAGGTATAAATAGTGATGGGCATTCAATACTCTGTCTTGCAAGTTTTCAAACAAATCAATCACTACAAGATTTTGTTTCATTACAACATTTATTCGAATTCAGAAATTCTTGAAGCTCTTAGAAGTTTTCAAGACTTTCGAAAGACTCAAATTTAGTCGATGTGATACCTCCTCTTCGACTTGAATGTCCCTGAATTTTGTTGTCAAGCTCACCATTTTGAACAACATTTCGCTTTAAAGTTTTCGACGGTCGGCTTTACGTGTAAATGCATGGATTAGGTCTGGATTAGATTTGGATTTCAAGACTTTTAAGATCTTCAAGAGTTCTAAGCTTCGAATTATGTTGGTAGTGATTCTAATTTATCGTCATAAACATTGGATCGGGGCGATTTTTTTCGATCCCATCACTAGGTATAAGTGTTGTAGAATATGCGTGCAGAAGGATTTGTTTGAACTCGTAAAATTAACATAGTCATAGGCGGTCACAGGATGCAACGAGCATAGCGAGATATCGATAGTGGAATCTTTAAACACGCTTTCTCGTATCCACTTTTTCGAAACTATTGTCACGATGTTATCAATAAGTTCTAATTGATTAATTGACTTGAAATTTTCAGAGGATCTTCAGCACCGACTTTATTATCGTACGACCCAAAATTTTTCTTTTTTTTTTTGTGAAAAAGAAAGAAGAATATAAAAAAAATCTTATATGACTTTACAATACCGCCATTTTGTAAATAATCAAGATGTTTATTTTCTTTCGGTTCTGGCCATAACTAAAGACATTCATACTGATGAATAGACAACTTCATTCGTTCTTTCGTATCTGCAGAAAGACTCTAATTATGGCAACCGTTGACCAATGTTTTCCAAAACATGTTCTATAAAAAAATGTATAACTCGCGTAAAATATTATTTGTTTTTACTGAAAAAATCTCAGGTGTACTTCAAATATCAATGAATATGTATACAAACTCCCAAAACGAAAGGTCCGGTAGTTTTATTTTTACCAGTTGCCAATCTCGATCTAAATCGGGGGTTGATACCCGCATGTATAGTTTTGTTTTAAATCTCTAAAAATTCGTGTAAAATCTGCCTCGAGAATCAGAATACCACGTTAACCCCTTGTCGTATCATTTTCTTTACAGTTACTGTTTTTAAAACGTCTTTATCCCGAAAAATATTGTAGAAGAGAAAAGAAAATTTATATTTTTTATATGGCTACATTTATTTTATTGCTTAAATATTGAGTATACAAACGAATTAAATTTTATTTCAATTAAAAAGGCGTGACATTCCTATTTGATCGACTTTGTCCAAAATCTTCATGATACAGAAAAAAATACAGAAAGGGGTTAACCTACCCTCTCGTGTGCAATGCAAAAAGTAAGACATAAATACCAATCTGCGAAATGTTTACACAACGCACTTTAAAATGTATATATGTATTATACATTATTTTTTTATAAATGGCGCCCCTATTACTTTCTCATGTAATTCGTAGCAATTACAATTTTTTCAAAATCATTTTTGCATGTCATTTGGTAAATCAATTCTTCTAATTGCTTAAAAGAATTCAGGTCGTATATAAAAAGTTATACTGTTTGAAAATGCGTTCAAATACTTTCGTTGCTAGCTGTATATTATTTATAGTTTATTGTGGGCGAAAGAATTGTTAGTACAAGATAATCTGATGTATTGTAAACAGAGATTTCTCGTGGAGTTGGGAATAATTAATCGATTAGATCGAGGCTTATTCTACCGTGTACCGAAGTTTGGTCTGGTTCTAGGTTTATTCTACACTAGCGATTATACAAAGGTTTCCCCTACCTCTAAATTAGATTTGGTGGTCGCAAATTTGGTTTATAAGCCAATACGCGTTGGATGGGCAAGGTTGTCAAACAGGATATATTGAAGGGCATTTCCCTGGTCAAGCACACATCGACGCCGCAAACTCTAACAGATTTGCACGCATCGCTCCTTTGATACGTTAACATCTTTTAAGTTCTACAAATATATTAGGATGGAGAGAAAGTTCTGTCTTATTTTAAAGAAAACATTTGAATCAATTTATAAAAATAGATGTTAAATACTATTGACAATGATATAATTTCCATATAATTTAATATAATTAATTATATTAAATTTAATTATATTGTATATAATTAATACATACAATTAATAAGTTATAATTAGATATATATGCATATGAATATTGGCATTTTCAATTTTTTCAATTTTCCAATAATTTTGAATTTCATCTAATTAATTTCTTTATAAGTGCATGAAGATCCGCGGTCTATTTATAACTTATCTAGATTTTCAAGTGTTAAATTTTCGTTACAGGCAGAGATGCAAAATTTTGAGATCATGACCCTTACTTTTTTCTTCGCAATTGCGACCAATAGTAATTTTTTAAAAAATTATTTACACATTAGCTAGTAAGCTAATCCGTATAACGTATTTAAAAAATCCAAGCTGTTTGTTTCCACATTTTAAAAATTTATTCGTTTTCAAACAAAGTAATGGCAATGTAATGTTTATTAAAAGAACTTCTTATCCTTTCCAAATATTTTTAACTGTGCGAATACGATTCTTTTTGAAGATAATACTTTTTTAGTAGACATAGCTTATATTTAATCGATAAAGAGAAATGGTTAAAAGTCTACTGCAATTTTCTTTGAAGCTAGACATTCATTTACAGTCAATCCATTGTGACAACGGTTTTACGCTTAATTGTGATCTATAAAGTGAACATCTAAGAGATAATTGCTTCTTTCAGTACTTCTTAAGGAAATGAGGAAAGCTTTCGCATCGCTGTGTCACCCCTCAAAGAAACTGTTTTAAAGCCGATCACTCTAATCCGTAAAACAGTAATGCTGTGGTATTTTTATAAAATATTCTCGTAGCTTTTGGAACATGTAACATCCGTACAATAGTAAGTATAAATAAAATATGTATAAGATGCTTTTTAAAAATTATATTCTTCCTTTAATATAAGACTCGCACTTAGAAATAGATTACCTGTTTTGGTGGAGCAAACAACATTGTTGTCTTAATCGTCATCTAAGAATCTACTCCATATGGAAAATAAAATGATATATTCAACATCTGAAACTAATGTAAATGTTCCCTCTACAAGTCATTTAGTGGTGCAGTTTTTTTAAAACATTTAGAAATAAATAAACTAAGAATGAAGTATAAAAAAGTATACCACTATACTATACACTGGGAATAATATTGGTATTCATACTGTTACAATTGACTAGCATCAAGTTAACAATTATATTTCACAGTTAATGCATAGTATGTCAGACCATTCGCAATTGATGAAGGTGTAGAATTTTGTACAATGAAACGATGTAATCAATTAACCATTACGCAGCAAATTAACTCTTGCGGCGTGTCACAGTGTTGGGAATGGATCGCGTTCTCTTTATCTTCGGTTTCCATCCAATCACGTTAAGCACAGAGCGAAACACGACATCGACATCACGGCAGTTTCATGCACACCAGTTTTCCTCGTGAACCAGCAAATGAAGCAATCCGTGAGAAATGCCGTAAGGAACATTACTGAGCCGCGTCGCGTCGCGTCGCGTCGCCGCCTTCACATCCAACTTCGAACGAGTCCCGTCTTCATTTCCGCCCTTGTGTCTTTGTCTAAGTGACGGGGCTGTTCCTAAGTATGTCCCGTAGAAAGTTGCATGGAACACAGGGGGGCAACGAGACCCCTTGGGAGGCTGAAAGAAGAAGCAATTGCTCTCCGCGCGAAGGACTCGCGTTTCATTTTAGCCATTGCAGTGCACTGCCATGGGCTGCTGTAGGGGAGAGAAACTCGGACGTACCCAGAAGAGGTTATTACCCGTTACGAGGCGTTGCGAACGTAAGATGTAGCGGCGGCTCGGAATGCCACGAATAATGAAAGAAATGTCGACAACAGGAAGAAAAAGATCACAAGGAAAGAAGAAAGAAATCTGTCCATGTTGCTGCCAACGTCTCCATTACATAAAATATTCCCCGACTCACAACATCGACAAACTTTTTCGTTGGTCCAATTGATATACAGGCAGTTCCCTTAGCATCGGACGCTTAAGATTTTTCTTAAATGAATACGACAAAATAATGTTTCCGTCTTTGTATTCAATTTTATTTATGAGTTAACAATGTTAGTAATCCAAATAAAGGAACAATATAATCAACGTTGTAATAATGGTTAACTTAAATAAACGTTAAACTTTACGTGGCAGTTAACACCGGACACGGTGGAACTTACTAACTTACGGGGGTAGACTCGTTTCTAGGATTGCAAGGGTGCGAGATGCGCCTTCTCAATTCTCGATGATGCAAAGATGGGGCTTTTCGGTAGTCAAAAGCGTTAGGTGAAAGATCAATTTAGGCCGCAATCGCCCTAAAAAGTCCTATGTTTACGTTTACGAGGCGTAATTTGCATTAATCGGAAGCATAAAGCTGCACATGTAGCTATTTTCATAAAGCTACGACAGCTACATGCTGCCGAATAATGCAACTTACGCCTCGTAAACGTAGAAAAAAATACCACGTGTTTAAAAACGGACTGAAAAGTATAATATAATTTTTCCTAGTCCCATACAGATTCCTAACCTCGTACGGATAGTCCTGAAAATTTGTGATTGTAAATTTTGAATAGCTATGAAAATACTTGTAAGATTTAAAACAAAAAACATAGAGCGCAAGATGCATTAATTATCTACTTCATACGCCCCACGTTTTTCGTTTTACATCTTACAAGTATTTTCATAGCTATTCAAAATTCACAATCACAAATATGAGGGATTATCTGTATGGGGCTAGGAAAAATGATTTTATACTTTTTAGTCCGTCTTAAAAACGTGGTATTTTTTAAAAATTTATTTTTATTTAAATCATTATATTTGCTTTTTAATATTCAAATATTTTTTATCTCCTAAACGCAGTGTTCAAAAAATTTTTTTTTAATATTGCATTGTCATCCGGTTCTAAACTATGTTTAAAGTTTCAAGTCTCTAGCTCAACGAGAAGTTAGTTTACAAGATCTGTACCGAAAAGACAGACAGACAGACAAACAAGAAAGCGAGCTAATAAAAACGTGGTAATAAAATAGGACTTTTAATAGGGTGCCCTTTGTTTAGTTGTCCGCCTGATCTGTATTTTTTGTTGAGAGTCGTCGTACCATCGACCAGGCGCCGTACGCCTAGTTTATTTCTTGTGGCTCCACTGAAGCGCTACATATCGTCGACGGTTTATGTTACGTCTTCGAGTGTCGCCTTGTCGTCGCTCCTGCGCCAAAATTCGAACCTTGTATATTTTCCCGGGTCCACTTGTAGGCAGTTCCTCGAAGACGTTTATCCTGCGACTCGCCCCTTTTTTCGTAGATACTCCCACCCTGTGAAAATGGTAAATGAGAGGACAGGAACGCCGTTTCCTGATTGTTATACTGCGTGCGTTTGAACAAGATTCATTCCGGCTGTCGACCTAGCAACTCATTCTAATAAAGTATGGTTTCATCATACTGTAAATTTAGTTCTTCCCTATACCAGAGAAGTGGTCTTTCGAGTTCCAATAAATTAGTTCCAATAATAAACACGTGCAAGTTACAAGGAGCTCGAGCGATTTGCTGATCGAGCACGAGCAGTCTTAACAGTGGCTACTGAAAAACTCCATCTTCAAAACTCCATCTGTATTGTTAAGAAAATTAGAAGGCGCGTCCCAACTGGTGGGACTAATTCGAAGTAACCGTTCAAACAGCCCGCCTATATTTGATCAGATAGTCAGGATAGTGGACAGACGGGGTTAGCAGGTCCTCATGCTCTGGTGGTTTCCTATTTTCGTGCGCGGGACCCTGATTCTAGTTTCTCTTTCCCGAAAAGTGAAAACGACACTTGGGAGTCACCCACTTTGCCGAAGTTACCAACC
This sequence comes from Lasioglossum morio, assembly GCA_916610235.2. Classification (NCBI taxonomy): domain Eukaryota; kingdom Metazoa; phylum Arthropoda; class Insecta; order Hymenoptera; family Halictidae; genus Lasioglossum; species Lasioglossum morio. Next base: position 5,506,486 of record OU744333.1, read on the forward strand.
AGCTTTGCCTCAGTTCGCATCATCAGACTCATCGGGGCTCCTTATGTGAGTTTTGTCTTCTGCGACCTTGTCCCACCGCGCTGCAAACCCCCGACTCTCCTCCCCTATTTCTTGCAGAGATTAGTTCCCAGGGAGTCACCACCTCCCTATCTTGATCGTAACGTCTCCAGAGGCACTCGACCCCCTTGCGGATCCGTTACTGTTGTATCATGAGTTGTCTCTCCTTTATCGTCGCTTAGAGCGACTGCTTGACTCACTCCCTACTCATATGGGGAATTTTTCCCGGAGGGGAGACACCGTGCTTTCAAGTGCGTGTTGGGTGTACCCTTACAAGTACGGTTCACATTTTAATGCTCGTGACACGTCTACATGGCTCGGTTACAACTGATGAATGGACACGGTCATATATTACACGGTTACATGTATATGATAAGAATTAAATTCAGATTATTTCCACTTACTTACAGAGACAAGGAAAACTCTATTTCCAGAAATATTTTTTATTTGTATTTGAAAGTACAATATTTTATCGATAATTGTCCCCAAGACGGGTCTACCCAGGGACCATTATCCGCCAGGGATACTATTCTTTGACTTTTCAAGTGTATACTAATCCAATAATAAGACTTCTTTATCATCATAAAAATCCCCGCAACTCTTTGTCACATGTGTAACATACCACTCTCTATAGAACATATACTTCTCGAATGCCCAGCCTTCCAGACACAAAGACAAGCCCTGAACACCCCAACAAGCCTGAGTGAATGCCTCAACGACCAAAAGACAATTGCAAATGTTCCTATACAAAAATGTAGACCTATACTACAAAATTTAATTATACTTACACTCATGTATTATTGCGGTAACAAAACATTGTACTTATAATTATATACCAAAGTGGTCGCTAATGACCTTGATCTTAATGTGACCTTTATAAATAAACAATATAAAAAAAGACTTCTTTATTTTTCGTTACCTATTATATGGGACTTTGAACAACATATTTGTGGTACTGTTCTAATAAACGCGATACCAATTATGATATATATATATATATATATATATATATATATATATATACATATATATATCTTTATTTCGTTCCCCTTGAGGTTACAAATCCAAAAACCACTCCTCCTTACACTTCGCCGCACATACACATTTAACCTTACATCTATCTTACATACTAACTTAAACCTAAGCTTAACCTTAAACTTACACTTAAACTTAACCTAGATCTTAAATGTATAAAGAGAGAGAGAGAGATAGATTACGCTTCTACGCCGTCTATATCACCTCATATCCCACCGCATCTTCCATCCCCTTTCCTCCCTTCTCGTTCGTTACCCCGATAACAATTATGATATAATTCCAATTGTATGTACTTGTGTAATGAACGATTAATGTTTTCGACGCAGAGACGGTCAGCGTATTGGGAAGAAAGAGACGCTGAGAGTCGCGACGCGCCAGCACAGTTCAAAGAACTTCCCATACGCTGTTCTTATTTGTTGTTCCGTCGCGCAGGAATTGTACACGTGGGTTTCCTCCGGACGGTATTTATGGTGCGTTCATGACTAAAAATCTTCTTCGAGGATTAAGTCAACTATTTTCATTTGGCGAACATTCGAGGAATCTGCCTAACGGTTAGTTTTTTATATATTCTCAAAAATACAAGCGCCATATATTTAATCCTTCCGAAGGACTACCCGCGACTGCGTTAAGTAGGGTTTCAAATTACCGAGACCCGTCGTCGATCGAGTTAGGTACCCCACTCCTCTTCCGTTTCTCTTAAACTTTTTTGTTTATCGACTTTTTATACAGCTATAGCTTTTCAACGGTAGGCTTTAGGAAAACTCTGAGACCACCTTGGCGATTGGAAATTTAATTACGTTAATAACCAACCAGGATTTGTTATTGCACGTGGACTAAGTCGCGGGTACAGCTAGTCAATCATATATTTATGTTTTAATTTGTGGTATGTACATGAATGGGTATAGAACTTATTCTACATCCGTATGTGCTCTAGAATTTCACGATCTTTAAGTTGACGTATGTGAGTCAGAGCAATTTGTTAGCGTGTGTTAGCAGTGACGCAATTAATAGGGAGTTTCGGGAAGGCCTCCCGAAGAAATGTTTGGTTTCTTGGCATATTTATGGCGCGAGTGGTCGCGAAGCAGGTAAACAACCCCAATGCCATACGACACAATAAACTGAGGACCGCGTAGGGTTCCTCAGGTATCAGTGCCGAACTAATGACTGTGTATTCAAAGCAAGACCTTTAGAAAAGGCAATCGACCCGACGTCGTATTGCTAAATAATAACAAGAACACATGTTTCTGATGGATCTGGCCACGTAGTGGGGAAGGCTATGCCTTTGGTAAGAGGACTGTGAGAAACCGCACGGCACTTACCCCAGAACCGATAAACAGAAAAGACCTCGTTTCTAACAAATTGGACTATAGAAACTTGAAACTGAAGTGTTTAGATGTAGGAAGAACTTATTTTTGTCTGACGTTTCTAACCTAAGTTTGGTCCACCGACTTTCGGAACATGTCGGATCGTGGAAATTGCGGAAATAAATTCATATGGGGTGAGGTAAAAAGAACGGACACCGTGATGCAATATTAGAGGTAGGTGAAAGGGAACGATGGAAAGTAGGACGTTGCTGTGGAATATACGTCGACCGTACAGCTTGCAGACAGTTTTTAAAATACCATGCCCCACAGAGGAAACACGAAATTGCTGTAATATACTCGCGTAAGTTAACCGATACAGTTGCAAGCCTCGTATGCTGCATTATGGAGACCTAGGCTCGTAGATTCTTGAGGTGCATGGAAAGTTGTCAGAATAGGAAATTGTCCCTCACAAGTTCATAAAATGTTTAACGTGAATGGATGGTCTTAACAAAGTTGTTATTCTAACGAACGAACATAACGAAACTTTGGGAGGAAGTTGTTCTCACACCGAATGGTTGACGCATACTTTCTCTCTGGCATCGTTCATATTGAAGGAGTGTCCTCGAACTTGGCTGAGCAACATAGTTGGTCGAATATCTTGAGAATATGTCGCACAGCGGTAAAAGTTTCGATTTTAGGCGGACAAAATCAGTTTCGAATAATTTATATTCTTTCGATTGATAGTTACTAGACAGCGGATTTGATGCATTTGTAACAAGAATGAGTAGGTGTAATTTAAAACAGTAAAAACGTTTTTGTTATTATAGAATTGAACTTACAAATTGTAACCAAATAATCTTTCCTCTTAAATTTTTATATTTCTTGCTTGCAGAAGGTAACGAGTGAGAAAATAAAAAAATTATTAACAAAGTTCCTTTTTGAAACTAGATTGAAGAATAATGTAATACATTTTTAAACTACACTGAACTTTTAAAGAATAGTTTTAGAAACTCGCATCTTTATATTATTTGAAATGTTTCTCGAGATAATTTAAATGATACGTCGAGGAAACGCGAATATATTTTGTCAAGCATTGTCTTGTCAAATGTAATAAGTAGTTTTTCATCTGTCCTATCGATTGTCAACGCGAAAAAATGTTCTTCTTTTAAAAAAGACGAAGGATAAATATTAAGCTGAGTTAACAGAGAATAATGGAAGCAAGTTTTCTCTTACAAAAAACGTTTACAATAATGTGTGCAACTGCAGAAGTTTGTTTCAATTACAATTTTTTTTTATTGGATACATCTTCGAGATTAGTAGAATGAGTTCGAGAGAATTAGAACCAGTAGAATGCAATGAAATTAATAAATACTGATATAAAACACTTCAGTTATCGAAAATGTCAGTAAATTTTTTACTGAGAATCACTGCGCGGAGATATCGTTAGGGATGAATCCCACCACTGGAGAATTCGTTCAGCAAACATATTAATTGCTACGACGTCACTTCACGGTTATGAATATACATTAATTGTTATTGAGAAACGAACTCAGGACGCTGCCTTTAAATATGCACTAACAAAATGATTTCCAAGACTCGTACAAAGTTTTCTTTAAAACTGGAACACTAGGAACGATATTTTGGTAAATGCAACGACTTTCATACACCATATTGTACTCAGAGAGCAGACATTCTACGTACAAGTTGCAGTCAGCTGTTCTCCGGATGCAAGTACTTAATTGCACCACTGATAAAGTCCACGTCAAGGACACAGAATACCTTTGCAAAAACAAGATTAATTGCGATCCGTCCACGCAATTTATCACCCGTCTGTATTCGACTGCATGCGCAATTCTCTGCACAAAACGATCAAACTTTAGATACGTCATCTCTTATCACCAGTCCCATCCTTGTTAACTTCTTATGCCAGAATAATATTCAGTCTTACCTATTCTGTAGAACATCATCCAAAAAACCATTTACAACACGTACACGTAAACTTTCTTAAAAGTACACGTGTAGAAACATGTGAGCATATGTACTTATTGAAGGAGTACCCCTGGTGTGTCGGACGCTTAAAGTTCTCCCGAAATGAATACGACAAAATAATGTTTACGTCTTTGCATTCTACATCATTTCTAAGTTTACAATATTAGAAATCCAAATAAAGGAACAAAATAATCAACGTAATATTGGGTTGTGTAATAAATTCTTGTTTTCTGTATTTTATTTATTTTCTGCAATTGTGTGTTTTGTTAGGTAAAGTATATATATGCATTCTCAAATCTTTTTCTTGCTGTACAAACCTATCTGCTGCAATTTTACGAATTCATGAATTTGAATCAATTCTCAGACTTTTTCAATGGAAGTTCCAGGAGGCAAAAAAATTCATTTTCGATATCTGCTCGACATCTCACTCAAGTTGTGTGGCACCCAAGCTCCAAGTTTTTGTGTAAACTCTGTACTCAAAGGAGATGTCGTAAATGAATTTTTTTGCCTCTCGGAACTTCCATTCAAATAGCCTGAAAAATTATTAAAATTAATTAATTCGAAAAATTGCAACAGATAGGTTTGTAGACAAGAAAAAGACTTGAAATATACTAAAGAAATATACTTTAACTAACAAAACACAAAATTGATTTGTTTGTTCATTAAGTATATATTTCGAATATAATTAATGAGCGGTAACTCAGCAAGTTGCCAGTGTACAGGTGTTGTTGCAGTAATAACAGAAGTAATAATAAAAATAAGAATGTCAAGAGAAAGCTGCCAGTTTTATTTGCGATGTCGGAATTTAAGTTTGCCGAATGGTTGAAGCTTCAAGAACTAAAAGAGGCACTTGTATTCGTATTCCATTGCTAGCGTACAGCTTTAGTTATTGAATTACTCTGTTAGGCTGTGTACTTTGTTGGCAAGTTTGTTTCAAAACATTCCTATTTCGCCTTAAACTTTTCTGGACGTGATCTGAAATAATTAGAGCATTTGTTAATGTTACGTGGTGTATTATGTAGTACTTTTCTTCGAATTGCAACAACAAATATGAAATATCACACAATGAAGGTCGACACGTCATGAAGATGATAGATCTGATATACAAGAATTAAACAGAATAAGCTAGAATATACAAGGATATGTTTGAATATGTTAGAATATACAAGAACATACTAGAATATACTAGAATATACTAGAATATACTAGGATATACTGAAATATACTAGAATATACAAAAACATTCTAGAATATACAAGAACATACTAGAATATACTAGAATATACTAGGATATACTGAAATATACTAGAATATACTAAATTATACTAGAATATAGTAGAATATAGTAGAATTTTCTATAATGCACAAGAATATACTAGAATATAGTAAAATTTTCTATAATGCACAAAATATACTAGAATCTGCTAGAATATACTAGAATATGTTAGAATTTGGTACAGTAATATTAGAAGTTGATAATAAGTATCTTTCCAATAACAAAATGATCTGCACTTTTGCCAATAAAAAGTTGTAAAATGAAACTTGTGTCATCTTAATCAATAGGAAGACAAAAGTGATCGAACAAAAACATTTTCTGACAATGGAATAAGAGAGAGAATAATTTATCTCTTTATACTTCATTGGTTTTTAATAGAAATTATGGAAGCTAATAATTTTAATGTGATTTATTTTAAGTTAGGTACTTGATAAGTTACCAGGAGACATTGCGTTCGAAGAACAGAAGATAAATTTTCACGTGAAGTATAAAGAGATGAATTATATTCTCTTATTCCATTGTCTGAAAATGTTTTTGTCCGATCACTTTTGTCTTCCTATTGATTAAGATGACAGAAGTTTCGTTTTACAACTTTTCATTGGCAAAAGTGCAGATCATTGTGTTATTGGAAAGGTACTTATTATCAACTTCTAATATACCTACCCATTTCTAAGATATTCTAGTATATTCTTGTATATTTTTGTGTATTCTAATGTATTGTAGTATATTATAAAATATTCTAGCCTATTCTAGTATACTAGTGCCTCGTTTTTGACAAAATTGAGTTTGTAGATCCGTCACGTCGGGTTTGTGTGTTTCAATATACGCTGGAAGTAGAATTGGTCGGCCATTGGTCAGACGCGTCAGACGATTCCTGTCTAATAGCACACACATTCCCTACATATTCAAATGTGATTTTCTCGAAAATAAGGCGTCAAACAAAGTATTGTTAAACTTTTTCTCGACTTGATTTCCTATATACATAGAAGTGCTATCTGTCCACTTGTACCATGATTTCAGAAACAGTCAGTATGTGAAATATTAATTTCTCATAAAATGCCCAGATATTAACGCGACGTGAAGATATGATAATTTTTTGTTGAAAATGCATTAAACCGGTAAATGTTATTGTTACAGAATTTTTATCTGTATTTCTGTATTAAATAATGGTATACATATAACGTTCAATTATAAATTATCAAAATTCTTTGTTTTCGCTATGATAAGAATAAAAAAGAATGCAGCTTACGTGATGTATGCGTAATAACTAGACTGTGGATGTTTATGCAATTTGCAATTTTGTAGATAAATTTTCAGAAGTCTCATAGATGTGGAATAAATTCGAATCTTACTAATTTCTGTTGTATCTATATTTCGCATTTTTGAATAATTTTGAAAGCTATAATTCCATAAAGATACGCAGTCTAATAATAAATTTTAACGATTATGCTGTGTATGGTAATTTTTCTGCCCGGGAAACTGGTACATAGCATCTATTTTTTCTCACTGTTTTAAAAAATAGAGGCAGCTTCAGTACCCCACGGTTTTGCTCTAACAGTATTACAGAATGGGGGTAACCTCTGGCGTGATACGGCGTCTTCGTAAAAGAAAGTATAATATTTAAGAGAGGATTTCATATAAAAATGCATTCGTCTATACTACGAATAATTGATAAATATCGCTTTAAAAGCATACACAAGCAACATGTAAGATTTCTTGAAAACGACGAAACAAAACAGGAGTAAAGATGCTGCAAATAAAAGTTCAAGTGAAATATTTGACAAGAAACGAACCTGTTTGTATAATGGTTAACGTTACACGTTTCAACAAAAAATAATGTTGGAAACAAACAAATGTTTTGTAATAATGAAATCAAAACGATATAACTACACAGTGGGTCTAAGTTGGCTTGATAATTCCAGTGATAAGATTTAAATTTATGCAACGCCTGCTGATCCTATAAGTTCGTTTTCTCATGCAAATCACGTAAGACGTTGCAAAAAGATATCTGTTTCGTGGATCTTTGCCAATAAACTAATTTCGACTTCGTTGGCTGCCCGTGGACCTGTGTTGTGTGTTAATTATCATTGAAATAGAACAGTCAGTTTTTCTTTTCAAGATAGAATTCTTATTTCAATGATCGTACTAAAATCTTTAAAGAAAATTGTGAAGTTAAGTATATCAATATATTATACATGTATGGAATACAGTAAGGAGCATAACTGTTTCCACACACATTGCATCAGAAGAACTTTTTTTTGAATGGACCGAACGAGTTCAAATTCTCTGTAAGCCTAGAAGAATTAGTTGAGTAAATGAAGTCTAATAAATAAGTTGAACAATATAATTGGTCGGAAATGTGATAAACAATAGTAAAAAATGATTTTTACAACTTCTTTAACTGGGCCAATAATGAAAATTTAAAAAATGTGTTTTGTACACTCGTATAACTTATATATGTTCTGAAAATTTGTTTGAAATTAGTCAATTAGTTTACGAATTAAAAACGATCAAAAGTACTAAACATGGCAGTTATAGGCCGAAAATCATGGAAAATTGCAATTTTTACCACTTTTGATTGTTTATAATTCGTAAACTAATTAACCAATTTCAATGAAATTTTCGGAACGTATATAATTTATAGGTGTTTACAAAACACATCTTTTAAATTTTCGTTATTCGGCCGGCTAAAAGAGTTGTAAAAATCAATTCAAACTATTATTTTTCACAATTACGACCAAATGCATTTTTTCAACATATTTATTAGAAGTCATTTACTAAACTATTATGATTCTTCTAGCCTTACCGAGAAATTGAAGTCGTTTGGTCCATTCATAAAAATGTTATTTTGATTTAAAGTGTGTGTGATCAGTTATGCTCCTAACTGTACGTTCTCTTTCTTCATCAAACCATCGATGTCCTTTCAACGAGACGTGACGATGTGGAATGACACGTCCTCGTCATTGCTTTCAGTTGCAATTTCAGCAACTAAACAAAAAAGCGCTATATTACAATTTTATTAATTGTGTTATCGAAATTGTTCATTGTTTACAAACAGAAAAATTAGTGCTAAATTTAAGAAAGAATTCATGTACTTTCAGACAAAAATCTCGGCGTTAAATGGGATCGCGGAAGTGCCACATTGCTCGCGTCTTGCTCCAAGAGAGTTGTTAGAAAAAATTTAGCGCTTTAGTGGTGCCACTTGGGCTGCAAAGACTGTTTCCCTCTGGGGATATACTTTTACCCTACCAGGAAACCGAGGATATTCCAAGGAACAGAGTCTCTGGTTACGCCTGTGACTGATAATGACAGTTGCACCGTCAAAAATGCTGTGTCGTCGCGGCGTACATTTTTTCTTCATAATTAGTGATCTTTGGTAACAGTCAGCTTCGAGTAGACTTACTTTAAAAAATCGTTATTGCTCCGAAACGGATAGACTTTTAAAATTTTTTTTTTTTAATAATGCATTGTCATCCAGTTCTGAGCCATATGTCCGATTTCAAGTCTCTAGCTCATCAGGAAGTTAGTTTAAAATCAATTCCAAAATTTGCCACCGAACAAACAAACAAGAAAGCGAGCTAATAAAAACGTGGTAAAAAAAAAGGTTAGCCCGTCGCAATGTGTACAGTAAACCACGAAAGTATTTGAACGCACTTTAAATCTGTATAATAACTTTTTTACAATTGTACCAAACGATATATGTCGTAAACAATTAGAAGCATTAGTTCACTAAATGATCCGCAAAAAAGATTTTCCAAAAATTACAATTTACCAGGTTACATACCGAAATAAGAAAAGCATTTTTTTAAACCTTTCATTTGGGCCCTCGAAATTTTAAAATATGAGTTTTGTAGTTCTTTGTTAGCTTTTCTTTTATTAAGTTATAAAACCCCACATTGGATTATTAAAAATTATGAAAAATTTCTTTTTACAACCTGTAGTAAACTAATTGCTCTAGCTTCCCAAAAATGTTCAAATCTTTTTTCAGAGCGTCCAAATATTAATTCGAATAATTGTATATGGTAAATACATATGTTTCTAATTACTTGCAAACATATTTTCTTGTGTCTAAAAATGATTACGTATCATGTCAATTTTTAAAGATTACGAAGAAACGAGAAAGTTTTGCAAGCGAAATTGGAGACCACAAAAAAGTAGGTACTAATGCCACAACATCGAACGAAAAATAACCAAATTTTTATATTAGAGGATTCAATACATTGTTTATTGTAAAGAACCAAGAAAGAACATTTTATAAAACTAAATCTAAAAACGGAAAAAACAAGAAGTGAAAATATAGTCTTCGGAATGTAACAAAAAACGCCAACCAAAGCCACTTGAAATTTTCATTTTTTATAAAATAAAATAGGTAAATCTTCATGAAGTAACGAAACTAATGAAAAGTCTTTATTTTAGCCTTGTAACGGATGCTTCGCTACGTTCGTCGATTGAGCAACTATCGAGTTTCGCATTCGACTTTCAATTATCCACTATAATATATCAAACAACATTCGAATATGCAAATACGAGACGGCAACAAAAAAATACAGAACATTTGTACGTCCCGTAGTTATCAAAAAAAAATTCGGGGACAGGCTGATGAAATTGAAATACAGAACTGTCCCCAAAAATACAGGACAGATGATCACCGTATTTATAGACATACTTTTGACAAACGTTAGACAATTCATCGGACATTTTCGAAGCGTTCGAACGTTTCTGTTGTTTCACAGTTTAGTCGGAATGTTTTGTTTTGTAAGCTTTTGTCGGCGCAGTTTTCGAACTGTAACATTTGAGGGCGTACTAACTTTTGCGATTAACTGTAGCTGCTCTACAAACGGGATTTCCCGTTTATTTTCGACAAAGTCACGCAAATCCCAAGCCGGATTGAGAAGCCATACGGCAGCCCGTCTAAAGGCAACGACGTACGATAAGTAGGGATCGTTTTTCTTCAGAACAGCTATCGGTATCTGTGTAGCTATTTCACAGCAGCGCGTGAGTGGAATCAATTGAAAGGTCGGGGTGGCAAAGCCGCGCTTCGACCAAGTAGAAGTTCCATTACGCCCCGAGAGATGCATAGCCCTCGTCGTTCACTTGGTTAACCCTACATCCGAGAAGCGCGTGCACGTGCTCCTGCTTCTGCTTGTAAGACGATCGACTAACTTCCGAGGAAACTCGGGAAGCTACGCGTGGGACAATTACTGACAATTAAGAGTGAGATGGACTGACCGATAATGATCTTGATGGTCCACAGACTGTATATACAGTCAGTCTCATAATGGAACGTTCCCGAAAACTACATTATGAAATTTATTCATTGAATCTTCTATTTTTAATCCCGGTACTTTCCAGAATCTCTCCGAAAAATATCGATAATTTTGAGAATCCCGATAATTTCGAGAATCTCGAACATTTTCGGGAATCTCAACATAATTATTATTATTATTATTTATTATAGACGGACTGAAGCCCTTTTACATAAATGTTTACAGTATCAAAGAAACAAAAAAAGAAAGAGAAAGATACAATATTGCTCGTGTAATAACAAAGAAGGGACATGCACATAAGAAAAACTTAATAATGGTACAATCGATATGGTATTATCATATAATCCTGCGTAGTTGCATTTGAAAATTTTGTAAAGAATCACTGAAAAAATCAATACGATTATATATAGAGCAAGATTTTGAGATTCTTGATTTTATTCTTGATTATAATTTATAATCGAGAATAAAAGATGTATTATTGCTCTCGACGCACTGGTTCGATCAATTTTTACTTAGAAGCAATTCTGCAATTTTTCAGATTCAAATTTCGACGTTTCGATCTATGTTCAGATCATCTTCAAGAAAGCACATGATTTCAGCAGGTGTTTTGCCTGTTCTAAGAAATTAAAATTATTTTCATCAAGCAAGTGAGTAAATTATTTCATAATTAGATATTCAATGGTTAATCAACTGATATCAATAGTCAATATAATAATTTTTTGTTTAATGATTTACAGGCGCAATTATTAATTTTCTTGAAGATAGTCGAACATAGATCGAAACGTCGAAATTTGAATTTGATAAATTGCAGAATTGCTTCTAAGTAAAAATTCATCGAACCAGTGCGTCGAGAGCATTCATACACCTTTTATAAACAAATATACGATCGATAGAAAGGAACATTTATAATCGATCCGTCTCGATATCTTCCCGACTCGTCCCGACCATCGAGATCCCTATATTTTCAGGTCATTGCACTCCCCTAGTAATAAGTCATGTATATGCTGAAAATCTTCATCGAAATCGAATAGATAGTTTACGAGTTATAAATAGACAGCGGATCTTCACGCAAAATAAAAATTTTCTACCTAAATTACAACAAACTGGAGTGAAATAACAATTCATTTTCTTTCTTAATATGTTTCACAGATTGAAAATAATATAATAATATTTTAAAATTCTTCCATTGTTTTTACTGTTTTAAATCACACCTACTGATTTCTGTCATAAATGCATAAAATCCGCTGTCTAGTTATGAACGATTGAAAATGGTGAAAATTCGTCATTCTAAATCGTTTATAACTCGTACACCAATAGACTAATTTAGATGAAATTATTAGCATGTGCACAATTTATGTGGATCTGCAGAACATCTTTTTTAAATTCTAGTTACAAGCTCAACTAAACAATTTGTAAAACACAATTTTTACTATTTCCTTCGTAATTCCGACGAAACGCAATTTTGCCAAAATTTTCATTACATGTCGTAAACTAATCCATTTAGTTTAATAATAAAACGAAGTCGTTCGGTCCATTTACAAAAACGTCATTCTAATTTGAACTGTGTGCCATTCATTATGAAACTGTCTGTCTACGTCTATGTATATGTTTAACCACGACGAGAAATCGATTTACCAACGAACACTCTCGGAAGAAAAGTTTTCTTCGCGATCGTTTGAATAAGGATGTTATCCGCGCAAGCGATTGAAACAGAAGGAAATTCGGGGAGAATACACTTAAGAAAGGTGAAAGTTCCTTTCGTTTGGTGACCAGTTTTTATTTGACTTGACACGTTCCCAGGAAGCCTACGGTGTACTCTGAGTGAAGGGTTGTTAAGATAGGAACACACCAGTTTGGTTTTGTGACAAGAATGTACAATGAATATCTTCTTATATATATAAATATTTCCATCTTATTGATACTATTCTGTTAACTGAACCAACTACATTTTCCTTTTCCACCAATATACTTTTTAGTGAATGGATAAACTCCCACAGGATGGGAAAAACGAATGGCTCTCATTTTGTTTTACTTTTCATTCAAGCTGTATATAAACACAGAAAATGTGTTTGTGCATCGGGAAAATTTTCCGAGTACATCTGTTTCCATCTTACAGGAATAACGTCTTGAAGTACCTATCATGATTATGATTGTCGTTTCAAAATATGTATGTATCTTTTACGTTTCTTTCATGAACTTATTGGATAGTCCCACAATCTTGGTATCGTTCTAGGTCGATACAAGCACTTTTTTTTTATCAAATAGAAAATATTATGCAGTGTATTTATTAATTATGAGAAGTGATAACGTGAGGGTATCAAGCATCGAACGGTTCTGTTATCCATCCGGTTCTGGCATCAATCTATTTTCTTTTTAAACAGTGGAGTGAAATAGATAAAATTATAAGAAACCAAACATCAATAATTAATTAACTAAAATTTTTTAAAACTGTACTACATTTTTAAGACGGACTAAAAAGTATAAAATAATTTTTTTAGCCCCATACAGATAGTCAAAAAAATTTTTGAATGTGAATTTTGAATAGCTATGAAAATACTTGTAAGATTTAAAACGAAAAACGAGGGGTGCAAAATAATAGTAAGGAGTGTAGAAAATAGCTGCCGTTGAGAAAACTCACATAACAAATTCACATATCATTTGCAGTGCAATAAAATTGTTAGTGACTTAGGTGAATTATTCATCGAAAATGTGGCAAAATTATTTTTGCATGTAAATTATTTTGAAATGATGTAATTTATTATTTTAATGAATACTGAATATGTGGGTCACGAAACTTTTTAATAAATAAATATATATTTTAAGAAATTTGCTAATTCTTTTTGCACTACAATCATAAACCTTTATCGAATGTAGTGATACCAGAAAGAGCACCGGATATTACTCAATAGTATAACGTAATCGTCAATGAAGTTTTATAATCGTAATAAAACTTCGAATGCTTGATTATTTTCAAATATTAATAACTATACGCATTTAGATGATAACGAAATAAAATATGCGCGAAAGTGCTCTGTATACCTATTTGAAAAGATTCCGTAGTGTAAGATTTTACACAGTTTCTTTAAAACACTTGAAAATCGCTAATGAATGAACGTTGTTTCAGAGACTGTTTAACCCCTTGCCGTATTTTCAAAGTCCAACAAATATGAATGTTACGCGTTTCTTTTCAAATGAGATAAAACTTGATTCGTTTGTAATCAATATTTAAGCATTACAATAAATGTAGCCATACAAAAAATATAAATTTTCTTTTCACTTCTACTAACTGTAAAGTAAAAGTGTAACTATAAAGTAAATGATACGGCAAGAGGTTAAGAACGCACAAAGCGAGCCATAAAATCTCTTGACTTTCGACGAAGCAGCACGGGAGCACAAATAAAAAAGACAATAATCAAGCCTTATTCTTCAGATCATCAACTACGTCGACAGTAAAAATTTTACAACTTACACAAAATATTGAAATCGATCTTTCCCCGACTTTTCGAGACTAATACCCCAAACCAGAGTTGGGCATTAATCGATTAAAATTTTAACCAAGATTGATGGATTAATATGTACGATCAAAAAATGTACGATTAAAATCACGAAAAAACGATTAAAAAATCATTCGAACATAACGATCATTTGAAAAATTGACGATCGATTCAATCGATTGATGAAGTTAATCGTCAATCGTTGATTCTAAAAGGAAATCATCGAAAAATCGGAGAGTGATTTAATCAAATGTTGAAGTTAATCGCCACACATTCTATCCATAAATTGTAATAAGTAGGCACACAGATATCGTATTATAGACCAAATGACAATATACCTAAACTCAGTTTACATTTTTTTTCAGTATAGGTACACACAGTTTTGATTCCGAATTTCATTTCAGTAGTTAATCATTAATCAATTACCCAATTGACGATTACAATTGAAAAGAATGTAATCGTCCACTGCAATTAAAGGCAAAACTAGGAGTTTAATTGTTAATTGCGATTAACGTCGGTCCTTATAAACAACGAAACTCTACTGACAATGTGGAAAGAGGAAAATAACCAGAATCAATAACTTGGGCTTCCGTAAAAAGTGAGGGTTCAAGCCTACACGTAACAAACCATTGTCGGTAACAACACCGTTAATAAACACACAAATATGGGTGATAGCGGAAGCACGAAACGAAAGAAACAAGCTATGAGCAGAGGAAGCGAAAAAATTCAGGCAGACTAATCTAACGGAACTAACAATGGAAATAGGGGGAAAGAAAAAGGAGGGAAAACGAAATAGAGAGAGAGAGAGAGGGAGTGAGTGCAAGAAAGTTAGAAAGATAAAAGTTTCGCGGGAGTAGGAAGAAAATTAAGAAAATACCGACGGAAGAAAGAAAACAGGAACAAAAGAAGAAAGGTGACGAAAGGAGTGTGGTGGATGGTGGTAGCCCAACGCAGCGCGGCGGCGTCTCGACCAAGAAATTCGTGAGAGGAAAATCTCCCAGAACTGTATAGAGAGACATAGCATTGGTTGGCCAACACGTGACCAGCATATTTTGGTTTAGTTGGTAGTTCGCGTTTCTGGTCCCAATGTCGCTCGATGCTCGTTCAGCCTCGGCTTCAGCCTCAGCCACTGCCGCAGGCTCGATGTTCACACGCGTCACGACGGGGGATGGAATCAAAGCATGTAGCCATGCTCGCCCCAATGGACGCGCTGAACCAACTCGAATCAAGACCACGTTTGAATACTGCGAAACCTTTAATAGGAAGTTCAATTCTTTCGCACGAACGGTGATTACATGTATACTCTTTATAATCGATACGTATCGAGAGAACGCAACGAGTACTATTTAGGTTCGAAAGGAAAGCATTCCACGTAAAAGAATTCAGAACAGATTTTTTTAAATCTCATTAGAATGCAAACAACCTGTTAGCCTGTATTACTTCCGAACTCAATTTATACAGAATATCGAAAGAGATTTTCCTGAATATTTTACTAACTTTTATCTTTTTTTTTATTAATGCAATGTGTTTGATCGATAATACTATTTAGTTTTTTAATTTGATATCATTTCTAGATGCTGGGCCAAATAATTTTCTACTCAATATGACTTCGTGCAATAAAGCTTTGACCATCATATAACCTTTATGCAATAATCTTAAAAATTGCGAATACTGAAAAATAAACGTATAGTTTACAACCCTGTGTAAGACTTTTAGTGGAATGTTGTGGAATATGCAACCGTTACTCTACATCTTTAATATTATTGTAATAACCTAAAAATGTACCATTCCTTTTCCATAATCAATTGTATAATTGTACAATCTAATTATTATATGAATAATTTCAGATATCTACAACTTATGTGAATCTATTTTTCCATCATTTCCGATTCCACACACATTTTTAAAGATTATGTTAATGGCTCAAATAAAGAGCAAGTAAAATGCAGCTTTCACTATTTTTGTCGTAATTCCGACTAAATATTTCCGAAATTTTCATTACACGTCATCTGTAAACTATTGCTTCTACCTTGGTAGAAAAACTGAATTCCATTGGTCCATTCATAAAAAAATGTATACATCTACATCTTTAATATTAATAATCCAAAAGTTTATCATTCCTTCTTTCCTTAATCAATTTTGTAATTTTACAACCTAATAATTACGTGAATAATTTCAGATATCTTAGTACATGTAAGCATTCTATATATGTATTTCCAGGAGTGGCATCCATACATATATTTTAGAATTGCGATTAATTCAGCTTCTCCATAATTATACACTTTACACTCAGCATAGCGATGACGTAATTCACGCCACGAAAACCGCGCGACGAACGAAGGCAATATATTTGTACAATCACCATTTTGCATGTATAAACGATAAGACCATTTTACTTCGGTTCTCCCATAGATTCATTACCCGCGTACCCATTAAGGCAAGAGACATACCCCAGACGGAAAATTCATTTTTGGCTTTTAGCCACGTTTTGGCGATTTGGTGCCACTGTGCCCTGGTCCAAATTCAGCCATTATCTCTTATCTTTGCTTGAAGAAAAATCTCAGGGTGTAACGGTTAAAAAATTAAACTTTAACCTATCACTGCAAGTATTTCGATTAGGCATGCTCCACTTATAATCAAATAGCGCCAAGTGTCGCAGGTCTAAATGAGTGGCTGCATTTTCACACAGTAGAGAGATTTAAATAATTAATAAACACCGACCTATTATTGTGCACTTGTTGAACTGATGAACGTAAGAATGGAGTATCTGTCTGGCGCCTGTCCCTTGCAATAGCGACAGTCAACATTTGTGTTGTATAAAATTCCGCAGCCTAATGATTCGTTTAAATGTGACTATTAATACACACACATTATAGCATTCATGGTCTTTGAATTTCAAGGCTTTAGAGCAGTGGTTCTTAACCGGAAATATATTAAACATATCTAATAATATATTTTCTAAAATATACTTATTTTTTTTGTTTGTTTTTTGGATCATTAATTCTGCTGTACCGAAAATTTTTCATATAATCAAAAGTGTTCCCTGAATTTAAAAAGATTAACCATTGCTTTAGAAATGTTCTATCTACCGCGTTTCGAAAGACACTGATTTTATGCAAGATTTTTCAGAAGAGTTTAGAGAGGTGTCAAAACATTGGCAATTTGGTCATAATTTGGTATAATATTTATAAATGTATGCACAGTAGGACCTCGATTAACCGGATCCCGATTATAAATAAATATGCGTTCAAATATGATTAATTTATGAAGGGAAATAAATTTTCAAAACCAAATAATTTATTTTGGAATGTAATGTACATTTTAATTATGTCCCTTGGGTCTCAATTATTCAACGGGCCTTAATTTTTACGGGCTGTTTGTCTCCCGATTAAGCCGAATAATAAAGGACCTAATAAATAATGATTTTTATAGCCCATTTTATACGGACTTACAAATATTTGGACAACATAATAATCGTGTAAATAACCCCAACACGACTAGAGGAAATCGAAAGGGAAATGGTTTCATACGTTTCAAATCGAAGTAATGAAATGTACCAGATTAATTTTCATGCACAGCAATAATGCAGTTTTTCAAGACTGTCCAAGTAAATGCGGTTTTGTTGCGTTTGAATTATTTATGTATATTGTTAGCTACAACTACGCTTTCATAGTTGGCACAGAAACGCGCCATTAAAGTCTTCTATCGGCTTTAATACTTGAAACGATAGGTTTTAATAGAATGAATACAATACTAAATATTTTGAAAATGTATTATTGTTTTATTGGCCATGTGAAATATGATATTATTCGTAGCATTGACGCATACAAAATGAACAGTGTGTGAAAGAATATTATAAACATAATGATTTGACAAGTTCATTTTCGTAAAAATTTAAGGAGTTTCTATAAAAACTATTCTAGTTTTATACATTATCTTTTTTGAAAAGAGAGGAATATTTGCTAAAATTTTATGAAAATATGGACTCCAAACAGAAAGAAAACATCGAACTAAACTTTGCTGTTCTAAAAGCAAATTTAACCACTGACTGCAATTCATACGGGTCCGGAAAAGATATGAAATTTTATTAGCTTGAGAATAGTCTCTGGGGGAAATATTCCAGAGAAAAGGAGCAGCAATTTAAGGGAGAACGTAGTGACTCCTCGGCCGAACCGAGCTGTGTTTGATTGTGAAATGATAAAATATTCAAGTGCAAATATGCTGAAGAGAAGACGAAACATTAAACCATTTTCTGCATACATTTAGTTATCTTTTAAATAAGATCTATACTTCTATTGTATTCGAATTATTATTCTCAGATTTTTATAGTGTAGAAGCAGTTGCAGAGGACTTTCCCGCGAAATGCGGTTGCGATACAGTTAATAAAACCAAACAAGGTCCGTCATAGTATGCAATTTTAACGTTGGAAAACCAATTATCGAAATGCAATCTGAGTTCCTGCAATCGTTACCGTACACAACAATTAAGAGTCACTTCGGCTTGCAGTAACTATTTACTCACTTTTTCTGCAATTTCAACAAATTACCAACGATTTCGATACTTTCCACAAGTCGGAATCGTTTTATGTTAATCCTAGGTTATTTGTATTTTTATCAACGTCGTCTTTTTAAAAGATAGATTAATACTGTGGGAGAATATAAATATGGTTCGAATTAAGCAACTCATAGATTAAACATTTTATTATGAACACAATTATATAGAAGGAACATAACGATAAAATACACGTCTGAACAGAACGAAGTATGTCGAAACAGTGTGAGAATCATTCGGTTTAATAAATCAATATATTCATGTCGCGAAGGAACGATTCCTTTTTTTCTTAATAAACAATTTTATCTATATATTGGGTGATTAATAAAATCACTATACGATCACTAATAAAAATATAAATAAATATCTATATCTCCATTGTTTTATTAGTAATGTTTTCTTACAATAAATCTATAAATGACTTATTACGAAATTACATAGTTGAATAATAATAGAGAACATTGACTGTCTAAGCTTAACAGATTTTTTATTACAAACAGTTCTACAGTCAAACCTCGATAACTCGAACGTCTTTAGAATAGGAATGATCTCATTCATTTATAATTCGTTAAGAATAAGATGAATCGTTAAGAATGTGTAGTGCAATTCATCTGGTACATCATACGAATTATTTTAACATACCATATACATATATGGATGAAAAGAATCTGTAGGTATGAGTTTAATTTGGAACACAATATGATTATGACTGTGGAACTAAAAAACTTCTATTCCCATATTTTTTAACAAGGTATGTAGACTTGTATACAAATTTTCATGAAGAAATTGTAATGTTTTATACAAAAATTCTCTATCATAGATTTTAAAAATAGTATTTTTTAATGCTCTGAAGAAGTAACAGCCTCCTTAACGACAAAAATCCAAAGCAACAATGTCGATTTTACAAAGAATGATTAACAAAGTATTTTGCGAATGAGTCTTAGATCATCCCTACTCAGTTTTTCTTTTAATACTACTTTAATATAAATTAATTTATCGAAAGTGTTGAGCTGTGTCAACTAATGTCCAAAAAATGTATGAATTTATTTAAAAAAGTGAAGGTGACCTAGAAATCTCCAAAAATTATCCAGCCGAAAAAAGTTATTACCACCATATTATAGATCTCCCAGACCTGTACAACTTTTGTTGATAAAATTTTACAGTATCCCCAAGAATAACAGAGAATAACAGCTAATTTGGACAGGATCATCCTATACATAAGAAATGCAGTAATAAATTAACATAATTATAGAATAACAAATGGTTACATGCTGTCTATTTTAGTCGAAAGATTTATTATGCAGTAAGAGTACCGTGTATCACCTATCAACATTTACTGTTTCAGTGATGAATAAATGACTGGATTAACAATGTCGTAGGAAAACGATTCAGAACAATGCTATGAACGTAGAGGTGATAAAATAATGGGCTCGACAATTCCTCTGAGAAAGTTTAGCAATATCTGTTTTGCGGTACCACAAGCTGTGACAAAGAAACCAAGGAACCACTGAATGCAGAACAATTAAAAGTAAGTTTAATTATTTCGAGTTCGACTTCACCACAATCTGTGACCTAAATACCCTCTATTTTGGAAGACTGCCTTGCAATTAGACACAACACAATAATAACACGACAAATGAAACGAATGCACAGAGTTGTGTTGAATTACAATGAATTACATTCACGAATTATAATAACAAGCTAATTCAATTAGATTGTATTCAATTATTTCATAATTCGAAATTCGGTCGCTTCTTTCAATTAAATTATGACGTTTGTATAATTCTGGTTTCTTATTCGATTAAATTGCAATGTTATCATGATAATAATTACAAAGTACAGTGTAAGTATGAATTATAATTAAGAAGAATAAGTGGTGGAGAAAGAAAAAGATTAATATCAGTGGTGAACATTGACTGCCGATCTTTATGCAAAATAAAAATTGTCTTCATCAATTGCAAGACACGGAAGCCTTATAAAACTTACTTTCTATTTTCAACGATTTTAATAAATCGAGAATACTATGTCGGCGTTATTAAATCGTCTTAATGTTTTTACCGTATTAAATTACATCCACCGATTTTTATCATAAATGCTTAAAATTCGCAGTCTATTAATGAACATATATATATAAACAGATATATATATATATATATATATATAATGAAATATAAATTATGGAAAGACGTAGAACAGAATTACTGCAGAAAAAAGTCTCGTTTTAAGTTTATGAAAAAGAACAGTTTCCGCCAAAATGTAAAGAAGATAAAAAATGTACTAAAATAAACGACGTAGTTCCAAAGGTTCCTTTTGCAGCAATTTCACTGTACCATCCGAGTTGACGATCAATTTCTCGTATTTACGAGATTGCTACCTTCCTGAATCAATAGATTGCCAGTTTATGACACCTTTCCCTATATCAGTTCAGTCTTTAAAGCCTCTGACTGCTATCGTACAACGAACCAACAAAAAGGTGTGCAGTCTGACAATCTGTTTGTTTTATTGTTAGGGTTATGAAACTTATATTATCTATTTTTTATTCGCTATTATTGTATTTTATAAAATTCTTAAGTTGAAAATCAATTTCAAGAATATTTAGTGAATTTACAGTACTACTTTTATACTTCCTTTTCTTTTTTTAACCTTTTTTAAAACTCCTGCTTTTCAATTCAAGATATAATTGATTCGGAGTCTGATAATCACAACGGTATATTATCATTTGCATAATTTTACAAGACTAGTAATATTCGGTGTTTATACATGTTGTGGGGAAATGATAACATAAACGAACAGCCGTACGAATTGGATTAATTTTGGATATAGGTTACGTATTTATCGAACTTCCCCTTTAGATGTTTATTATGTACAAACGATTTCATTTTGCAATTCATAATTTCTACGTATTTTCAAAACCGGATATATTTAATCGTTTTTTATAATCCGATATCCGCGTAATGCAATTATAAGTATGACGAAAACTTGGTGAACACGATATCGATTAATAATAATGTCAATAGAAGGATTGAAATTATTCGTTTAAACACCATCGGCTAAAAAAATTGAAAAGATAAATTCATAAAATGTTGATTTTTCAATGCGTGGCGTGTTTTAATAAATCTCATTAATTTCATCGTTTTCGAATGTACAGTTAATAATCATCATATGTACATTCCATGAACATCGATTTAGGTAAATTGCTTTTTAACCAAATGAACAGCGGTTCGAACGACACTCATCTTACGTATGATTTTTATGAAGAGTTTAGGGAGGTCTTAAAAATGTGGATTACAAATTGAATTTATTTAAACTTTGTGCAGCTTCTATTGTAATATGTGCTCCTCTAAAGATATCTATAGAATTATTTCTTAGGAAATTATTTTTATTATATCAATAATCGTAAAATAAAATAACTGAGCAATTTTAACCGGCGATGGTAGGTTTAGTGTTAAAGGCGCAAGGAATTTACAAGATGATAGGAATCTAATAAAAATATGTTGTTAAATACAAACATGGATATAAATCATGCAATTAGAGCTTTTTTATTTTTGAATGGTGTATGCGCGTAGATGAGAAAGACCGGTAAAATTATTTTTCACGCATCTGTCACTCCTGGCTTCGTTACAAGAGAATAGAGAGTCTAGCAGAATTTAAATGTCTACTATTACATAGAAAGGTAAAGATATTTCAATTATTAATTTTCAAGAAAAATGCGTATAATAGGAGTTGTTCGAAATTAGATTCAAATTGGGTGATGGCGAATTTCAATGTAAGTTTGTACACGGCTCCAGAAACTATTTAGAACAGTTGCAAATAGTTCGTGAGAGGTTGTATGAAATGTTTTCCCGCACGTCACTATTATGAGTTTATGATGTAGCCAAGAGCATCTGAAATAGTTCACTAACCAAAATTAAATTTTTACCATAATAATATGGTACAACTACCAAACGCAAAAAATAACTGGTTTATAATAGCTTATGAATACACGAATATATGTAATTTCCTGGAAAATCATATGCAATTAAAAAGATGTAAGTTCCGCGAGAGAAAAAATGCACATGTTTCATGTTTACTAATAAATGATAATGAAAACACACTTCTTTTTTCATTTTTCAACTTTCAGAAAAAAATTTATTCAGTTTGATCCGACATTTTTTTCGATGTTCTCGGAGACCGTTCGTTTTAAGAAGCAAATAATACGTAGCCTGTCCAGCTCTTCAGGTTTTGTCTAACATATTTTTCGATGCGATCAATAATTTAGAAGATATTCGAGAAAAACGATTTTTTGAGGGTTAAATTAATTATTTTAACATTTAAGGGCCTTGGTACACGGTTTCCGGTATCCCATCGAGTTCAAACTTTGTACAGATTCGTTTTTATTAATTGTAACAATCCTGGGGAGTGCCGTAAAAGAAATTTGGAAATAAAATTTCGTCAAGAGTAAATAAGAGCCACCCTAGTGTATAGTCAAACTGAAGCACGCGTGAGGTTTAGAATTTCGGCAATAGTAAAGTAAAAAAGTCTGAAATCGATCATTTTGATCTGTTTCGTAGTTGCTTTGCGAACATTTGACCAAGATACTGGTATGATTTCTTCGAAGAATGTCTTATAGACGAATTATAAATTCGGAATTCCTAACGGGCAACCTAAATTACGTTTTAATGGTCTTTGGAAACCGAAGAAAAACTTCGTCAAGCGGGCTACACTTAAGGCATTGGGAAGTAGCGCAAAGAACGCAGTAGCGATAAATTCTCTGGAAACTTTTGGAGCAGGGGATTGAAGGTCGGAACGATTCCAGAAAAATTGCTGGAGACGTTCAATAATCACTTCGAACAAAGTGCGGCATTACTAAAAGAAGATTAAATGATCGTCGAACTGATGACAAAGTGAGTTCGTACAAAACAATTAATCGGTTACAATATAACATAACGTTGGCAATTGTTTAAGTCTACATTTTTCTGAAACACTATTTCGTTTAATTAATTATCATAGACAAAAAGCTAATTATTACATTCCATAATTCTGTAGTTTTTCCACATGGTTCTTTGTATTATAACTAAACAGCGGATTTTATGCATTTATGACAAAAAATGAAGTGTGGTATAAAATAGCGAAAACATTAGAGGACTTTAAAAATACTGTTATATTATTTTCAACCTATTAAACGAATTAACGAAGAAAATACATTTCTACCTAACTCCAGTTTGTTGCAATTCAAATAAAACATTTTCATTTTACATAAATATCCGTTGCCTAATTATAAATAGACAGCGGATTTTATGTATTTATGGCAAAAATTAGTAGATGTAATTTAAAACAGCAAGGCCATTAGAAAAATTGAAAAATTCTGTAATATTATTTTCAACCTATTAAATATTTTAGGAAAGAAAATAAATTTCCATGTCGTTCCGATTTGTTGCAATTCAGGCGGAAAATTTTTAATTATCATAAATATCCTCTGTCTAATTACAACACAAACGGGGAAGTTTTTCGATCTCGCAACCTCGTTTTCAAGAAAATTAAACTTTAAAAAATGTGTAACACACGCGTTTTTAACTAGTCCCTGTCTAAACACAGGAGTTTCTTTATGCGTACAATTTCGAAAAAATCCTGTTGCAACATATTTTTCCAATACGTAGCCCTATTGTGTTACATTCCGAGAGAATATGTTCAAACCCCATTTTTCAGAAATACGACCTGGCACAAAAAAAATTCGTTCCAGATTACTTAACTATTTCCACTTTTTCCATTCGAGCCAAATAACCCGTTATCGATTGTATCGATTCGGTTTAAATAAATGCTCGCGTATGTCGTTTTTGGAAACGAAGTGTATATGTATAGTTGGAAAAAATGTTCATCGTGTAGTTGCGACGTATTTTTTCATGTGTGCTAACCTTTTTGCAATTTGTATCACAATTTTCGATTAGCGCTGTACACGGTGTATAAAAAGTAATGGTCATTCGTCGTATGGGTGAATCTACACCTTTGAATAGGTGGATATTTGTAAACGAATCCAGTTTTTGACTATTACTTTTTGTACACCCTGTACATTCAAGGAGAAATTAATGCAGTCGCTGTTGGAAGCATAAACATATGACGTCTTTTTAAAGGAACTTGTAATTTTCGAATAGATGTATTAAAATAGTTTTCAATTTCCACTTTCATTGCACTAGAATAGAGGTTGTTTCAAAAAAGAGTCTGTGCTTTTACTTCAGTCAATTCATACAGTTTGACATTGACACGAAATCTCCATCACCTGTATTGATAGGTTTGCAGTTTTCGTTTTTGCATCGTTTGTTTCTTCTTGTACTATAACCTGGATGTGTGATGTTTCAAGGCAATAGATTGGCACTTCTATACTCAAATAATAGAATCATTTTCAGTAAATGATAATATTAAGTTGATGCAAAAGTACATAATTACGGTTTTTGTTGTTGAATTTTAAAGCTACATATTTTCCTCTATTTCCAATTTTTCTAAACCTTGAGGGACTGTTTGATAATCAATTTTTAACTCTTTTGCAACCTCTTGAGATATTTATTTTGATTTGATTATCTGCTTTGTTAATAGTTTTAGTTCATCACTAGACAGTGCATCTTTATACAGATTAATCAGAGTTGGACAAAAAAGTTAAATAAAAAATTCGAATGATGTGGGTTTAAAACTCGCTTGGAAAAACACACTTTCTTCGATTGTTGTATTTAAATAAAATTGTTGCCTAACTCTGGATATAATACGTACAAATATGTAAAATGTATGCTAAAGATTTATTTGTTGTAATTTAAACTGCTATACGTAACAATAGTTTTTTTTCTAAATTATCACTTGTAAAATTGTGCGTCTTATCGGTTAAATCTTAAATGTTTTTTCATTCTCACGAAGTTTGCCTACTATTTGTAATATATCGAACGGTTACATTCGTTGTTTCATCCACGGACATCCGGACATCCTGTTATTTGTATCTTTCCGAATGGTTTCAATAGAGAAGTTATAGCATTCGTCCGAATAAAGTTTGCGAAACGTCGATTCATTTGGAATATCTTGATTTGTGTATTTTTCAAGAAAATTCTTCCACAGCTACCATGCTTCACACAAATCAATATAAAAGTATTTCGAACTAGTAGTCATACATTTATTATGATGTTCAACACTTTTTGTTAAAGTTAATACCAGAAATTTATCTTAGTAATATATATATTTGTCTTTATAAATTTGTCAAAACCAGAAGTGAAACCATAAATGGCGACGCGACGTCAAACATACGACAACACACAGAACTGCCAACATAAAATATGGCGCGCGAATTAAACTCACTCTAACACTTTTTTTATACACATTGGTAAATATAAATTTTATTTGCTTTAACCGATGTATGGTGCTTATTATCTTTTACAGACCCACAAATATCAACCAGTATTTAATTTCGTTAATTCTAAGACATTGGTCCTTAACCGGAGTTTCGCGAGATTTTTTCAAATGTTCCGCGAAATTCCGTGAAATATATTAAATATATTTATTTTTATGCGACATGGTTTTGTTTGTTTTTTGGATCATTAAATTTTGGTGTTCCGCAAAATCATATAATCAACAGTGTTCCCTGACTTCAAAAAGGTTAAGAACCACTGTTCTAAGCTAATTGCAAGAAAACATGGAGCAATGTGTTCATTAGAATAAGATCCCACTAAATATCGAAACATCAAATAACTACTTCCTTTTTCTAGCAGAGTAGAATTTTTTGATATCAACTTTTATTGGAAAGTTCCTCGATCAAATGTAGCATAAATGTTTCATCGAAACGTGAAATAGTACATTAAATAGCACAAGCAATGCAATCATTCCGAACTGCGTTTAAAAGTTCTGAATGTTATTGGTACATAGGGACACTTTTCAGGAAGCCCATTTCAAGAGATCTAGAAAATCTTTCCGTATCTCATCTTATTTTTTATTGGAGCACGAGATCAGGAACGAGGTCCATTTACGTTTACGTTTTTATGGGATCTCAGATATCGATTTGGCTTTCTGTAAAAGACGTTCAATAGTACCAACAAATTGAAGAGAGAAAATGAGAGTGCCTAGCAGAAGCTTAACAAAACGGAATGAAAAAGCTATCACTTGAACGACAGTGCAGAAAATGGCACGCAGAGTTTTATCATGAAAAAATGATGGTGGAATTAAAAAGCAGGTGGGAGTTAGGTAATAAGAGAAGATTTAAAAGTTAACGAAGAATGGAAACGGATTGATTGAAAGCACTGACACATGTATTACAGATACAGAAACGGACAAATTGATTTATTCAATTGTAAAATTAAATAAGATTGACGAAGCAACGAAAACGAATTGTCGTGCAGTTTCGCCAATAAATATAGCAGGCATGGAAAATAAATAACCGAGTACGCAATACTTATAAATATGCATAAAAAATGTCTAATTATTTATAAGTATTTATTTAATACGATATATACTGTAATAAAATCGTTGCATTTGAGTTTATAATTTTTGAATTGTCGAGTGGAATGAACGTGTTATGATTGAATAAACAAATAAATTAAATCTCTGTTGAAAATGCAAGCGTTGAAGACAACGGGCAGTTCTTAAAAATATGGTTCGATGAAATGAAACTTGTTCAATGCAACGCATTCCTTTTATCAATTGTTCCATTAATTTAATCAAAATCTCTGACGTGTCTCGATGCC
This sequence comes from Lasioglossum morio, assembly GCA_916610235.2. NCBI lineage: Eukaryota > Metazoa > Arthropoda > Insecta > Hymenoptera > Halictidae > Lasioglossum > Lasioglossum morio. The sequence continues at coordinate 5,534,149 of OU744333.1, forward strand.
ACGAATATTTCGCAAAAATCACAGGAAAGGTAATTTCATTTGTCAAACCGACCAACGCTCCAAGTAATCAACGTTGATTGATTGAAAGTTACGGTGATAGCAGTTTCCCGAGTCACCGAAGCTGAATTTCACTCGCCGTTTCAACATCTTTCCGGGCGACCATTGATTCCAACAACTCCATCAATTACTTTGCGGTAATTGTCTTGTCCCTAAGGACGGACTCGCCGGTTCGTCGTACAATCTGTGACAAAAAACTGGTACGTACATCCACACCTACAAAATACACATCGAACGGATGGGAGGTCATCAGGATAACGTAGAATTTAAACCCTGAATTCATGAAATCAAATTAAAAAAAGATTTCTTCATTTAAACAATTGTAACGATGTGTTGGTCGCTAATATTATTATTTAAAGAAAGAATTAATGCGTTTTATCTGGGTGATGAATCCATGAATGACTGATCATGTCACAATACAATATTACTATTGTATTTTGTTATATTAGCTCTCAGTACTCGAGTGGTGACTGAGAGTCAACACTAAATATGTATATGTAACATGATATTTGGTCCCCTTAGGGTTTCAAATTCATTTACCAATCCCCCTCTTTCCACTCACACCATCGCCTTTTCAGCGGGACCTACTGTTTATGGTGGGTTCCGAACCACCTTTTGCCAACAACACGTGAAAAACACCCCGGGTGGGTCACTTTCCGGTTTTTTATCAGACGGTCACCCATCCTAGTGCCGTTCACGTTCCACATTGTTTAACTTCGGTGATCTAACGAGAACCGGTGCTTTCAACGGGACTACGGTTGTTGGCTGAGTCAACACTAAATATTGTTTCATTATTAAATATGTTGGTACCTAATGAGTAGACTGTGGATTCTATGCATTTATAACGAAAATGAGTCGATGCAATTTTAAGCAGTGCACAGTTTTAAAAGAATTAGGAGCGTCATTTTATTATTCAAATGAATACGTACAAAATGTTATCGATTTTATTTTTTAATATTTTCTTATGTTGTACTAGGTTTTGAGGGTCACCAATTTTTTGTGCTCAGAACACATCATTCTTGCATAAAATGCTTACACATATTATTATTGCATGATCAATTAGGAATAATCTATCTTCGATCTTCATAAATAAAAATTAAATGCTGTTCGTTGGTAAGCGCATAACTTGAGTACGGCTGGACCGATTTGGTGAATTAAAAAAAATGTTCGCAACAGTTCGAATAAGGTTTTTAGGGAAAGGAAAATTGGAAAAGTTGCCCGGAAAAATGGAAAATTCGGGAAAAAATGAACGATGGATATGCGTAATTCTTTTCTGGTTTTGTACGTTATGGTCCTGGAACAGTTTTCAGGAAAACAAAATTCGAGAGGATTACAAAGGAAAGTTGGAAAATTCGGACAAACTGCAAAAATCGTATTTTTTTAAACGGTATCGGAAACAATTTTATTAAAATTTGGACAGGACAACGCGTGTCGGGTAAGCTGATATTCAAATAAAGTACGATCGAAGCATGTGACCCTAATTATATGAAAGTAACTGTGAACAGTGTATGTAATGCGTTTTAAGTAATAGATAGAATGTATAAATTACACGAAGATCGTGAGTCGAACTTTTTGTCGTGAACTGTAGTTCCGAAGCTTCCTTTGGTGTTCAGTCACCAAAGGTGGGATCGATCGTCCATAGAGTGCCAACCCGACTCAATTCATCGACATTGCGCCAAGGTAAAGGATCCAGTCTTTGCCCTGGGGAAGAAACAACTTCGACGAGACAACCTAACGTCCGCAATTCTAATCCGGCACGTTCGGTTCGTTACTGCTCTCTGTTTTACGTTGTCACAGAGGGAAAGAAATTCTACCTGAAAGCCGGACTAATTTCAATTATTAAGTACCGGTTGTATTCACGAACACATATCAAGGAGTAATTAGTCCGAAGAGACAAAATTAATCAGTTTCTAATAAGTAGATAGCGGATTTTATGCATCTATAATAAAAATGAGTAGATGTAATTTAAAACAGTAAATACATTAGAAGAATTTAAGAATAATGTTATATTATTATTTTCAACCTATTAAACATAAAAAGAAAAAATATAAGTTTCTGTTTCACTCCAGTTTATTGCAAATTAGGTAAAAAAAATTTATTTTGAGTTATAGTAGTTGAGAAAGTAAAAAAATTGTATCAATAGAAAGCAGTTACTTCGTCAAGGGGTCATTGACACGGACCTACAAAATATATTTTTTAAATTTTCAATCTAGGCTCACATAAAAAATTTTAAATTCCAAACTTTTAGTACTTTTTTTCTATAATTCCGATGAATTGCAATTTTTTAAAAAATTTCTTTCACATCCTGTAGTGAACTAATTGCTCTAGCTCCCCATAAAAGTTCAAATTGCATAGTACAATATCTAAAAAGTTATTGTCTGTTTTAGAGCGTCCAAATATTAATTCGAGTAACTGTAGTTAATATGGTTACACAATAGTTGTACAAAATACATTATACATATAATGTATAATGTCACGCTGCGTCTTCATTTAAATTACAATTTTCAGACTGCAAGTTATGTGCTCAGTTCTGTGACATTATAAGAAAATATACGTTCTTCGTTAATGTAAGATGTATAAGCCAATAGTGGGTATAATATTTGATCAGGATATGAGTTTTTCAGAAGCCGTGATATTATTTGATACGTTAGCACATGGGGAAAGAAATTGGAAGCCTGGTCACGCAGCAAACGTGTTAAGGTTTAATGATTTTGGGTCACACGAGCATGAAGGCCTTACAACCTTAAAGCAATTGTTACAAGCAGTGGAGAATTTTCACTCCCAACGACTGACGAAAGACGCAGTATACATACATAATATTACACAGTGTTTACGATAACAAGCGAGAAGACGATAAGTTGAATAATTGATTTTATATTATTGCTAATTAAAGTCCGTCAATAGTTTGCATTTATTTTTTTCTAATTTTCGTTATTCTAGACAAACAACGTTTTCCATTTGAAAATCATTTGCAGGCAGAATCTCGGCAACGTATACATGTTACCTAAGAGGTATATCCATTGCCAAAGTTTATGTACACTTGCCATTAACATATAACATGCATATTTCATTAAAATTAGCGTGTTCCACTTAAGTGGCATCTCTTGTCAGCAGCAACATGTGAACCGCATTAATTAGTGATCCGGATAAGACAGGTTTTCTTAAGGGGTTAGGACACAGTAACAAGTGGAGGAAATATAAGATTTTTAAACAACAGTATAGCAAAAAGTGAATGATCGATTAATATAAGATTTTGTATTTCAGTATAGAATTATAATATAGAATGGAATTATTCTAAGTCTGAAGAAATGTTTAAATTTTGAGTTAAAGTAGCTCCCCGAGTGGAAAGAGGAGTTGAAACACCTACGCATTTTATACTAAAAATATTAAATATATTGGGATCTAACCAATTACTAAACATTTAAGTATTGCATGAGGTATTATAACAATTTCATATCCATACAATGAAATAGAAACAGATATTGTCTAAGAATTATTGTAGCTAGTAAGAAATATTTAATTCTAGAGTTAAAATATCTCTGAGTGCAAAGGGTTAATAATTCTAATAAATTGAAAACAATGCAATGATATTCTTAATTCAACTTTTATACTATTTTAAATTGTACCTACCAATTTGTGTCATAAATGAATAAAATCCGCTGTTTAGTTATAACGTACGTACAAGAGGAAATATGCTATACTTATCCAAAAACATAATTTTTAACAGAAGTATATTTTCAAAATTCTGTTAATAGAACTTATTGTATAAATGTCATTTACTCATATCTCTTATGCAGTCGGCTAATTATTAATTGTCGGATTTTAATGTGTAATTATTGGCTTACAATAGTAATTGACATACAGATATTACAAAGACATATGTGCATTTATTTTTTAAAATTACATCAGGCAAGCTTGCCCTGTTCTGACTTTCACATTTTGGTAGAATACCGTTCCGTGAAGGAATCTTATTACGCCTGGCAATATCATAGATACTCGTATGTATTCATATCGAAATTGGCGATGAACTTCCCTTATGGACCCTGCTTGAATGAACACTGTAACGCAGAAAATATGTTGCTGCACGAACCAAGAATTCATAGCTACTAAAGCTGCATTACGTATTGAACTTCTTACTTACCACATTTTCCCCAATCCCATGTTGGTACTTCGACCACAACACTTACAAAACCTTCAGCACCCATTGCTAGATCCTGTATTTGATTTTTTCTAAGTAAATATTACTCATTTCAATCCCTTAAATCACAATGCATATTAATACTACCACTAATATTCGGACACTCTTAAAAAGACAATAACTTATTTAATATTAGACCATGCGATTTGAACTTTTTTGAGAAATTAGAACAATTGGTTTGCTACACAATATGAGAAAAATAATTGAAGTTGTCGGAATTGCAAAATACAATACTAAAAGTTGTATTTTGAAATTTTTTTGTATGGAATTATATGGAAAATTTAGAAAACACGTGTCGTAGACATGTATCTAGTTTTAGAAAGCAACTTTTAGAATTTTTTCTACAATTTCGAACGATTGCAATTTTTGAAAAAAGTTCTTTCCACAACCTGTAGTAAATTAACTGCTCTAGCTTTCCAAATAAGATTAAATCGTATAGTCCAATATTAAAAAAGTTATTGTTTTCTTACGACCGGCCAAATATTAATGGGAGTCTCTGTATTTCAAATGGATACGTATTATACGTGGTATTTCACTTAATTTCGCCATCTTAAATATTAGGTTGTAAAGAAAGAAATGCAAGATTTTTGTTCCTTTGTTTTATATCAATAAATATTTACCTTAATTTAATGAGTTACATGTCATTTTAAAGCTTGTTTTCCGCTCTATTTAATTATGCCTTTGATATTTAACTTTATTTAAATGTATATTAAATTACTTGACTTTTATTATTTATTGGTTATTATTGGATTTATCAAGATCAAAGGAAAAGAGTATTCGGTTCGAAGGGGCAAATGTTGGTAAAAATAACAGTAAAAGTAAAGATAAATCGTTTAATTTTACGGAAATACATTAAATCGGCAGAACCAGAAACATTACCTAGTAAACTAATTCTTCTAACGTCCAAAAAGAACTTAGGTCACTCGGTTCAATAGTAGACTGCAGATCTTGATGCAGTATAAAAATTGTCTGCACCGATTTCAAGAAATATAAACTAAATTGAATGGTATTTCTTCCCTTAATGATTTTAATAGAGGAGAAATCATATATTCACATCTTCAATTTCTAAAATTTTTCAACAATTTCGAATCTAATCTTTTCAATTTTGCTATAAATGCATAAAGATTCACAGTGTAGTTATTAATTATTAAAGGATGTCCACTTAATTTTGTTCTCAACTGTATATTACTTGTAAGTTGCAAGACTTCTACAAAATTAATTTTTTTTTTGAAAATTCACATTTTATAAAAGTGCACAAGAGAGTTAAGAAAAATTCACGAATTCATATTCAGTTCACAAAAATCTATTACCACGGTATGCTTATTAAATACAAACGTTGATTCTGGTTTAGTATTCGAGAAACAATGCTGGGAGAAGATATTAATTTTCGTATTTAGAATTTCAACACGTTACTACCTTTGATAGTGGTGGTAGAGGAAGGAAAATAAAAGAATCGTAAAATGCATACCAAGGCCGCGGGGGCACCTTCTTCGCAATATGAAATCTGGCTGCGGTACCATGTGTTACAACCAGGCGCTTACATCTGAGCTGGTACAGATTACATGGAGAGTGGAACTAAAGCGTGCTCCTCTTAAAACACAAACGTAACCACCTTTCGACTTCTTAAATATTTCCGTCACGTACGCAGCGAGTAACACGTCCGACGCGAGCCAAGAAATGAAAATCATAAATTCTGAAATCTCCATTCGGACTGCGACGCCGCTGGCAGCTTCGTCAAAATCAGATCAGTTCTTTCAAAATGTTACCTTTCAAAGGACCAGCCGATCTGTCCGAACAGTTTCTGGATTCTCGATCCATTTTTATTATTTGTTATCAATCTTCATACCACTCCAGCAACTCAAATCACATATTGTTGAAGCTCACGCAAAATGAAACTTTGAATTCGCTGTCGTTTATTGAACTTTTATTAGGGTAGACATATAAAATGATGTAGAAATAGTATATAGATATTCTCATCTTTAACGGATAATTTATTGTTAATCCTTTGCACTCAGTGCTATTTTAACTCGAAAATTAAACATTTCTTCCGACCAAGAATATTTCCATTCTTCACTTTTTACATACAATGCCTAAATGTTTAGTAATTGATTAGATATCGGCATCTTTAATAATATAAACAATAAGCAAAATTATAATGTTATCGGCGCATTGGTTGATCGAACCAATGCGCCGATAACATTATAATTTTGCTTAAAGCTTATTACGATCGATATTCATATAACCGTTACAATATAAACAATGTTTTGAATAATGGTACACCAACTTTTAGTGTCGTCTCTCAGAGTAACCAATTGAGTACTAAGGGTAAATCCTTCGGTGGTCGGATGGTTCCTCATCAGGACCAGTCAGTTGCCATCCGTGATCCTTACGATATTCTGTATAGTTTAAGTCAAGCAGTCAGCATTCTAAATCCTTGCGTCATTTGTCAAGTCAGTCAGTCATTTATTGTAAGTTTGTTTTTTTGGGTTCGAAATGAAATGAAATTTAATCAAAGGCGTGTACACCCGCTGGATTCAACATCATCATCATCATCATCATCATCATCTCCAAGCCTATCGAAGCGACTGTGTCTGTTTCATAATATTGACAAATTGTTCGTTTCATTATTCAAATACTTATTTCGCAGTGTGGGATGTAAAAAAGAATACGGACGGTTCATTGATCAATTGAAAATCGGTAAAAAATTGGAAGTTCAATTGCTAGTTAATAGTAACGCATTTGAAAGTGTTCGTTGCAAAAAAAAAACTTTGCAGTAACATGGCCGGCTGACGGTTGGTCAAATAAATGTACTGAAATAACCAGCCAGCCTCATCCTCCTTTCTAATGGTATTACGGTGCAGTGGAATGGCTGCCACTGGTGCACCGCCTACCCACCAGCACCAGCCGACTACCGAACTCACCCTACTCCACTTTTCCTTCCTTGGTACACCCTTTACATGCTAATGTCTCGCGGTTGAATATCATACGAGCAACCTCTGAATATGAAATAATTTGAAATTGGAAAGGGAAATGTCATCCCGTTTCCACCTGATGCTTTTCCCTTCTTAAAAGTAAGCGTCCACTATTAAGCCGCGAATGATGTAAAACTAATTCGGACAATGGCTATTGTTTCGTGAGAGAATTTATTAAATTAATTTTCCAACTCATTTCTATAACTAAATTCAGCTGTACGTTGTTATTGCAATTATTTAAAACTCAAATCTTTGTGGGAACAAGTACGGAAGTCTAGAACATTTGGCAAGAGAATGCAGGGTAATGAGAGAAAAGATCAGAAGCAAGGATGTAGGGAGTGGGAAAGATAGAAATGTTCAACAATGGCTGGAGAAATTGAGGAGCAAGAGAGAAAAGAGAGCATAAATATACCAAAAAATATACGAAACTAAAAAGAAATGTTAGGGAATAGGAAAAGATGCAATAATTAGGTTAGTAATAATTATGGTACGAACAGAGTAGGTCAGGGTAGGATTGAGTGAGACGAAGTAAGAGAGTGAAGGAAGGTATGGACCGACTGTGTGCATAAGATAGAATGTAAAGTTAAGATACTGTAAACCAAGTCACATTTCTTAGCTGTAAAACTGAAATAAAGAAATAATAATTTAAAAATAAAATAATATGGGGGAGGAGTACCCCTAGTGTGTTCAACACTTTCCTGATAATTGAATAGTAATTAGAATAACTATTATACAGTAATAATTTAGGTATTTTCAATTACCAAATTTCTTCCTTACGGCAGTAAAGAAGTTGTTAATTGGATCCATTCTAGTAGCCGGTCTAAATTCACTCGAGAAAATAGCTAGGAACATTTTTGATGATAGAAAATATAATTGTATTATCATATTTTCAAGAGGGGGTAACAAGTACCCAATAACACTGTTACAACCCTGAAGTGTATTTTGAACGATTTGAAAGCGTAGAATGCAATTTCCTACAACAAATTTTCAGTGGTTACGCGGTGAAACTCCACAAAGGCACGTCGCGTCGCGTCGCCTAGAATTCCAGCATCCAATTTCCATCATGTCCTAAACTTGTCAAGTTTGAAAGAAACTTCTGTTCTAAACTCAATAGTATCAGTCCGACTAAACAATGGGTAATTAAGTGTGTCATTTAATTGCTCCCCCAACTTGATCGGAAACTCACAATCCACTTCAACGTAATTAATTCAGCTGCACGCAATAATGGAAATCCTAATCCATAAATACAACGTGAACGTTATCTCACGTAACCTGAGCATAAATTAATTACACGTGCTCATTATAATTGCTAGATAACCAGACCGCAGACTATCAATTAAATCGCAGTTTGCCACAGAAAGTTCATAACTGCATGACACACCTACAACGATATCATATTTGTCTTCGCACGTGGATAAAAAGGCGTTGTGTCTGACATTTAAAAATCTGTATTTCTGAGGACTCGTTTTGGTTTGTCAAACGTCCAACATTCTTCGCTGTAACTTTCTTTCGTTGCTCTCAGTCCTTGAGCAATTTTACTTCGGGAGATGTTACAGTTTTAACTTAGAAATTTGTTACTCTATCTAAACAAACTATAAATGTTTCTTGCATCTGTCATTTCAAAATTAGTAGTCCTCGATATTAACAATTATGTTGCAATCTATGACGTCGCGACGAAGGAAACGTTAAGTTAGCATTTACGTTCTTAACTTAAAATAAAAACTGCGTTACTTTCTTTTATGACTTCCCTATTCAAAAAAATTTACTGTATGGCGTCAAGTCATTATATTTATTCTCAAATTTTTAAAATAATCGTCAACTAACCTTAAAATTAGTACCTAACACCCACTTTAAATATTGTTTATACAGTCGGTCGCATAAGTGTTCGTCCATCTACCATAATCGATGTACGTGTAGAGTAGAAGATAAAACGAAAATATGTAGTTAAAATTATAATAGAAAATACAGAAATGAAGCTAAATTTGTAGAAGATAATATGGCTTGTTTAGAAATTTATACGTCTTATGTAATAATGAAAAATTAAATGAAGAAGACAAATTATGTATAATGAAAAATTAAATAAATTATTTGCGAAACTCATTGATTAAAGTTTCATTACTCGGAAACCAATTAACCAATTTCAATGATATTTTCAGAAGGTACTATAATTTATACGAGTTGACCACACACATGTTTTAAATTTTCGTCATTGGCCTATCTAAAGAAGTTTTAAATTCTATTGTTACTATTGTTGTCACAATTCCGACCAAATGCATTTTTTCAACATATTTATTAGTTGTTATTTACTAAACTAATTCTTCTAGCCTTACAGAGAAATTGAAGTCGTTCGGTCCATTCATAAAAAAGTTCTTCTGATTTAAAGTGTGTATTAGTTATGCTAGATTAGTTATGCTCTTAATTGTACATACATATGTGTATGTGGTTGAGTACAAGATGAAATTTTAATCCCTAAATTATTTTGATGCATTTTTGGTAAGACATGTTAAGCCGTTCGAGCAGCCAAAGCTTGTAGATGATTGAATACCGTGCATTGGCAAGCAAAGGAAGTAGGTTACACGATTGATTGATTTGAAGTTAAATCTACTGCTTAATGGAACGCCAAGGAGGCAAGAGCCAGTGACGTGTAAGTAAAATTCGAGGACCCTAGAAAAATGAACAAGCACGTTTACGGGAGATGTATTCGTATTGGCAGCAAATGAGATATTCAAAATTCTATTGTACACAAGTGAGAAAATGAATATTGTAGTTGATGCAGTATGCCAATAAAATGCTGAGACTGTCTCTGCGTGAAACTTGAAGGAATATCGACATCTAGTTTCTCAACTATTTCGTCACATAGGCGAATATATTCTAGTAACTTTTGGGCTGGTAAGAAAGTATAATAATTTCGGTATCTTAAAGTGAAATAGTGGCCAATTTTTTTATTCGGGCAACGAACTTTAATGAATAAGATATTTTCCCTTTTGTCCGATGATCTATTGCCGAAAAGAATAAATAAGAAAATATTTAATTGATTAAAGTTCATCGCTTGAATAAAGAAATTCGGTTTCATTTCACTTTAAAATACCGACATTACTTTCTTGCCAACCCAAAAGCTTCAAGTAGGTTTACTGATGGAAATGTGTTGCCTATTTCCAGAAGAGTAAATTAACAATTAAAATCGAAAATTGAAAACTATTTTTCTGGACAGAATTTCTCAGTAAATTTCGAACTCCACTATTACTTTTCTTCCAAAATGGTTTCGTCTCGAAACTTTGTAACGTACTAAGCAACACTCACAAATAACATGAACAATAGCATAGTACATACATATTCTACATGTGTACAGGGACCCCATTCCGAGCAATTACCGTTGCGAAATCTTAAGGGAGATAATGCGTCAACGTAAGGACCGATGCGCGATGACGTGAGCGTGTAAACTTGATACACTTTAATAACTTTTGGGTAACGTAAATTGGAATTTCACTGAACATGTTAATTGGTACGTTATGTTTCCAGGTTACTGCGTTTTAGAATTCTCTCCCTCAGCTAGTCTCCACTTACACCCTCGTAAATTTTCGGCCCAAGGACGTCTCGTCGCCTGTAATCCTCGAATGTTGCGCTCTTTACTCGCGTTTGCTCCTTAATACGGTTTAGCCGCCCTTGGTACTGGTCTAATCGCAGTAAACTACGAAATGTCTCAAAGTGCAGTGATTCTAGATTCTACAGGAAATAAGGGAAATGAAATTTCTCAACAGGAAATTCCTTCTCGCATTTTTTTTTTCAAATAACATCCGAATCAGATACTTTCGCATGCGCGAAAATGTAGTTCAAGAATGAAACAATCTCTATTCTTTCTTCATTTGTATCAATATAAAAATAATCAATAATTTTTCATTTCTGTTAGTATTCACTAATTTTATTCTCGAAATAAGTATCCATTTATTTTACATAGAGGAAATGAAAACATTGTCGATTTAATAGAAAAATTGTATCAATTTTATTATTCAACGTCTTTTAGAATATAATTAACAAAATTTATTGACGTCAATGTGCGTTTTAACAACCTCTACAGAGAACAAAACAAAAAACAGACCACTACTGCACGCATAAGACCGCACTACTCGGCTTCGTCCCTGAACTCAGTAGTTTCAAAGTACTTGAACGTTGTCAATTCGAACGACTCTACAGAATTGATACAATTTCTATACATATTCATTTCAATATAACCCTTCGGAGAGAAGACTTCCCTTTTACAGCCATCTCACCAAAGTTAACCTGCGATTTTTTATTCTTTAAGGAGAGATTCCAGTTTAGTTCTTTGAAAAAGTCAAAGTCCTTTGTTACATTTTTCACTTCTTTGATACTTAACGAATGCGTAGTTCAAAGGAAATCTCGTAATTTTAAGAATTACTAAAGCTCTCGGCTTTCAAGTGTCGGCTCTCGTATTGGCTTTTTACTTACACGAAAATCAATAGCTGGAGTATGTTCAAATTTACTAATTTGTGAGGGATGTAAAATTGTGAAAACGTCGAAACAAAAGTGATATATATTTTTTAATAATATTTAAAAGAGGATAAAAATGGTAAAGCACGTTACGTTGCGTCGGTTCACTTCCCCGGAAATTTCATGCAGTTTAGACATATCATATTCATTCTTTTGTTTAACATGTAGAACCGAGGAGCTGGAAGTCTCGCCATCCAAAGAGAATGTTTCGAGAGCTGCTACGGAAAGCTTGTAATATTGAATATAACCAGAGCTGGAGAAAATCGAACTTTAAATAGTAAATAGTAAATAATCCTATTTATTTTAAAGCATGCGTATAACTTAGAAAATAAAATATTTTATTTGATTCAGTAATTTTTTAAAATAGTATTCTATTTTAAGAATATTGAAAATATTTGTATTTTGTCTTTATTTTTAATTTTCATTTTGCATATTCTTGTTGAAAATAAGGGTTCGAATTCAATACATTTATGAGTATAAATAATTCTAGTTACATATGTTTCACTTGTAACAGTAATTAGGATTAGTTTCAAATGAAACATATGTAACAGTTGTGAGAAATAGTATTTGCAAATATATGTATTTCGTAGTTGAAATATTTTGTTAGCCAGGTCTGGTTGATACCTAGTTGAAAAGCAAATACTGTATGTAAGATAACTGCAGATTTCATCGGCATACGCTTGTTGAAAGCTTTTACCCAGATGGTCACTTTGGATACGTGTGTTCCGCCAAGTGATCACACATCATCGACCTCACGCGTTTGCCCAACATTTACAACGGAAATTTGAAGCGACAGAACGAGGCTGCTAATTGAGGCGTCCGAGCGTGGAATGTGTAAGGCTGAAAGATAGAAGCCACAATCCAAGGGTTCATCAAACTATGAAACAAGCGTTTCAGTAGACGATATTGCTTTAAATTTTGCTTTTACATGGATGATCACGTTTTCGATTGATAGAGTGCATGGCTGCGATGCGTGAAGTACACATCAAATTGTTGACTTTTCACTCTTTTTACTTTCAATTCGACGAGAGCTTTTTAGTTCGACCAATTGACTTTTACTTTTTCACCACTTCAAAATATCTGATTCTATTATTATAGTTTTCTTATACTTTTTCCTCAATGAATTAGCAAAATTGCTTACGGTTTTTAAAATGTTTGTTGTCTTTGTTTGACTAGAATAAATCTCAGATACTTACAGTGACACATATGTATGTATAAGTATTCGTACACTCTTTAAACGAGAGTAGTTTTAATACTAATTAGTAATAATAATAAGTAATAATACTAAGAAACTTTTGTACAACTATTGTTTTCATAGCTCCACTCTATTACAGTATTTCGTGGGTAAACCTCACCTTACAGGACCAAAAATTTTCGACTTGTTTTTATATAATCCTGTAGATTTTGACGAGAAAATGCCAAAAATTCAAGTTTTAACGTTAGGTATTCGCTGGTTTTAAAGTTATGCATGTTCAAAGTTAATCGATTTTAAGTACTTTTGACTGGTTAGGACGCCACCATGTTGGTATGCACTCAGCCAATATGGCGACACCCTTACCTATCCAAAACGCTTAATATTGCTCAACTTTAAGCATGCATTACTTTTGAACCACTGAATTCCTAAGGTTAAAGATTGGATTTTTGGCATTTTGTCGTAAAAATCTACAGGATTATATATATAAAATTTTTTGGTCAATTAAAGTGAAGTTTAACCGCAAATTAGACAAACGGTTAAAGATTATGAAAATGTAAGTATTCTGATTTCTTTCGATGCGATCCTAAACTTTTAATACAGACCCAGATCAAACATTTATTTAACCGGAAACGTAGACATAAATCGAAAGTAATGATACGACTTAACGTTAGTAATTTAGCTAAAGCCCTAAAATACAAGCAAGAATGTTCACTAACTTCCTAAGAAGTCTATTTAAATGGACTACTTTCGATTTCATCACAAGAATAAAGGTGATCAATGGTATACTGTACTTGGACTTTCTAAAGATTTTGTAGTTACTGTTAACACTAACCGTACCGAGTACAAAATGTATCGTTAATATAGTGTTTTAAAAAAATTATAAGACTGAATTTATTTAGATTTCACACAATTTTTATAATAATACAATACGCGCACGAATAAAGAAATTTATTTAATCATTTCTAATGGAAGCATCTGTGTAATTTCAATAATTAAAAAATAAAGCAGTCATTTGTCCGGTCGTGGTACGATTAGTGTTAATACTGGTCGCTCCAACCATTGTAAGTGAAACGATTCATTAGCAAGTGTTAATTTTGTATCTACAGTACTTGCCAATACGAAGCATAATTTCAAGACCTGACCCATGTTGTATGGCAGTGCCCAGATTACGAGAACGAACTTAATATAACCTAAAGAATTTTAACTATAACGTACAAGTAACAATATTGTATTTTCTAACTGAACCATCTGGCATAAATATTTAATAAATAAATTAATATATAAGATAGGCTAGTACTAGAAGTACAATTCAAAACTTGAATGTATTATTATTATTTATTTAATTCTTTAAACCAAGTATGGTTTATGTAGCATATACAATACATGAACATATTAACGTATTACATAATGGGTTAATGTGTTGTAGTAAACAAGTCAAATTCGATGTAATTGCTTCTGAAACAGCTGTTTCAAATGTGAAGCAGCGATAAACTTTTATAAGGGAAAGTCTGAAGAGAAGGAAATAATTCTTTAGACCACACTGGAAACAGCAGATAACAAAACAAAGTATGATACCAGGAAATTGATGTTCCGGGGGCAATCCGTAGATACCGTAAATTCAATAGATCCATCGTAAATTCGCCCAACACCTCGGATGATTTTCGATACAGTGGAAAATTCTCGTACGGTAATTTTACTGTGAGCACAAAACAGTCACAGCAGCTGTGAATAAAAGAGAGGACGAATTGATGTCAAATAATCCTACATAAACTATGGTGTGCTCGGATTAATACCGGGAAAGAGAGCTCGGGGAAAAGTAAATAGGCGTATTTCACGCTATCGCAGATTTTCAAACTGTTGATTGAAATCGATCGTTTACTGGCTCGCGTTCGAGATAACTACGTTAGTTTACTGAAGTAGCAAAACGGCTTAATTATCATACATCAATCAACTGGAACACATTTGGTCGAAGTTTTTTTTAGAACGTCATTGTTCTGTATCGCATCTCTTTGTATTAATTTTCTAACTAGAAGTCATTTGTGCCTGATCTTTATATAGGATCTGCATAGTACTCTAGATTTTCGTATCAACACTTTAATATAATGAAATAATTTTTTAAACTGTAAAATTAAGTAGTTACACATTTAAAATTGTAATGTATATGGTAGTACATAAAGAACATTTCTAGAACTAGTTAATTTATTCTTATTTCTCACACTGTAGACATTAAGGAATGTTATAATAGCAATCTCAAACTCCAAAAATCTTGACAATTTCTCGAAAACTTAGGAAATTGAACAAAACTTCAGTAGTGCAATTAACGACGAGCCTGACAGCCGAAGTTTTCTTAAAATTCAGTGGTGCAACTCGACGATAAGCTAGGCAACCGAAAATTTTTGGAAAACAGCGGAAAAAAGTGATTCTTGATTCTTAGTCTATCGAGATATCAGTTTTTACATTGCTTAGATATCAAATATTTCGATATGAACGATTCATATCAAATTATCCTGTCTAAAATTAGATGCCACGATTCCTATGGCATACATTCATGTAGATATTTTCTTCTCAAACCTTCCACGCCCGGTTCTTGAATAAATATTAATGCAGGGTTTCCCTGGATATGTAGGTAGCTGGTTCGTGATTATTATAGGTTAAAATAATTGAAATACATTGAATGACTATTATCTTTTCTTGTAGAAATGTGAACTATACAGGGTGTCTCACTTAAGTGTGATCCCCAAAATGTCTTCTTTTATTTTGACAAAGTATTGTATTATCAAGTGGTCAGAAAAAAATGTTTCTTCATTTGATTATCAGTCCCATAAAAATTATTCAAATTCTCCTTAAGTATAGTATTCTTTGCTCTTCAAAACCACTCAATGTCTATCTAAATTATTTCTCGATGGGAACGGAAATTTCATACATATTCTCAGAGACAGATCTAAATGAGTTGTCCTAGACAGATATATTTCGTTTACACTAATAGACTGTCATTAAATCCTTTTTCATGCTGCTGTGACACCATAGATCCCACGATTAAAGTTTGCCACCCAGCTGAGCACATGATCCGCTAAGCGTAACCTCCGCCTCTACATTCTGACGACGTACTTCGGCAGCATCTAGGGTACAATTAACAACCGCAAATTGGTAAGCTAGTCGTATCCGCGACGACGTAATCATCAACCGCATCTAATACCAGAGGAGAAAGCGCTGATTCGAATTGGACATAGTGTGTCTGTCCGTTCAACAAGATTATAGGAAACTTCAAGCTGATCTGGTATTGTCGTTTCGTCTGTCAACTAAGAGCAAGCTTGCATTTCTCCATCGTTGCGCGCCTTTAGAAATTACGATTGATACAAACATGTAAGGGACTATCGTAAAGCTTGGGGCGCTTATTGTCTTTTAGATATAAAATTTCATAGGACAGAATTTTTTTATTTTATTCTGATATTTTTCTCAATTTTTCCGAAAACCTTTACCTTTACGTTTTACGAAAAAATGTAATATGACATAAAAGACGCAGCCTGTCGGGATGAGACAGGTTTTGTGTAACATGTTTTCGATACATGTCAATAATTAAAAAATAAACAATGTGAAAGCGGTCAATTGACCAGTCGTGAAACGGTTAGTGTTAAATATTTCCCAATGATTTTTTCGAACATTTTATCCTTTAATTAAAAACTAGTCAATTTGTAAAAGCACTCAATATTCACGGATCAAGGTTTATTTCATGTCCATTGTCAAGAGAATCAGAATTTCAATCGTGATCAATGATGCTGTAAATTGGAAACTGTATTGTATACAAGAGTATTATATAACTTGATTAACAATGCCGCATATTTTAGCTTCAATAACTGCGGCACGATGTAATAAAAAAGAGGAGCTGCATTGTGCGGCGCGACGTTCATATGTCAGTTGCTGAGATGCTTTGTTATGCATATATCGTTAAATAATGTATGGCATATGTATAAACAGCTGTGTTATGGTGCTGCATGGTAGACGGTATGTTCAAAAGAAGTTCAAAATCCTGTGAATGAAAAAATGAAAGATGCTGAAACACTGTGAACATTATTATTCCCTTTAGAAACGACTGCATCAAATAAAATATTTTATTTTCAAAATTGTACACATACTTTAACATAAATAGGATTATTTATTATTTACTATTTAAAATACTATTTTCCCCAGCTCTGAGCGTATTGCGTGTTGGGTCTTATCATTCACCCGTTAAATATTCTTAATGGATGAAATTGATTTGCAAAAGGGTGAAATTAATTTGCATAAGGTTGAGTTTCACTTGCAAAAAGGGTCAATTGGGCGTGCAACACCTATAAGATCTTGTTTCTTTGTTCGAAACTATCCAAATATTGACAAGTACGCGGTCTTTTGTGACCGACTGTGTGTGTTTCGTGTGTGTATTAAGAGACGTGTCAGATCGTTTATACGTGCACGTATACGCACACGTATGTATACATATACCTTTCGCAGTCAAAGGGCTAATATGTGTAAGACATCCTACCCGTAGCCATCACTGCACTAGATTGCCAGATGTAATCAAGCACCCACTTAGCAATGGTACATAGCCAGACAAATTACCATCGATTCAAGTGGCATTATCTACTGTTAGACGGATAATGCTTATTGATGGCAAGCTATTCGTTTTTTGCGCTTAGGACGGAACAGCATTAATCTGTGTCAAAGATTTGGTCAATGTACCTAGTAAACTAAAACGAGTCCAAAAGCTGAGGGTAGAATAAAGATTTCTTTCGGATTAAATAAAAAGCAACATTATCTATTTACAACCTGCATTATCATTCTCGATTTATTGTCTCTGGTAATCAGATTTTACTATGTATTAATGGTATGATCACAGTTGGGATAAATAATGTGCAATTTGTAAACAGTTAAATAGAAGATTCAAAGCAGAAAATGATTAAGATTAATGAGAAGTTAAATTTCTTTTTGGTGCTATACATACGAACACATATACAGATAAGAAAGATATTATGTTACGTGTTTCAATATTTAAGATAGTACTACATTATGGTTTGTAATTGTAACTATGAGTGAAGTATTATGTATTAGGTTGGCAACTAAGTTCGCAATCTCCACATTTTTTCAAACAAAGTCATTCATATATATATATTTTAGCATATATTATTATTAATTAATATTTAAATATATATTTTACAAATTAATCGCAAAATTCAGAGCTTTCCAATGATATACAGTTCGAAAGGAATGGTCACTGAATGAGTTTATAATGACACAATAAAACAATTATGAAACAAAAGATCAAGAATTTAGTTGCCAACTTAATATTATAATACATAACAGTGCTTAAAGAGTAACAAAAGCCATTGAAAATGGTTGACAATTGGGTAATATCAATGATGAAGTTTGAAAAGATTTGTGAGAAGCGAAAATGTCAGAGTCCCTCTATTAAAAAGTTTTACATTACCAGCCACATACACGGCCTAGCTAGTAATTAAACACTATTAGTAGACTGCGGATGTTTATGCAACTTTTAATATTTCCAGACAAATTTCAAGGAAGCGGGAACAAATATAATGTTATTTTCAGTGGTAGTAGCCTTTATAGATCTGAAATAGATAAACTTTGTAGAAGCCATAAATGCATAAAGATCCACAATCTAATTATTTGTTTACAGAATTAGAATGGCTATTCCGAATCGCTAATTCATATAAAAAAATAGTGCACATGTAGTGTGATCGGTAAGATACATTTTTATAAAGTTACAATTATTTATATATTCGGGTACGTTGAATATTAATATAATTATAAAAGATATGTATTTAAATTTTCATTCTTTATAGGAGTACGCAAGCTCTTAAACAATTCCTTTATTATATCGAAATGCGATTGGATTGACAAATTTTCCAATTATTTGTTTACTTCAGATATACTTATCTTCCCGTTTACGGTAATGGATATTCAATGTAATGTTTACCAACAGATTACATTATTAAAGACAAGCATTATATACAGTGATGCTTCTTCCAAAGTTTCTTATGTAACAGCAGCTCATGCTCTAATTATTCGATACATCATGTGTTTTGGAGCGGTAGCTATCAAGAACACTTCGTTATTCACTCAGTCATGCTTGAGTGCATAAAATCGCTTTGAAGGAACATTCTTAACAGTGTAGAGGTTGGAAGATCTAACAGAATCGACTTTGTCGGCTTTCCAAATTAGAAGAACTTCTTACGAACGGTATAGGGGTGTCCACATCGTGTTTGTCTAATGGTGTCGGTGTAAGTTATGAATAATAAATTCTGAATGATAAGAAGTATGTAAGTAAATCATTTCACATAAATAGACAACGTCGAGAAATATTTATTTTTTTTTGTTTAACATTTAGTCGTCATTTTTGCGAATGGAAATCATGTTTTAAGTGCTTTTATGTAAAATAATCAAATTGTTAAGGCAGGTATTGTGTCGAGACGGCCAAAAAGACCGATCGTGGACGACAGTTGATGAACAGCGTTAATTTGACTTCGCCAGATATTCTTTCGATAGTAAGAGAAAGTCAGGGTAACTTTTTTCCCCTCAATTCGTGCTCCCTCCCCTCATCTGGCGAAACAGGGTAGGGATAGGCGGAGTAGTCACTTATTCCCCATGCCCCAAAAGTAACCAGGACGCTTTATTATCAGCTCTGAAATAATTGTAAACTTCAGAAGTACTAATTTTAATACGTAATAATAATTGTAAACTTGATTTAGTACTAATTTTAATACGTACGTATGTGGAAATATTATCGAAAATGTGATTCAGACCTACAATACCGAAAAAGTAGCTTAATGTTGAAAGGTAATAAATAGTTTTCACACATTTTAGAACAACTTGTTTTATTCAAATTTTTTAATTCGGTAAAGAGTTCGGGTAGATGAAATTAAATCTTTTTAATTTAAAAGCGGCAATAGAGGTCAAACTGATTCTTTCCATTACTCTTTTTTAATTGAAACTGCGTATTAATTTTCTTCTGTTAGGATAGCTTCCATCGAGCTGAACTCTATTTACTTTATTACTATTATTACTTGATTTTAAAGCACTGGGGTTAGTTTGCACAATGTATAATACATCATCAAATAACCAGCCTATTTTTTCGTCCATTTAATGTCAGCAGAATTTAAGTCGATATCTGGTGCGGTTTCATAGGAAAAAGCAAGCTTATAACTAGACTGCAGATCTTTATGCAAAATAAAAACATTTTGCAAGGATTGTAGGCAGCAGGAGTTAAATAAAAAAATTCATTTCATCCCTTAATAGATTTTTTTACGTTGCAAACATCATAACAATATTCTTATATTTTTATAATATTTTATTGTTTGATATTTCACACAGCCAATTTCTTCATAAATGCATAAAAATCCGCAGTCTACTTAAAACTTATACCACTTCATGCTGCTCACCCTCTAAAATTTTGTGAAAATCAGCATTGAACAATCTTATGCTTCCTCTTGTGAGCTCAGATTCAGCGAAAAAATGTAGAGACTAGTGGTATAATGTAATAACCATTTTTAAGTTTTGAGTGCTGAGCATAATGGCAGTACTTTAAATGAGGTATTTAAAACTTGAAAGTCTTTTTTATTTTATTAACCTTCCTTTGTGAAATCTTCAAAGTTACATGAAAGGAAGCTTTTATGGAAATTAATTTTTCAAATTATTAAGTGCAGACTAGTATTTCACTACATCAAGTGTGCGTGTTTTTATGTACTTAATTATTTAAGTCGTATTTTCTAGTTGAAAACAAATGTAAGTTCTACAAACATAAATTACAAGAAACTTTGAGAGTTCTATTTCACGTAATTAGTAAACAAAATTGTTTAAAATAAGTAGGAGTCAAGAAACTGTCCTTTGAAGTAAATTTCAAATGAGACACTTAAAATAGTAGGGAGTAGTTGGCAACAAAATTGTTGTTAAACCCAATAATACTGAAAGAAAAAATAGGAATAGATTTTATTGCGGCGAATGCAACACAACGAGGAGTACGTAGAAAAACGTAGGAAAGAGAGTACATGCACGTGTGTCGGGAGAAGGTTGCGCCGTACATACAGTACTATGTATGAAATGTATGCGAAGAAACGAAGATTTAGATCGCAGAAGGGAGAAGCGAAACACGACGCAACGCAAGGAAGAATTTGTGGTAACGAAGCGAGATGGGAGTCGCAACGGTGCGTTTCAACAAAAGTAACGGGAAATAGGGACGGATGTGCAGCCTGAACATCCGAATATGCAAAACACGAAGAACAAGGCGAACAGCAGCGGTGAGTCGCTGGAGGAGTTGTGTCCTGTCGATGATAATAATACGCGTCCCGGAAAATTACATTCTCGTTATTTCTGAGCGGCAGCACTCTTTGAGGCGAGAGAGCAGGCGGTATAATGTGTCCGTTTTCAGGCGCAGTACGCCACGAAAAACCGAAGCTGCTAGGATATGATGGGAAATGAGGTGAATGTTCATCTTTTCTCGCTACTCGCTGGGGAAAGAATGAAAAGTCGTTCTTTTCATAATGGTTAAGCAATTTCACCGTGCCTTCGGAGTTCTTGCTGCATTATTATTTTCCGCATTACGCGAATTCGTCCATTTTAATGAGTCTTTCTGCCAGTCTCATTTACAAACGAGCCCCTTACTCTCTTCACTAATAAACGGCCACGTATTATTCTACAGAATCTTTTATGCAGTAAGATGTCACAGACAAATAAAATCTTGTCGTTATTGTCTGTTGAAAATGAATTTCACTTCTACTTTCTCTATCCGAAATGCCTTTTCAATTTTCTGTAATGTGACATGATGTCGGTGAAATCAAAATTATATTATTAAAAGTCTTGATCTAAGTCCAACGGAGATGATCGATCTTAGTCCGTTCGCCTACCCCTTCCACTGGGGGGTGTACCCCGAGCAGGAACGAGAAGCTCGAATTGTCTCGGTCGCCGAACAGTGTAAAATGTAAATCGATACTGAATAAGGGAATATCGATGTGAACTAATCCAACTACAAAACTATTTTATTTTTCATTACTTTGTTATGGGACTTTCTACAACATGCTTGTACCATTTTTCTGATTAAAATTACACTAAACACGATATCATTTTAACTGTATTTAGTGGTTTAATTGACAGTATGCTGTAAATTTACACATATTATTCTTTCATGAAATAAATTAGGAATGATACTAAAATAAAGTACGATCGAAACATGATACCGTAGTAATCGGTACAGGTACCCTTGTCGAGAACTGTCGAACCGTAACAAGAACTCTTTATTAGTAAGTGTCCCCTGATATAATGAAGATAGATCAAGGAGCTATTGATTTGCTCACTTCTCAATGGAAAACGTTTCTCTTTTATAATGAAATAGTAGATGGTATGTATGTGTAGATGGTATGGTAAAATGATTTAAAGTATAACTATAGTGCAAATAATAATAGGATAATATTAAATGATTGCCTAAGTTCGTGCTCGATTTAAAAATAAATTTCTGTGGTTAACTTTCAAAGAATACAACGTTATTAAACAATTATATATGCAGTTATCATTCTTTTCTAATTGTAAAAAATATAACCATTTCACAATTTTAATTTAACTAATCTTTAAAACTTAACCATTGAACTTTATTTTCCAATCGGGCACGAACTTATGCAATCGTCTGATAATAAGATACAACAATCGTAACAATGTAAACGTGGTCATCTGATAACTTCAGTATAAAATCAGCAATTTTAAGTTTCAGGAATTTTTTAAACGATTGATTTTGTAATGAAACGTTCGAAAAAGTTCACAGTCGTGGGTGATATCAGGTAGAATGTTCATCAACTTTTTTGTAATTTTTTATTAAGCAGAACAGTCGGAATAGAGCATAATTCAGTGAACCGTGCTCACACTATAATTACCCTTGTGATAGGGGTACCGATTTGAAACTTATCACAGAGGATCTTTTTGGGAGGTCCTATAGAATGGTACGAAAAAAGATTAATTTGGTTTTGGTTTGGGGGCACTTATCCAGATACACGCTTTAACTAATTCGCAGCTTTGTCGTCTGTGATTTGAAATCACGAAACTGCTCATCGTAGTATAGCGTTGGGTAAGTGGAGTGTACTCAATATTTCCAATTACCGCAAACGTATCTAGCAAAACTGCTGTTTGCTATAACTAGACAGCGGATTTTATGCATTTATGACAAAAATGAGTCGGTGCCATAATCAATAAAAAAAAGATCAATATAAAAATACTGTCATATTATTTTTAGCCCATTCGATACATTAAGAAAGAAAATACCTTCCCGTTTCACTCCGGTTTGTTGCAATTCAGGGAGAACAATTTTATTTTGCATAAAGATTCGCTGTCTAGCTGTAACGCAGTTTTCCAACACGGCATATTCGAATGGATAGTCGGTCAAACCACTGGAGATTCGCCTGAGCGACAGACCATAGCGATGGTAAACTAATATAAAAAATCTGTTCACAGTATCCTCTTGATTCCTCAGATGATAGTTTTCAAAAAAATTGAAATGCCCTCGTTGGATGCCAATACCCCATTTACCGACTTTCTCAGCGACTCACAGTGGTCTGGCGACCCTGTTTTCGTAGCCAAAATTCAATATATAAATAAAATATATTGAAAAAAAATTTTTTCCTATGAAGTAACAACCCTTTAAAGCACTCAAATCCAAAATATTATCCATTTTAGATAATTCTGTGATGAGATACAACGCTCTAAAAAGAAAGTCAGAAAATTCAAAGTAAAATAAAGCGTTTTAGATTTCAATTATCGAATACCAGAAAACAGAATACCTAATTACGACATCAACCATCAGTAGACGCATAAAAAGCTGCATGTTATTATGTACTTAGTTTTGGCATTACCATGAATTTCCATGGAATATATGGATTGTTATCACAGCATATTCTCTAATGGGGGACAGGTCTTTGTTCCACGTACACTAACAATAAGTGGTAGTAATCGCAAACAGTTGTTAGAAAATATTTCACTAGAGATACGTAACACGATGAAATTTCTGTGCGACGGAACTCCAGCGTACACTTTAGTTACACCACCAGAGTTCTATAACAGTCATTACACCGAACAGTGAACATGTAGGCGAGGATTGACTTGCGCATCCCCAATTGAAATATCGAGGGTCTTTCCATATAGACATTTCAAGAGTTCAGTTCACATTACGTTCAGATGGTTCAATATTATATTAACTTAATTATTTTATAAAACACCTGTTGATTAAATCTCTACATTTTAGTTCCACTCGTTGCCTATAACAATAAATATATATTATTACTTTATTTATTTATTGCTTCAAACCGTATAATTTTTTATTTAGCATATACATTACAAAATATACAAACTTCAGAACTGTAGACAGTGTATAAAAACAAAAAAAATATCTTGAAAATTCATAAGATGTTGAATAATATAGTGTTTATAATATTAAATAAGTAATAAATATTTATTATAATAAAATGTTTGATAATATTTCATGTGTTTTCATTTTGCTTTTATCTTACGAAAATTGTTCAGAAGGAAAATTGAATTTTATGTCATCCCAGCCCAGACCTTTACATTTCACAATAAAAATTTTTGATGGTCTTATCATCTTTTATTCTCATACATTCTGCTATTCTGTAAATGTGCCTTTCAGCTAATTTCTAAATTTCCTAATGTGCCTAATTGTTTGATCTTTGAACGCTTATTGTAACGAGAGTTTTTAATAACTGTATAATTAATACAATATTATCGTTTTCGAATGTAATGAACATTTAAGAATCATTATACATTCACTAGAAATCGATACGAGGACTTTAATTATTTAGCCCAGGTACATTTAGCGGGTCGATCTGGCCCACTGTGCTTCGCCTCGTTGCAATGGTGGCCGGCAACATGGATTCTCGCGAATTTAGGAGGCCACTTTACATTTTGTCTATTCGCGACTACTGCTAACGCAACCGTGATTCGTAAATTTTGGTAGCTCGGCAACCCGGAAACGGACCGTCCCTCAGTATCCTCATATTTTCCCATACGCTAAGTGCTAACCCACGTGAACCTCGGAGGGACCTGCAAAATTTTGCCGTGTCATAGTTTATACAATGTTTAATGAAAAGCAGAAGTATATCACATAGATAACATAGCATATAGGAGCCAGAATTGTCATATATGCTGTGACGTTGCAACTTTTGCGACGTCACTTTTGTCGTTAATTTCGCGTAACGTCTGCGATTAACGAAGGACCGGACCAAGATACAATGAACCGCGAGACCGAGAATTAACAGATTCAAGAGCGCTCCCCGAAGAACTTCCGAAAACCAATAGTTAACGTACTGACATCTAGCGTACATGCCGAGAACGGCAAGTTCCAGGGCCGAAGAACAGACCCGGAAACGGAACCTCGACCTCCGAAATTCCCGGAGAAAGGATGCCGAACATACAGGAGGCGTACGACGAGAACCATGGCCAACGTTTGCGAAGCCCCGAGCTCGGGCAAAAGTATGGCGTCGAAGGCACCCGGTCACTCAACCAGGAGGCGCTGAAGGGGAGGAACCCCACAAGATGCCGAGGCATCATTTCGCGTTCCCGACAGCGTCTCGTCCCGCTAAAGAATTGGGGTTCCAGCGAGGATGGTGCCAACGATAGTCCAAGAGGCAGTGGCCTCCCTCGACCCAGGAAGGGTCGAGAAGTTTTCGCGATTACGGTCCGGGGCCCAAGGACCATCGTCGAGACGTCCCTGTTATGTAAGCGTCGAGCGCGGTTGACGTTCGTCTTCGGGAAAATTCGGCAAGGTTCGGGTGGGGGGAACAAGAATCGATGCGACTAGTTGTCGATAGCGAAAGATCACTGTCGCGTTAGCGCTCTCACGAAGGGCACCCCAAAATCTTGCGTAACCGTCAGCGGCCCTCGCGAATTGTTTGTGCGATCGACATCTTCGCGCCTCTCGTAAGAGAGAACCTCGGTCTCGCGGCCGTTCAAGTATTTTTCGGGCGAGTGGAGGTTGGCGACTTCGCTCCGACCGGTCCGGCTGAGGAGCCCGATTAATGGAAGGGACGAATCGATAGAGAAAACCCCCTCGATTACGAACAATAACGGTGAGTCGCACAGTGATCTTCTTCGTATTTGTCGGTAGCGATTTGGCTCGATAGATTTTGCGCGAGGACGAACGGTCGCCGTTCCGTCCTCGAAATTTCGCGTGTGCCGAGACGTCCTGCGTCTCGTGCCGTCGGCTCGTGCTCTCGAGAGCACTTTGAGCATTTTCTTCGCGTCTAGAGAGTGTTCCCTTGCGTCGGGTTAACGGAAGCTTCTTCGGAGGAATCGCGTGTCGCGAGAATAGTCGTCTCTCGATGTTTCGAAGTCCTCTTGAATCTGGTAGCGTAGATAACAACCTCGCGAGCGTTTAACGTGCGAAAGCTATCGCGACAGTCCTGTACCGCGCCGTCCATCTGCGCCTCGCGCGATCCCGTTCGTCGGGAAATTCAAATTGTATTTCGTACCGGTCATCCGTACGCTTACGCGCGATGAGAGAATTCGACAAACGCGCTGCGACCGATCTACCGTCCGCCAAAGTGTATAAAGAGCGCGGGCTCTCGGGTTGCGGTCACGTGACCGTACTCTGTACCACCTGACAAGGAAATAAATTTCCACTCGAGACCAAACTTGTCGCTATTTCTCGAACCCTGTGAGATCCGCCCTGCCGTAAGGGCCGTCCCCGTCCTTTCCGTGCTCGAACCTCCTGGACCCATTGCGTTCGCGTTTCGAATCGCGTTTCGAAAATCCGACGCTCGTGCCCGGCTTCTCCGTGCACGAGAAGTTCATCGCGTTTCGCGTGGCATCCTTGCGGTGCCTGGCGCCCGAACAAAATCCGTTCCGTGGGTCTTAGATTTTTCGCGGCCTTGCTTAGTCCCGGGCGGACCCCGTGCATACGGCTGCACGTGGCCCGGTCTCAGCGCCATAAAAGCCCGGAGTCGTTCTTTTCGGGGGTTTTCCAACCCCCGCCGAGACACGGCGTGACAAACTGGCGCCCGAACAGGTTTCTCTCTCTCGAAGGGATTTTCCCCGAGAACAGGGAGATGCACGGAGAGAACGAAGGACTCTTACAGGGAAAAATCGCGATACAGGACTTTAGAAATTCGCAGTTTGAGGAGCAAGAGACTATTCTCAGCGGCACAACGCCAGGGGAAACACGCTAAACCACGTTTCGTTACGTTTCGTTACGTTTGCGTTTTTCCTCAAGTGACATATCCGAGAGGAGGAAAATTTTTGAGAGCCAACTACATCTGATTCTTGTCCAAATTGTATTTTGTTGAAATTTTATGGTAATTTATTATTCATTGGCAAAAAGTACGTCTTCAGGTGTCGGGTTTAAGATGTGAAATTTGAAATCGTTACGGTTACATCCCGAACGAAAGTCAAATTTCTTCTTGTTTGTCACGTAGATTGAAATTTTTTTTTCTCACTGTTTTCATTTAGTCGTTTCCTCAAGGTTTCGGGAGCGATATTGTTCCCAAGCCTCGCGTATTGTTTCGGACGCAAAGTCAGCACCGTGTGGTAGGATATAACGTATAGGCCGATCGTGATTTTGAAAATATAATAAATTCGACCTCCTTATGATTCGATTTGAGAACAAAGGTAGTCACGGTTGACAGCCACGGGATTCGTTTCGGTAACGTTACGAGTAAGATATTCGTGGGGAACACACTGCGCCCGGACGCGCTACATAAACACAGCGTTCTCGCACGGCCCTCAGCCAAGTACGCGGTAGAATAGCCTCGCGAACGTAAACAGACTTCGAGACAGGCGTCAAATGTCGGACGAGGAAGAAAAATTCACGTCGAGGTGGTCAACCGAGGAAGATGTTTCGTATTACAGTGCTTACGAGACTGACGGGGAGGAAGATAGTCGGTCCAGGCTAAAACCCGAACCTGACGAATCCCTACCCGGCCCCAGTCAGATAACGTTGCGGGTACCTTCTCGGTCGGGAACCCCTATTTTAAAACGCACAACATCCATTCCGAAAATGGCTAACGTTTCCCCGCCGGAGCGACGCTCACCGGTCTCAGCGTAAGAGGTCATGCGAAAATGGCACCTCACTTTCGGAGGAAAACCGGAGGAAGATGCCGAAGCGTTCTTTAGCAGACTATCTAACATGCGTAACGTCTGTAATTTGAAAGACGCTGATCTCGTGCGCTGTCTGCCGATCTGCTTCACCGATCTGGCGGCGAAATGGTTTGAGAACTGTCCTCCGATGACGACCTGGACCGAGTTTGTTAGCGAATGGCAGAAAAATTTTCGGGATCCTGATTACCAGGAATTATTAGAGCACGATCTACGCGTACGAAAGCAAGGTCCGGACGAGCCGGTGCGAGATTATCTTGCGAACATGAAAGCGATGCTCGCGCGTTCGAAAACCCCGTGGTCAGAACAAAAGAAAATAGATCGAATCTATTGGGGCGCGAGAGACGAATTGCGTGCTGTAATATCCCGCGCGCTCGTAACATCGGTTTTAGAGCTCGAAGAACAGCTACGCGAAGGGGAAAGATATACGACACCGCGAAGTGTGGAGTTATATCAATCGCCCTATTTAGCGAATAAAGAGTTCGCTTACAACGCGAACCTTTATAAAAAGTAGAATAAAGAAAAGTCGACTGGTACGAGTCAGAAAAGCGATTTTCGATGGCCGCGAACCCCTCACGATCGAACGAAGAGTCGTGCAGCCGATCAGCCGCTTCCGGGAAGCGACGAACCGAGACCGCCCGACCGCCACCGGGGAAAGCCGAGCTATCTCGTCGCCGAACTGTCAATCGGTGGCGAGCAACACGTTTTGGAACCGTGGCCAAGAGGGACACCGGTCGCGAGACTGTCCAAAGGAGCCGCGACTCCACCGTTATCGTTATGGGGAACCCGGCATAACGACGCGAAAATTTTCGTCCGTTGTGTTTTACGAACGAAATGCGCAACGAAGCCGCTCAAAGGAGCCGGAACGACCTCGTACTCCTTAATTTCGACTCGCGTAGCGAATAAAGATCTTGAATCCGCTCTCGTCGCGAAACACGCACTTCTTATCGGGAGCGTGAAAATAAGAGATAAAATCGTCCACGCGCTAACAGATTCGGATTCTGCATTTCCGTTCGTGAGTCGCGAAACCATCGAATTGGTAACAGGTACGGTAGAAATTACAGAAGCCGCAGAACCGTGATATTTTCTTCTGACCACCGGGGCAATCGATCACGCCGTCGAGCACGTTCAGTTTCGGCTGAAAATAAAGGATCTAACGCGTGAAGTTTTCGTGTACGTCCTCGATAATTCGGTCAATTCAATATTGTTGAGAATTGCGTAAAAGAACAAATCGATATCGTCATCGAATACCATCGAGCGACATGGTACTTCGCGTCACGTCCGCACATGAAATCACATTCGGGGCACAGGGGCAAACGGTGTTGCGGCCTGTAGACCCAAACGGTTGCGGAAAAGAAACGAGTCAACCGTGTGCTAAAAACCATGATCGTAGCGTATCTCGAGAGAGACTATCGCGAGTGGGATGCGAGCATCTCCCAAATTCGCTTCGAGTATAATACGGCCTACCACACCGAGCTGCAAGCGTCATCCGCGTTTTTGAATTTCGGACGAAAACCGAAAACCGTACATTAATTTGGTTGTTTCGAGTTATTGCACAATTATCAGGAAACAGGTGTGGGTTGAAATCGTGGGTGTGTCTGTCTCCTGGTGAAGGTTCCTCAGATGTAAAGGATGACTTCCGAAGGGAACGCTCTCTTGTTAATCGAGCCAAAGATCACAGTGTCGACGAAACCGTGTTGGTCCGGTCCACTTTAAGGGGGGGGGAGTTGTGACGTTGCAACTTTTGCGACGTCACTTTTGTCGTTAATTTCGCGTAACGTCTGCGATTAACGAAGGACCGGACCAAGATACAATGAACCGCGAGACCGAGAATTAACAGATTCAAGAGCGCTCCCCGAAGAACTTCCGAAAACCAATAGTTAACGTACTGACATCTAGCGTACATGCCGAGAACGGCAAGTTCCAGGGCCGAAGAACAGACCCGGAAACGGAACCTCGACCTCCGAAATTCCCGGAGAAAGGATGCCGAACATACAGGAGGCGTACGACGAGAACCATGGCCAACGTTTGCGAAGCCCCGAGCTCGGGCAAAAGTATGGCGTCGAAGGCACCCGGTCACTCAACCAGGAGGCGCTGAAGGGGAGGAACCCCACAAGATGCCGAGGCATCATTTCGCGTTCCCGACAGCGTCTCGTCCCGCTAAAGAATTGGGGTTCCAGCGAGGATGGTGCCAACGATAGTCCAAGAGGCAGTGGCCTCCCTCGACCCAGGAAGGGTCGAGAAGTTTTCGCGATTACGGTCCGGGGCCCAAGGACCATCGTCGAGACGTCCCTGTTATGTAAGCGTCGAGCGCGGTTGACGTTCGTCTTCGGGAAAATTCGGCAAGGTTCGGGTGGGGGGAACAAGAATCGATGCGACTAGTTGTCGATAGCGAAAGATCACTGTCGCGTTAGCGCTCTCACGAAGGGCACCCCAAAATCTTGCGTAACCGTCAGCGGCCCTCGCGAATTGTTTGTGCGATCGACATCTTCGCGCCTCTCGTAAGAGAGAACCTCGGTCTCGCGGCCGTTCAAGTATTTTTCGGGCGAGTGGAGGTTGGCGACTTCGCTCCGACCGGTCCGGCTGAGGAGCCCGATTAATGGAAGGGACGAATCGATAGAGAAAACCCCCTCGATTACGAACAATAACGGTGAGTCGCACAGTGATCTTCTTCGTATTTGTCGGTAGCGATTTGGCTCGATAGATTTTGCGCGAGGACGAACGGTCGCCGTTCCGTCCTCGAAATTTCGCGTGTGCCGAGACGTCCTGCGTCTCGTGCCGTCGGCTCGTGCTCTCGAGAGCACTTTGAGCATTTTCTTCGCGTCTAGAGAGTGTTCCCTTGCGTCGGGTTAACGGAAGCTTCTTCGGAGGAATCGCGTGTCGCGAGAATAGTCGTCTCTCGATGTTTCGAAGTCCTCTTGAATCTGGTAGCGTAGATAACAACCTCGCGAGCGTTTAACGTGCGAAAGCTATCGCGACAGTCCTGTACCGCGCCGTCCATCTGCGCCTCGCGCGATCCCGTTCGTCGGGAAATTCAAATTGTATTTCGTACCGGTCATCCGTACGCTTACGCGCGATGAGAGAATTCGACAAACGCGCTGCGACCGATCTACCGTCCGCCAAAGTGTATAAAGAGCGCGGGCTCTCGGGTTGCGGTCACGTGACCGTACTCTGTACCACCTGACAAGGAAATAAATTTCCACTCGAGACCAAACTTGTCGCTATTTCTCGAACCCTGTGAGATCCGCCCTGCCGTAAGGGCCGTCCCCGTCCTTTCCGTGCTCGAACCTCCTGGACCCATTGCGTTCGCGTTTCGAATCGCGTTTCGAAAATCCGACGCTCGTGCCCGGCTTCTCCGTGCACGAGAAGTTCATCGCGTTTCGCGTGGCATCCTTGCGGTGCCTGGCGCCCGAACAAAATCCGTTCCGTGGGTCTTAGATTTTTCGCGGCCTTGCTTAGTCCCGGGCGGACCCCGTGCATACGGCTGCACGTGGCCCGGTCTCAGCGCCATAAAAGCCCGGAGTCGTTCTTTTCGGGGGTTTTCCAACCCCCGCCGAGACACGGCGTGACAATGCATACATTTTATTAATAACTATGTCAGAGTTTCTTGTTCTACCGTCAGATGATTTACAAACGTCCCTCCTAACACTTTACCTACCGGAATCCTATTAATAGGATTTTTAATAATTGTGCTGTACCAAAAGAAAGCATAAAAATTGACTTTTACATTGTAATCTTAAATGAAACTATTAGATGATGTTATTGAGGGTAACTTGTTAGTTCACAATGAAAATTGCTGTCACTGTTGAAATTCCCACTAAAAAGTGTATAGCCGTGTACCATAGATTTTTCAAAATTATGCAATAATCACCGGTCTGTAATATCTTCTATTCCTATTGCGTCTACAGCATATTATAATCACACGAAAAATAATATTCACAGTTCTATGATTGTTGGGAATGACGATCAACAGTACAACTAAGCTATATTTTCCAAAAACAAAAAGTGCCTTTATACTTTTTCATACTAAAGGTTCAAATCGTATGGTTTAATACTTCACCCTTAGCACTCGAACTGTAACTCTGAGCGACCACAAAAAATTGCTGTACTATTATTTAAAATATTAAAGGTTTTCTTTATCTCGATCGCCAATTTTTAATAGAAATTGTGATTTCGGCGCACAGGTTCGATCCTATATTACTAATTTCCTAAGCAGTTGTACAAATTTATAATTCAACGTTTCGGTCTATAAATAAGTATAAGTATAAATTTGTACAACTGCTTAGGAAATTAGTAATATAGGATCGAACCTGTGCGCCGAAATCACAATTTCTATTTAAAATATTGTTAAACATTATTAGATATGTCGATATCTAACCAATTACTAAACATTTAAGTATCGTATGAGGTATTATATCAATTTCATATTCGTTAAAAAGGACAAATTAACATAGCATGGAATTATTCTAGGTGAGAAAAAATGTTTAATATTCAATTTAAAATAGCTCCAAGTGCAAAGACTTAAAATTCCTAGAATTTAAGTGATATTAATTATATTGCGTCAAACAATTTTAGAATGCTATAACGTCGTACACGTGCAGAGTATACCGTTGCTTTTTTTCCGAGATGTGTAACTTATTCTTGAAAATCGTGTTCTTTCTAATCTCGAAAGAAAGGAATAGTGAAGCAGTTTCTCGCCGACGAATTTGGTCCGACAGTTTCGACATTTTGTTGAATTAAAGCAAACTCGGAGTGCAGCAATCACGGCAGATGTACGGAAGAGATTGTGAGCGAGCGAAGAGAAATGTTAAACATGACTCCAACTGGAGGAAGCATTAATGGTCTGCGAGAAGAACGGCCGGTTAGGTACAGTTTCTCGTACAATTTGTACTCAGCATCGGAAGAATCGCGGTCGTTAAGATTGGTAGCGGAGCATAGAAGCGTTTCACAAGTATTAGCCTGTATCTTCGTTTGCTGTTCCTTGAAATTTCGCATGGCGTTTGAGACGTGGCACGATCTATAGAAACAAGAGAGAATATTTTCTGTGTAATCTTCTAATGGATTCTGTATACACGGTGACCCGCAATCAAGTAACAACAGTTTCGGTAAAACGAAAGAATTCTAATCCTTGATCTAAATATTTTCTCTTTTTTATTTCTTTAAAAGATCTTCAAGAGCAGCACGAAACTGCGAGCAACTTTTATTTGAAGTTTCCAAGCAATAAGATACTTCACGGTAGACTTATCTTGGTTATTAACGGCTTTAAATCGCTAACGCTGTTTGGCCTAGTTTCGTCTACTCTTAATTAGACCACATGTTTCCAATAGGGGATAAATCAGAACTTTGCGGGCGCCATCAAGAAGGGGACATTCAGATAGTCGTTTCTTAAATAATTTCCAATAATTATTGCCTTATGAATAGGAACACTGTCTCGTTGTAAAATAAAATCATTGATCGTGATTTCTTGTAGTAATTCTAGATAAACTTGATCGTTAACTCTTTGAGTTTAATTTATGATCCGTTCTACACCGAAGAACAAAACACATCCCCACACCATATTATCTTGACCTATGGATTTTAAGGTTGGTTTGATAGGGAAGACTGGAAGAAACATCTAAAATGACGTAGAAATATTATAGATATTCTCATCTTTAAGCAATTTATTATTAAATTTATTATACTATAAGATTCTAACCTTAAAACTAAAATACTTTAAAAGGTTTTATATTGTTCATTTATTGGGGGCAAGTTGTTACGAAAGAATAAAATTTGCTAATAATTAAAACTTTAATGCAATATTTTATTTGTTAATGATATACAACACTATTAAGTAAAAAATATTGATTTACTTAGGTTTAGGTTAACAAATATATGGTATGTTTAAGAGAACATCAAAACAATATAATAACTCAAACATTATCTTCCATATGAAATTACTTCGCCACATATTGCATTCAATTCTTGAACCACCAAAAAGGTGGAACGTTGTGTGCATTAAATTTTCTTGCACATTCCACACTAATTTTCAATATTTGCATTGTTCTTGCGTTTTAAGCAGAATAAGGATACGAGTTTAAAATTAGATTATATTTGTATTCAATTACGAATATTAATCTATCATATTCGGATATCTGTATTATTTTCTAGGTGGTGCTGCGGAGAATAAAAAAACAATTCGGCAACGGATCGTAAATCATCAAACATGTCAAGAGTTTTTATCCGGTGATGCAATTTTCTATACTTTTTCGAGTCTCGATCGAGATTTGACAGATCGCAATTAATTGTCCGGGCAATTAATCGCGGATGAATTGAAGAAACGTTTTATGACGATGAATTATGAAAATCAATCTTCACTGTGCGTGGCCTTTCGCGGAGAGCTAAAAAGCAATCGGGAGTATGGTTCGTGGTCAATAGAAGTGGCAAAATTAAACTTGGCATATACAGTGTTGCATAACTTGACAATTGATTTAATGAAATCATTTTAATTAGGCGTACGTAAAAATTATAACTGTAACGAATACTCGTATATATTTCGCGTTTTTAGAGTATCATTTTTTTCAACATTTACACTAATCCATATACACTAATACCGCTGAAAAGTATGTGGACACTTGCGAAATGTGTAATGGCAACGCCTAAAAGTGAAGCATCTTAAATTTATTACTTTCTTATGGAATATCTAACGTCGCGTTCAACTCTTTGCTAAGGTTATTTCGCGACGAGACCTACAGTTTAATAAAAGGTGGGTTCCGAACCCCACTTTGGGTAATACACAGTATTAGATGGCACATGGCATATTCTCAGAGGTGCCAGCGGCGGGATTCGACCCACGATCACGGAGTCCGCAGTCGCGCGCTCTAACCACTGAGCCACTGCGCGCCCTATAACGTTTTAAGTTAAAAACCACCTACGTAGAAACTGATCAATACATATTAGTCTAACAAGGAGAGTGCACCAACGACGTCTCACCGATTTAGTTGAGACTCTGTATGCTTATAGATCTCGATCTCCCATTTACGAATATATACCATTATAGACGCTAACACTCAATAGTTGTCGAGATATTCATAAACAAAGTTCTTACATTACTGCTTAAATCTGCTGTTGTAGAGTAGGTATACTTCCACCCGGTGGGCTAGGGTTCGATTCTCGTTTGGTGAAGATTTTTTTTTCATATTTATTTATATTATTTATTCAACAACAAGTTAAAGAACAAACGTATTAATAAATTATAAATAAATTAGCCGAAATTAATGAAATAGAAAGTATCCCCTCGTGTCTGAAAACAGAAAAAATAAAGTAAATATGGGAAGAGAAAATATGGTATACGATAAATTTAATAATATTGCACTTACATATTTTTAATTACAACAGTGGTACGTGTCGTAAAAGCATACGTAAGAACTTTGTTTATGAATATCTCGACAACTATTGAGTGTTAGCGTCTATAATGGTATATATACGTAAATGGGAGATCGAGATCTATAAGTATACAGAGTCTCAACTAAATCGGTGAGACGTCGTTGGTGCACTCTCCTTGTAAGATTAAAGACGGGATTCGACGGCGTACCCATCGCGGCTAGATATTACCGTTTACACTAATCGCAGCAATTTTTCCAATTGTTTTTATTCTATCAGTATTTTGTTCTTAGTATTTGTATCCAAAAATTCTCTGAATTCGCTCTGCGTCTTGAAATGAAACAAATTAATCTTGATATCCTTTCAAGAACCGAAGACCGTCACACGTTCCGAGATATACTAAATATAATCTAAATATACTAATCTACAATACAATATACTAATCACATGTCACTTCGATTGTAGTCAACTCTTTGGATAACAAAGTGAGACACGTAATAGGAAAAACTGTTACGCTACCTTTTTAATGCCTTTACGAGTTGTATTGCCAATCAGCTCACATCTTGCCTATTATTCTGAAACAGAAATAATTACTTACTATCTACTGTATTATGTTAAATTATAGTATGTATTCAATGTATTGTATAATTTCTTCGATTAAAATTGAATTGTTAAATATACTGCGAAAGTGCATCAATGTTCTCTCGAGACTTTTCGTACAAATATATTTCACGAGAAGAGAGTAAGAAGCACGTAGGTATTTCTATCCGATGAAACCACACAGTGAGAATCCAGCCTCGGTTCTCCCACATTTTACGATACGTTCACTCGTATCTTCTCCCAGCTTGGGTGCTATACTTGTTTTCGCGTTTCTGTTAGGAGATTAGCGCAATTTGGAATCAACAGACCTTCGGAGAAAAGAAACTTTTCATGCCAAAGAAAGGCAATTATCGTCATGGTTCAACATGATGTTCTAAAAGAGTATACGATATATATTATTTGATGAAAATACCATAGTCTTTGAAATTTAGATTCAGAGTATTCACACCTTTAATTATAACCCTATAAACAAAAATTATAGAAATTACTTCACAGTATTATACATATTATGTAAAATCCCAGTAGGTAATACGTATATTGCTTAATAATGCAAATTAACATCAACGATTGAATCTATTGAATAGGTTTCAATAAAGGATTATCATACTTACAAAAGGAAGTCACAGATTGTCGTTTTTAATGAACCTTTTTCTACATAGTGAATTTAGAGCAAAAATAAGCAATCCCATGTCCGAGCATTTTTGACAATATTAATTATTTATCAGGATAATTAACATTTCATTTTATGATATCCAGAAAATATCTTGCTATTCTTTATTTCTTAATCATGTCTTAACTTTTCCAGGTTTTACTTGATTTCATTATTGTTGGTACGCAACAAAATTGATATCTGACAGATCAATTGTTTCCAACGTGAACCAGGTTTGCTTTTCGAATGATATCAGAACAGCAAAGTGCCTATGCAATTCATTAGCATTCTTAAAATTTTCATACTGCCAAAAATATTTGTTTCAATTGTTGTTATGAAGCATACGCACTGCACTACACCATTTCCTGCACAAAGTACATGTATAATTAGTTGCACTATTGACAACCCCACCAATAAATAAATAGCAAGATTAAAAAGAAAGAAAAAAGAGAAGATTTTTAAAGGAAAGAGAAATAAAGTAAAGAAGACTTAAAACTCCAAATAAAACTAAGAAATTGGAAGTAAAGAGAAACAAAAATAAAAAAAACCACGAAGAAATCCTTAAAAATGAAAGAAAATTATTAATCGTAAGAGGGATTTGAACACGTAACATCTACCCAGAAATGAAGCATATGTACTAACAATAAGATATTTTCTGGATATCATAAAATTGAATGTTAATTATCTTCATAAACAATGACTATTGTCAAAAACGCTCGGACTTATTTTCGTTCTAGATTCACTAGAAAAAGTTTCATTAAAATCGACGATCCAACCACTGTGATCCCTCCTTGTAAGTAGACAGTTAATTAATTTTAACTTGTTTGCTAACTTCACGCACACACTTCCATATTTTCCATGTTACCGATCGTCTTAGAATGACCCAAAATTAATCACCGTTTCCGCAAAACAGTTTATGAAAACGGTGCAATTTATGTATATTTTTCTCTTGCAAATGAATTACTCGAGCTTTTAAACTCTTTAAAGGATTAAAGCGAAATAGCCAAGTTGAAATATGCACGAACATGAAAGGAGCGTCTCATCCTTCTCAAAATAAAAAATTCATGTTGCTAACTTCCTGTGTCGTAACAGTAAACAAAATTAAAAATTGACGCAGTTGACTTCTTGTCTTGTTTCGTAAAGTAAGTTACCTCTCATTTTGCATTTTTAGTTTGCTCGTTATTAAGTTTGCAACGTTACAGAAGGGAACAGGGAATAGGAAATTGTAGAATATTCAATATCGCCGAGTGTCTGTGGAAGAAAAGAATTACATCGGCAGAAGTAACTAATGTCATGGAATGAGAAGACGGTAGCAGCGTTCTTATTGTATAGAGTCGTCGCGGTAAATGTGGAAAGTCATTTTATAAAGACGAACAGTTGAAATTCCAGAAAAAACAGATTATACAGAGTGTCCCATTTAAGTTATGATTGTAAAAAATCTCGAACACATGTGAATTATAAAAAACAAACTGACACATGTCCTTTAGTGTTTCGAGTGGGGAGTCAGATGACGCTACTAGTTTTTTAATGCGTGAGCGTTTTCAAGGTTATTTTAAGGTAATTTTATCTTTTTCTTTGTCATAAACCCATTTTTAACTTCCCGATTTATAGGGAAGTTATTGTTTTTTTTTATTTCGGAATCATTCTACGTAAAAAATTGCACAGAACAGAAATGTCTAATTTTCAAGTGAAATAGCTTCGAGTGTAAAAAAGGGTTAATAAAATTCGATTACCTTGAAATCTGGAAAAAAGTGAATTTGAGAATATTTGTTGTGCGTCTGACCTTTTTTTCCTATCATTAAAAATAATAGATCTAGTTCTGTGAAATAGCTTGTATTATAGGTTACCTTGTAAACAATTAATTTCTTTTTGCTTGCCTTAGCTATACATCTTATTTGTAAGACTGCTCGACAGAATTCCGGATTTATCTCGACGGCCCTGTATCTCGACGAGATATCACGGAATGGGGATGAGGTATCAGAGATGACAGGACAAGGGTAGCCCGCATCGGGTTGAGGCGGGGGTGACTTCGGAATCGGTCGTGCTCGTTACGGATAAATAAATAAAAGTGCGAGTAAAATGTGCTGGGGACAGCCCACAGGTGTGTCGTACTACAACGTTTAACCAGCGCCCGGAACGCCATTACGTTTCGAGTTTATGGCAGTGAACCGATGTAACCGGCATATCCTGGCCAGCGGTTGAACGACGGGAAAATATAACTGCGGTGCGTCGTTATAATTGGCGTTCCATTACGTTTAACGTCAGTTAAAGTTGTTAGTTCGAAGTCACCTCGCGTTTTAAAGCCAGTGACAATCAGTTTCCATTTATTATATGAATACAGTAAGATCGCGTTTAGCATTTGCTTTGTGACACGACTATTAAAGTTATCAAACCAGCAAGGCATAGCCTTATATCCCGATTTGTATAAAATGCTTCCTATGTGGCCCAGATATTAAAGGCCTGTCAATTATTTTCGATTCTATTCGCTTCCTAGAAGTTAGTCCCCCACTTGTTTAAATAAATAATTTCAACAATTGTGCTAAGTTTGTGCTACATTGTCTATAATATAAAAAATAAGACTAAAAATTGAGAAAAACGATTTTTTGAGTAGTATTTTATTCAGCGATTTACAATTAAAATTTAATTTCATTAAAGTAGTGTAACCAAGTAGAAGCTTTTCAAACTACTTTTAAAATCCACAGATTCTTACATCTTTCGATGCGTATCGTATCTTTTCCTGCGTCAACCGATTTCGATGAGATTTTCAGCACGTGTATAACTAACTACAAAACGCATATTTTCAATCGTACCAGTACGATTTACGAAATCACGCTGAAATTTTATCTAGGTCTTAATCAACTAACACTTAAACTTCCTATATTTTCTATGCAATCATCTACAAGTAACGCGTTTAGAAAACATGATTCAGTGTCTAAAGTGCTAATTATGGGTTCATGATGCTTATGAAGAAGGGTTGATAGAAGACAGAATATACTATTGTTCAAAATGTTTGTGATACTTTTTACTTTCAATGGTTTCTAAGACTTTATTATTTCAATCAGGTATATTTCATATTTTTTATAAACATTATTATGTTTGCTTGTTTTTATACTTTTGTGTTTGAATATACTAAAAAAATAAATTCTTAAAAATTATACTTTCGAAACAAAATTTATTACCAACTTAGGTAAGCATGATTGTGGAAATACAGCAGTACGATTTAGGATATAGGTGTCCTAAATCGTACTATATAATGTCTTCTAAAATTACTCAAATCACTCTTTTTATTGTATTTTATACGTAGAATGTTTATTTAGAAGGCTTCTGCAAAGATGAAAGTATAATTGCGAACAACAATTTTAGTAAAAATGTATATTGTTTATTAAAGACATCAGATATCCTTTAGGTAGTACGATTTTGGCAACTCTCCCTTATGTGTATAATACCATTGGGAAGAGTACACCTTCCATTGTTTTTTGACAGCAGTTTTAAGTTATTTTCGCCATATACATAATTGTTAAACATGAACGTAAATGAAATGCATTCTCGTCCTGTCCTACATTGTATATGGAGATCTTACGCCATCTAAAATTACCGTGGAACGATGACGGTTTGTGAAATTTAGACTTGATGAATGTATAAATGTATTACAAAAAAAAAACTGAAATTACCTAAAACAAATTGCGACCTCACTAGCTGCGTAGAACTGACTGCGGCGGAGTTACGGTATGTCATAAAAGAAGTAATCAAAATCTTCTTCACGTACGTGTTCAAAATTTCTCTACGAATATTGCATTACCGTCGCAAAAGCAAATTAGTTCTTGAAGTATAGAATTTATGTTACATTTGATTAAAATGTACCACATATCACAAGAGAGAGAGGAAAGAGAATTTATTCAAGAATTTAGTTAGCTAAAATGAAATCTCGGAAATA
The DNA here is from genome assembly GCA_916610235.2 of Lasioglossum morio. Lineage (NCBI taxonomy): Eukaryota > Metazoa > Arthropoda > Insecta > Hymenoptera > Halictidae > Lasioglossum > Lasioglossum morio. Next base: position 5,574,751 of record OU744333.1, read on the forward strand.
CGTCACACTTTTTTACGAACACAATTGAGGGTACCATAGTTTTTACACTGCCACAAACATTTTTTTCTTCTTTTTCGTAACACAAATGTATGTATAATTCTGTAGATGGAAGCGATGATGTCCATCTGTTAGCGATGATAACGAATGTGTGCGTAACGCATCTATTTAGATTATTACCGTTAGACTGCGGATGTTAATGCAATTTGCAATTTTTGTAGATGAATTTTAAGAAAATGGAATCAAATGAACATTATTCTCAGTGGGAGTAGTCTTTGTACACTTGCAATAAATTAGAAATCGCACAAAACTCTGTCGAATTTCATATTCTAGCATTTTTTTAAATTTTCAGAAGCCATAATTACATAAAGATTAGCAGTTAGCAGACGAAATTCAAAGTTGTAATATCTAAAACATTGAAGATGTCAATATATAATTTCTCCTTTATTAAAATCATTAAGCGAAGAAATAACATACAATTTAGCTTCTATTTCTTGCAATAGATGCAGACAATTTTTATTTTGCATAAAGATCCGCAGTCTACTTATTACCTAAAAAAATCTTATTACCAAAATAAGAAACTGAGCATATACCATATTAGATTGTGCATTGTACTTTAACATTATGATACAGGTAAAGTGAATACATAGTGTGTAATAAATTGAACGCCACTGATGCAGGATCAGGTAGTCACAAAATGTTAATGACGACCTCTTCTCTCTCTCTCTCTCTCTCTCTCTCTCTCTCTCTCTCTCTCTCTCATTTTAACCCTTAATAGCAGTCGAGTGATGACTCAGCGAGAGAGAGAGAGAGAGCACCATTATTCAAAATATTGTTTACATTATTATTGTAAATATATTGGAATCTAATCAATTACTAAATATTTAAGTATTGTATGAGATATTATACCAATTTCATATCCATAATAATTTCAAAAATCATAGGGAATGGAAATATTCTAGGTCGGAAGAAATGTTTAATTTTCAATTTAAAATATTAGCAATAACTGCAATGACAAAGAACAATTTGTGTATCAATATTTCAGTCTCAGAAAAAGAATTGCAATCCGGTCGATCTGTTTCAAAGTTTAATCATAAATGCAATCACAATGCGTTTAAGCCTGGACAGTTGCGGAAGTAGACAATCATCAAATGAGAATTACTGACGTGAACACGGGATGCAAGGTGGAAAATCGCTTGCAGGAAGACAAAAGCATGTTTCTCCATTACATCGGTGCACACGAGGTTTCGACGTATACCTAGAACGCACATGTCTCACGCGAATTGGAAATTCTACCTTAATACCGCCGGACCCGGCACGATATTTGCTTGCCACCGGCAACAACTGTATAAATATTACGCTTACCTATGTGGTTGTAAGAGTTCAATACCCTCAGCTACACTAGGTAGTTGCATGTGTTGCCCAAACCAATTGGTTCTCTAATTAGATGCGAAATTATCTTTCGGTAAGTGCGGCATGAAATTTTTATTTCTAATTTTCAGCAGAGTATGGACCACGATTATACATGTAAGAGAACAACAATTTTGCAAAAGTCTATTGCAACAAGTTCTTTGACAAACAAACTTTTTGGATTGAAATTTCGACAGCATCCGTGCTGGATACAAATCTACTGAATTACATATCAAATACATCATAATTCGTCGAACACATTGTTCGGACGGCTTTCTCGCTAGTTACTGTTCCACCACCTATCAGTATATATTAACGTTCCCAAACGCCTTCCAACATCCCGTTGTCTAAGGCAGGGCCCGCTAGATAGCCTTACTGATGAGTCCTCTAGCGGGTCTAGGACGAAACACCACCTTTCCTTTTTCCTCTACCATTTTAGATAGCACACGTATGACAATGCCTACACACTTGCTACAAGTAGGGCTAATATAGAAAAAGTAATAATGATCGAACCTAGCGCCGCGAAAAATAAAAACTATTAACATCATAATTCATTGGAAAAAGGCCGAAATTTTGAGTCCGTCAAGTTAACCCCTCGTCAATATCTACAGAATTATACAAGAAAAGATAAAAATTTCTGGGTCGCTAAGCTGAAGAGTTTAGCCAGGTTTTATGGTCGTATCAAATTTTGAATTTGCAAAACTTACCACGGAGTTGAACTTGGTCAATGTCGATTATCGAAGGTTGCATGGTGGTATGATAATTTGTAAGTTCCTAATTATCGGCCAAAGTGGGTATTCTTTTGCTAAATACTAAAGAGCGTGCGTCTTAGCTCGAAATAGTAACAACAGCGAGGAGGAAACGAGGCGACGATGTCACGAGGATGGATTATCATCCGTATTATTGTGCGACGTAGCAACGCCTCGCCCTCCTACCTTTATCGGAGTAGCGATAATGGACGAGCAGGTCGTCGGCATTGACATCGTTTCGCATACTACGCTTCCTCCCTGCATAATTTACGCTCGGAACATGATAATATTCGGCTAGATACCTTCTACACACCACCCACATTTACGCGCTACCCTTCAGGAATTCCTAATCAATCTTGTCATTGCTAATCTACTACGTTGCGCGAAGATCCTACAACATGAACTGTTACATTTTATTCGATAGGTACAGCAGAACATCGATAGTTGCGTGAAACGGGACTGCAACAGCCTGCAAGTCGGGAGACTTGCAAAATAAAAATGTTTTTCACAGAACCAGGTTTCTAGAACTTAATAACAAATACGCATCCTGCAAAAAACTTTTCACTGATGCATCCAAATCTAAACAAGGTGTAGGATACGCTATTATAACAGAGGATGACATCATCAAAAAACGCCTACCTACACAAACATCCATTTTTACTGCTGAAGCCTATGCAATACATGACGCGCTCAAACATATATACACCTCTGATTTCCAAGACCACGTAATATTTACTGACTCCATGAGCGTAACCCAAGCCTTAAAAAACACCACGAAACACAATAAAAATTAAATCATTAGAGATACCTTAACATTATATACGGACAATAATAGGTATTTTTTCGCGATCGCCATATTAGATAATAATAGGAATTTTTATTTTTCGCGGCGCATTGGTTCGATCATTATTACTTTGTATTAGCCCTACTTGTAGCAATTTTGTAAGAATTGTCATACGTATGCTGTCTAAAATAGTAGAGGAAAAGGAAAGATGGTGTTTCGTCCTAGACCCGCTAGAGGACTCATCAGTAAGGCTATCTAGCGGGCCCTGCCTTAGACAACGGGATGTTGGAAGGCGTTTGGGGAACGTTAATATACTGATAGGTGGTGGATCAGTAACTAGCGAGAAAGCCGTCCGACAATTTGTCCTTATCCATCTTGAGGACGGAGTCGGAACTAAATTGGTATAAATTATACAGGGTGTCCCAAAACTATCCTAGGAGCCGAAAATAGGAGGTTCCTTGGGTCATTTGAAGCGACATTTTCCTTTGCAAAAATGTTATCCGCGACTTTGTTTAGGAGTTATTAACGAAAAATACGGACCAATTAGAGCGCGACCTAGACGCGAGTTGGCACAGTCGGCCAATGGACAGTTGGCGCGCCGAGCCGATTTTACCAACTCGCGTCTAGGTCGCGCTCTGATTGGTCCGTGTTTTTCGTTAATAACTCCTAAACAAAGCCGCGGATAACATTTTTGTTAAGGAAAATGTCGCTTCAAATGACCCAAGGAACCTCCCATTTTCGGCTCCTAGGGTAGTTTTGGGACACCCTGTATACGGAACTTGTCGCTACCAACAAAAAGATATTCATCGTATGGATCCCCTCGCACCAAGGAATAACTGGAAATACACAAGCAGACCTGGAAGCCAAAGAGGCATCCTCCCTACAGACAGGACAACAAGCAACCCAAATCCCACTCCAAGAAGTCATCAATCACGTAAGAGAAGAAATCAAAGAAGAATGGAATAACATATGGAAGTCGAAACCATCTAAGATACATAATATAATCACAAATTTTTTTCAAGACATCCCACGCGACCATATGAGCAGAAAAGAAAGAATTGTTCTTTCCCGCCTGAGAACTGGTCACTGTAAGATGACGCATGAATTTCTCATAAAGAAGACAGATCCCCCCCTCTGCTGTAATACCCCGCTCACAGTACACCACGTCTTATATGACTGCCAAAAATTCTCCATCCAACGACTCAAATTTGGAATCAACCTGAACACGGCCCTCACATCCGAAAAGCATGTAACAAACACCATTGAATTCCTTAAAGACATAAACCACCTCAACAAGATCTAAAAAAACACAATAGAAGTTCGTCGCTAATGACCTAGATGTTGATGCGACGTTAAACCTTAATATATAAAAAAAAAAAAAGTTTTTTAATGATTGCGGGATGCAGGGATAACATAACAATTGATTTCATCCCTTAACGATTTTGTTTCATTCAAAGCGACATTACAACACTCTTGAATTTTTTAAATCTTTCACTTTTTTTATCAGGTCCAACCAATTTCTTCGTAAAGGCATAAAGATCCGCAGTTTATTTATAAACGTATGATGAAACGGGACTGCAAAAGCCTACAAGTGGGGAGACCGGGGCTAAAAGTTTCCGGGGTAAGTTCTTCCGACTATTATGATTCGTTTTCAGCAGAATTGGGCAAAAATTTAATTAACGATTGACGAATAAATTTTTACTTCAGTCGTTAGTCGTAATTATCAATTAAACTCCTACTTTAGTCATTAATTGCGGTTAACGATTACGCGAAAGATAAAACCTAACATCTAACAGTTGAATTGATTTCTCGAAGATCGATCGTTTAGCAGGCGATTTCTTTCTGAATCGATTTTTCATCTTGCAATTTGAATCGATCCGAAAACTCGATACTTGTTACACAGAAATGTTCATACTACTGTTTACTTAAGAGATGCTATTTAATTGATTAATTTTATAATATTTACCAGACCGCACTATTTCTACAATGTTTACTCCAAAAACATTTATAAAACATCGGATTTTTGAAATAAATTCTCACCACAACATTTTACATTTGTTGTTTTGATTGGTGGGTCTAGGAATACCCACTGACGCTCGGGCGGGTGGTAATTCGCATAATATCACGTCTTTAAAGTTTTATTTATTGATCTTCAGTTACTATTTCTAGCATTTAAAATTTTGTATGTTAGACCTTTTTCGGTTTCCTAGACCCTATTGCAGAGCTAAATTGTTAGAAGTTGATAATGTAATAAAGCACATGAATTAAGCGCTAAATGTTCTGAATTAATTTTTTTTCTTAATCCGGATAGACCATAAAATATAACTTTGGGTGAATTATTCAAAATACACTTTAAATTCCCCTTCGTGCAGAATATATATTTCTTTTTAAAATTCATACACACTTTTATTTAGAAAAACTGTCTCGCATTACTTGCCGACCGTAAAATATTCTCCATAAATTCATTAGGGTCTGCTAGTAGCAGCATTAAAAGGCCACAAATAACTCAACCAACTACGTGCTCGAATAAAATTTGCATAATTTTCCGATGCCCTAGCTCTATACACAGAATAAGCCAGAAAATGTTTAATGCTTCAATCGAGTATCCATCTAGTGTTTATTCTATGACATTTCGTTCAACTATCGATGTAATGAATTTAAAAACGTCTCTTGTCTTTAATTAATTTAAAAATCGTTTCGACACTGCTCATACAATCGCTTCATTCATTAAAATTGTGAAATGATATTTTTAGGGAAATAGTTGTTCTGAGAAAAAATTCCATGTGTACGTGTTGTAAATTATTCTGAAATTTAATAAATGCGACAACGTTCTTGTCGCTTTGAGTGTAACAAATTCGATAAGGGGTAAAATCAATTGTTATGATACTTCTGCTTCCCACAATCAATGAGAAACATTTTAATTTTCCATAAAGATGCACAGTCTAATTATAAAGATTAACTTAAAATTTTTTACACTTCCATCACGTTACATAGTTTATATATATTCCTTAACTTGTCATGTCTTTCATTTTAGGTAAGAATAAATCCTTCGAATCTAGTGTAGATCTGGATGAGACAGATCTTTTGCACTCTATAGAATGTACTGTTATCTAAATTTTCTCTGTTCATCGTTTTTTAGAAAACAGGAATCGAGGAAACCTGCACAACACTAACCAGGCTTTGAGAAAGTATCAAAAAATCACCGGACATGGCTCCTCTATGGTGAATATTTACGAATAATATGATAATATGATAATGTAAATTTTATGATAATTTAAGAACATGTAGTTCCATGCAGGTCCAATGTCCAAACGAATTTAAAAATGAGCTTGTTCTCAGTAATTTTTCGAAACTAATGAGTACACGAACATTATACTGTGTTTAGCTGGTACAAAGCATCCATTACTATAATTGTTAGTTGACGAATGTATTTCGCTGTTGGGATTTGCGAATACCTCTGTGACCAATATTCCAACCATGTGTCCATAGTTGGTTATAGTCTTGCGACTGTGCGTCGATGTTCATCGTGGCTTGGTTTACTGCCCCAAGGGAAACATATGAATCCCCTCTCCCTTCCATCTCACGTAGAAACGTCTACGGCCATAGGAACACCGTGCACCGTGTCGGTTATATTTAGACACACATAATGTGACTTACTGCGTCCAAATGTATAATCCGTTAGTTAAAATACTTTAACATGCAAAATATGTGTTACAGTTTACAATAATGGAAAGATGGGGCTTTTCAGTAGTCAAAAGCGCTAAATAAAAGATCAATCGAGGCCGCGATCGCCCTGAAATGTTCTATTTTTAAGTTTACGAGGCGTAATTTGCATTATTCGGCAGCATGCAACTGTCACAGATTTATGAAAATAGCTACATGCGCAGCCGTTTGCTTCCGAATAATGTAAATTACGTCTCGTAAACATAAAAATAGGTCTTTTGAGCACTTTTGACTACTGAAAAACACCATCTTTGCATTATTGAGAAATGAAAAGGCACATCCCACACCCTTGCAATTCAGGAAAAACGAGTATACTCCCTTCAGCTACAGCGATTTTAATGAAGCGACGTTTTATAAAATTGCTAGACTGTGGATGTTTATGCAATTTTCAAGTTTTGTAGACAAATTTTAACACTAACCGTACCCGGTACAAAATGTGCCGGATATATGAGCCGTTTATTTCGAAAGTGGCCTCAGTCCATTTAAGTTTAAATTGAGATATTTAAGAGTTGGTATTTCAACGAAATTAAAAATATACGTATAGGATACCAATGTATCGCACTCCGTAAATGTATCTGAGAGTGTTAAGTTTACAATTCTTGTTAAAATAATGGCAATTATTAAATGAATATGTCTTCTTACCAAAAATGGACTCAAGCCAACTTCAAAATTAACAACCAGATTAGTTATAAAATATGAAACAGCCCAAGTCCATTCAATATAATTTAAAATGTTTCAAATTAAAAAAAAACTATTCAATTTATTTCATATTTCATACCAAACCTTAAAAACATCATTTATGCAATTCAGGAAATTCTAATTATATAAATTGCATAACAATTTACTCCTCCTTTACATTTTGTTTATGCGGGAGGGATTTTAAGAAGTCATGGTGCACCGATGGTATATATCGGAGTGAGTCTATCATATCCTTGAATTTTGCTGTTGTAGTTTGTTTTGTATTTTTATAAAGTGGTGTGCATACAACATCTCCGAATTTTCTTGGTACACCCCGACGTGGTAATAAATTCAATATTTTAAACTCTGTATTCTCATCCATGATATCTTATTAAACCAATTAATTGTTTTGCAGTTTGCCGACAAGTTCGTGAAAACCGAACTCTCATGGAAGGCGAACAAATTATATGCCTTCATCACGGATGCGCATTGCTTGAATCGTAGTTTATATCACTTTGTACTTCCTTCTAATCTGTATTTCTGCACATTTTCAGTGTTTTAAATTCTTTCATAATCCTACACTTTTAGCCGCTGTGGAAGTCCATAATAGTTACAAAGTATCCCATATTTTGTTATTTAAGTCCACGTAGTTTCCAGCTTAAACAAATATAAGTGGTGGCCAAAAGTATTCGCACATCCTAGACGTTTAGAAACTTTTTAAAAATTGGACCAAACAACTTGAGTCTTTTTGTAAATGTTACGAGAAATAGTTTACTAAATAATGTCTAGAAACGTTATTTGAATATTGCTATTGGGTGAAATTGTAAAGAAAAAAGTGAAGGTTGTAATTGTTAATATTTTAATTCGAGCCTATAATATAAATTTATATAATATAATGATAAAACACAACGTTCCATCGAAATTGATTAACGTTTCTGCGAGGAGTTTCTATAAATGATTAAAAATTGTAAAAATTGTAAGGAAACTGGGATTTGAATAAAATGTAAATCCTTTTACAGATTTTTACAGCTTTCAATGCCTCTAGATTTCTTATGTCTCAACCGATATCGATAAAACTTGGTACATATAAGTGTAGATATAACTTATTTAGATTTGCAAGAGGTATGTTTTAATTCTTTATTATAGGCTCAGATAAAATAATATATGAATATTAAAAATCGTGACCTATACCTTTATCTTCGAAATTCTGATTGATAGTAATTTTTAAAAAATTCTTTGACACGTTATAGAGTAGAAAAAAAATAGTTCTTATAATTCTTAAAAAAATTCAAGTAGTTTGTTCCAATTTGTGGAAATCTATTCCTTTTGAAAGGGTGTGCGAATATTTGTGTCCCTCACTGAACATGTAGATCGGTTCAATGTATACTGCAGTTTGCACTGGTGCACCAAGAAAAAAGTCGGAAAAAATAATTGCAGAAGATTTTTTAAAATTTGTTGGCGAAATAATTTACCTCAATAAATAAATAATAATAAAGTCGTTATAACTATATATATTTCCAATAATCACAATCTTGCTGAACGTACTACAAGATCTCGGGAAGTTATAAAAATTCTACTTTATTTATTAGAAATTCAGATTATACAAATTTGTTGGTCCATTCGGGGTAACAATCAAAAATAATTAAACTATGGAGTGTGCGTTTATCATACTATGGATGCGGAAGAATTTCTTTATTTTTTATATATAAATTCAAATTGAATCTGATATCTATGGGTGTTGGTAAACTACTCGTGGAAGAGTGAAGAGAGGAATTTAAGAAATTGGATCTGTTGAATTCGGGCTTATAAAGCTGTTTAACGGAAAGATTGCGGACAGCTTTATCCGGATTGCAAGGTAGACAAGAAGATAAGGAAGTGAACGATAGCAGTAAGTAGGTAACCGCGGAAGAAGACGAGATGTTCCAGCATATACCGTAATATTTAAAGATGTGCGAAAGATTCATTTGAAACTTTAATGCTAATAATTTAAAGAAGTAGATCAAAGATGATAAACATACAATCTAAATGTATAAATGATTAGAAGCACAACAAATAATTAATGTTAAGAAGTTGTAACGAGATTCGAATATTGTGACGTGGTTCAACAAATTTACTTATACGCTATGAACAATGTAAATTAATCAGTAAAATTAATAAAACAAAAAATACCAATGCATGTTGGAAATTGTAAGTCATGAAAATATTCCTAATGACTCCATAAATAAATTTCTACTAATTCTGAGCTGGAAACATTAAGAATTTGGTAAGAAGATTTACCTTTACGTAGTACAGTGTAAATTCAGATATCGAAATATCATACTAAGACCTTTCTAAAATTCAGTATAAATTTTCATAGATGCCTTCAGTATATAATTTAAGACTAAACAATTCAAATGTTCTAAAGAACATAAAGAAACTGGATATTTACAATTATTTTGTAACACAGTAACGCTTTCGTTACACTATCTTTATAGTGTAGAGAAATTTCTTCGGTCATGGGAGAGCTCAATGTGTCTCACGAACGCTCTAATTAAATTCTTATACCACTTAAGCATCTTGGTTATTTCAAATAATGCGGGAAAATGTCACTTACAAAAGTTATACGGTTCAAGTAAGTGCATAATATAATATAAATGGTACTCTTGCAAGCGGATGCATATATAATTATTATATATTTTAAGTGTCTCTCGCTAAGGGAACTCCCCATAATATCTAACGACAAGCAAGTCAATTATAAATGAACAAATTAGAATCTGGTTAAGAGATGGAACTTCATGGTAAAGAATTTGAAGGAAAGCATACACTTATGGGTAAAGAATTCAGAATATGTGATTGCGACTGTGCACTTAGGACTAAATAATTTATAATGGTTGTGACGCTTTCAAAATTATGCTAATGTGAATGTAGTAATTGGTCTAACAATTATGATAATGAATTCATTATCTCTGATCTTAAACATTCTAGGAATTTGTAATGTTAATTGCTAGTTGTACTCCAGTTTACTCGGTGATTTTGTGTAGTCTACATATTTCATGAGATACGTAAGCACGGCACGACTCCGCAGTATTGCGTTATAACGTTGCAATGAGAGATACCATGTATGTACGATAATGCTGTAATCGAATATTTATATTTACCATATTATTACGGACATGATTACCATTCTGTTAAGATTGAAAAGGCACAAACACTTTGATAACGCAGAAACTAATCTTCTCCGCACCCACCTACGTTGATATAACTTTTTTCATTTCTTCTCTAGCATTAGGAATCTACCCCTAAAGTTTTGCCCACTATTTACGATACAATCTGTATATGTTATCGCTGTCCGCACTTACTTTCCAAGATATTAAAAAAATATTATGGTTACCAACTACACCGAATTCTACTTTTCTAACACTAACTGTACCGAGCACGAAATGCGACTGGAGTGTACATTATTTTATAAAAACTCCAAGACCAAATTTATTTTAATTTCTCGCAATTTTTACACGAATACGTGCTTGATCGAAGAAATTTATTGAATAATTTCTAAAGGAATCATCCTTGTAACATCAATCATTATAAAATAAAAATGTGAAACCGGTCATTAGACCAAACTTGTCCTTTAATCATAATTCGTATCTGTAAAAGTTTTGCAGCTTCACATAAGCAGTTGTGCACGGTACCTTCCACTTTTTTAAATATTTACCTTCAAAATTTGAAAATTGCATAAACATCCGCAGTTTACTGATTACGGTTTTCAAAAACAGCCGCAACGCAACTAGTTTCGCAATTCAGTATTAATTTCATGGTTTGTTTTTCACTTCAATATAGGTACAGCGTGTCTGAGATAAATTAAACGTCTGAAGTGAATTAAACAATGTTAATTCGTTTCTGTAATAATTCAATTTAATCGAGTTTGAAAATTCAGCCAATACGCATTCGATTAGATAGAAATCGGCTGATGCGTCTGTTCGTGACCGACCAATTCGACTTCCTGCAAATACTAGAGCACCCGAACCCAATAGACATTCTAACACATTTTTCTCGAAAACGAAACCTTTCACACAAAAACATTTTACTTTTATCAACTTTATTTTTTATGCATAGACAGTGGATTTTATTTTTGTGTATTTATGACAGAAATGAGTAAGTGTAATATGAAACAGTAAAATCATTAGAAGAATTTAAACATGTATTGTTATATTATTTTCAATTTATTAAACATATTAAAAAAGAAAATGATTTTATACAATTGCAGTACGTTGCAATTCAGATAGAAAATTTTTATTTTGCATGCTGTCTAGTTATGTAGATTCACTTCCTTGCGGCCTGTACCACCAGATCGGTGACACCCCGTATATTATTTGCTCGTACTACTTGTTTCTACACAACTTTGTACTATAGCACTTTTCGCAGGACAGTTTCATAAAAAAGTATTAACCGAAAATGTACTAATATTAAGAGAAATCAATTCTTTGTGAATGATTAATACTTGTAACGAGTGTACTGCAATCAGTATGTTATTCAAATTGAACAAGACTTTTCTCAGGGCACAATTTTTTTGTTTTTCTCTACTTCCGACAGTAGGTAATGTAAAAAATTGACAAAAATCGTATTAAACATTACTTTTCAATTTTTACATCAAATTTATTGTAAGCTTGTAAAACTGAATCCTCATGGATGACGAACAAATTATATGCCTTCATCACTACAGGCGCGTTGCTTCAATCGTAGTTTATATCACTTTGTACTTCCTTCTAATCTGTGTTTTAAATTCTTTCATAATGTATATAATCTTCCATAATTATAATCATAATTATTAAGTTCTTCAAGAAATAGCTGCAACACAACTAGTTTCGAAATTCAGTGATAATTTCATGGCTTGTTTCTACCTTAAATATAAGTATAGCGCGTCTGAAGTATAAATGACATTCTCATCGCACTCTCATTAATTCATTAAAACTCCGTGTATACAGTGTTAATTCGCCTCTGTAAGACTTTCAATTAAATCGATTTCAAAAAAATGATTCCCTACTATTGCAATGTGTGCAAAGAAACGCGCGTGAATTGTGGTTGAATCGAATAACAATTCGTAATTGCGAAAAGAATTTAACGTAGTTAGTTCCATTTTCATTCGTTGCTGCGAGTGTGTTATTTTTCACTGAATATTCGGTGTATAATGAACAAACACGATGGAATCGGCAGCATGCCGACACAAAGAGTTACGCATTATAACATACGACCGAACGAAACGAACGAGTTGACAATGTTAATTTCAATTACACATTTTAATTCCAATGAACAGCGCCGTGCGTGGGAAAATTCAGACTTTTTAATTTTATATTTCCGCGCAACTATAATCACTGCCCTCGTTTTACCACCTTGCAGAACGAGACAACGAAAACCCGTATTTTCCAGTGCTCATTCGGTTCGTCGAAACGGTAATTTGTACGTCGTGTAGAATAATTGATCAGTTGCGTGGCCATTGATTACTGTCACATAAACAGGTGAGAAGCATTTCGGTCACGTAGCCGTTTACATCTGTATGCATGTTCGCCATTCAGTGCGTATGTTGGTAACGTCACAAGTTTTAGTTGTAGATGTAGGCCCACTGTTTCAATTAGTTATCATAGAAATTGCCTCTACACTCTCAATTTTCATACGATTCATTTCACGATATAACGTAACTGTGCCAATTACTGCGAATAGTACTTTATTTTGATATTATTCCTAATTTATCAAAAAATAATAATATGTGTAGGCATTTTATGGGAGAATAATGTGTTTTGAATATAAAGCATAAATGGTGGCCCTCAAAACCAGATTCACCATAAGAAAATATTGAAAAATAAAATCGATAATATTTTGTACGTATTACTGCGAACGAAAATGAGCAATGTACTAATTACTGCGTACACATTACTGCGGATGTGAATTCAAAATAGGCAAGCGTACGGAAACAAACCACAGCAACAAATAATTTTGTTCATGTAATACATTTTAAATGAATAAACCTTTTATTAATTTTAACATCGCGGTATAATATCACATAAATAACTAAAGACATTCTTTTAATAAATATGTACACAATATTTATTATCTTCAGTTTGAAGCTGTTTTAAATTGAATACATTGAGAAATTTACGACATTTCACATTCGCATTTATAATACAATGTCAACCCCCTTGTCTTGCTCAGTTCTTCTTTCTTTTCATTTCTTAAGATTCTTCTTTTGTTTCTCAAGCTTTCAGTTCCATAAGTAGATGTTTACGCGCTCTTCACTTTACTTTGTGTTCCGTCCCGTCGGAATAGAAAACGTGGAGTTCTTTCGGACATATTTATGGTGCGTTCGTGACTAAGAATCTTCCTCGGAGATTAAGTAAATTAGGGTCATTCGACGATCATTCGAAACATCGCCAGATGTTTAGTTTTTCTTAAAGAACAATGCACCATAGAATTGATCGCTCCGAACGACCACCCGCGTCCGTCAAGGGTAGAGTCAAATTACCGGGATCCGTCGCACCTCCTTCCCAAGGCTCCCTCAGAGCTACGAGAAGGTCAAAACATTCTTGAGGATGCTGATTGGTAAATGCAACTTTCGGCAGGAACCAATCAGTACATGTTTTTACTCATCGCGTTCGGACAAGAAGTCGAACTCCGACAGTTCCTTCTTAGCTTTCGGACAAGCATCTTTGAATCCGCGGATACACAAGTACAACGCACCGGCCGTTGTAATTGTCAATCATTGAGTCTGCATCCAAACTTGTACGGCAATAGTTTGTTGTCCAGAGCATAGGATAACTGCGTTAAACCAGTGATGCCAGACGGAGGAACCTGGTGGAACTTGCCCCTCCGGCTGGACCCCCCACTCTTACTTCTCAGACTCTTGTGAGTCTCACACAGGCAGAGTAGAGGTACGTTCGTGTGTACCACGTGCGCAGTAGAAGTAAGAGTGGGGGGCCCAGCCGGAGGGGTAAGTTCCTCCAGGTTCCTCCGTCTGGTATCACTGCGTTAAACTCTGCGTCGTATTATTCGAGACCCCCCCCCCCTTTTTTTTAAGGGCGGTGGAGGAATCCTATTGCGAACACCCTCCCCTACGATGTTGTTCGGGGAGGGTAGTATGGGACTCATCTCCCCCCTCGGATGGTATTGGGGGGATTATCATTAGCTAATACTAAGTCTACCGCCATACCCACTAAACCCCCACCGCCCAGGTCCTTTTGACCTTCTCCTCAACCTTATTTGACGTATATAACATCGGCACCGTATCGCTATTCGCATTTCATGGTGCCGCTGTTCTATGCGTCCCCAAACCACACCTGTTCTTGGCTTATATTATTCGAGACCCCTCGCGTGCGCTAGCGTATAAGGCAGGACCTGCTAGATCAAGGGGGTGGCCAGTTGAGTTCTCGGAGATCCTGGCCCCCCCTTACATTAGCTTAGGCGGGTGTGGGGTTTTAGTGAGTAGCCTTGGGGAGGGATTTCCCCTCCCCGAGGAAGGTCTCACATCCACGGAATGCGGATAGCATTTCCCCACAATAAAAAAAAAAAAAAGGACCTGCTAGATCAGCCCTACTGATGAGTCCACTAGCAGGTCCGGGACGAAACGCTCTTTTAACGTATTACATTAATCCATTGTCTTGTGTAGCATCATAACCCATTGAACCGGCTACCCAATATTAATTTGGCGGGTAGCAAAACTCGTGCGAGGGCATTCGCGGCAGTCGATGCGTCCGCGGTCTTACCGGGCTTAAGATTTACAACCTCGAGTGGAAATTCATCCGCGCATCACCCGCGAATGTTCCTCAAGCGGCACGACGTCTTCGAAACACTTTGTTTTTCATTTTCATTACTGTTTGTTTTCATTACTTTTCGATTTAATTTTGCCATGTCTTCTTATTAGATCTATAATACTTTTTATCTACAATCGTGTCCTATTTACTTACGTGTATCGAATTGAGACCTAACCTAAAACTTGAGGGTGAAATTGTAGTTGATATGCACACCGCAGTATTATGGACATTCCTAGTGGTTTTTGTGTCGCAGTAATGAGTTCCAACTTCACTTTAATGTACATGAAAGTTTGTTTTATATTTTTATGGTATCGAAGTAGATAACTAAATAATAATAAAACTTTTCCCTATGTAATTTAAGGCACTGTAAAGAATGTACAATTATGTGAACAACAGTCCGTTTGTGATTGAGCTAGTAGAAAATGGTCTTACGTTTACCCCTTTTATGAAGAATTTTCTTTCAAATCCTGAGATTATAAAAAGTAAAAATGATTTATCTGGCTAAGCATTGCGTAAGATTGTTAGAACAAGAATCCTCAGTATAATTAATTTAGTATCACTTGTAAATTGCCGAATACTTCTCAGTCTTAACTATGCAATAACACTAGCTGTTAAACATATTAAAACAGCATATAATTTTTTCTAGAAAATGAACAGACGTCTTCAATGAAAACTTTTACTTGTGGAAAGTATGTTGTACAATTAGCTGGATAATAAGAAATAATGCGAGTTCTACTTATATAACTTTTCTTTGGCTGGATTATAATGATAACTTTAGATGGTACAAGCATTTAATCTTTATTATTCTACTGAACAAGTTTCCTTCAAGTATCCGCGTTAAACAGACCGGTAATTTTAATCACATGAAAATATTATCCTAGGAAATATTTACACTGCATATCCAAGCTCAGAAGGTATACTTATACTTATTAGAGATATGAACACACATCTATGTAAGTAGGTTCTTAGTATATTTTAAAATTCATAAAGTTTGTTTTTAAAAAATCAATGATGCAGTTAATTGTTGTTTTGCACGAAATAGCATAGGAAAGTTTATATTTCTATAAAAACCAACAGTTGATTTCTAAGAAAGTTCTTTTCCGCATTCATGTATTATCCTTAGAAAAAAAAGTATTCCTCACATAATTAAATCTTATGTAATGAAGAAAACCCTAATACTAATAAAAAACAAAGTAAAGTGTATTACACGAGAAGATCTACTTATGGAACTGAAAACGTAAGAAACAAAGAAAGGATGGAGATTTTAAACAATAACAAGAAGAATTGAAAAAATCAAAGGAGTTTGCATTGTAAATGAAATTGTGAAATGTTCTAAACTTCTCAATGTTCTCAACTTAAAACAGCTTTAAACTAAATATATTATTATCTTTATATATTTTATTGTATATTATATATTCTTTATATTATTAATTTATATATTACTCAAATATTTGTTATAAGTATGTAGTTAGTCACTTATGTGTGATATTATACTACGGTATTAGAATTGACAAATGGTTTCATATTGTAAACCAGTATTTAAAATGTAATAAATAAAAAAATTATTTGTTGCTGTACTCAAGGTTTATTTAAATGAATGCCTAGATACGTAGTTTGTTTCCGTAATTAGTACATGGCTTTTTTCGTCCGCAGTACAAAATTCCACCAATTTTATTTTTTAATATTTTCTTATGGTATTTTATTAGGTTTTGTGGTCTACCAAATTTTTTTTGTGTTCAGATCACATTATTCTTCCATGAAATGCTTACAGATATTATTCTTTCATGATGAATTAGGAATAATATTAAAATAAAGTACGATCGAAGCATGATATCGCAGTAATTGGCACAGTTACCCTATTTCAAAGCAAAAATTGTTGGCAACGAAAAAGTATGGAGCGAAGAAAAAGTAATGTACATCACGCGGAAGAACAGCGTGAATTTAAAGTCTCAAAGGAGATGTCGAAAGACAAAACAAAAGTGCTAAAAAGTAATTTAGAGCCTCCGAGATCCCAGTTTCTTTTTGTATCTATTCAAGTCACCTGTCAGATTCTTTACGTGCGAACGTCAAGAGTAGGTAGAAGGACATGATAAAAATCGCTTAACGAGTTTTCTCAGCGATTCAGGTGCATCAGCTGCAATATCCCGTAGAACGTATAAGTTGTCAATGTATTAGAGACTTCACTGAGTTTCACTAACAGAAATCGATACTACATCCATGTCAGAATACTTTAGTATGTTGTTCCGTTTAAAAAATATTCAACATAGACGGTATGGTATTAATTTAAGTAGGTACAATTGTTTTTATTTACGGGGCGTATATTAACCCTTTACACTCAGCACTATTTTAACACGAAAACTAAAATTTCTACTGACCTAGAATATTTCCATTATATATGGATTATATCATTTTGTGCATATTAAACTGGTGCAATTTACTCGTGCCATATTCAAATGTTTAGTAATTTATTTGATATAAAATAATTTAATAACGAGAATACTGGGTGAACGATGGGACAACGATGGATTGTCAGTTTGCTTCTGTATGGTAGACGTTACACTTATGATGTTACAATCATACCTTGATGATTTAGACATTTTGATATTTTCTCTAGCTAACTTGTAGTTTTTAAAAAGCGAACAATAATGCATTAAAACACATCGCATCGAATAACACGATCCAACAAATTTCAAATTCTTTTTGACGTTTCGATTATCCCTACGCGATTCTTATAGAGTTTTTCGCGCTGATTCCAAATTTGATCTTGATTTTTCTCCAAACTCACAGTTTTTGAGAAATTTGAGTTTGAGAAAAAGACATTTTTCAACTTTAAACAAATATTGTGATGTTATTATAGAAGGCATTGAATTCTTCTTTACAGCTAAAGATGTTATACGAACAACATTGAAAAATTCAGATTCTCAGATAATATACTGATGAAAATTATATTGTAATAACGAAATGAACGACAAATCCTTTTAATCTAAATTCATTTTTACTTGTAATCAGAATTTTCCCTTTAAATGTTTTGTCATCATCAACATCATATATTCTTTCTAGAATTTTCTGTACAAAATGTTACCGTTAAATACCACGATTTTTAAATGCTTTACGTTTGGACAGTTTTTAACCTTTCCCGTACATCCAATACTTTTTCCTTGGATTCTCGCTCGAAACTCATTTTAGTTTTACGCGTTACGGAATTATTTGACGTGAAAAATTTTGCGACGTAAAAAATAACTGATAACATTCCCGATTATAAAGGGCGCCATATCTATAATAATTCCGTTAAATGCGATGGTACGAAAAATAGGAAAAAGGAGCAACTGGATACCTGGGTCAGCGAAAAATAAATTCTGGTTAAAAAACTGAAGCCGTGGGATATTTTATCTGGGCGTAACTTTACATCAGTAAAAGCAACGGAAATATTCTAATAACGATTACATACCATTGATTATTCTGTCGCGCGAGAGAAATGTACATACAGTAAACCACGAAAGTATTTGAACGCACTTTTAAAACAGTATAACTTTTTTATAATTCGACCAAACGACCTGACTTTTTTTCAGCAGTTAGAAGAATTGATTTAACAAATGACATGCAAAAAAGATTTTGAAAAAATTCCTAATTGCTAAGAATTACATGAGAAAGTAAAAGAGGCATCACTCGAGTGCTAAGGGTTAATACTACTTGAAATATCAAGTGTAGGGGTCATTCGATTGCTATTCAACAGCTATCTACCCGTTATGACTGCTTCCACCCCCCTTATACTAATTATTCAGAACCCCTATATGTGTCCACAGCGATAAAGCACATAAGTAGACGAGCGACGGTGAGAGCGCAATATGGTTAGCCGCTTAATAATCTAAAACTTCGAAAACTAGGTGGCTCTTCAGTACCACTATACGTATAAATTTCATCATTTACGAAATTTATATAGATGCCGACAATTTCGTAAAAAATGATCGTACGTCGTATCAAAGCTAGACGTCTCTAGTTTCCATAATCCGTTATTCAATTCATTTTGAGATTTTTTGAAGGCACGTTTTCCTCGAAACTATACTAGCATAGTATATACTATATATAGTATATACTAGCATAATATATAATAGCATATACATATACTAGCTATACATTCAAACACGGAAACTTTGATTTTCGTGGCTCAAAAACCACCTTACATTTTGAAAGATTTATGTTTAATCTTTACAACGACTTCTTAAGAATTGATATTAGTAGTATAACTTATAACATGAAGACTTTACACAATCAAACTTGTACCCCATGTTTGTTCCATAAAACGGAGAAACAAAATCGTACATCAATTTTAAGGAGTCGTCGTAAAAGGAAGGCAGTTTCATTTACGAGAAAAATGTTTCAAAGTTTTCACCTACAAACTTCAAGGTACTTGATTATATTACGGTAAAAATAAGATATTATGATCATTCCTTGTTTTTCATTCACAAGATTGATATCTTGATTTTGTAGTTCTTTTATACCATCAAAGCTTAGTAAAAAAATCACATAAAAGTTATTTTTCCAGACATAGAAAAGGAATACACGACAGTCGCGTTGGTTGACGTTGAAATAAACATTTTTTTAAAGTAAAATTATACATCTAAATTAAAATTGTACATGGCATATTAACACTAAACGCGTACCGAGTTATAAAAGCAACAGGCATGTGGTTCCCTTATACAAATGACAAGAATTAATTTAATTAGACTTTACGCGGTTCTTATTATAATACGATCTCTAATAAAGAAATTTATTAAATCATTTTTTATGAAAGCATCTTTAGAATTTCATAAATTGTGAAATAAAAAAATCTAGAACCGGTCATTTGACCGGTCATGGTACGTTTAGTGTTAAGAATTAGCATTGTACCTCAAATTTTTATATGTGTAATAAACCTACTGATTGAAACAGCATTTCTTGATCGAAACGTTTTATAAAAGTCGCATTCGAAAATCGGACATTTCATATGCAACAACTTAATGTTTCCCTTGTGTTTTCAAATGAATCCGTTCATTTGTCCTGAATATATAACTTTTATTCTTGTATGTATAATATTCACTGTAATAATAGGATATGTTTAAGCGAAATAAATGATTTATCGGAAAATTTTTGAATATGAATTGTATGTTCCAACAATCGGTCATCGCGATATAATTTTTCGAAGTTACGATCACTGCTCTCAATCCAATCGAAATGCTACCTTTTTCAGGCTGGGTAACGCGATACGTTTCTGTGAACGGATTACCAATCACACGGCGCACCATTTATCGTTCAGTTAAAAATTTCATTCGCCGGCGAAACATTTATACGTCATTCGATCGGTCAATAAAGTTCCCGGTACTCGCGGTGACGAGTAGCGCGCAGCCTAATCTGACCCGAATCGAACATTTAATGATAGATCGGTGAAAATATAAAATGTATTAATATTTCAGTTTAATCAAGCTCAAGCATTACGAAATAAAACGTATATAGCTCCGGCACCTAAAATATGAATAAGTCATCATTTCCATAGGTCGCGAGGACTTATGAAAGCTCCATCATTTCCTGCAAATACGATGGGAAAGTTATAAAAAATATTAAAAATACAAATGAAGTGGAGAGTGCACGGAGCGAGAAATTGGATGTCGAAACAAATGCATGAAATGCAAAAATTCAAACGTTATTTCGAAGCTGGAAGTCGATATTTATATTACAATGTCAAAAAGTTATTAAAAATATTATTTAACCGTTTCGAAATAACAGTGTGGCTAGTTACAGATAGTTATAGTCTCTTTAATAATTAAAAATTAATATAATTTTACAAAAATATAAAATATTGATTACATTAAAAATCTGCTTTTGTATGGTAGATACTTATATTTCAAAATATGATTTCACTTTTCACTGTTTTACGACGCTTTCTTTTCAGTGCAAAACATCTTATCATATGCAACAATAAAAGACAATAAATTGTTTTAAGTAGAAAAATACCACAAATAAGCTGACGAAAGTCCCATAGAAAAGTTTTGTAGTTGGTAGACTGCGGATCACTCAATAAAGTAGTTTCTTTATGGATTACTGACCATATTTAAAAATGAATTGTCTTTCATTGTTCCATACACCTACACGTGTCCTCAGAATTCGTTAACCCTTTGAATTAATTAGTCATGAAATGTGGATTTATTCGTTCACAATTATATTATATTCCATTATTTTAGAAAATAATTATTTCAATAATTATTTTATCCAAGAATGTTCGTCCGGTTAAGAAATCAGCCAAACATAGCAATCATTTTTTTCGTTCAACATAGTAACTTGATTTTATAGTACATTTTAGTTATTTTATACTTTATTTTATAGTACAATTGCATTACTGGTTACGTATTCTTTTCTGTGGTTTCGAATTAGTATATTCTTGGAATTATTTTTACACATAGCAGGTGTAGACATTTAGTTTGACTTAAAAAGAATGTTTCAATTTTTACAATTTCCCTTTCCCTACATGTAACAAAAATGTGGCAATTTTCATGATGGTTTCTTTAACGAGCTTGTACACATTTCATCATTATTTTTTCTACTTAATTGCTCGTACCTTAATGTGGCCATTTTTCTTTACCTTCAGCTTTGATGAGTGAACCACTTCACAACAAATTACATTTCTCAATTATACTTTTTCTTTCTGGACTTACTTACTATTGTCATTTTTTGTCATTGTACGTTAAACAAGTCTAATTCACGAGAATCAAGTAATAACCGATTCTCGTGCCAACAGTAAGAATGTATATAGTATATGACATGGTTCCATTAAATCCTGATTCAGTTACAAACTTTCCAAGAACGGAATAACATTAGCCTATCTGATTTAGCAAAGCATGAATCCTACTGTAAAATAAATTGCTTGTCAGCAGCTAATTTTTTACTAGTGCACTTGTAGAGTGAAAAACCCTGGGCCAACGGTACTCTTATCTATCCGCTGTAGTTGCACATGCGTTCTGTGCAAGAATCCTCGCTCACCCAACACCTATATCGCTTTCTCGAACAGTTGAATCTAAGCCAACCTCTCATTAAAATGTATTTGTTCCACCGACATCCTTGAGCAACATTTTGTCTCGAAATCATGGTCCAACTTTAAACTCCTTGCCCTACAATATCGTGTCTGACTCGTGATAAAGATTCTGAACAGAGTCTAATAAATAAAATTTTATTTCGATTTAAAGAAAATTAATAACATACATATAAAACTAGAATTTGTGTGTGTGTATGTGTAAATGAGAAGAAAGATCTGGAAAGAATGATTGGGCGCGTGAGAAAGAAAGCGAAGAGCGAGAGTGGGAGTGCAGGATGCGCGGTGTGATGTGCAGTGTCGAGTGAGCGAGCGAGTGTACGAGCGTGAAGAAAAATAAGCAGAGACAGTGTGCATATGTATTTATACATATGTAGGATAAAGAGTTAGTAGGATTAATAATTATATAGGGTTGAAGTACGAATGATGTGTGTGTATTGTATGAATGAACGTGTGTGTATTAACAGACAACCCTATATATAGTTAAATTTATAAAATAGAGAATCGGAACAGAAGAATTCTAAAATTGTAATTGCCAACGAATTGAAAAAAGAAGATCAGATCGAAACGAACGCGCCCGTGACAAACACGTCTGTCAATGATTATAATAAATACGGCTTTTCCTTACAATTATAAACAGCCGACGAGACAGTTGGAGCATCCGAAAAACCATACGCGTTTTTCGGAACAGTTCGCCGGTTACTTGTCAGCGACGAAGGTGAGCCGCTGACAAGTAAACAGACAATGTTAGAGTGAATGACCCAGAGTGATGGTATGAGAGAGTTAGAGCTATGATGTGAGAAAGAGAGAGCAGCGTAAGGTGCGACAACCCTAAAAGTGTACGTGTGCGCGTGTGTATGATTCGCGGCCGATATAAATAAGGCAGGCCCCGTGAAAGCAGGCAGAGTCGTTGATTAAGAGTAAACGAGTAAACGAGTAAAAGAGTAAAAGAGTAAAAGAGTAAAAGAGTAAAAGAGTAAAAGAGTAAAAGAGTAAAAGAGTAAAAGAGTAAAAGAGTAAAAGAGTAAAAGAGTAAAAGAGTAAAAGAGTAAAAGAGTAAAAGAGTAAAAGAGTAAAAGAGTAAAAGAGTAAAAGAGTAAAAGAGTAAAAGAGTAAAAGAGTAAAAGAGTAAAAGAGTAAAAGAGTAAAAGAGTAAAAGAGTAAAAGAGTAAAAGAGTAAAAGAGTAAAAGAGTAAAAGAGTAAAAGAGTAAAAGAGTAAAAGAGTAAAAGAGTAAAAGAGTAAAAGAGTAAAAGAGTAAAAGAGTAAAAGAGTAAAAGAGTAAAAGAGTAAAAGAGTAAAAGAGTAAAAGAGTAAAAGAGTAAAAGAGTAAAAGAGTAAAAGAGTAAAAGAGTAAAAGAGTAAAAGAGTAAAAGAGTAAAAGAGTAAAAGAGTAAAAGAGTAAAAGAGTAAAAGAGTAAAAGAGTAAAGAGTAAGCGAGCGTAATTAGTTTATAGTTTCCTTATTATACAATAAAGTTATATACATATATATAGTAAAAACCCACTTCTGACACCCAATTATTTTATAATCCCACACATATAATATTAAATATATTCTTATTCACATTAAACATCTCTTTCTTATCTTTTACAACCATGATCCAACAGAATTTTATTTTGGATTCGTTAATGTATAGCTACTGGAGAACATATAGGCGTACAACAGATATAAATGTTGTCCTTTCTTAGGCAATTAGAAACTAAAAGAAAGTTTTAATCATTGAAACCGTAAAATAAATCGTAATGCAAGGGGTCAAGGCGTTACTTTTGAAAAATGGGAGCAGATCGAACATTATGTATAAAAAAGTATATATTACATTCTCTTTTATTCATACAATTTTCGTTTCAACCTTTTTGTCATATGTCAAATAGTTTACAAGTAATTTAGGTGGCTCATTTGGCTGAATCACCGTGTACAAAATTTTTTTAATATGGTTGAAACATGTATTTTGGAAACTGCTTGTGCATTGGCCTACGATTATTTATGTAATTTGTAATGTATTATATAAAGTATAATAATGTATTGAAAAATAATGTACGGCAAAATAATCTTTACCTTTAGATTCTAATTGCATTAAATAAAAAAAGATGTATTTTGGAATAGTACATGTGCACAATTTTGATAACTGAAATAGGTTAGGGATTGAAGGTTACTGTGTCAAGATAACTAAAGATGAGAGATGCAGTAGTAGCAGATTATAGAATTGATCATATAGACTTAAAATGTTCAGTCTCGCATTGTGTCATAATTTCTTTAACTGTCTCCTCGCACGGCCACACAACAACGCTTTTCGCGAATTGATTTAATGTCTTTATATTTATGCGGGACGTCCTGTATATCTTTTAAATTTACGATATAAAAGTTATATTTTTGAATGCAGTTAACCATTCCAATTGCAGTTATTGCGTCTGCAATTAGTGTCGGAAATTTCGATTGCATAACTATTTCATTCTGGCAAAGTTATTTATCTCTGCGGCTTTCGGTGCAGCTACAACACTAATTAATGGAAACATTATAACTGTATGATATGAAAAGTCGGTAATTCATAGCGTAATGGCAACCCGTTTCCTGACTTTCATAGGGAATAATTAAATTCGAGAATGATCGGTATTTGTATACTTTATCTCAATTTGTAACAATTACAATGCAACAAATTTCATTCATTCAAGCGTGTATTTGTTTTACGAATCCGCTACCTGTTGTATACCAAACGGAATAACGGAACCTCGACAAGCAATTTGATCAGAAAAAATATGTTATTGCATTCAATTACAGTCAATACTTTATTGTATACTCTATTTTAAGCTATAAACATTAAAAATCTAATATTATATTCTTTATTCTATTTGGCATTAACAGAGTTTGCGTATGAACTATATTGTCATTGTTACTACCTTCAAACCTGCAAGTTTTCGCAAGAAATTTTTACGCGAGCATATTGAAGATCCTCCAATGGATATTCTTATGTAAAATTCATCGTAAGATCGTGTGAATTCCGCTTTGTAATCATCATTAAATCAGAAAAATAGCAGAAAATAAGCAGTCAAGATAGAGTATTTTTCGAAGGATGAAAATATGCATATAACAATAAATTTTACATGTAATTTACAGTTAAAATGATGCCTTTTACCATTACATTTTTATATTGGATCGAATTGTTATTTGCATAAAAGTATGACGATAAAATGTGAGATAATTCTCAGTAAAATCTGTTAATTTATTTTTATGTCGACATTTAGCCTGTATATAACAATATTTTATATATAATAATACAATCAATGACATTTTCATTATTTTTTAAATTAATATCGATTTCGGAATTTCTTGTATGGTGTGTCGAAAGGTATTATGTACCTTTTGTTGTCACACCAGACCGGCAAACGTTCCGTCTCGAGAGGAAGTGTCGTCACAAGAGACCGGTATACGTCATATCGCAAGACGGGATCGTTTGATCGTTCAGTTCGAGCGATTGTTCGTTGTTGTCTGGTACATACTTTGTTATAGTTCTTTCTTCCGTGATTTGACTTCACATGTTTTCCGGCAATCATGGCGCTTGGCACTGTGTCGCGCGCTTCATTTTCGCGCGCCGTTGTCTTCAACGATCCTTATCCATAGAGGGAGAATCGTTTTTTTATACTATTTGTTTATAAAGGTCACATTAACATCGAGGCCATTAGTTCTTGTCATTATCTGCATGTATAATTGTTTACCTAAAGTGGTAGCTAATGTCCTCGATGTTAATGCGACCATGATAAATAAACAATTTAAGGATAAAAGATATACATAGAACAAATTGTCTATTTAAGGCGACCAAATGTGTATCTGCAACACACGACGCAGTGAATAATACCAGATATCGATTCACCATACTAGTCGTGACAATCTTGTTTCCTGCTTCGCAGTTTAAAAAAAAGGTTCGAGTTCAATCTGCACGTGTGATCTTCCGAAATCTTTATCGACGCAGCCATTTTCACATTTCACCATAACTTGATTTACGCAGAATGGACGATACGATTTTTCATAGTTTGTTTGTTCCCACGTTCCTGTCATCCTGCACTGTCACAGATTGCAAAAAACGTTATATCCTCTTCGAAAATTATGACATAACGTAAACTGCCGGGATTTAAACTTTTTTAATCTGCCCAGTAATTCGGTTTGATAAGATTCGGCGGTTCGTTTTCATTCTACTTGATTTTTTCAAATCCTTTAATTTAGTTGAACGAAGAAGAAGCTGAGCAATTTCTGTGACTGCAGAACGAGGTGTACAATGTTTAATAAAAGTTTAATTTAACGTTTAGTACCGTATTTCTCGTGTTTAACAAGCTTGATAGATTGTCACTCGCGGCCTCATCAAGAAGTTTCTTCACGTCACACGCAGTTTGTGAGTATCCGTCCGAAACTTAGATGCTTTTTCTATATAAGTTTCCAAAGAAGTTTGGACATTTCGT
Organism: Lasioglossum morio; assembly: GCA_916610235.2. Lineage (NCBI taxonomy): Eukaryota > Metazoa > Arthropoda > Insecta > Hymenoptera > Halictidae > Lasioglossum > Lasioglossum morio. The sequence goes on from OU744333.1 coordinate 5,601,380, forward strand.
TATATATTGCGAAAATACGGTATCTGATGTTTAGGAATCATTAATGTCGCCATCTTTTCGGGCACAGGGGTTGGAGAAACCAAATAAGGGTTTTCTTAACATTAAACCTACCGGGCGCTAAAAGCGATTAAAATGTTTCAGCTTTCAAAAATGACAAGGCTCTATTTATGTAGATTTTGTGCAATTTTTATCCCAATATGTGGTTGGATAAAATATTTGTCGAATCAATTTCCATGTAAACAATTTCATAATTTCAAAAATTGTAAAATGAAAAATTTAAAACCGGTTATTTGATCGGCAGTAGTAGGTTTAGTGTTAAAATACAAGGCGTTTTGACTTCATTTGAACGCTTACTTTTCATAGCTCTTGGGGTGTCCCAACTTATATAATAATTTTTTTTTGAGAAATGCATTTTAAACAATTTTCTACCATACAACTTTCATTGCAACTATTTTCAATATCATTTGTTTGTTTTTCAGATATTTCACAATTACAGAAAACATTGAAATTTTTTTCAAGGGCTGATTTCATTCCTTCGATGCCAGAAGTGGCATGAAAAAATAGGGTTGGTATTAGGCATAACTTACTCTGATTGTGTGCAAAGTTTCATAATTGTTTGAATTTAGGAGTTCGATAGATTCCCTTCTAAGTAATTGTCATTCACAGATTGAAATCGATCACTCTGTAGTTCTTCTTTTGAATTTTTACAGATAATAGATGAAACGTGGTCGAAATTATCAGTGTACATATAGCAGTCAATCATATACGTCCAGTTAGCGTACAGCTTTATGAAAGGTGATTCGTAATTACGGGTCGAATGAAGCTCGTAAACGGGCAAGTTTTGTCAGTGGCGCGTTTCGAGACACATTAATGCAATTCCCTCGTTATCCTCTTCAGCCGTCTCTCCTGTTACGTCGAACTCCGCGTGGAATGCGGAACACTTTTAGCTCGTGTAGGGGCACAGAGAGACTTAAATTGCGGTACGATCGTAGAAAAACAAATCGCGTTACACTGATTATCTGTGACGAGATCGAATAGTAAACTGAACCTTCGAAACGAATACTCACATACGACGAAAACTCAAATAAATTGCTTTTTTCAAACTAAACGGACATAGAACGGTTTCAGATAAATCACACTTTCTTTGTATCACAATAGAAATACTCTTTATCATTTTACAATTTCTTTCCGGAAGCCCTAAATATTTTCGAATACTTGCAAATATTTCCCTCGAGCAACCAACTACTACTTTTCTGCAGTTTTTAACATTTTCACCCTGAAAAGCCGCATGTTTTACGTCTTCAAAAGGTAGACGTTTACAATACATAGTTAATATTTTTTTATCGGACACACCTTATTATAAAATGCTGTTTAAGGAACACATCTTCAACAGTTTTTAATTCTTACATATGTTGTTATGGTTATCCTACTAACAATTAGTGATTTTCAAGTGGTATTAGCCGTCTCGTGATGACTCTCCAAACTTTATAAACATTTATTAGTAAGGCAGTGAAATAAAAATGCTTATCAGAGGTTAAAATTATAGTTGGTCTTACGGTTGTTTCTTTGCTCGAGTTATTATTATGTTCTTAAAAAATGTAAATACAAAGTTACATTCCTTGTTTTAACCACATCAAAAGCCTATCTAATAAATACACATGTAATTAAATGTATAATATATATATGTAATTAGATAATAAACTTATACTTATAAATGAAATACACTGGACTACGTAAATCAATTTGACAAATTCAATGTGGTTAAACAACGTGTAGCCCCATTCAATATAAAGAAATTATGCAAATTATCGAAATAGGCAGATTCGATAACTACAATATAAATAGTGATAATAGAAACAGTTTGTTTTCTGATGATTGGATACATTTGGATCATTTTTCACGGATTTAATGCCTGATAAAATTGATCGTAAAAAGCACATAAAGCACTGGTATCGATACTCGTGCGAAGTACACGTGAAAGTAACATAAAGACATATTTGACAACTATAGGTATTCGAAAACACGTTGTAGTAGTCACGTCCGGATCTTTCTGATTTATGTTCTAAGTTTATAACTCTGCACTATTACTTATGTTTACCTTTCTTTCGTCAGTTATTTCCCCATACAGTCGAATCGGAAAGTAAGTTAACAATTCGTGATATGTAGGCAAATGAATATGATGAACGAAATCAAATTATTTTATTGTTTTTATTTAGAAGGTGCAAGTAAATAAACAAATATATTACTAGAACATATATTATCATTACACTGCGGATCTTTATGCATTTTCTAATTTTTGTAGACAAATGTAGACTTTGTAGATCTAAAACAAATTAAAATTCTACAAAATTTCATCAATTTTTATATTCGAGCTTTCCTTGAAAATTTTTGTTAACCGTAAATACATAAAGATCTGCAGTCTAATTATCACTATCAAAGATTAAAGATATGTCATATTCAGTTGCCTGCGAACAGAAATCGTTAACTTACTTTCCAACTCGACTTCTTTTTACTTTCTCAGCGATACTGTCTGTTCCTATTGTTTTCTTTCAAGGTTCCGCGTGGATTTCTTTATACTTGGAGAACGTTTACTATTCCATCCTTCACAAATCTCTGCGCTTTCTTTTATATTTCTTTATCACTTCCTTTGAATGTTTTACTGGATGTTTTTCTTTTCGTTTCTGTTTTTGTTGGTACGTCATTTTGTTGTCTTCGCACTTTCATTGCTCCTTCCTTTTTATGAGCTAACATTTTCTGATCCACTAGCATACTTTCCATATACCCGGTATACAGGGTGTCCCAGTAAGTAACTTTTTCCTTTGCGAAAATGTTCTCCGCGACATTGTTTATCTCCTTGCCACATTTTAACGAGTGGCACTCGTCATGAAGATATTAAACAAAGTTTAACGAATATGAATGTTACGCAATTCTTTTTAAATGAAATAAAATTTGATTCATTTGTAATTAATATTGAAGCATTAAAATAAATGTTCCATACAAAGAAAGTCTAACAAATATGAATGTTACGCAATTCTTTTTAAATGAAATAAAATTTGATTCATTTGTAATCAATATTTAAGCATTAAAATAAATGTACCATACAAAGATAGTCTAACAAATATGAATGTTACGCAATTCTTTTTAAATGAAATAAAATTTGATTCATTTTTAATCAATATTTAGGGATTAAAATAAATGTACCATACAAAGAAAGTCTAACAAATATGAATGTTACGCAATTCTTTTTAAATGAAATAAAATTTGATTCATTTTTAATCAATATTTAGGGATTAAAATAAATGTACCATACAAAGAAAGTCTAACAAATATGAATGTTACGCAATTCATTTTAAATGAAATAAAATTTATTTCATTTCTAATCAATATTTAAGCATTAAATTAAATGTACCATACAAAATATATAAATTTTCTATCCTCTTCTAAGACATTTTTGGGGACACAGACGTTTTAATCACTTTAATTGTAAAGAAAATGATACGGCAAGGGGTTAAAGAGTTACTAATGGAAAACACGGGCCAATCAGAGCGCTGGTACAGCAGGCGGATGCCGGCTCGACGACAGGTCTCGCTGAGCGTGACGTTGGAATTTCATACTCATTAAAATGTAAATTAAATTTGACAGAAGTGTTCAATTTTGACGTTTCATGTACTTCGATAGGCTTTGGCAGTTCGGGAACTATGTACATACATTTGAACGCACTAGTATAGAAATATCGTCTACTTCAGGATAAATATTAATTTATTTAGTGTTCATGTTTATTTCGACAAAGTGTCTAAATGTGCCCCTAGTGTTGAGTTTATTTACTTACAGCTGCTATGAAATATAATATGCAGATATTGAGAGGTTGTAAACAGAAAAATGTCCCCCCCTAAGCCTTTCTAAAATTCTTATGCAACCTATGCAACACATACATAATTTTTAATATTCCAAAATTCAATTGTTCACTGAAGAAACCTAACCCTTTGCACTCGAAGTTGCTCTCTTTTAACCCGTTGCCCTACGATTTATTTTACGGTTTCAGTGATTAGAACTTTTTTTGTAGTTCGTAATTTACTAAAAAAAAGAAAAAATTTATATCTATTGTATCATGTTCTCCAATAACTATACATTAACGAAACCACAATAGAATTTCATCTCGGTTTGAAGGTAATTGAAAACAGACATACTTATTAGACTCTGTTCAGAATCTTCATTACGAGTCTGATACGATATCGTAGAGCAAGGATTTAACTCGAAAATTAAACATTTGTTCTGACCTAGAATATTTCCATTCCCTACGATTTTTGTAATTTTATGGATACGAAATTGGTATAATACTTCCTACAAAACTTTTTAATTTTCAAAACTTTTCCTACAAAACTTTTTAATTTTCAAACTTTTAAATTTTCAATTTTTTGTAGACAACTTTTAAGAAAGTGGAATAAAATAGAATCTTATTTTGATTGATTTTTATGTCTATGAAATCTTTCATATTTTATATCCTAGCATTTTTTGAAAATTTTTAAAAGACATATTTGCATAAAGATCCGAAATTGTTGAATTGTCCCCCTTATTAATCAAACTGCCCCATCACTGTTCTGAAGTGATCATATTTTAAAGCCAGAATGCTGATGTATGAATCCCTTTTAATAAGTTCAATTAAGCTTACCTTGTGATAAGAAAAATCGAGAACTACTCGATGTTTATCTTACATAAGAAAATATCCATTTATATTATTATAGTATTCATTTATTACTATCTCGAGGATTTTTGAAGGATTAATGTTACGGTTACCCAGAACGCGTATTTATGGCGGCAAAACATCCAAATGTAGTTCGATGTCTCCTACATAACTCGAATGATTTTGAGTTGATTATTATTTCCATAATTTAACCGTAATTGCTGTTCAATGCGGGTTAGTAAATTCTTCAACAATCAGTACCTAATTAGCTGCAACCAATTTCCTTTAATCACTGCCGTTTGAGACGATCAATCGCATAATTACAATTTTCAGATGAATCACATCGTGGAATAATGGGAGGGCTTATTGGTGGACTATTGCAACGGATGAAGCGCGTTGACCCGCATAATTTTAACGGTATTGATTGTCTCGGTCGGTTAGAATTCGTAAACAGGATAAAAAAAGCTGGAAACGCCAATTATTTCGGAAATGATGATTCATTATTGAACGCGTTTTCAAATAAAACCGGTATTTAATTGTTTAATTCAAATAAGTCTACTTGTTAAATACCACCTGTAGTATTATCACGGTGTTTGTGCGTAGCGCAATCAATAGTTGTTTTTATTCTTCGTTGCTTTGAGACCAGTCTAATGTATACAAGTCTCTCATTTTTTTATTTTTCAACAAACTGGAGTGAAATAGAAATATATAACAATACTTTTAAATTCTTTCATTATTTATTTACTGACTTAAATTACATCTATTCATCTTTGTCATAAATGCATAAAATTCTCTGACTAATTATAAAATCACAATAAATGTACAAGAATAAAGTTGACAAAAGTGAATAGAGCCGCGAAACGCATGATACACAGAAAGACCAGTTTCAATATTTTAATCTTAATTCCAACAAACTAGAGCGAAATTGAAATTTGTAACAATACTTTTAAATTCTTTCAATATTTTTACTGTTTTACATTACATCTATTCATCTTTGCCATAAATGCATACAATTCGCTGTCTAATTATAAAACCACAATATATGTATTACATACCGTTCACTTTTTATCTAAACCATTTTTTTATATGTATAATCTTTTATACACTGTATCTATGTAATCTATGACATTGTAATTAGTAAAGAGGAATAATGTAATTATGCATAATGTGTACACATACAACAATACAATATTTGGAATAATTAAATTAATGAAGAAACTTTTATGGGAAGTTCCAGTGAAAATTCCTAAATAGGAAAGTTGTAAATTTATTTAGAAAGTATGTGATCTAATTGAGCTTAAAATAAAGATGCATTGATATAGGTGCATGGACATAAAGTCACAATTGTTAAAATACGAAGGCCAGGAGAAGAGATCGAATCTAATTAAAAAATGTATCGATTACTGTATACGTAATAAGAATGTTGTGTATCCAATTAAATGGTAACGAGTTCTGTTTATAGCGGTTTCTCAGGACTGCAGTGGTTCGTTCATTTCACAGTAAATTAAGTATAATTACAGGCAATTACCCCATTTCGTTGCTATTTAATTAGCATAAGTTTGTTTGCAAGATTTACCACGATTCCGACAGTTAAAACTCTTGGGAAGTGTTCACTCTCGGCTAAATTATAGTACGTATATCTAAGTGTACCAACTAGCCAGTAATCTCGTAGCGTGAAGACTGAAAAGTTTGTACGCCTCAAACGAAACTTGATAGTAAAATGAATCACAACAGCGAAATGTTTGTGGAAGTATGGATAAGAAATTATAGCTGAAAGTTTTGTCTTAATTCGATACGATACATCTTACAGATAGATGTAGTATATTTTTCTAACCGGCCAGACTGGCTAGAGGATGTTTAAAAAGTGGACCACGAATGTTTATGGAATTTTTAATTTTTCTAGACAAATTTTAAGAAAGTGGCATGAAATAAAATACTACTTTTATTGGCAAGATCATTTCTGAATTCAACATAAATAAAAATCTTACTAAATTCTTTTCATTTTTAAAATTTTCGTACGCCATAAATGCATAAACATCAGCAGTCTATTTATAAGCTTCATGAAACGATTCATTAAAAAGAGAATATTCAGTCCTGTTTCGAACATCAAAACATCTACAGGCATCTAATTCTATGAGCATCTAATTCTATCTTTTGTTCATACCACGTCTGCAGATTTAAAAATTTAGAAAATTTGATCCAAGTCCACGATTACGTTTTTTTTTAAACAAAATCTCACAACACTTTATTCCTTTTCCCTTTTAAAATCATTTTACTGTAGTTTTGATTGAATACAGTGTGTTGTGCTTGTCTGTAAACTTTTATCGTGCAAGTATGACTAAAGTATAGCATTATGACGATCTAGTAAATATGACGTTTACGTTAGATGTTTTCTATTTACATTTTTATCCAATCCAAAACGATTAAAAAGAGTTGCATGTCGCAAAGAACGTGTAAATTTGTAAACGTGTCAGTTGAATTTCGCTGACAGGCAAACATTGCGCCAGTATTCAAGCATCTGACGGATACGTTAGACGCATGGACGTGACACTGAAAGGAAATGGCACCTTAACATATGGAACGTATTGTATAGAAGGCATTGACGCATCACATAGGTTATATGCTTTGGACCACGCTCCTGTTGATAATACGACGTATTTCCAATTCCTAATCTATTGACAGTATTTTCAAAATAAATTTTAAAATGTTCCAATAAATATATTTCTTCAATCAGTAATTACTAGCTTTATATCTCATGATAGAAGCAACATTTTAATCTAACTACCTTCTAATACATGATACTTTATTTTATGTTTCATCCATGCAATTAATAATTGACTTCCGATATATTAATAGCTTGTGAACATCCATGTGAAAGATAATTGATAATTGTCATGTTATTATTTGTTTGAAGATATACAAGTATTCTAGAAATCAAAGTTATCGTTTAAAGAATTTTTAATAATCTCTTTAGCTTATTAACTTTGCTCAGAAATGCGTTTTTCCTGACGACTTTACTATCACACTTCAAGTTCGTATTTAGCACATTAGCCTATAAGAATTACTTATTGATTGTTGAAACATAAAAATATGTTGGAAGTTATTATAATTTTCCATAAATAGCATAATATAATTAACATTGTTGACGACTTCTGTGAAGACTACGATATTTTATACCGTCTAAGCCTAATTAATTAAAATTCAAATAAACTAATGGTTGAAAAGTTTTTAAAAAACTCACTCAATCTTCACGATGTACTCTCCCTAGATATACACATCAGCGTGTACCTAAAACAAACGAAAATATGATTTAAATTTAACAATATATTGAGAAATTAATTATAGCACGCTGCTACGGGCGCACCTGTCACATACAAAATCATTTATACGATTTTAACCCTAAGAATCTACAAAATACCTATCTGAATGTATATTTAAATTAGAGGTGGTCCAATTAGAAATATCAATGACTGCATAAGTTCGTGCCCGATTTAAAAATAAAATTCAATGGTTAAATTTTAAAGATTGGTTAAAAATTTAGTTAAAGATTGGTTAAATTAAAATTAAAGATTAGTTAAATTAAAATTGAAAAAGGGCAAATTTTCTACAATTAGAAAAGAAGGGTGACTATATGTATAATTGATTAATGAAGTTGTATTCTTTAAAATTTAACCATTGAATTTTATTTTCAAATCGGGCACGAACTTGTACAATCATCTAATATTTATAATAAACATAATTAATCTAACTAACACACAACTGAAATGGAAACTTATAATTGTTAGAGAAATAGAGAAACACATCCAACAGAAATTAATAAATAAGGCTTAAATTTGCGGGATATGTAGGTAAACATATTATTAGTAGTTTATAAAATGAAGAATATTTTCTTAACAGAATATCAAAGGTTACAAGGCCAAGTACCTTTACTATACTTTTTGAATATTTAGTTTTCCATCATTACTCACTCGAATTTTCTATATTTCAAACATCAAAATCAAATGATTACTTACATCGTCACGGTTAAATATACGGTTACGATTATTTGGTTCTCACGTAAAAATATCCAACATAAACTTTGTCACTCTAGGAGGTTTTATGCGTATCATTTTGTAAAAGTCTGTTACAAGATAAATAAAAAGTAAAATGTTTTAAGGTAGACGGAACTACCGGTCATAATGGGAGTTTGCAAAGCGTTACCCAAAGATATTCTATGTTAGTGTGCGTGCAGAGGTTCATCCGGATGTTTCATCCCGCCTTTCTCGTATCCAGACAACGTTTCACGAAACAGATATGGCAGTGTTGTGTCCGGAAAGAACAGGACAAATGCATCCTGTTTTCCCTCATTCTGTTTTTCTAGCCTTACCTCTAGATAGTAACGATCTATGGTGCAGCATATACTGTTAATCACAAAACTACTCGCTTAGTCTCGGACATGAAAGATTTCGTGCTTTATTTTTTGTTCATATCGCATTCACCCCAATATTTCTTCCTGTTTTAAGGTATATGCAAAAAGTATTTTAACACTTTCCTGATTATCGTGAAATTGTTGATGTTTAAACTTTAATAATCTCGTTAAAAAAAAATAGTACAACAATAAATCTGGACTCATATTAAAGCTCAAAGTTCCTACTTTCGCAATGCGTCGTTCATTTTGTTCTAGAATATCGTAGATTTTAATACAACTTTTTCTCCGAGTGTTTTTGACAGTACTCATTGTTAATGATGATATTTAACATTTAATTTGATGATAGCCAGAAAATATCTTAATATACTTCGTTTCTCCATTCTTTCTATGTTTCTTTTTTTTACGTTTTCAGTTCTATAAGTAGATCCTTTCGTGTACTTCACTTTACTTTGTTTTTGAATTTTGTGACTGTTTCTTTCATTACTTTTAGATTTAAGTTTTGCCATACCTTCTTATTTTATCTACAACTTAAAACGTTAGGGTCGTTTCTCAGCGTAGTTGCAATTTACAATGTAGTATTAGGGACACTGCTTTACTTTATTGTACGTAATGTTGAGAGTTTAATTTTTTTATTGGAAAGGCAAGAGAAATTTTGCTTGATATTTTTATTGTATCGGAGTAGGTATAAGAATAATAAAACTTTCCCCTATGTAATTTAAAGGAATACAAAGAATGTACAATCATGTGAACCCTTTGGTGATCGAGATAGAAGAAAAATTGTCTTATTTTTACCATCCATAAAGAATGTTTTCTCCAATCCTGAGATTTTACAAATATGAGAATGATTTGCAATTTTGTTTGCAAGTTAATTTTTAAGTATATTAATCTCATTGGGAAAAATTACCGTAGTAACATGTTTATTTACCCTACTCAATTATTTTCATATGTTACGAGGCTAACGGAATACTCGATCCCTTAGCCTTTTCCACACGCTGCAACCCGGTGGCCTGAGCGTTTTAATATAGATTTTTATTATTTTCTCCACTTGAGCAAATGTGAGCAGATTTAAACCAACGCGAAATTAAAGTTTAATATGTTACCAATTACTGTAAAAAAATTCACAGAGTTACCTCGGTGTACTTTTTTCTGAAAACTCTTTCTTAAAACTCAAATCAAAGTTGATAAGTGTTAAACATAAAAAATTAGGAAAAATTGCGATTACTTCAAAAAAACTTCTCTGGAAGATTGAAAAGTCTTATAATACTAAACACACCCTATAAAAATCAAATAAAAAAACCAAATAGCTTGCGAGGGACGCATTTTTAAAAAAATGCACGGAATTTGACAATAAAATTTCAGTCTCAATTTTAATAACAAATTGATTTATTCAGATAAAATTGAAGGTAGCTTTAGAAGTTACGTTTTGTTACGAACATTTTAGGATACATAAATTGCAACTTTGTTTTTCGGACGTTTTTCGATTGGACGACACACTGTGAAGCGGCAAGGAGAAAATTTTAATTTGAAATGCAATGACAATTGAATATATGTAAAGGCACCGAACTTATTTGTACACCTAATACGAGGCTAACGGAATACCCGATCCCTTATTCCTTTGCACACGCTGCAACCCGGTGGTGAAACAGACATCGGTTACTGTACGTATCCCTATACATACGCATAGTGGCGACCCGGTGGTGAAACCATCATATAGTCAACTGCCCCTTTCCACAAGTAGCGCGGCGACCCAATAGTGAAACAGAGACCGACTAGTCCACGTGTTCCTACCTGGTGGCAACCCGGTGATGAAACAGGCGTCGGCTAGTCCAGAATAAATCTCGTAACAACCAAACAACCCTCGGTCACGGGTAACCTGCCTAGTCCTCGGCTCGTAACAATGTATACCAAACACTGTATAGTATACAGTGTATACCAAAGGAATATGTTAGAGACAATCATGCTGCGTAACGTGGTCAGAGCTGAACAATAAACAATTCTAAGATAAAGAAAGAAGTTCTATCCAATACGATTGAAAACGATAGTTGTAGATCGAGAGCACATGGTGCAAATATGTTTCATTTATATATTACGGTTTTGGTACATATTAACCTTTTTGACTCAGTAAAATATATTATATCTTCTTGCAAATCTACGCAAATTTATTGTATTAAATCCACAATAGTCACTAAAAATTGATAATACTGAAGCAGCACGTATGATTAAACCAATCAGATTAGAAACAACGTAAATAATTATTATTCCTGTGAGTGTTATTATTCTCTTGATTTTATCGTTTACATCTAATAATACATCAAAGATAATATAATAAGAAATCAAAAGATAAGTGTTCTCGAGGGAAAATGGGTAAACGAGACACTTCACTACAACGCACTAACTTTATTGTCGGTTAATATCCAAACTTATCTACGCGCGTCCGACCGCTGAGAGAGCTCGACCATCAATGCCGCCAGGAGACAGTCCCCCACATGGCTGCGCGGCAAACCTCACGCCGCACACTTTGCAAAAACGCGAAATCGGCCCTCGAATCTTTTGTTTTTGAATACATGAGTGATGGGGATATTTTTTTTTTTATTTTGAGCATCTTGAAACCCTACTGGGTTTATTTTGCTTTACATGAATATTATGAGTACATACAGTAATGTGGAGTACAGGAATAATACAGTAACAGTTTTCTAATAATACAAGTGAGTATAACAATAATGTCTTTTAGCGCTAAATACGTTGTTTGCAATTTTGGAAAAAGGAGTGGATGCTAATACAAGCTTTGATATTTGGTTTTGCTATGATTGTGTCCATACTAAGGGGCAGCTGGAGGCCCATACTGAGTAGGGAATTTGTTAGTTTCCGTCTTTGTGAGTTATACAATTCGCAGTTCAATAGTATATGATCAAGGGTTTCACGACCATGATTGCATTTACATTGGCCATCATTGATAATACCTACCCGCTCTAGTGAAGCAGCTAGGTTGTAGTGATCGGAACGCATTCTGTTGAATGTGACAATTAAACTTCTCTCTAGTTTTAAATGGGCGATGGGGATGTTTTAAGAATGTTTCAGTGAAATTAAATCCGGACAAATTCTTTTATCCTCCTCCACGACCTACAAGAGGCTGGCAAAGTTCGAGGAAAAAATTAAAAATGTGTAATTTGATGCTTTTATATGATTTTCTCAATATTCAAGTGCGGTTCAAGAGAAAACTATTAGGAATAGCTAAGATTTCATAGCTGAAAAATAAAGTCCAGTCTAGACCACACGCAATTTTTTTTCACAAGACACCGATAACGTCTTTTATAATGCCGCTTATAATCTTATAACGATGTGACGTGAAATATATAATGTCACAGAATAAAATTGTTGTACAGAAAGAAATGCAGGATTTTGTTTTAATTGCAATTTTATACCAATAAATATTTACCTTAATTTAATGAGTTATATGTTATTTTAAAGCTTGTTTTGTATCTATACATATGTATATGTATGTTCAGTATACAAACAAAGAGATATACATCCTTGATACTAAATGTGTAGAGGTATACAAGGTTTATTGTACATCGCATCAACTGCTAATGGTTATTAGCGACGGTTTCTTTATTTGTTTCTGTCGCACGTTAACGAAATAATGACTATTGTAATGGAATACAATAGAAATCTTAGTTGGTTTTAATTATTGATATAATTGATGTTATAAAAGAAGAAATCTACTTGACCTAAATTTTAAAGAGAAAATTATAATTGCACGAACCTTGTATGAGTTTTTACAATTTTGTAAATATAGTGGAACACGTCTTTTTGTTAACACTGTTACTCTCACGTTGAATAAATTCTTTTACGGTCAACTGTTTTAGGTCAATATCGTCTGGTTACTGTCCCAAAAAATAAAAAACCCATATACATACATGTTCATGTAGCGTAACCCTGCGTCGAACAACCGAAACTGTCTGGAAGTGACGAGAAGCTCGGCACACCGGGTTCCCAGAATCCGTGCTGTTTTACATGGAAGGTAATGCACAATTGCACACGAAGAGCATCGTATATCTGTCTCATAAATTTTATCTCGTAGCGATTTCCCTTCTATTCTTTCACGAAGCATGGATTTACTCCCTTAATGACTGTAGAGAGAACCAGTTTTTCCAGTTTTTATAAACGCTCGAACGATAATTAAACATACAACTATATTAAATATTTTCCTCACGGTTTGGTAAAAATTTTTCGACTAATTATAATCCTTCCTCGTTTAATCCTCGTTTAACCCTTTGCACTGCTATTTTATTTAGTAATTATGATTATAAAAATTCTTCATCGTTCAGAATTGGGTCATTCCACGCGAAGTACAGTCTCGGATTTTGCTCAACTTTAAATCTTTCGTGACCTATGATCGAATCTCAAAGGATTTATCGATATCTTAAAAAATTGTTGATTTTACACACGTGTAACAAAGTGTCATCCTTTTTTTTCATTAAGTTATAAGACTAGAACTAACAAACCGATAGAAATGAGTTTGTAGGAACTTATACTGAAAACATAAGAGCACATGTCTACTGAAAATGTTGTCATTTGAAGAACATGTTTTTTCACCATTTATTTTGCAATTTAATTAAGCCATTTTTCAACATAAATAATATTACGAGTCAGCATCGCACGCAGTTTGTGTAACCGGAGAGTTTATATAGAAATGGATAGTCAATCTGTTAGTAGTTGCACGTACGAACCAGATACGAAGTCAGGGGAGCTGCTAAGAAAATGTGAGATTTCGTGAACGAATCCGATGCGAAATCGGGGAATCACTACGCAGACGATCCCGATGCGAAATCAAGGAATTGGTGGGAGCTTGGTAGAGAAACGCAGACAAACTCGATATGGAATCGACGAGCTGCTGGGAGTTTGGATAACGTACAAACGAACCTGATGTGAAATCACGGAGCTGTGGAATGCGGATAAACTTGATGCGAAATCAAGCAGTCGAGTCACCAACGTTCAGAAAAATTCCTTTGTACATATTATTATGATGCGTGAACGCCACTGATGCAGGATCAGGTCCACGTCATAGTCACGACCTCTTCTCTCTCTCTCTCTCTCTCTCTCTCTCTCTCTCTCTCTCTCTCTCTTCTATTAAAAAGGGAATTAAAAAGGGAAGACAGATTGCCAAATTTCAAACGTATTTTTGCGAAACACATTTAGATAAGAGAGAGGGGAAGACCTATGTAGTAGAAATTGCGGTGGTATCCTGGAAGGATAGTTTTAGGAGTATTATTTTCAGATATTTTGTATTTATTACTGTATTAATATTGTAGTGTACAAGTAAACGTTATTCTTATGTAGCTATTGCAGCTAATAAACTTATAGTTATAGCGGCTATCATCATCGTCTCATTTTAACCCTTAATAGCAGTCGAGTGATGACACAGCGAGAGAGAGAGACAGACAGACAGAGAGAGAGAGAGAGAGAGAGAGAGAGAGAGAGAGAGAGAGAGAGAGAGAGAATCACCAGTAAAAACAGAAAAGCTTGCTTACCGCATCGCGGCCATGTTGATAGATTTTCTGTTCTTATCAAAATCGCACGTATGTTTTTGTGTTTTTCACAGTTGTAAATGAATAAATTAACTTTGAAATTAATTCGTTACAAGTTGCTCCATTACTGCACATTTCTTTACATACAGGCAGGTTTGTTTCGTTCTGACACATAATTCATAATAATTGCTGTGTTATAAACTTGGAGACAGGTCGCAATAAATATTGAGTTCACTAGGCGCGCGAATTCACAATTAGTTGCGCGCTTTCATATACCGATTGTTAGCCGCACAAGGCGGGGTTCCAGTCTTGACCTTTGAAAATTCAAATTTCTTTTTCCAGTTTTATACTTCTTTGATATTTGAAGAACATGTAATTCAAAGGAAATTTTGAAATTTTAAGAATTACCAATTTGTATAAATATCTCAAAAACTAATTAATCAATTTGAATGAACCTTTCGTTAAATTAAAGAATATATTAATTTCAAGCCACCCTCAATAACGTCATTTAATAATTTCATTTAAGATTGCAATGTAAAAGAAAATTTTTATGCTTTCTTTTCGTACAGCACAATTATTGAAGATGAAATAGAGCCCATTTTTTTCATTCAGGTAACGAACTTTAATGAATGAGATATTTTCCCATTTGTTCGATGATCTTTTGTAAAAAAGAATAAATAAGAAAATATATTACTGACTAAATTTTATCGTTTGAATATAGAAATTCGATTTTACTTCACCTTAAAATACCGAAATTACTTTCTTGCCAACCCAATAGTATTCGCAGCAGCATATTTGAATATTAGAAAATCTGCCATCGTGGAATAAAATAAAAAGAGCTGATAAGAAAAGAGAGTTTGTTTCTGCTTGTCTACTTCTAGAAACGATATTGCAGCAAATATCTTCTCCGCAATGGTTGTAACTACCAATGTGAAACGTAGCGAGTTCGTGGTTCGAAGTTGCGTGCACAGACAATGAGATACGACTACTCGGCCAGCACTACTGTAGAAAATTCGTTGAGTAAAGTGGCTAGCCTGCTTTTATGTATCCTTTTCCTACCTCCGCTACCTCTTCTTCCAGCTCGAAGAACCAAGCGAGAGCGAGTTCTTCAATCGTGGGTAGAGTAAAGCTCGGAAGTGTATTTGCTAAACGACTCCAAAAGGATCGACCGGTTTCCAGCCCTTCTCCGCCTGCGTCAGCGTCTCGTTTTATCTTCATACCGTGATATCCCTCATTCCAGCTTGTCCCATGACTTTCTTTAACGTCATTGTAAAAAAACTTCGCGCGTAGAGCACGCACTTTTATTGTAGCGGCTTCGTCTCTCTCCCAATTTGTATGCTACGTCTTCGAATAAGCAAGTTTTGTGAAATTTTTTATGAAATTCGAACATTGTATACAACATCGCATAAAAATGATTTGATTCGTGTCGGAGAATGCAATTCAATGGGAAATAATTTCTAAATGTATTCCTGAATGATCCTTAAATGATGAAATCTACTTCATTTTATAACATAAATTACATACATGTAAGTATATAATTTTATTTTGATTCCCCTCAGGGTTACAATTCTTACAATTAGACATAACTCCCCTTTCTTTCGTTTCGCTTCCTTTCACGCCGCTCTTAGCCTATCCGTAATCTAACTTTGCTTAATTACTATATACTAACTTAACCTTAAACTTAACCTTAGACTTAAAATAAACTTATTTAATTATATATATAATTATATATATTATTATATATATATATATATAATAGTATAATATATATAATTATATATATTATTAATATATATATATTAATTATACTATAATTTAAATATATATATATTATATATATACATTATATATACATTATATATATATATATATATATATATATATATATATATATATATAGAGAGAGAGAGAGAGAGAGAGAAAATTGTATTTACAAAAAAAATTACATACATATATCAGCTAACAAAAGTGTTGGCACACTTTACAAAAATTACATGAATTTGAAGATTTGTTGCGAAAGTTTTTAAACTTTTGGTGATTATCCGGGTAATATTTCCATCCACAAAACATTTGTACCCATATACAAAAAATCTTTGAACTTATTACTACGCGTAAAGGCTTATCGTCCCATCAAAAAACCGGATAATTATTGTTTTTGTTAAAAAAGATATATTTTTACTTTTCGTTAAAGAAATTTTTTATGAAATTCGAGCATTGTATGCAGCATCGCATAAAAATGATCATTAAAAAGTTCATCTACAAACAAGAACGATTTGCTTCGTGTCGGGGAATGCAATTCAGTGGGAAATAATTCCTAAATGTATTCCTGAATGATCCCTGAATGATTAAATTCATTTTATTTTATAACATGGATGGCACCTAAACTTGTAGCATAATAAATCATATACATACACCAGCGTACAGAAGTGTTGCCACGTTTTCGAAAAATTAATTGAATCATCTAGAGGTGTTCACTATTTAAAATTCCCATCTTATCATTATCAAGAAATGAGAAGACGCTTCTCGCACCTTTCCAATCCTGAAAAAACGAGCTTACTTCCAGTCGCCTGACATATCCAATCTCCAAAGGGCTGACTTCCAATCGATAGATATCGATACACGCGCCTTTGTAATTCTCGCGCTTGACAATTGCACACCTGCAATGAATCTTCGTCCTCGCCGATTCGTATTTACATCAGCCGTCCTGAAAGTATTAACCCTTTACGCTCTTTTATCGAGTGTGACTCGACATTAGAGCAAGAAAAATGTAAATAAAACGGGTTGTTATATCTATTTGATTCTTCCTTTATTTATTTAATTCTCTTATGTTTTAGCTAAAAACAAATAAGTTCCACAAATACAACTTATATTATATAATTAATAAACTCTCATTGGTAACTGCTTATAAATGATCGAAATTAATTTCGCCCAACGATAACATTTACCAACAAGAGAAAAAATTCTCGGTTACTTATAATCCTTATTTGTAATCTATACGATTTTAGTCGATCAAATACTTGTCATTTCATGACTTTTTTTCTTTTTGGTTATAACAGTTAGAGTCCCTGACAAATTACAACAAAGTTTGAGAGGTATATTCAATATAATTAGCAAAGAAAATTGTTTAAAATAAGTAGCAGTACGGGGACTGCCCTTTGAAGTAAATTTCAAATAAAACGCTTAAAAAAGTAGGGAATTGTTGGTAACAAAATTGAAAAATAATTCGCAGTGGAACGGGTTAAGCAACCAATATCAGTCCAAGTATAAACCATAGCTACTTTTTTACACGGCTGGAATAACGTCCAATGAATAAACATTTGATTATAATGTAGAGAGAAATACCTAATCGATAATAGTCAATGAAAACTTCATATTTGAAAAGTTTGCATGAAACGCCTTGTTTGAATCGCTCACTGTGAAGCAATATTTTAAAATAATTTTATATAACATATCCAAAATGTTTAATTCTGTCGATATTTACCTCGAAGATAACATTACTTTGTTCTGGTAAATACTTTACTGGTTTCCAGGTTCCATTTGCATTTCCGTGCATTTCAATTTAAAATTGAAATCAGTCGTTTTTGGATTTACATTGCAACAATGGATGAAACGAAGAAAAATCGCGAACGATAGTATACACGTACGAGATATACAGGGTGTTCGCGATACTTTGTACCAGCATTTTTTCGTAAACGGTAAACATTAGAAAAAAACCGAAGAAGTGGAAGTGATATTATATTTTACTAGTTTTTATATTTTTAATATTTTACTAACAACGAAGGTGATCTTGATTTTTTAAAAATGAAATGCTACATATTTTTTTGTTTGCTACCTAGTTGAACTCGTCTAAGTGGCAGCTTTCATTTGATGTAAAAAAGTGTGTAGCATTTCATTTAAAAAAAAGGTCATTGTTGTTTCTAGAAAATTATTCAAAATAAAAATAATTGAGATACACTATCATATTGATAATAAAATATACTACAACTTCCTCCTCTCCAGTTTTTTTCTAGTGTTTATTGTTTACAGAAAAAATGCTGGTACAAATTATCGCGAACACCCTGTACATATTTTGGGCGAGTTACAAGCAACAGTTTCAGGAAATTTTACTTCGTCGTACGTGCTTAGATCTTTCTTCGTCGCATTTATTCGAATCAATACGCACTGCATAGAAGTTGTTTCCAAGCCATACTCCCGTTGAGGATGCTCGGAGCTTAGATGAGAAACAGGAAAATGTGGAAAGCTTGGTAGGTTTTATACTAAGCGAACGAGTGATCACGTACACGCATCAACGACGACGCACACCTCCGCGGAATCTCTCGAACGAAACGGTTTTTACGCCTAGCATTTTCCCGTTGAATCGATAGATTTCTTGAAGGCTTCGGCGCGGCGTTCGAGGATAAGTTGCATCAGTTTCCTTCTATTCCGGAGAACCGAATACATACTTTCTTCCTTTTACAACTAGACGCGCCACATAAAGTGTATCGGCTGTACATTTGTACATGTTTCAGAACTTGAAGCGCTAGATCCGATTTCAGTGAATTAATATATGTGGTATTTCTTCACAAAAGATTTTAATAGATTAGTAAGAAGATAGAAGATTTTAATTCGAAGTTCCAATTACTGTATTTATATGTAGGGAGAATTCTCGCAGTACCGGACACTGAAGGTTATTCAAAGTTATTATTAATTTAACGGTTTAAACCAAGTATATGGTTTATGTAGTATATACAATATATGTACATATTAACATATTACTAGTCTATTTGTTTATATAGCTTCTACTTGGTTATGCTATAATGAAATTGTATTTTAATTGCACATCGCTTAACTAAATCGAAAATAATTGACGGGCCTTTAATATTTCGGCCACATAGGAAGCATTTATAATATACTAGAATATACAACAATATGCAACAATATTTAAGAATATACGAGATAATACAAGAATATACAAGAATATACTAAAATTTACAAGAATATACTAGAATATAAAAGAATATACAAGAATTTACTTAAATGTACTAGAATATTCCACAAAATACTAGAATATACGACAATATACAAGAATATACTAAAATTTACAAGAATATACTAGAATATACAAGAATATACAAGAATTTATTTGAATGTACTAGAATATTCCAGAAAATACTAGAATATACGACAATATACAAGAATATACAAAAATATACTAAAATTTACAAGAATATACTAGAATATACAAGAATATACAAGAATTTACTTGAATGTACTAGAATATTCTAGAAAATACTAGAATATACGACAATATACAAGAATATTTAAGAATATAATAATACTAAACTTAAATGAACGTTAAACTTTGATATATGATTTTGAGAGACCATTAAGTAGCACCTAGGAAATTTCAAAAGCTACATTTTTAAAAATCATTCATTACAGCTGTGAACGGTCCTAAGCATTGCCAATTCTGTAGCTATAAAAATCGTCCGTTGTCCGAAGGTTAAAATATCTCCGACTGCAAAAGGTTAATCTGGCGACTCTGTGTCGCATTGATAGTGAGTGTTCTTTGGCCCCCGGCGCGGCGGAGAAGTAGTTCGTTACCCCCGATGTACGGGGTAGCAAGCACGTAAACACGTGATATCAGATGCAACGAAAAGAAACATATACGTCGTACAAAAGATATACACGACTTAAGAACAATAATAAAAAATAACCAGGACCGAAAATTTCTACATATACTATCACACTCCTTTTTGGAACCATTAAAACTGTGTATGAAATATTTGGAGGTTCATTCTTTGGTAAAATTGGCAGAAACCTTGTGAAGTTCACATGATAGAAATGATTTTCATTTCAAACTTACGAATTCCATTTAGTTACAGCTCTCGACCATCCTGCGACCAGTTAAACTGAAAGCCGTCTTAATCACGAACAAAGCTTTCACTCTAACCCTATACGGTTCATGAAGTATAGTACTCGACCTAAACGCAATTCACAAGTTAAAGTTTGCAGAAACTAAGACTACAAGCAAATCTTAATCTCAAATATGCGCTATTAATCATGGCTATCAGAACATACAGATTGCTTTACTGCGTATGAGATTTTCTGACAGATCTATTCGACACTCGCGTAAGTTTTGTTAATTACAGCACATCATTTCCTTATTTAAACTTATCGATTTTATCATTTCAATGATATATAATAAATAGACAACGGATCTTTATTGCAAAATAAACATTTTCTATCTGATTTGCAAACAACTATGATATTCGTAAACATACATTTTGAATAAACGCCTTGTATTTAAATAACTGTTTACTAATAGTTGTCTTGTTCTTAACATTATTAAGTTTGTGGGGATTGGACAACGAAGTTTCATTCGGTACGAATTGTAACTTACCTATCGCAACTAATTATTCATTTTTTAAATCAAATTTAATGACTATTTCCAGTAAAAAACCACTTCTTTCAATTTTTGAGACTATTCAAAAACATAAAAAGTTTATGCAGCGCGAATTTTCGATGTATTTCAAATCGTAAATTTAAAAGTAAATTGAACATTTCAATAAAAACTACGTAGTCTAAAGAATTGCTTCATTAACTCTAGTTTTTACTGTAGAAAAAGACTTCCATTAGTGGTTGACCATATGACATAACAGAACTTTTAGTCTAATACTCCCTTGCGAAGGTGGCTTGAGCTTGCACAAGGGGATTCTTAGCACTTTTTCGTGCTCTTAGAATCTCGAAGACACGAGGCAGCACTTTTTTTCTGATTTCTAACGTACGATAGGAATTTACAAAGTTACTTCTGCATGACTATGCAGAATTTAAAAATGAAGATAACCATATAACTGCATAATTTCACAAGAAGATGAAAATAAAGATACGTAAACCAACATAATATTATCATATTTTTAGTAATATTTACATCTACATCTTATCAAACAAATATTAATATCTACATCTTATAAAATAATGTCCGTTACTGTAAAACGTGTTTTGATAAATTGTATATAGTATATTGACGCGACATTAAGGTTAAAAACGAAACGTTTACGTGTTAGAGATGTTGCTTACGAAGTGCCGAAAAACTAGAAGACTAAAAGACAGATAAAACTAAAGTAGCTCGAACGTGTTTTGCCTCTCTCCTTCATTTCACTTTTAGTGCGCCGCGCCCTTTCGAAAGCGGGGCTGAGATGCATTCGAGATATGGAAAATTGGCAGCCGTGCGAGTTTTCCTCGAGGCGTGGTCGGTTCGTATGAGCAATGAACTAAACGTAGAGTCATAACGATGCTCTTTGAACACTTTTCAGCCAACGGCGCATCTGCTTACTATCAAAGGTTAAGCGACAATTTGACAAATTAGCTGGTGAAAGTGTAAACGTCCACGAAGGTAGCGGATGGCATCAGTTCCATAAACGACTACATTTAGCAGAATTGTACCCTGCGATAAACTACCAAAGATCCATTCCATTTTTAGTACAATACATCTTAAAAGTAACTGAGAAAGAAAATAGTTATTATTTATAATTAGAGATCGGATTTTATGCATTTATGACAAAAAGAAGAATTTAAATATACCATTATATTATTTTTAACCTATTAATCATATTACGAGAGAAAATGAGTTTCTATTTCGCTCCAGTTTGTTGCAATTTAGATAGAACATTCGTATTTTGCATAAAGATCAATTAACAGTTCTCCATAGTGAAATTGTAAATACAGTAATGTATATTACATACTGAAATGTCACTTATGTATTTATATCGTGTACAAACACTATTATTTGATCTCTTAAGTCTTAAGCCTCAAATAACCCATTGCCATACGATTTATTTTACGGTTTCAGTGATTAGAACTTTTCTTTGTAGTTCGTAATTTCCTAAAAAAAAGGACAAAATTTATATCTATTGTATATCTACATACAAGTTCATCTCTGTTTCAACTTCAACGTGAGTCTGCCACGATATTGTAGTTTCTAATTCAGTGGAACACCTTTTTCTTTTTATTATTTTCTTGTGAGACTTGTACAATGTATACGTGATATTTTTTATTTAAATAACACCAAACACGACACTTAGTTAATTTATGATACAGTAGAACGTTGATTATCCATATTAATGAGTGGATTATGAGTGATCGGATAACAGATCAGTTACCTTTTTGTACAGTACTAAATTTGTACAGTAAATAACATTACATGTATATAGATCACTATAGAATGAGTATTTGAATAATGCAGAAATCAGATAGCATTGCGTGAGGTAATTGAGGTGCTAGCGAATTGTTAATTGAAGAAACAAATATGCTCCGAATTATGCCATGTTTGGTCTCATTTTAATCAGTATTGGATTAATATTATAATATATACATATAGTCAATCAATATTAGATCAGTATAATAATATATAGGATTAGTATTGTCTTGTCGATATATATCCAATCATGTTGTACACATTACTGTACGTAATTTCTTGTTAGAAGGATGTTTCCATTAGAATAATTTTCATAATCCTCATGTAATCTTACCAGAAATTGTAATTTAAGTAGTCGTACTCAAATATACATATTCATCGTTCCAGTAAAATAACACAGTTAGATGGCACACAGTTTCCAGAATCTTTCCGAAATAACCGAAAAGATTTATTGATGCGGAAATAATAGCGGTATATATCACTCCATAGGGAAGAACAATTACATTTGACTTGCTAATGCCAGCTGTTGAAAATCTCGGTTCGCATAGAGATTTCTTTGTTTGTAGAATGAGCGATTGAAAATTTCACATTCAGGAACATTGTGTTTTATACCGTGCAAAACATTTGAATGGAAACACTTTCATGCCATTCAGTGGAATTTGATCATAGATTTGATGATCAATAAACTTGGATATTTTAATAAACTCACTGGTTTTGTTAAATCAAAATGTTCAATGATATATTAAAAGCTTACGTAAATATACAAACGTACTTACACTACATACAGGGAAAATATTTCTCCCTTGCTTTTAGTAATCCGAGAAAATGTTTCGAGATATACAACTAAGGCAATTTCCAACTTATTATACATAAAATTGCTTCATTACGTTTAAAAAAACTTGTTATGTCACGTGAACGAACTTATTACACTACCTAAAAGCAAATATATGAAGGCATATTTTTATACGTATGTAAATCTTTTATTATTTTCTACGGGCACGCTGCTGAATGTAGTCGCTAAATTTAATTCTCAGGTTTTTGGTGTCTCGACTGGTCGACAATACTTAACGGTTCCAAAGGTGGTAAAAAACAATTGATTCCAACACTATCATGGTTGCTTTTATCGCTTTTATTGCTTGCGGAGGTTTGAAATTAAAAAGCATGGTCGCGTCGCGCCACGCCGGGTGTGTTGCGGTCGCACATTGTGAAATATCACTTTCATTTGTCTATACCCAGTTTTTGGTCGTTGAACATACCACCTCAAGAACGTGGAAACTACATAACTGATTATGAACAACTAGTTACCCAGCGAGAATCTAGTCTTACGTTTGTTTTCACGAACCGAATTTGATTCAGATAAACTTGAACACTGTAAATCTGATTTACGGGACGTTGTGAAAGGCAATCCTAACAGCGCAAAGTCCTTAACGTAATCGGTTTAGTGCTTCACGATCTTGTGCGATTAAATAACGTCGCGTGAATATCTGAAGAGGATCTCGACAAGACTATAGTGAACTATATTAACTCTACCATCACACATTTCCATTCTTCGTCGTTAGTAATTACTGTAGAGTCTCGGGTGAAATAATTTTGAAGATATGTTCAACATGTACTTTACAATGTAGGTAAATAGAATTTATACTTTATCGAAGTAGTATATAATATGTTGTTTCAATAAATAATAATTTCTCATTTTTTATACGTAAAACAAGTATTGCTTATTCTTTCTTGTCTTTCAGTGTAGAACGGTGGTTCTTAACCGGTGATCCGTGAGCTGTTTGCAAGTGTTCCGGGAAATTCCGTGAAATATATTAAATATTAGGTTGTAAAGAAAGAAGTACAGGATTCTTGGTTTCTTTGTCTTAATTGCAATTTTATATCAATAAATGTTGTATTTATCTTAATTTAATGAGATATATGCCATTTTAAAGCTTGTTTTACAGTCTATTTAATTGTGCTTTTAATATTTTATTTTATTCAAATTTTTATTAAATTATTTGGTTTTAGTTGCCAGCGCAAAACTTCTGATACCAGCGCTGCAATGTGCATTCGTTGATACTTCCTTCGCCCTATACTTCGTTAATATTCCAAGCCGCTGGAGCAGCACTTCGGTCTAGTTTGAACTCAGAAAAAAATAATACGAAAATCACGTTTTGACATCCTGAAATAAAAGCCAAATAATTTAATAAAAATTTTAATAAAATCAAATAGCAAAAGCATAATTACATAAAGCGTAACACAAGCTTTAAAATGATATATATAACTCATTAAATTACTTAAGGTAAATACAATATTTATTGGTATAAAATTATATTAAAACAAAGGAACAAAAATCGTGTATTTCTTTCTTTAAAACCTAATATATTTAATAATGTATGTTCTAAAATATACTTATGTCTACGTAGGATGTTTTTGTTTGTTTTTTGGAATCATTACTTTAGGTGTTCTGCAAATTTTTCAATTAAAAGAAGAATTAAAACTAAACCATAAGGGATCATTCAAATAAAATTCACGTTTATATAAAGCTGGATTACATGGTAGAATATCTAGGAAGAAATCACACATTTCAGAAACAAGGTTGAAAGATGGAAATTTTAACGTCCACTATCGAAAACAGAATGACATTAATCAATGATTAATGTGGACGATATTCTGAATTTAATCTTTCAAATTCCAAGATATACGACTTAAGAAATTTCCAACATGTTACACGTATCACATAAAATCGCTACATTACATTTTTTAAAAACTTGGTTTGTTAAGCGTGATCGGACTTATTACACAACGTAATAGTAAATATAAGAAGACATATTTGTATGCCCCTGTGCGGCCCGAGCGAGTCAACATGATTGTGGAAGCTGTGGTTCGCAGAGCCGGTGCTCGTGAGCAATCAGTTACCCGAGCCTGTTTTGCATACTATATCCGCTTCATCATTTCATTTTGACCAAAACAGCAGTTACAGGGAAAAATTTCATTATCAGGTATCGTTCTTTTTCTTTACTGTGTTACGTAAAAATTTTTAAAAAGTTTACAAAATGTAGATTGGAATATTTTTGTAATATTGTAGTTGAACGTTTTAGTTACAATAACGATTGTTTATGAATATATAAAATGACCGTCATATATACTGTATTTAGTAGTATATTTTCGTACATATTCTCTTCATTTTAAGAATCACTTTATTCGTTAATTTTAACGAGAAAATGTAAGCATGTTAACAATATAATACATTATATATAATAATATACGTCTTTCTCGAGAAGATTAACGTTTGTGAGAACACCTGGTTGTTTATTTTTACTTATTATTATTTCATGTTATTGTAAATCGAACAGCGGCTTCTTCTTAATATTTTTGCAATGTCCTACACCAGATAATTTATATCTATTAAATTCTTAATCAAGCTGATTTCGGTATCATTTATTTTTTCACGAGGCATTTTTAACTATTATTAACATTACACTATTTAACTAACTAATTGCATAGCTCATTAACTATATAACTTTGAAAATTTATTACACCCTATTTACTTTGCCCGTTTCATAATGATGACGTAGAATGCACATTCTATTATGGTATATGACCAATGTTTCTTATTTTGGTAATGGGATTTTTTTAGGTAATAAGTGGACTGCGGATCTTTATGCAAAATAAAAATTGTCTGTATCGTTTGCAAGAAATAGTAACCAAATTGGATGTTATTTTTTCCCTTCATGATTTCAGTAAAGGAGAAATCATATATTGAAATCTTCAATTTTCAAAATTTCCCAACAATTTTGAATTCCATCTACTCAATTTTGGCATAAATGCATAATGATCCGCAGTATTTCGATGAAACTTTCACAATGCATATAATTGATACGGACCTACAAAAACTATTATAAAAAAAGTTGTACAATGCACCTTTTAGTATTTTCTCTACAATTCCAACTAATTGTAATTTTTGAAAAAAGTTCTTTTCGCATCCAGTAGTAAACTAATTGCTCCAGCTTCCGAAAAAAGTTCAAATCGTACAGTCCAATACTAAACAAGTTATCGTTTTATTTTAGAGCGTCCGAATATTAATGAGAGTCACTGTACATGTCTTACAGCTTTGCTGCATAGTATATGTTATCGCAAATATTTTTGCATGCGAGTATTTCATTTATATCTGAAACTACCAACCCTTGCTAGACTTAAATATCGTGAAAGACACTATACTCTCGAAACTTCATTGTTGTATTTTCCACTTGCTTAGCCTTTCAAATTCCGTCCCCTGTACCATCCTATCCCCTCAATTCTTCGTATCCTGCTTTTGAAAGCGCGCTTTATTCACACGTTCCTCTTTTCCTACGCCCTTTCGACAGCTTCCTCCCCTCCCCCTCATTCCTCTATCAAGGTGAAAGCTCTTAATCTCAGAATTTGCCGCGAAACAACGCCGGGACCAAAGGTTCCTTCGTATGTTTACGTGCTGGTGAATCGACTGATGCGCGAAGCGAGAGATCTCTGACTTTGTTCCATTCCAGGGTACAGCAGCAAGATACTGCGCAGCCAACAGGGGAAAAGGAATAAAAATGTCGCTTCGAGGGAAGGAGAATTTGTACCAGGATTTCGTTCTTCGTTCTTCGTTCGTCACTGGATTGGCTCAGGGAAAGAATGGGAGCCACAGCCATCACAGAGAATAAAATCACTTTAGGACGAGTCATTTGTGTCTCTCAATTTATGTTCTTCCTTTGAACATTCGAACACCGAGCCGCGAGATCCTTGTGACTTCAAACGGAAGAAAATGTTGAATCCGCTTATATTGACCTTTCCTTCTTTTTTACTCGAGACGTTTCCCCTTTCGCCGGATCGACATTTGTTTAGTATCCTACTTTTGTTTTTCTTTGTATTCAAGATTACGGAAATATGAAACCATTCTTTATGTTCAAACAAATCTATTTAAAGCTTAATAACAATATGTAGAAATTATTTGCATAAATAAGACAAGCTTATTGAACCGTTTCCTCTTCTTTGTTTTCAGTGACCTTGAAATATGTTCTCAAAGTCTCCATTCAGAATAACATTTTCTCTTTTCGTCGGATCAACAATTGTTTAGTAACCCACTTTTGTTTTTCTTTGTAAGAATCTAAAGGACGTGACGACAAGTATTCAATATTACGGAAATATATTATGAAACCATCCCTTACGTTCAAAAGAAGATATTTAATGCTTAAAAACAATATGTAGACAATAATTGAGTAAAGAAGATAATAGATGGATAAGCTTTCAGATAAATGCTACAAGGATAAAAGTCCACATAATTTCTTTTTGTTCGAATAGCGCCTTCCGAACTAATTTTTTATAATTTACCTGAAACATTTCTCATATACACATATGTCTGGATTAGTCCAGACCTAATCCAAACCTAAACCTAACCCAAACTTAACTCGGCGTATGATGTTTCTGCCGCATGAAGCAACACCCATGGGTTTACAAGTAAAACGTTTTGCTTTAAAAGGAAATGTTGTTCAGAATAGTGAGCTTGACAACATATCCAAAGTTCATTGAAATCGTAGAGGAAATATCGACAAGTTTACCGGAAATAATCTGAATATTTAAATAATTTAAATGAATTTGGAACGTTTTTCATCATCATTGAAAATTATTATTAAAGCTTTAATTATATATCAGGTGATTGCATAAGCTCGTGCCTGATTTGAAAATAAAATTCAATGGTTCAATTTTAAAGAATACAGCTTTATTAATCAATTATTATAATCATTTCTATTGGGTTGGCAGGAAAGTAATTTCTGTATTTTAGGGTGAAATAGAGCCCAATTTTTTATTCAAACAATGAATTTTAATGCATAAGATATTTGCCCTTTTGTTCGATGACCTTTTGCCAAAAAGAATAAAGAAGAAAATATTTTTTTTATTAAAGTTCCTCGCTTGAATAAAGAAATTCGGTTTCATTTTACTTTAAAATACCAAAATTACTTTTTTGCCAACCCAATAATTGTATATCTATGAAAATCAGAGTTATTAGTTCCAATTGCTTGATTCTGCGTATTTTTAATTATATTAATAAGTTCTTACATTGAAATAGTGTAGACTTGTTGTCACCGAAAACATGGAGGTTGATTTGGAGTCATAACCGCGTAAAGAGGAAAATAATGATTCACACGGACCTGGAAATCTCTTCAAGCATAAAGGGTAGTTTTAACGGGGCTTTCAGCTTTATTAATGCTAGCGCTAATTTGTGCTACCTCGCCGTGTCTCTTTTGCAGTTGTCTGTCGTTCTTCAACAGCTTCTGGCAGATTCACTTTCGTTGAGTGTCTTGTCTTATGAAAAAAACTGCTCAGCCTCTTTTCGTTGAAGCCACTCACTCGACTTCCTCAAATGTACTTTTTCGGTACGAATTAAACTTGATATGAACCATTTATATTTCCACTGTTATTCCTTCCAATTATAAATGACTGTTTTTTTTTTCATAAAAACTTTGTTCCAATTAATGAAAATTTATATACTGGATGGACCACATAAATGGGAACACCTAAATATCTTCCGTATTCATGGTCCAATGAAAAAACTCCTCAGGACGAAGTTACCCTATTTTAAGGGGAAAATGTAATGGCAAACAAAATATAGTTTAGTTAATTTTTTTTTAACCCTTATATAGCCAACAAAAATGTATAGATTACTTAAAACCTTTTAAGATTTTAATACTGTAAATTAATATACTAGCGAGCAATTAATAGACATTTAGAGAAATATTGTATAATACTCCCTCTGTCCCATAATAATAGTAGCAGTTGAATATTTAAACGGGAATTATTGGTGAATGCAGCTGTATTTTGTAATTATGTTGTAGTGCAACATTGCAAAGCCTTCTATCAAAATCAATGTTCCATGACATCTGCCATTTTTTTTTGACAAATCTTTCAATTTGTAGGGTAACTTAATTATTACGAATTGTAACTGTATCTCTAATTTCATCCGGTGATCGAAATCAATTGTTTTATTCCAGTCGAATATCAACCCATTGTAAAAGTAATATGAAAAAAAAGTTATGCTGGAAGCAATAAAGAATTATCGCTCCAATAATTTTAAGCTCATGCATATAGGAAAAGCAGAACTTCGCAGCCAAGGGATCCTACCTATAAGTTTAAAATGCAGTAACAAAATTATTAAAAAAATCCAGAAACTATATGAACACTTAAAATAAAAATTAGGAGTAATATTTTTAATTTATAGTTTAATGTAATCTAGTTTTTTGATAATAAATGTTGCGTTCTATATTTATTTTCTTTTACTCCGATTATGGCACAAATTAAATCCATCAAATGCTACAATTATTATTGGACAGAGGGAGCAACGTTTTTACAGGAACATTAACAAGTTGTTGAAAGAAATACATTAAGGGTTAATAAGATTTCCAGATCATCGGTATTTTTTGAAATGGAACAGTACATTTTTTTATGATAACATGGTACGTAAGAAAAAGCAAAATTCAGTAGATATTCAGTGGAAAAATAATCATGTTGGAGCGGGAAAGATGTAGAAGTTTAAAATGTACGTGTTTCAGTCTGAATTACGTATTTCTTTACATTTATTAAAATATATTTTATTGTGAAAAAGAGAGGTCTGCAATGTTTTGGAATAAATTCAACAAATTCAAGATTCATAACAATGATATGTAGTAATGCGTCGAAAGTAAATGTACATATAATACGACTGTGTAGTAATTTGAAGTCGAATTCACAGTGGCGAATTCCACAAATGCGAAAATGGCAGATACGCACGCATGTAATGTATGGTCTTGATGAAAGCAACGTTGTTGTAGTAGAACGTTTTGGTAATAAACGTTCCGCAAATAGGAAAACATTGGAAAGAATATATGAACGCCTTCGGCATACTGGTTCATTAAAAAAACACTCGTTGAACGTTGGTAGACCCACCAGGTCAGTGGTTCTGAACAAAGAATTGTGTAGAGAGTTTTAAGAGCTCTATTCATACTATCTTCAAAGAGTACAAAAGCTTCTTTATTCTAAGTTCCTTCTACGCGTGATCTTTCCACCTGGCCCTTACAGATATGTGTGCTAATCAAACTAATTATGAAGCTTAACCTTTGAAACGTTCATCACGAATAGAAGAAAATTCCGATGAATCGTCTATCGATGAAATAATTTCAGAACATGTTGTAATACGTGTTTCATTAGGTATTTCATACCTGTAACTAAAATACTGTTATATATTTCCATATGTGTCAATTAAGTAACATCTTGCCTCGCCGCAAATGTATGTAAATGTATATGTATACAATAATTCTTGTTGTGTTTCAGTTTAAAAAAAAATATTATATAGCTGGTATTTTATTAAAAAACTAAGAGAGAAATGTGCAAGAAAATTTAACTTACGCAATATTCCACCTTAATTTACGGTGTACGAAACTAGTAACTACTAAATTACCGAAAATTTCTTGTTTGTAATTATATGTTTTTAAGAAAAAAATATAATTCAATTGTCGTCGTCCGAATTTTAATATTTTTACAATCAATATGTGATAATACATGTGCTTTTTCGGCTACTTTTGTATTCTACAGCACTACGATAACAGTGGTACATTTATCTTCGAAAATTTAAATAGCTTCCGAATATTACAGCGACAGAAACAAGTGAAAGTATTTTATTAGACCAGCCATAAATATTAAATAACATACAGTAAAATAAGGACTCAGCCAGACGCGTCGCTCTAAACTCAAAATAGTCCAGCCACTATGAATCGCTTTATAGATGTTCTTTCAAGCTACGATGTTTGCCCAAGGCTAAACCACAAAATTGGTATTGCTTTCATGGCCGACGCGCGACGTAATCGTACCAGCTGATGGGTACGTTGTAGATATTGAGACGGAACTCGATCGAAAACCATTCGACCGTGATGGGTACCAATCGTGATAGGGAATCAAGAAAAAGAATGTGAAAATGGTAAAATGAAACAGACAATTTTGATGCTAAAAAGAATAAACAACCATAGGCGCTGTAGATGTAAAGAATTCACATATAGCAAGTTTACAAAACTGTAAGTTTACATACGAAATGTCTCATGAATGAGAAATTGTCGATATTTAAATTCTGATAATTTTGTTAAAAAAAAAAATAGTACAACAATGTATGTAATTGGACTGATTTTAATGTTGAAGCCGCCACTTTTCATCGTTTACTTCTGTTTAAGATATTTTTGCATGACACAGCGACTAGGAAACTCTTAAGAGTTTTGTTACAAATTGAGTGTATTTTAGGGTGGCCTTTACTTCCCCCCCCCCTGGGGTTTGTTTGGATTAATAAAAAAAATTTGCGCTAAGATAGAACTTGATCGGATAACGGGGAAATGTGTCTCCGGGCACTTACACAGTAAAATAATTGATTAAATAGTAATAGAATCATTAAAAACATGAATTTTATTAAATATTCTTTTTTTATATTGAAAGCTTAAGTGGAACTCCCCATAGGAGGTTATAAAGCTATACATTAAAATTAACATTAAGTTGATGTGACATCTTACAGTTATACTAATATAACGCATTCAGTACATAACTTTAAATCTCTAAATTATATTGCTTGAAAAAATTTGAAAGAAGATGACATTCCTGAATATTCGGCTCATAATGTAACGATCTGATATTTAAGGGTGGGTACAAATTAACCTTGCTTAATCTTTTCATACGATCAACTGTTTGTGATTTCAACAAGGTACATTACCAAGTGATATGGTTAATATCTTGAACCTCATTGCCTCAGTTACATTTGGAATCATTTATTATATATAGGCGTGAAAGGGATGCAGCAAGATGAAAGTGATCCAATCTACAACGATTGAATGTAACAATAAATTCTCGTGACAAACCACTGCTCGAGAACCACGATGCAATACCGTCCCTAATATAATAGGGAAAGTACTCCATGCCTTTAAACTGGCCCTGCTACATTGTGAAATCGTTAGTACTTATATTTTGAGTCTGTTAATGAGATATTGTTATTTAGTAACAGTGTTTGTGAAAAGTTTTATAAACCCATCCCATAATTATGAAAGTGGTCTATGTCATATATTTCTTGATTCGAGATATTTAAAGGAAAAGGATATTAACACTAAATGAATATTAACACGAAATGAATGTTGAAATAACAAGCACTATCTAACCGTTCATTTTTAACAATATCGTAAAAATTAATTTACTTTAAAATATAATGTGCTGTGAAATAACTGATTTTTTAAAATTTAGACTTTGACCACTTCCATAATTACGGACACATATATATACATACATTAGATACGTTTCATCAGGACCCTAATGATTGCAAGGAAATACCTAAGGGAAAGCAGTTGCGCATGAGTGAAGTTTGTATAAAGCGGATTTGATCTGAAGAGGCACTTAAAGAGTATAACGTACGACGTAAAGCGTCAGGAAACGAAAAACGTGGCGAATGGCTCAGACTTTTATTAAGTTGGTTCATATAAAATTCTGTTTTCATATATAAAATTGCCAACTTTCTTTTCTGAAGATTATCTTCACTTTTTTTCTAGCAAGAAACTAGTTTCATTATCTCAGTTTGTTAAAGTATTTTATTTCAACAACTAAATTCATTGTTTGAGGAATTAATTACTTTCGATTGATTTTAATTGTGTTCTATAGCGAATGGTGCTAAATATTTGCAGACTAAAATATACCTAGAAGTATGTGTTTAAACACTATGAGATACGTGTAATTATGGAATAACTAAAACTTTTCATTTGGTCTTTACGATAAATACTGTAGTATAATAGAACATATGGTACCTGCATTTAAAGTCGGTATTTCCGAGGTAATTGTAACTTTTTTAATATTTTTGATAGCATTGATATATGGGATTCTTCAAAAAGTCCAAAGCATACTAACAGATTAGGGTAGACATAACTTTAAACTTTAAGCTTATACATACTTTAACATTAAACACGCTTTAAACTTTAAATTTTCATAAAAGTACATTCTGTGGGCCCCTCCCAAACTATTTAAAATTTTTGCTTTCGGTTTATGCTTCCAAAAGTGTATTCAATTTTCCATTTTATCTTACGTAACATAGTGTGAAGGCTGCAAGCGTATTGAAATCGGCGAATGTTACTTACCCTACGGTCTTGCTAGTTTAGGTTGCAATCAAGATTCCCAGCATCTAACAAGGGCAAAACAGAAAGTTGTTAGGTAATATTCAAGAGAACATTTGCTGAATGTGTGGAAATTGCTCATAGAGTGGTGTTAATAGAATCATAGAATGATTTCAAAATAGTGATATGAATGTTGTATGAATTTTAACACTAAACCTACCGAGCCTTAAAAGTAGCTGGTACATGCTACCTTATAAAAATTACAAGATTGATTTTATTTAGACTTTGTGCGGCTCCAATTGTAATACGTGCACTACTAAAGACATCTATACAATCGTTTCGTATAAAATCAGTTGTATTATTTTTGTAATTGTAAAATAAAGAAATCTGGAACTGTTGTTGGTAGGTTCAGTGTTAAGTTTAAATGATTAATATTTCATGAAATATCTATTACTAGTTCAGTTGTCTAATATAATAGTAACTGCTATCAGATAACTGTTACGCGGGGGAGCACACGCTTGTCATAGTCACTGACCCAAATCATCTGCTCCAAATGTGGACATTTATGAAATAACTATTGTACTAATTGACTTCCTAGAAGTTACTCCCCAACTTTCAGAATTCCATAATTTCACAGTTCTGCTGAATTGTACTAAGTTTCTACTTCATTGTGCTGAAATATTAACACTGTAATATCAAAAATGCGATAAAAATAGAGAAAACTCTTTTAGAGTACCCCGCACTTTTAATTTTTTGTAGTTTTCCCTAATGTGCTACTAACAGAGTTAAAAATTTTATTATATAAAATTTTTTGCCCAAACCTGGCAACTAATTGTATTAGCAGCATATACGTCAATGTACCATTTTCATTTAAAAAACACAAGGATTTATTGTGAACAGGCTCACAAAAAGTATATCTGGAATCTACATTCTCGAGATTAATGCAAACAAGCGGATTTCTTCAGTTATCGATCAAATAGCCACTGCAGGCGAAACCTAAATGTAGTTTTACTACTATACACACTTGACAAACGCGTTCTAGCCGTAAGCTCACTAGCAGTTTACGTGTCATAAACCTTGCGAAGCGGCACAAGAATTAACGGGCCCGCCGAACGTGTGCTGCTGTAGTCGGACACTCTTGCAGGTCGCCTTAAACAAAGACGCTTCAACCCCATTAACAGCTAGGTGGGTGTTCACCACCAAGTTGAGTGGTAACGACCTACGCCAAACATCGCGGACATCAATACCGCATTCAAAAGATATTTAAACACAATATATTCGATTTTCAAAAAATTGTTATAAAATACAACTTTCAGTATTTCTTCTACAATTCCGATCGATTGCAAGTTTTGAAAAAATTTCTTATCACATCCTGTAGTAAACTAATTGCTCTAGCTTCCCAAAATGTTCAAATCGTATAGTACAATATTAAAAAAGTTATCGTCTTTTTTAGAGCGTCCGAATATTAATGCGAGTATGTATGAATCTTTATTGCCCCCCCCCACCCCCGGGGTTACAATCCTTAATTCTCATTTCCTCCCTTTATACTCCCTTCGCTTTTACAAACTATTCTTATGACTAACTTGTACTCTAGCTTACAACTACCTTAACCTACTACAATATATATATAGAGAGAGAGCGAAGCAATATTTACAAAAGTCTTAATTCTTAACCTATATACAATATTTACAATATTTACGCTAATAACGCTAATTTATCTTACATCTTTTGTGCGGGCTTCCGTTTCCGTTCATTCCTCCATTAATGCGAGTAACTGTACATATTTATTAGACTCTGTTCAGAATCTTCATCATGAGTCTGACACGATATTGTAGGGCAAGGGGTAGGACTTAATTATGACTTAGTTAGGAGTTGATGTCACTGCTAAAAATCGGACATTTCACATGCAACAACCCAATATGTATGTAACATGATATTTGATCCCCTCAGGGTTTCAAATTCATTTCCCCCTCTTTCCACTCACACCATCGCCTTTTCAGCGGGACCTACTGTTTATGGTGGGTTCCGAACCACCCTTTTGCCAACAACACGTGAAAAACATCTCGGGTGGGTCACTTTCCGGTTTTTTACCAGACGGTCACCCATCCTAGTGCCGTTCACGTTCCACATTGTTTAACTTCGGTGATCTAACGAGAACCGGTGCTTTCAACGGGACTACGGTTGTTGGCTCTGCAACAACCCAATATTTAAAATAGTATTTGCAATATTTATTTCGCCAAATAATGCCCACCTTTGCTTGCAACCCAGTCAGTGGGAATTGAATCCAAACGTGTGAGTATACGTGTAAGAATGTTTGATAATCCGTGGCAGCTGTAATCTCCGGTTTTTCTTGGACGGAAACATATCACTTGGTCGTGAATGCATGAAAGGTTCAATAACCCAGGAAGCAATGCTTCGATACGAGTTTAGATATAACCAGAAAAGGGAGAGGATTACGACCGGGAAGGACGCGCGGTAGCCCGATCTGCAGGCACGTTTCCACGTAACGAGATACGATGTTTCGTCGAACAAGACGGGAAAATTCGCTATGTGCCACATTACGGTTTAACGGAGCACGTATAACGCTGGTGGTTACCATGGGTTATAAAAGGAGGACACTTTAAAAGCGTCTCGAAAGTCAGTGCGCACATGACGCCCTTTTTGCATGCTCGTTTAGGTGGTTGCTTCTTCTAAATGCATGTGCTGCTTTGAAACTTTCTTATCCTCTGAATGTCATGCATTTTTTAACATTCCGAAATGAGACCGTGAACGTTAATTATCCATTATTTCACACATGATATTTACATATTATATAGCTGTTTTCATAACCACTTAATATATGCATATTTGCACGAGAAGAGTGTAAAAACTCGCACTTTTCAACACGTAACTTCGAAAATATCCAATGTGGTTTATACTACGTAGATAGTGTTAAGCCGAAAAATCATAAACCGTAATATATTAAAAATTTTCGACGTCAGAAATACAAATGAAATATACTTTTATTTTAAAAGTTGAACCATAGTATACTCGATATGCTGCATAAAATTAATTTACAGAAATTCTGACGCACCAACATATGCTACATACATTCGTGATTGTTTCAGATTGCTGTACGAGAATCAGATTTACTTCCATCTGTGAATATAATATACTATGCACATTCAGATGTACTTTCTGTTTCGAGAATGTTTTGGGATTCGTTTTTTCGCAACTTACAAAGCATATCCAATCCGGATCGATGCAAATGAAATTTACATAGGAAACAGTTCTCGAAAAAATATTCGGCACGTATTTTTTGCCGACGGTCGTCCATGTTGAAGTGATGAAAACAAGCCACAAAACTGGAGGTATATGTACGTTTTTTTAAAAAATTGTGTAGTCCTCAATCAGGAGTCCAGATGTATTTATATGCATACAGTGGTTCCGAAAAATATAAAATATAACATAACTAATATTTTTCCAATTTTTCTCAAGGGTAGCCATTCACAGAACAACTTTATTGTTCTATTTTTCGCGTAGAAATATTGGTTTCTATCCTTTTCGCAGTCATCATGTAGTTTTGCTAATAAACAATAACAAATGGTGATCAAACGTAACACAGCAACTAAAAAAATTGAAAGACGACACAGATAGATCAATTTAAAATACTTTCATCGTAAAACGAGTATTTAATAAAATAGTTTTTAATCAATTTTCCTCCTGTATGCTTAATTTTGTGACGAGGAAATGTAATGCGTTTTCGTATTATTCTTGATAAAGCGATTTAAAATGAATTGTTCGAGTTATTTTTAATGCTTAATTATTTGTTTGGATTGCAGATTGTGTGTAAAGACATTTCACATGCTAAAAAATTGTTTCTTCTTTGTTAATCGAATATTAAGACTTTTATAGCTTGTGTATAAAGGTCCCCAAACGTTAGTGGGGAGTGTAAGGGAGCAACGTTGGATGTGAGATTTTCTTAAGGCCTATCAACTTTTACTGTTCTCCCATCAAACCCTTCTCTCCTGTAAAATTTGCAGTTGTATCATCCAACGTTCATCGTTATTGTTAATTTAGTTATTAACCCTTAGGACTTAAGGCGACTCTGAAGCACTAAATATGGCTATATCAGTAATGGAAAATAATAGTTACGTGATTAAATTATTTCATATCGAATAAATTACTAAACATTTGAGTAAATTGCATCAAGTTAATACGCATAAAATGAAAAAAAAATTTCTTTTAGATTAGAAGAAGTGTTTAATTTTCGTGTTGGAATAGTTCTGAGTGCAAAGGGTTAAATATTATGTACGTCATTGAATTAGTTTCTAGTTTTATTAACATGATCTTAACACTCTTCCCATACCCTCGATATCATATTTCGTAAAACACTTCACTTTTACCCATGTACATATTGCAAATATTTATACTTATTGCGAGTATTTTCGTCAATCACAATACATGTAGTATGGTGTGTAATATTTGCGTACACAGAAGGTAACTGATTTTTTAATTTTTTAACATTTAAAGAAAATAAGAATTTGTAGAATTTGATGGACCGAATACCAACTCTGAATGAAACAAATTTGATTGATACAAAGTGGAGAAGCAGGAGAACAGGATTTGATTGGAGAACAATAAAAGCTAATAGACCTAAAGGAAATCTCACATCGAGCGTTGCTCCAGCCACCAATTCAACTGTTCAAAGCGATCACTACTGCTAATTTAAGTCCTCGTCTTGTATCTTTTTCTTAGTCTTACGCCGTCTTTCGAATGATCCCGTGGACTTCGTAGTCTTCAATTAGTGGGTTTAGATTTTGTATTTCGTGTCGAGAATTCCTATTGGTACCCGTGAGGTGCATGGCGTCCATTTCCTGCAGCGTATCACGTTCCGTATCGTATTTTGTACCGTGTCGTTTCGTGTAAAAGACCGAGGGATTAGGTGGAGTATCGAATGCTGACCACGGGCACACGGTT
Organism: Lasioglossum morio; assembly: GCA_916610235.2. Taxonomy (NCBI): domain Eukaryota; kingdom Metazoa; phylum Arthropoda; class Insecta; order Hymenoptera; family Halictidae; genus Lasioglossum; species Lasioglossum morio. Next base: position 5,640,231 of record OU744333.1, read on the forward strand.
GTCCGCTGTTCTGAGGAAAACCCACTGTAAAAGCCTCGAAGTACGGCGAATTTGACACCTAGCGTAGGGCTTGTTGTGTACACGTGGTAAGTTGCCAGCCAACATGTCAAAAACCATACCGCATGTGATAAATTCTATCAATATAAAGTTTGTATTGCAATAGGAAATATTTCACTCGACACTCGAATCTCATTAATATTAGACCACATGTATAATGTATAAGGGTACTCCCTTAACGCCGGACGGCACCTATATAATACCGGACATCATCTATACAGGCTGTTTCGTATATCTGATAACTACAGTGCGGATGTTTATGCAATTATCAATTTTTGTAGACGAATTTTAAGAAAGTGGAATAAAATAGAATCTTATTTTCCGTGGTAGTATGCTTTTTAGATCTGAAAGAAATTAACTTCGTCACCACAGACGAGTTATCTCGCGACGAAATACCGTTCGTACGATGGCCACAGACGAGTTAACTCGCGGCCATCGTACAAACGATATCGCGTCATTACCCTACAAGTCATTTGTAGGGTATCACCATACCCCATACGACATACCCAGCGTCATTACACTACAAAATACAATATTATATAATAATATACATAAAATAAAAATTAATATAACTTATAAAATAAAATAAAAAAAGAGTATAAAACTATAAAATATAAACTAGTGGGGCCTACAGCTATTAATGCCTTTTCTTATTTTGTGTGTGACTCTCCACGAGCCACACAAAGAACTTCCCGATTCGTTAGTTGCAGTATATTATTATCATTATTTAGTGTACGTTTTAAGAAGATTATATGTTTTCAGGGAAATGACGTATGTAGTCTTTTGAATTTTTCAAGAAAAAAATTTTAAATATATCTAAATATATATATAGTTACGTTTGCTTCTTCGGTGGATACGCCTCTCGTATAAATTGCAATGTAGAATCAACTCCTTTCGAAAAAAACTACTTGACCAAAATGGACCAAAATCTAATCAGCTCTAAGTTACAGCGGGGCACATCGATTGCATCATTCATTATTCTGATCGCGTTGTTACTTTTTCAGAAAACGTTAACGAAAAATTTGATACCATAGAAACGGACATACGCACACACACACACACACACACCGACATTTTGATAAAAATAGTCTAAAATGACTCCAATGACATGAAATGTGAAGATCTGCTAAAAATTCGATTTTCGATTTTCGGGGTAATTACAATAACTTCCCTATAAATCGGAAAGTTAATAAATAAAAGTGAAAAGAAAACAGAATTGTACCAAATAATCTGATTGTTTGAAAAGTTAAAAATTAACTCTTTCAGGCAATCGAAAGATCCTAAATAGTTTTACTTACAAGTGTGAAAATTGTTACAAAGAAAAACTTGTTTTACCACAGTATGGCTGGTCTGTTTTTCCGTTTCGAAACGAGACACTTAATTCTCAGCCGTACCAAAGTCCATAACGAATTCATAGAACCAATAAATATTCATGCCAATAAATAACTCGAAAATGATAGTATCCCAGTCGATCGTAGCACAGCCCCAGTCACAACGTCTACACAATTCCATACATTGTTAGATTGTAAATTGCGCAGTGCGTGCCCAGGTGTTCGAGATATACAGATACAACCAGCAAACTTTGTCGAACGGACAACGTCGTAGTTATTCAAAGTCATTGCCATCTCAATAAATTCGCGTCACGAAACCAAGCAGAATCGAGTCCAGGAGATTGTTCCATCTCTCACATTGTCGCAGCGCAATTCTCAGCTTACATTAATGCGCACTGCCGTCATTTCTGGCTGTACCTGTTTGCCTCTGTGGACTCGGCTGTGAGCAGTGGTGCGATTTCTTCGACCAATCACTCGTGACACGTCATGCACACTCGTTCGATCAATCAGTGTGTCGCTCATTGCAAATATTGCTCTGCTGGATCTTTCCGATTGTAAATGGATGCCTTCGCCATACCCACTGAACCCCCACCGCCCAGAGCCCTTTCCGGTCCCTTTTTGGCACACTTGTCATGTCAACCCCCGTCCTCCGCGACCCGCTATCCGCATTTAGCTGGAGAGGACTGTTGACTCAGTGCCACTTCTGTTATTTGCCATTAAAACCAACAAACCCTAGTGGGGGATAACTACGGAAAAAAGGTCCAATTGCAAGATAAATCTCTTCGAGGAACTGGCCCACGAGTGGACCCCGGAAAATAAACAAGATTCGAATTTCGGCAGAGGCGACAACAAGACTATTCTCAACGAACAATACAGACAAGGCGGGCAACTAAACAAAGGGCACCCTATTCGAAAGAAAGCGCTTACATATACATATACCTAAAACAGTGATATTTCGATCATTTAGAGAAGGGGTAGTCAACCTTTTACATACCGCGCGCCAAATTCTTTCACATACGATATTTTTTTTTTATTAAACATTTCAGATCTCAACTGAGATCTATATCTGCTGTACAAATATAAATTACAGTAAATACATATTCATAAAATCCTTTCGGTAGTCTGTCTTTTATCTTATTCCAGAAAGGAGGGAATGCAATAATAGGTGTAAGTTAGTAGGATAGTTTAGAATAGATTAGAATAGGTTAGGTTAGACTAGATTAGATTAACAAAGGGCATAAGATATGGAGGAATGGGTGGAAGAATGAATGGATAGAGGGATGGAAGGATGAGTGACATAGCAGATCTGTAAACCCAGTCCAATTTCTTGGCCGCGAGGCCGAAATTAAATAAATAATAATAATAATAATACATATTCATACATACATAGTCAATATTAAATCAAATTAAATTCCTACTTTACAATTCTTTAGGAAATGAAATATAAGAACACAAGCTTTAATGTTGGGTCGGGCATCTAACATTTTTCAGCATAAGGGTAGCTGCAATTTAATTTTACACAGTTGGCGAGTTAACTTGGATCGCTGCAAATCAAAGAGGCTACATTGCCAGAATCTTACATTTACTATACGTGACGCTATATATACAGCTCACAATCTTTTAGGAAGGAACAAATGATCTTACATATAGTGTATGTAAGTCTGTAGAGCAAAACATTACACGATTTCACATACAATATAGTAATATACATGCTCTTTGTGAGTTTCTAACGATTAGCTAGCAATCAATCGCCTGCCTTAAGAGCACCCAGGCCGACTCCGTTGGTTGTTTCTAATATCGTTATTTGGGTCGCGACATAGCGATCGGATCTCGCGCAGTAGAGGTCACTCTCCAAACATCAGAGATCATTCCGAGCCCACGATACGTACCAAAGAATGGACCTTTAGGTATGGCAGCCTGACTGAGATTTAGAGCTTGTCTTCATCTATGGTATTCCTCCGAATATTCGGCCGAAAGCATGAACGATGCGACTCGTCCTCAATCTCTCCTTTACATTGACCTGCGCAGACCACGGAAAAGAATTCCATATCGAGCCGGTATCGGCGTAACAGAATTCTAATGCAACGCGTGTCTATGTAAAAAAATCTATGTAAATGTCCCAATAAGAGTAGAACATTGAAATTCCAAACGAGTGGGGCCTACAGCTATTAATGCCTTTTTTTATTTTGTGTGTGACTCTCCACGAGCCACATAAAGAACTTCCCGATTCGTTAGTTGCAGTATATCATTATCATTATTTAGTGTACGTTTTAAGAAGATTATATGTTTTCAGGGAAAGTGATTATAACACTGTATTGGTCATATAGAGTATGCCCAACCACATGACGTATGTAGTCTTTTGAATTTTTCAAGAAAAAAATTTTAAATATATCTAAATATAAATATATAGTTACGTTTGCTGCTTCGGTGGATACGCCTCTCGTATAAATTGCAATGTTGAATCAACTCCTTTCGAAAAAAACTAAAAAACTAGTTCATAGTCCAAGTTTTAAAATACCTAAAATCTACAAAAATTTTCCACACTTTGTAATTTTGTATACATTATACTTATGTAAGTACAGTACACACATAATTTAGGTTAAGTACAAAGACACAATAGTGTAATATTATGATATAATATATGTGGTCGCAAATGACCTAGTTGTTGATGCGACCTATAAATAAATAAATAAAAAAAAATGGACTAAAATCTAATCAGCTCTAAGTTACAGCGGGGCACATCCATTGCATCATTCATTATTCTGATCGCGTTGTTACTTTCTCAGAAAACGTTAACGAAAAATTTGATACCATAGAAACGGACATACGCACACACACACACATACCGACATTTTGATAAAAATAGTCTAAAATGACTCCAATGACCATGAAACGTGAAGATCTGCTAAAAATTCGATTTTCGGGGTAATTACAATAACTTCTCTATAAATCGGGAAGTTAATAACATATAGTTTTAATGATTTAATCATAAAGTAGACATATAATACATAGGAATTATGTATGGAACAACACATCTGGTAAACCCACTCCTCGGCTTTGCGGACACATTTGCGTTCTTTTGACGAACTTTTCCACCACAGTTTGACATAATTGTGGCTGAATCTCAGGGATACAGTGTCCAATTTCCTCCTTCAAGGCTTGGTTGTTCACATAAATTTTTAATTTCAGAAGACCACAGAGAAATAAATCCAAAGGCGATAAGGGGTAGACTCATTTCCAGGATTGCAAGGCTGCGGCATGCGCCTTCTCATTTCTCGATAATCCAAAGATGGGGTTTTTTTAGTAGGCAAAAGCATTAGATTTTCACCATTTTTAACCATCGCAAGGTAATGAAGAGTCTCAGTTACCCCAGCTTCAGATCTTTGAACAGAATTTTTATACGAATAAAATTAAATCTGTTTGTTTACTTTTTATCCTGTGTTATTTTTTATTCCAAATTTATTAAAAACGAGGCTATTTATGAAATTTATTCAGTTATATTTTCTGATATTTCAATTTCATCGGCATTTTCTTAAATGAAACGACGTATTTTGATTAGTGTAACATTATATAATATATATGATATAATATAGTATATAAGAAAATGTTTGTATAGTAATAAGGTAGTACAATCAAGAAAATAACTTACAAAAATATAAACTTTTCAAATTTGATACGGCCAATCTTTGAATGGCACAATCCTTGTGAGTATTAAAAATATCTCGAGATTAATATTTTACAAGTGAATAAAGAAATAGAAGAATAGCCAAAGAAAAGGTAAACGAAGTGATGCATATTAACAAATCTGATTATCATGACTACCAGAAGTTGTGAAATATTTTCATGTTACATAATAATTTATTGTTAGTTGATAATTGAGTTAATATCGAATGAACATGTTCAAGTAGAAAATTGTGTTTAAAGGAAAGTCCGAGATCATATTGAATCTTCGCTGTGCTTGGGTTAGTTCGATCACAAACAATGTATCTGAAAGGTGGTGGTTCGGATCAGGCTCGCTTTATCGGTCGATAACGACTTCAAGTAAGAGCACTATGGATCTCCTCGACGCCACTTGTATGCATGCGACGACCTACCCACCTATGTTTCATGGCATATAAGGAGAAGAGGTTCGGCGCGGCGAGGCGGCGAGAGCACAGATGTTCAAGAGGTCGAACCGCCTTTCCTCGATCCCTATTGTTGTGCTCGACGGTCTACACTTCCGGAAGTCATTCTTTCCTATCCCCCTTTTCTTGTTATGGAATTTTCTACGATGATGATAACACTTCAGTTTACCGTGGCAGAGAAAAGAAAGTTTAAACAATAATGTATACGATAACGACCAGAATTATTACACACTGAAACTTTATTTAACCCTTAGCACTAGAGTGGTGACTCAGGGTCACCACTAAACATTGCTGCACCGGTATCCAAAATATTAATTACATTGTTAACACTTAACACTCGAGTGGTGAATCGAAGCCACCACTAAAAATTACTGTATCATTATTGAAATTATTATTTACATTTTTAACCCTTAGCACTCTAGTGGTGAATCAGAGTCACCACTAAAAATGGCTATACCATTATTTAAAACATTATTTACACTTTTAACCCTTAGCAGTCAAGTGGTGAATCAGAGCCACCACAAAAAATTGCTGTACCATTATTTAAAATATTAGTTACATTTTTAACCCTTAGTACTAAAGAGATGACTCAGAATCTCCAATAAAATCGCTGTACCAGTATTCAAAATAATATTTCCATTATTATATATGTTGCTGTCTGATCAATTACTAAACATTTAAATATTTTATGAGGCATTATATTAATTTGAAATCCATAAAATGTAAAATTTATATAGAACGGAATTATTCTTGTCGGAAGAAATGTTGAAACGTTATTTTAGACCTTACAGTACATGCTCGACAATTTAAAAAAGACAGAATTCGTGGTAATGGGTATTTGTAGGTTTTTGTAAACGTGTATAGAAAAAAATATGTTCAGAATGATGACCTTGATAACATATTTCTTGATAACATATGAATAGATCATTGTCGCGTAATGTGAAAGCTAACAAATGAATGAAAAGTTTAATATTGTATTCCAGTACGAATGTTATTATTAATTTCAATTTTACGTTTTCATTTGGTCGCCAGTGTATTTATTTTTATTTACCTATAATAAATTTTCTCTATCCTCTTCAGTTTCATTTTTATCTTAAAACAGAAATTTGAAAGAAAAATGCGCTTTACAATAAAAAGAAGATAACGTAAATTTAAAATGGCATTTAGGAGATGGAACTGGTAGATAGGATACAAAGCTGCGATTCTACGTTATAGTAAAACTTTTCGGTTATGCAAATCTGTTAGCGAACAAAGCAATTAAGATAACCAATGAGTTAAGATAATAGAGGAATCAATAGCTATCTAGGAATTTGTATTACTTCTAATACTAGAAGACATTCGGACAACTGAAGTTGAACAACAATTTCTACTTAAACAATCAATTGTATTGATAACGTTGAATCGTAGTTAGAATAGTAGAGACTCAGTTACAAATTCAAACGACAGACAATAAACAAAAGTTTATTCGTATAAACGAAAGTCTATCATACATATACATACGTTCAAGTTATTAACTTTTGTATTTATAAATTTTATGTAATTATCTATCCTGTTTTCATCTTATGTATTTCTTTTTTTCTATATTGTAGAATTCTTTCAGTAAGTATGTTCATGTTATTTTAGATTTTTATTTAACCAGGAAAGTATAGTTTTGTTGACGAAGGCTCAAAACAGCGTGCGTCAGAATTTGATCTCGTATAGTGTATAGTGCTTCATGTAGTATTCATATTTTCAGAAGTTCTATACGATAGAACTTTTTGAGTTCTATTTACGTCAGGTGTACGTGATTTGCATAGTTCGCACATTTCACAGGTCGTGTTACATGTTTTTGAAACATTCTATAAAAGCCCGAACATTATATGGCTCGAAAATACGGAAAAAAGTATGTTCACGTTATTTATTAACATTTACAAAATCAAAATGGCCTTTATATTTTGTCGAAAATGTTTTTTTGAAATTTTATATGTAGGAATTTGTAGATGTTTAAATATTGTTCAACTTTTGCTGGAAACATTTTTTCCTGAGATTATGAAAAATCCTTGAAAAATCGTGGTAATGGAGTTCTTCCACCGAAAACCTGGAAAAAATTATTTTGCATATGTATATGTTCAGATGATATAATTTATTGTTTTAATACTAAATATGTGGGTCATATAACTTTTTAGTAAGTAAATATATATTTTAAGAAATTTGTAAAACACAATGAATCATTACAATAAATCAGTATGTCATCAAATTGCCGCGTGTTGAATGTTCTTTCAAAATTAGTAGACCTAGATTAGAGGTTAGTGGTAGCACAGTATTGAGATCACTGGCGTGATTTATTTCCACGGTAATTGTTAAATCCATAACGATTTAGAATTACTTTCCATCTATTGTATACGGTGACTTTATTGGTACTGTGTCTATATGCGCAAACTGTGGAAGCTAGACCGTTGTTTGTAGATAAGTTTGGGACAAGCTACCGTACCGTGTTATCCATATCTGGATTCAATCTTCTACCCGTGTTGCTTATCTGTCTGAGATACCCTAAATCAAGCACGGGTGCTTAAAAAGAATTTATCTCCAACCTTTCCTAAACTGTGGATCTTTGACATACAAAGCCACCCCATTTTGTTTTCTCTGTTTTCTTCCTTACTGTGTTTAACGAATTCACTACAGAATGGGTCGGAACAGGTGGTTGAGTCGTAGAGTAGAGACGCTCTTGCTTAAAAGAGCAAATAAAAACTGCAAGAAAAAAGCGCATCTGTGAATATGGAATTATATCTGGGTATTTATAGTGTGTTACTATTAATCTGCAGATCTTTATGCAAAATAAAATTTCTTACCTGAATATCAACAAACTAGAATGAAATAGAAATTTATTTTCTTCCCTATTATATTTAGCAGGTCGAAAATAATATAATAGTATGTTTCAATTTTCCTAATATTTATGCTATTTTAAATTACACCTATTCATTTTTGTCATAAATTCATAAAATCCGCAGTCTAGTTATTATAGTATTAGTACTAGACGTCTTTACAATAATTCACAAAATGCATACGAAATAACATGACTTTACTGTGGTTTCTAAAAAAAACCTGAACAAACAACTGGTAATAGTTAAAATCCCAATGAGCTCAAAGGGTATAGACGTACTATATTCTATTTAATATGAACTATAAACTTAGAAATATGAATATAACGGTTTTTAATCATTTATACAAGTACTTTCATCTATAACTTTTATTGTGCGCCTAGATAGTGAATGATACAGATCGTTAGTTTTAATCTGTAATTAATTCTTTATTCACTCCACTTTTGGTTAACGTGACGTTGACAAAGCTCCAAAATGATATACTATGCCGTGCTTAAAAAATTTTAACTTTTTTTCTATATACAATCGCGTTTTTCAAGAAATTATTTTATCAAAACAAAAATTGTTTCAAACTCATTGTTTTGCAACATTTTACAATTTAATACAACTGTATTACTTGTTAACTGACAAAAAATTCTACAAACACTAAAAGCAATGAAGACGAATAAAAGAAACAAAATAAAAATTTTCTACCTTCATTGCAACAAACTGAAGTGAGGTAGAAAATTTTCTTCATCAATACGTTGAATAGGTGGAAAATAATATAACAGTAGTTTTAAATTACACCGTCTCATTTTTGTCACAAATACATGAAATCCGCTGTGTACTCATAATGTAGACATACGTCAACAGCATTCATTCGTTTGGTCTAAACGCACCATCACTGCTAATATCAATCTAGACAGTATATCAGGTGCCAAATCAAAGTGTTTCGCATAGATCAATACCGAATGGATAACTATTAAGCGTCTCCAGTATTAACTATATCTTTTACAGAAGCCTAAAAAATTGTGCTGTCACTTGCACAAATGTTTCCGGCTCAAAGACAGCGAAGAGGACACAGTTCTCCTCCACATACGCTGACTCAGGGGCTTATCGTAATACTTATGGGGCCTAGGTACTTTTTTATGACTCTTCCTTGCCCCTACACCTCGTCACAACATTTCTCAGAGGTGCATTCTGAGTCAGACACGAAGATTCAAAGAGCACGCAAGTAAAAGCTCGTATTTTCTTAAGAACTTTCTATACTAAAGTAGCAAAATACTGTTTCAGTATTTTTCAATATTGTTATCTTTAGATATGATGGTATTTTATTATAAAGATACTAATTTCAAACATTTTTCCAATTTTTTCAGTTTTAATATTTTAACTGGAAAACAAAAGTAATTTCGGTAAGATCGTGTACCAAAGATTTTAACATACATATATGACAAATAGCAATTAGTTAACCTTGTTCAATTAGACAAGTACCTTGAAAATATATAGTTTATTCGTGAACCGAACATCGACAACAAAAGTTGTGAACCACAGCGTTTTCGTGTTGGGAAATGAATTTATCTTTAGCACCTCCACGGAAAATATTAGAATAGTGGGAGCTTTGGCCATGATCGATAAGCGCATTTAAAGCGGTTTCCGGCATTATCCAACGGCCACAGGCTGGTGCGTTGTTTTGAAGGTAAAAATTTAGCAGAACGGGGTACCAAGGGAGACAACATCAAGTCCCTTGCATTTCCAAAACCCGATTATAAATTACGGACCCTCTAGCGGTATAAACAGTTTTTCCGAAATAATTTACACTGTTCTGTTATTTGCAGGTAAATTATCCTGAAACTGCGTGACTTATTTTTTTTAATGCAAAACTCAACCAAAAAACCCAAGATGTTAATGTGAACTCAGCATAGTGTCAAAGTGTCACCGAGGGACAGATTCAATTTGTGGAATGAGGGTTAATTGTTTATTTCAGGCATAAGAATTTTTAACAATGTTTGAACCAGTGGCGCACTCAGGATTTAATCTTGGGGGGGGGGGGCAAGTTTAACAGAATGACCTTTATTTTTGCAAAAATATCTGTTAACGATAGCCGGGACTATTATTACACAATTTTACATGCTAAACATTTTTTGCTTCAAGTGCGGGGCCTGTAGTATTTGCTACTTCTGCTATATAGCTAATCCGGCCCTGCACATTAGAAGCAGCTGTTTAACTAATTTTCCAATGTTCTATTTACGTTTCCTTGGGGAGAAGGGGGGGAAAGGCCCGCTGACCACCCCCCTGAGTGCGTCAATGGTTTGAATACTAAAATGATAAACGAAAACTGTGTTATCTATCTACCTATCTATAAAAATAAAAATCAAATGTTGTTCGTCGGTAAGCACATCTCTTAAGAACGGCTGGACCGACTTGGCTAATTTTTTTTTATATTCGTAATAGTCTGAATAAGGTTTCAGGGAAAGAAAAATTGGAAAAATTGCCCGGAAAAATGGAAAATTCGGGAAAAACTAAAAATATTTTTGAATCATATTTCGATACAACACAAAAACCGAACGTCGCAGCTTTTAATCAATATTTCAATAGAAATTTACACATTTCAATAGGAATTGACATTATCGACGTCTGATCACAAACAAATTTATAGAAATATTTTGACAGGACAACGCCTCTGTCGGGTCAGCTAGTTTCTAAATAAATTTCTAATTATTAATAATGTAAAGGTACATTAGAGGTCTACTCGTGGGCCAATGCTACGTCAAGTACCATTGGGAGCAGTACAACCGAATTGATTTCGGTCATAACGGAATAAATTCGTTAGAGTTACAAGGAGACTTTCTCAAAAATGACATCACCTAGATCGACCGTAGCGTAACCCCAGACTGAGATTCGAGCTGGCGACGCAACAATCCTCTTATCGCCCGAGCCTGTATTCCGGCGGGTTAGCGAAGCTCCGGACCGTTCCTCGTCGGATACTTGTATCATGAATTATTTCGCAACGGCTTTCCTCGACGAACTGGTAACAATAAGAGTCATGCGACTAGAAACTAATTAAATTTTGTACCACGTGGAGCCCGCGCGGATTTCAGGACTGTATCCCGGGCCAGGGACCCGGACGCCTGTTCCCGGGACATCTACCGCAAACTCGACTTATGGTCCCCTTGTCGCAATATCCTGACCAAACACCTTCGCGAGGTGACCGAAGGAGCTGTCCGTGCACGGACTGTACAATCCGGTGATGTTGACTGGTAGGACTACTACTAACTCCTCTTTATACACATAAACTTCGTAACCCATCTACGTCTCGTCCGACCCTTGAGAAGTTTAAGATACCGAAGCTACGTCGGTAGGCTGTGGGATGGTGCCGATTATCGCACGTCCTCAACCGTGGCTACATAAGATAGCCTGGTCATTAAGATAATTTGGGAGTGGTTGAGGTCCGGGAACCCATCTTTAGGTGCATCCCTATGAAGTGCTTCGAGCACACAAACTAGCCCATGTTTAAGTACAGGAAAGATGAGAGGAAGCGGGGAACGCCCCTCTCCTCGGTTACCGCATTCCCGAAATCGATGTTTAGTAATCCGAGTGCAAAGGGTTAATGAAAATAACATGAAGTACCTAGTATTACTTCGTTTTTAAAATAAAATTGACGTCTTTGTATACAGGGTGTCCCAAAACTACCCTAGGAGCCGAAAATAGGAGGTTCCTTGGGTCATTTGAAGCGACATTTTCCTTTGCAAAAATGTTATACGCGACTTTGTTTAGGAGTTATTAACGAAAAATACGGACCAATCAGAGCGCGACCTAGACGCGAGTTGGCACAGTCGGCCAATGGACAGTTGGCGCGCCGAGCCGATTTTACCAACTCGCGTCTAGGTCGCGCTCTGATTGGTCCGTGTTTTTCGTTAATAACTCCTAAACAAAGCCGCGGATAACATTTTTGTTAAGGAAAATGTCGCTTCAAATGACCCAAGGAACCTCCTTTTTCGGCTCCTAGGGTAGTTTTGGGACACCCTGTATAAATCAAAAGTATCGCAATTGTAAGGAGGTTTGACACGTCAATATCCTTTGCTCACTCGTAGGAAACTGTTTATTTAACCAAAACTCATGGTAACATGGATTTGTTAACAAAATGCTAACGCAACGTATAAATCAATAATATTATATATAACATTATAAATCAATAACAGGTAAATATATAAGTAATACATTTAGTCATCTACATGGTGGTATAAACATTCTTACACAATACAATTTTTGTTTAAGAGTGGTCGACATGGTAAGGACATCAACTGTTGGACGATCAACACACACGTTCCAGGAACGTTTCCATTGCTCTTTTTGATGTCATCCACACGTCTCCTTCGCATAACATTCTTTATCGTTGAATGTAAAAAAAGTCATGGAGCTACATAAAGTGGATACGAAGGATGATTAAGAACGACCACGTTAAACTGTGCGAGAAGTTCACACACAAGAATCGACATGTGAGCCGTTACGTTATCATGACGGAGAGTCTACCTAGTTTATATCTTTCTTTCTCTCGTTGAAACCTTTTCTCCCATTCGTAAATGGTTGTAAGCTTGATAGCACACTCTCCATATGCTAATGTTAGGATATCAACCGCTCAATTCTCTTTTTCTCGAGTGACGCGAGCAATTTTGCATGAACGCGTTGTTTTTTTAAAAAGAACACCACGGTTGGTACCCCTGAAACGCTTGCTTTCCCACCAATCTGTTTTTCATGCAGCGCGCACCTTATGTTCTATATGTCCATTAATTATTAGGTCATCCCATAAGTTCGTGTGGACATTCGTGTATATTTCATAAGTAACCAATGCAGTTATGCGTAGCTGTAACAGTCTCGAGAAGGTTATCGTGAATATAAGATCGTGAAGTAGTGAATACAGTGATTTCTAGCAGTGAAAAATCATGAGCGACACGCGTATCCATTTGCGACATCTCGTGTCATATGAATTTCGAAAAGGAAGTTCAGTAACAATCCTCCTGTGCGTTTCATGTCGTACCTGTAGGAAGTGGTTTCAACTTTTTAAAGGTGGGAATTTTTGTTTGGAAGACGAGGAACGTTCCAGGCATCCTCCACAGATAGACGAAGATAAAATTCGAAAGCTTGTAGAAAAATCACGAAGTTTATCAGTTGCGAAGATGTCAGATGTTTTGAAAATACCCAAAACAAACTTCATTTTTGAGAAACGTACCCTCCGCAGCTAACCCTCTTTGGGCAAGTATGATTTTTGCAACTCCATCATGCAATCTGTGGTCGGTTATTTTCACGATTAATTTTTTTACTGTTATAGGTTTTAAAAGAATCTAATTACGAAACAATTCAAACGTGCCGATTTTCAGAATTTCTGTTTAAAACCTATTGAGCCTTATAATTGCTGTTCTCTTAGTAGTGATATAATTCTTGTAAAAATATGGTATTATCGAATGAATCATAGAATATTAGAATACCTCTAAAACATTATTGGTAGAAAATTTTTACATCTAAAACATTTTTATAAAACTCCTTGTAGATCGTCCTGTTTTGGAATTTTTTAAATTATATCTCCTGATTTAGGTCCTTTGGAAATGTTCGATATTGCAGACATTGCTAATAAATATGTTAAATTGAAACTTGAATATCTTTTTTTGAGGGTGGATATTTTTGGGAAATCGGTGGTCGCCTATGTTCACGACTAATTTTTTCACTGTTATAGGTTTCAAAAGAATCTAATAAAGCTCTGAAGTACGTGCCGAAAGTCCTTATTTCAATATACAATCTTGGATCGTCAAATGTTTGAAGCATTTATGTTATTTTAAATTTGTATATAATTTCTCTCCGGACATAAACAACCCAGCTGGCCCATGGAGGGTTAAATTTATGACTTTGTATTCTTCTTAACGCAGAAGCTTTTCGCGAATTGTTCTTCAAGGATATGAACGTGAAATTTGTATATTATGTCTGAAAGCATCGTAGGTTGGGAAGGTTAGATTCGAGGCAATGCCCCAATTTTCTATTGGTTCTACCATATTCCCACCTGTTTACGTGTTCTCCCAGCGGGTATTTCAAAGGAAAATCCCAGCTTGCGTCTTCACAATATTTCCCAGCCACGAGAACATATTTTCATATCCGTTCAATCAAATATATTCACATATATAGAACGAGAAAGATTCTAGAGACCAGAAAATTCACATACCTAGGATTGTTGGGGTTGTTGACCCATAAGACAACTGGAATTTCTTATTAGTATCTTAACCCCTTGCTGTATTTTAACGAGCCCAGCTCGCGATGAAGGCTTTCAAAAAATCCAACAAATATTAATGTTACGCGTTTCATTTTCGATGAAATAACATTTGATTCGTTTGTGATCAAGCATTTAAGCATTAAAATAAATGTAGCGATACAAAAAAATATAAATTTTCTCTTTTCTTCTACGACATATTTCGAGATAAAGACGTTCTAATCACTGTAAGTGTAAAAGAAAAGGTACGGCAAGGGGTTAACTGTTTCTCTTTCGTCTCGAATTGTACATTTCTCAGGATGCTCACTTTGTTCAATCATAAAGGTCATCCAATTATGTTCTCGTCCAGTGAACAGAACATCCATCCTGTTTTCAAGCCAAGAAAAGAAGTGGGCATAAAGATGTTCTTTTAAAAACCAAGAACAGGGGTGGGTTAGGAGCCAAAGGAGGTTGTCCGCGCAGTATGCGAAGAGAGAAGAAGCGTACAGGATCCTTTGTGGTTTTAGTGGGTATGTCCTATCCTTAGTTTTATTTCGGATGGATCAGCCCCATACTACCCCCTCGACCATCATCGGAGAGGGGGTGTGCGTAAAATGCATTTCCCCACTGTCCTTAACCCTTCATTGCATTATTTTTTGAAAATTAAACATTTCATCCGATTTGGAATATTTTTATTCCTTATGATTTTTGAAATTTTGTAGATATGAAACTGTTATAATACCTCATATATTACCTAAATGTTTAGTAATTGATTAGATACCGATATATTCAATAATCTAAACAATATTTTGAATAATGGTACAGCAATTTTTAGTGGTGCCTCAGAAGGGACAACCGAGTACGAAGGGTTAGACATTTTATTTTAAAAATGAAGATAGATCCTAAATCTCCCCTATACATTCATCAGCTAAGAAACCATTATCACCATATTACGTATTTCTTTAAATACGAAAATTTCTGCTAGTAACATTTCACGGGTACCACATAGTTGAAATCACTGTCCTTAACCCTTCATTGCATTATTTTTTGAAAATTAAACATTTCATCCGAATTTGGAATATTTTTATTCCTTATGATTTTTGAAATTTTGTAGATATGAAACTGGTATAATACCTCATATATTACCTAAATGTTTAGTAATTGATTAGATACCGATATATTCAATAATCTAAATAATATTTTGAATAATGGTACAGCAATTTTTAGTGGTGCTTCAGAAGGGACAACCGAGTACGAAGGGTTAGACATTTTATTTTAAAAATGAAGATTGGTCCTAAATCTTCCCTACGCATCCATCAGCTAAGAAACCATTATCGCCATATTACGTATTTCTTTAAATACGAGAATTTCTGCTAGTAACATTTCCCGCGTACCACATAGTTGAAATTACGAAGATATTCCAGATGAACAGAGTTTCCGGCATCCACTGTACACTTCGTATTAGTTCCGCTTCGGATGAAAAATAAAAACTCATCTTGTATAAGAGTTCTCCTCTATCTTTCCAATCTAATTTTGTATAAAGACCATCACAATGATTATACCATTATTGCAGTCACGCCCTACACTGTCAATGATATTTGTCAACGTCAGGAAAGCGCAGTTTTACGACTGAAAATGTAGGAAGAAACGGAACACTTTTGCAGAGAGTCTAAAGCGAAGTAGCAATTAAATCTCACTTAGGTGCGCGTATCTATCCATCAGTGACTCAGAAAAACATACTACCGTTTTCCATCTCAGAGATCTGTCTTCTTTTCATGTGAATTTCTCTGCAGATATTTGATTACTATTTTTACAATCATAGAAATTTATCCTCGAGCCATGAAATATTTCGTACACTGTATTTACAGTGTTCTCTTTAACACATTTTTAGAATTTATTTTACATTGTGCCTTTGATTTTTTCTGCACTTAATAATGGTATACAGAATATACATATATTTATCGAACTAAACTTTAACGGCTATAGATATCGAGAGGAGTAATTTTGTTGATACACTAAAGAAATGAGGATTAGGGTATGCAATATATGCACAAAATGTTGAGTCTCTTAAAATTTCATTAGTAGTAGGTAAATCTTTCTTTAGTCTTTTCAAGGCTGATGAAAGCATTTTTAAAAAGTTAGAATTCCAGATTTATATTTGAAGCAAAATTCCTTACAGAAAGTATAATATGATGGTCCGAGTTTGAAGGTCCGTTGGGTTCGCGTATTATAACGACGCGAAAAATAATATATTTCTATTTTAATAATCTGAGCCACAAAATAAAATATTTGTATTTTAACCAACTGAACCGAAAAATAAAATATTTCTTTCTATTTTAACAATCTGTAACACGAACTGTAACACAATATTTTACTTTTTACGTCATTATTACTTATGGGTGATTTGATATTTCTTATCTTAGCAATAATTCAAAGAAGAAATTGTTCTTAATATAAGAAACTATATTATTTGCTATATTTTCGTTTTAGTTTTCCTTGGACTGTGGGTGTTCGCATATAACAAGGTTTAACGTTCCAAACTTGCATCTGTTAGGGTGCTCCTTCGAGGATACAAAATCAGTCCGGCAAAGCTAAAAAAATATCCTAACTGAGGCAGAGGACAGAATAGCTGTATCGTATTTAAAAAATAATGTTTTTCTATATTTGTATTTTGTATTACTTTCAATTTGTATATCGCCATCGCTCAAATATTCAAATATTTCTTATTGTGCAATGTATGTACGACTACTATCATTTGTTTCGTTTTTCATAAACAACAAAAAGTCATCTACTTCTTTGTTTTGTGAAAATAAAAGTAATTGAGACCGTGACATTGAATCTTTGAATTCTTTGACAAAAGTACGTTTTCCTTCATTTTAGTTTTTCGGAATCCATTTCAAGTTCTATGTTGAGTGGCCAATAGAGGCAAGTATGTATATAGTCGCTTGCATGTCCAGCAAAATCGAATCAATCACGAAATCGAGATTTCAAACTTGATAGTAAATGAAAGCTCAAAGGTCCGCATTATTTCAATGTACATGTTCCATCTTCGATATTTTCAATATGTTTTAAGTTCTCTATTCTTAAAATCCAAGGAAATATATCACCGAAAAAGAATGGTCACCTTGTAGTTTGTCCAAAGCGTATGCAATGGGTCGCATAGAACATATGTACATATTCTTTTTAAAATCTTTGTTTGTTGATAAACATACAGCGTATCTTATCGGATAGGAAACTATTTATACTATTAAGTATATTGAGATTGAAAATAAAGACAAATATTATCAATATTCTTAAAATAAAATACTATTTTAAAAAATTACTACTTCAAATGAAACATTTTATTTTTAAATTTGTACGCATACTTTAAATTAAATAGGATTATTTACTGTTTACTATTTATACCCGGCTCTGCACATCTGTCGCTGTCTGGTAGTGACTAGCAGTGAAAACTGTTATCCATTCAGTACAGTTATTTGTGCTAATTATCTTCCCAAAGATAATGAATACTATATGAATCGAAAGTGTTGACGTCAATCTAGGTTGGTACTATATCTAGTCCAGATTGGACACGAACATTAATTAATGTGATAGATTGAGAGTGTCCTGATCAATTCGGTACTGAAACTCCAAACGGAATGGTATAATGTATACGTAAATCACAGAATGAGTCGTAATGGACCATATCGAAAAAGGCTCTGCGTTACCAAGTGATATGTTCTCTGTGATATGTGCCTTTGTGACTTTAACGAATCGCTTTATAGAAAGAGAAAGACAGAGAAAGAGTGCCAACCTTCATATGTTCTAAACCTAATTTTTAACGAGATAATATCGAAATGATTTTCCACGTGTAGAGACCGGACTATAAGTTCCGATTTTAAAGAAACATATAAAATGCGTAGGAATAGTATAAATATTCTCATCTTCAACGAGTAATCTATCGCCAAATTTATTATATGTTATGATTCTGGCTTTAAAATTAAAATATTGTAATGAGGATTTATATTTTTTCATTTATTATTTGTCGTTAGGCGAAGCGGAACTTTATGCACAGTATGGGGCAAGTTGTTCTTACACACTATTATAACAAAAACAACTGAGAACGAATCGCACGTACTTTTCCTTTTTTATAAATAATGGTCGGAATAACTTACCCCGGGAACTTTTAGTCCCGGATCTCCTGTTCACTTTTTTCAACTTGGGACACATCAGTTCAAGCACCACGTTGTACAAGATTATATATCGATTAGATTCAGATTATAAAGGGTAAGTTGTTCTATTTAAGGAAATCAAGGTTACCTTAAAATCTCCAAAACGCCTTCGCCCATATAAAAATGTTTGTATAACAATATTTTCTCCTCTTGCATCGCTAGGGTATTCATGGCTTCTGTTCATTTTGTAATTAATATTATAAATAATCTTGGCACTTTACATGAAATAATCTGTTGACTAATGGACAGTATTTCTTGGTGCAACGACAATTTTTTAATATCATTACCCATCTGCGTATCGTCTAAACTTTGTACCATTCCCTTTTTAGTAAAGAAAGATATTGCATTATCAAACAATGCTACTGCTGCACATTCTGGTATAACGTACCATAAATACTCTCGTTTATCCAATTATTCTAAAATTTTGCAGATTTCATTTTCTCGTTAAATATAATTGTAGAAATTTCATCAATAAAAAAGTTTTTAACTACAATAGCTAAGGACCACCCTAGTGTTCATAGAAACTAATTGTAAGTTTTCAAAGTTTGAGAATGTCGTAGGCATTAGCTTGTAAATACGAGAGGATATAATCTGGAAGAAAGTTACTTCAGTACTTGATTAACACCTCACACTCTCATTTTACACATATGTATGTACATGTCCTAGGAATTGATCGGTGCGAAACGGCAGTTTATTGAAATGCCATCATGAACCCAGCCTCGAAGACGCTTCCGCGAGGAATTTCAATTTCGCACCCCTACAGACGACACGCCTCTCCTTGATGATAATGACTATGCCTAATTACATTGCCATCTGTAGGTACTGCGACTGTCTTCTCTATGAAATCAACTACCAATAAATGTACCTAACTACAGTAAGAGAGGAAAGTATGAATCGACAGTTATTTCTTATGACTGAATTGGACACATAACTCACCAGAATTATTCACCTTATTACCTGTGATTGTAATAATTCGACTGTGGATCTTTATGAAAAATAAAAATGTTCCATCCCAATTGTAACAAGTAGGTAGATTGAGTAGAAATTTATTTCCATTCGTAATAGTCTTAATAGGTTGTTATACTCATTTTTGTCATAAATGCATAGAGTTCGCAGTCTAGTAATGATTGAGTATAACAAGATTGTATTGTACTGCAACATTCGTACTTCCCTAAAGGAATTATATTAAAAACAAATGAAGAGAAAACTAGATACAATTAAATTTTTTAATTTAACCCATGTCTGTAAAAATAAAGTAGAGTTTAAATACAATAAAGAATATAAAAAGTTTTAATAGAGAATTATGTAATAAACAAAATAACTTAGAAAATTCTTGGATGCCGCGGCGATGAGGGAATACATCTGTTTACGATTCTTTTATTTACTCGTATTTATTAAAAATATGTTTTCTCATTTGTTTTCAAGAATTTTCAACAAATTCTGCACATATGTGCTACCATTTAGACGCGCCGATATCTCATAATTTCTGTATAGGTATACTTGAAACATAAGACTTTTTCTATCCATTTTCTATTCTGATAGGTTGTATTTTGGAATTAAGGTATTTTATACCATTAAAAATTCCTTCATTACTATATAGTATTGATAATAGTATAATCATAATATATATAAATACACAATATATATAAATATATATAAATAAGTTTCATATACCAAAGTTTAACGTTTATTTAACTTAACTATTATTATAATGCTGACTATTTCGTTCCTTTAACATTAAACCTACCACTACCGGACAAACGACCGGTTTCATATTTTTCATTTCTCTATTATTGCAACTATAAAGTTGGTTACGTGAAAATTGATTCGATAGATATTTTCACTCGAGCACATATTGTAATAAAAATTGTCCAGAATCTAAATAAATAGAGCGTTATAATTTTTGTAAAGCTAAGACTGTTAGTGCTCGGTATGTGTACTGTTAATTGTATTTCCAATACCGTTAACTTATAAACTGCGGATCTTTATGCATATACAGGAAAATTAAGTAGATAAAATTCGAAAGTGTTGAAAAATTTTCAAAATTGAAGATGTCAACACATGGTTTCTCCTCGATTGAAATCATTAAGGAAAGAAATAACAATCAATAGTTTCTATTTTTTTCAATCGATGCAGCTAATTTTTATTTTGCATAAAGATCTAGTCTACTTATAAATAAGCAATCTACTTATAAATAATGCAGAATGAGAAGACTAAAACATTATTTTTTCTTATTTAATTAAGAAAAACCTTAAAGTCCGTCACTAGGGGAACTCCCACTAGTGTTGGATCAAGCAAACCAATAATGATTGCGGTATATGCCAATTCAAGTAAGCGTATTACTGAGTGGCACCCTCTTCTGCGGTAGGAATCAGCCTAACCCGGATTCAATACAGCTTAATCCAGGCGGTCCTACCTGAATTCCTGTAAACTGTAAACGATGCTCTAACTACAGTGACTCCCACTAATATTCGGACACTTTTAAAAAGACGATAACGTTTTTAATATTGTACTATACGTATGAACTTTTTTGGGAAGCTAGAGCAATTAGTTTGCTGCAGGATGTGGAAACAAATCTTGTCAAAAATTGCAATTGATCGGAATTGTAGAAAATATACTAAAAGTTGCATTTTACAACTTTTTTATGCGGGCATATATTGAAAATTCAAAAACTACGTTTCGTATATCTGTGTCAATTATATGCACTGTGAAAGTTTTATCGAAATAGGTTGATGCGGAAAAAAACGACAGGCATTGAAAGATGTAAGAATCCTTAGATTTACTGCAGTTATAGGCCGAAAATCGTGAAAATCTGTAATTTTTGCCATCTTTAAACGTTTATAGCTCCATGCAACGTCGCCCGATTTTGACGAAATTTTCAGAATATGTTTAATTGACACAGATTTACAAAACGTAGTTTTTAAATTTCCAATATAGGTCCACATAAAAAAATTGTAAAATTCAACGTTTAGTATTTTTTTCTACAATTCTGATCAATTCAAATTTTTGACAAGATTTTTTCCACATCCTGTAGCAAAATAATTGCTCTAGCTTCCCAAAATGTTCAGATCGTATAGTACAATATTAAGAAAGTTATAGTCTTTTTAAGAGTGTCCGAATATTAGTGGGAGTCACTGTACGTATGTGGTCATTCCGGGGGACACTCCCCTAGAAACTAAAGGGATCATTTCTAGCGGTAGCACGTGGTTACCATTTTTCTTTTTACTCAAGTCGTAAGTAGCGTTGGAGCATCACAAGCATTTTTAGCTCGCACCGTTAGAGCTTCGTCATTCCACAAACGTTTCGAACAGTTTTCTAGCGCCAATGGTCACCCTTGGTTTTAGTTTTGCTTTCCTGACCCAGGCGTCCCTGCAGTTCGGCCCCATAAGCCATAAGCGACTGATTGTCGAGTGAAAATGCTGGTTCCACAGGAGGAATACGAGTATAAGAAAAACGAAGAAAAATCGAACTGGACCGATGGATCCTGAGCGACTTGAACTTTTTCTGCGTCGGTGAAGCTCGTGCATCTTGTACGACTCGAATATCCAACACTAGTCGTAAGTCGATAAGAATAAAAACTTTCTAGAAAGATCTTTCACTTTTCCCTTCGCTGTAGTTTGGAAAAAAGTATAAAACTTTGCAATTACTGTTTCTGAAAGTGCATACAAGGAGACACGTCTCGCGAAATACGTATTCAAGCAGATTTTTCATGTTTTTAATTTGTTTAGTTGTTTGTTAATTTGGTTATTGCAACAGGATTGCATTGAACGTCGCTTAGCTTAATGTATTGGGTTGGCAAGAAAGTAATTTCGGTTTTCGAAGGTGAAATAGAGCCTAATTTTTTTATCCAAGCAATGAACTTTAATGAATAAGATATTTTCCATTTCATTCGATGATCTTTTTCCAAAAAGTACAAATGAGAAAATATTTTATTGATTAAAGTTCATCGCTTTAACAAAGATATTCGGTTTTTTATTTCAGCTTAAACTCGTGTAATTACTTTCTTGCCAACCCAGTAAATAGCAAATGAAAGATGAATCGAAAATCGTATCAAGACATTTGCAATGATCTAATATTATATAAATTACATTTAATATGGACGAGCCATCAAATCGCAGGTAAACAAAAAAATAGACTTGTGCGTGATGCACAATTAGAATTTATTAGAGGAAAAGAGAGGCAGAGAGGAGGAGATGGAGAAAGCGGAGAAAGAATATAAGTATTCTTATTTCTTCTATGTATAATAGAGCGATCCTTCGCCTTAGAGTTTTCAATCTAAAGGATAAGTAATAGTTTGGCAAAATGCATGATGTCAGCAGTGGAAATGCTTACAAAGACGTTTCGACTTCAGCTGAACATTATATGAATGGTTGAGGCGGATTACTTTCGACCAACCACAAAATTATTCTTTCCTATAACTTTCAAACTATGCAATAAATAGAAAGAAATGTTTCTGATAAAATTCGTTGACTGTTTCGTTTAAAGAAATTAAGGATAACACCCTTACTGCACCTAGAAAAAATGTACCCCTAAATTCGTCCTTGTATTATCTCATCCCCTTTGGATAACGAAATATCTCAACAAGTATGATTATTTATCCGTAACCTTGATGTTTATTTTCATCCTCTATGGATTATGAGATAAAAAGAACGCATATCAAACATTTGTCAACGAGCTATATTGTTGCACTGAAATCATGTTTAAATCCCTTATAAAATCTACCTATTCACTTTTTCAGTACAAATATATTGTGAGTATTTGGATTGTGTATTGTGATCGAAAGGATTTATAAACCGTTTACATTTTAAGCCGATGACCAATAGAAAGAAGAAACCATTTGTTCATTTTATTCTGTAAAACAAGAACGCGTGCGAATAAAAATTGCGTCCTTTGGTAGTCCGCATGGTCGAATGAATTCTATCGGTTGAATTCGATTGATCAGCACACGTTCACTTCGCGTTTCCATTTGTTTGTCTCTCACTCGTAAATTAACTGAATAGTTCGCTGTAAATTTCGATTGCTTTTTCAATTTAACGGTTTTCGTACATACACTCCGCGCGGCAATACTATAAGACACTGTATAAAATCGTATAAATATATGTTAATTTTTTTATCTAAGGAATTTCTTTTCCTTATGTACTAGGTATTACAGTTTTACTTTGTTGACGTGACTTGAAATAACTTTTTCATGTTATACATACTGGTGTTATACTGTTAGATTACATGTTATTCTACTATTATATTGGTACTTATTGGACAGACCATGTAAAATGACTGATGAAAGAAAACAATTACAGTCAGCAATAATAATGATTTTCTCACCAGTGTAAGGCTAAAAATGATAGTGCAAGTAACAGAAAGGCAGATATGGATTTCTGAATCAGACAAAGAATAGCGAATGGAACAATTTCGCTGTGATGACTAAATGGATTTAATTAAGGGGTTAGGACACAGTAACAAGTGGGGAAAATACAAGATTTTTAAACAACAGTATAGAAAAAAGTGAATGATGATTACTTTATGCAGAGTAAAAATGTTTTGCAATGATTGTGAAAAGCAGGAATTACATAAAAATTGATTTCATTCGTTAACGACTTTGTCACATTAAAAGCAATATTACAACAGTCTCGAATTATTAAAATCTTTTTCTGTTTTATATTTCACCCAACCAATTTCTTCAAGAATCCATAAAGATCCGCAGTCAAGTGATAAGTAACTCTTTAAGGGGTTAGACATAGTAACAAGCAGGGAATATATAAGATTTTTAAACAGTACAGAAAAAAGTGAATGATCGCTTAATATAAGATTTTGCATTTCAGTTTGCTATATTATGAACTATAAAAAAATGCTTGTAATATTTAAAAAATAATTTGTTCTTATGCCTTTCTATGCCAAATCTAATTAACTATGTCAAAAATCCCCAAAAATGTCATAATATATATTCTCTAGGCATTGACGATCCCACATTTCAATTTTTGTGAAAATTAACGAAATGGCAGATATTTTAAATTTAATGACTGAATTTCGGTAGAAAATTTGTTAATTTTTATTTATAATTAATAAAATAAAGGGAATATTAAAAAAAATCGATCGTCAATGCCTAATAGATATTCTAATGAAGATACATGTAAAATTTTAATGTTATTGCTAAAGTAGAACTCGAGATATCTTGTACACCGTTTTGAAAAACGCAACTCTGAGAAAAACGCATTTAAATTTTACGAATTCATTCTCGAAACGGTACTCTGAAAAATAATTTCTATTGAAGCCTGCAATCCTTGTAAAACCTTTTGCATTCTTTTCTTAATACTTGAAACTACTACTTAAGTTAAAAAAGAATTTTCAATTTTTTCAAAATATTACTGTACCTTAACCCCTTAATTCCAACATTCAACACCTACGCAGATGAAAATCTGAATGAAGTCATACTTTGTGAATGCAAGTGTACACGGCAGTAAAAGATTCCGAAGTTTCATGGTTTAATGAAAACTTCAAGTGGAAAAGTAC
The DNA here is from genome assembly GCA_916610235.2 of Lasioglossum morio. NCBI lineage: Eukaryota > Metazoa > Arthropoda > Insecta > Hymenoptera > Halictidae > Lasioglossum > Lasioglossum morio. Next base: position 5,665,530 of record OU744333.1, read on the forward strand.
TTTTGCAGCGATATCAGCGGATGTACAATGAGATCGTAAGAAACTGAATTTTCTCTGCTTTGAGTTTGGCGCCGACAATTTTAGAACCTACCCACAGGGCACCGCTTTTGTTAAGTTGTCTTAGCATAATTTGTATATGCACACCCTTGTTTTGGCCAATTCTTGGCTAAATTTCAAAGCAATTGGCCGAGTTTAAATTCGGTTTATGCTGCTGCAGTGGCCGTCAAGAAAATTCTTTCGCAATTACGAAATGAATTGGAATTGGTATAAAGAAATGCAGTAAATAAAATTAGACTGCGGATCTTTATGCAAAATAAAAATTATCTGTATCGATTGCAAAGAATAGAAACCAAACTGAATGTTATTTCTTCCCTCAATAATTGTACTAGATGAGAAATCATATATTGACATCTTCAATTTTATAAATTTTTTTACAATCTTCAATTTCATCTACTGAATTTTGCTATAAATGCTTAAAGATCCACAGACTAGTAATTATTCAGTAAATAACAGTTTTCGTTATAAATGCATAAAATCCTTGGTTTACTACTAAATTATTGTTCAGATAAATTCTCCAATACTGTACAGAGCAGATCGCATGAAATTTGTTTAAATCCCTTCATGATTCCATTTCTTCCAGGAAGAGAATTGAACAAGCGTCTACATACTTTTGATTGTGTGTGTTTTTCAATTTTCAATTAGTGTTTCAGCAGGAATTCTTGGCGTAAGAAAAACAGTCCGGTTGTTTGATTTGTACTATTATCGGAACGTGTTTATCTACCGTTTCTAATGAGTCAGTTGCATACATTATCGAAAGTAGTTGCACATGAGAAAGGATGTGTATGCGTTGCTGCATGTATTCACCTGTTGAAGAAAACGTGGGCCTTCTATCTGGGATGCATCGCGTCAGACACGCCTACGAAATGTGAACACCTCTTCTTTTTAGTTGTTATTCAAAAGTGTACGGAAAACAAGGATGACACTAGGCGTCATGACAGATTCAAACCGTGACGATGACGCTACGTGTACAGTTTTCCATTGGTTGCAGTACCGAAGCGTGCAGCAAACGACAATTCGTCGCGTACGCGTCTCTGATTTTGACGCAACGTGAACAAAAGGCCTTATTCTTTGTTTTCGTACACTACGAATCTTCATTGTTGAGCTTCGACTGGGTTGCCAGAGGTTGTAAGGCTCTCGAGCCTTCTCTGATGTAAAACTCTGATGACTCAGAGACGAGGTGAAAGGTAGTTGTATAAATCGGTTTGAGTTTTTTTTATTAAGCTATAAAATCCCAATGGGATTATTACGAACATGCACATTTTTGTCAGCCTGGGGTGTGTTTGCACCCTATACGCAGAGTGAAGGTTAAAACGACTCAAGTCATTCTGTTCAATTTTCACGAAGTTATTATATTGTAACGAGTGTCCAACCGTCCAAACATTAATTCCGGACACTATACATCCTTTCTACCCTGACTCATGCACACCTCTATTGGCGGATCTCAGATTTTTGGCTGTTGAAAATCAGAACACAAAGATCAAATAACATACATATTCTTGCTTTTTGCCTTTAATTGCATATCGTCACGGAATATCAGTTATATGTAGGGGAGATTGGTGTTAAATTGTGTGTGTATTTCCCCGAAGTCAGAGGACTGGGCGAGAGCGCTTGTTTACGTTTATGTTTTGTTTTGAAAATGCAGGTGTCTCCGAGAGGACTTGTGTGTGCGGCTGTGTGCGTGTAAGCGCGTAACGGTCGAGGCGTTCGAGACGCGTGTCAGTAGCTTTTTGTTATTAGCCGTGGACACACGAATGTGAACATACTCTTTTCTTATTTGTAATCCTTATATAATATACTTTAATCCCGTTAATTGTGGTTCTATTTGAACAATTGGGGTAAGATAGCGAACGTTATGTTTTGCCTTTATTCGTAATATATACAGGGTGTTTCGTTACTACATGAAAAAATAAGTCGAAAATATGAAATAAAACTTTCATGTGAGGCTTTGTTTTCCGGAAATCGACTTTGAATTTTCGCCGAGTACGTGCTTTAGTATATGCAGAAAGTAGAATTGGTTGATCCTGGTCAGACGCGTTAGATGATTCCTATGCAATAGCACGTACATTGGCTGCATTTTTAAACTCGATTTTCTCGAATACGAGTTGCCAAACAAAAAAATATTATTATATTATAAATATCACCCCCTTTTTACTTGTACCACCAGTTACGAAACACCCTGTATATTAATTTTACTTATTGTACCATGTATACTTATAAATAGGTGAACATTTGTCATTAAAGTAGAGATTGGATTATCCAAAAGAAAGTTAATTGGGATTAATCGTTTCAAGCACGTGGCTTGTGAGAACATAAACATCGAATTAAGGAATAGAAACTTAATGAAAGGCAAGTTTTACATAAGAAGCAATCCAGATATTCGTAAAGGTTTTAATATCATACATTAGTTTCACATTAATTTGATGTCTAAATTCTATTTTAATGAAAATTATAAACATAATCTTTATGGGGCAAGACTACAGTCTGGCAGGAATGTGTCAGCTATATGCAGATCCTCCTATAGAAGACTGGATACAATGTTTTAAATGTTCATGTTGGTGGCATGAATCTTGCACCAATTATCAGAACATTGGTTCGTTCTAATACCAAAACTGTATCACCCATTAAATGTATTAACAATCTTACCCAGTGGTTCGGTAAGATTACGATGTCATGTATTATCAGTTTTTCATTTTTTCCTACTTGTAATTTCAAAATCATGTTCTTTTCTATTAATATTCATTTTATTAAAACATGTGGGAGTAATATACACATATTTTTATTCGTCTTATGTAATAAATAACATAGTTATACGTATTTTTGATTAATATCATGGTCTTATAACAACCTCCCGTATACATAGACATAAAACTCACATTCTTTCCGCCATACATCTTTAGGATTGTAAGTCTCCCCACCTCTCTCTTTTTTCCGATGTGGATTTCCTTTCGAATCCGCCTGGAGTCGTAAATCTCAAGTTACATACATACAACCATCGTGGTACAAGATCTTTTCGCGATTCACAAGGTAACACAACAGATTCTAACAGATTTGAAATACCTTTGTGCGTTCAAATAACCAATAGATGTATATAATATATTGTGCTCGTTTTAAAAGATTTTTATATGCCGAGGACGCGTAGTGTTTCGCCAAATTGTTTAATATTTCCTCCACCTTATTTCCTGTTTATCTTGTTTTGACGGGTCATCTAGAGTTCATGGAACATGAAATCATCTAACTTTCAGAGTGAAGAGCACGCAAAACTTAATGAAAAGCGCCAACCAAGATTTTTGATTGTGCCGAGTTGGTGGCGTTCCCAGCGATAGACGACGATAGAAGCTTCATTGTGGTGTTGTTCCATGAGTCAGTTGCAGAAACCGGTATAAGCGAACTTCAGCTCTACCTTGTGTATTGATTGGATCGATATACAATGGCTTACGAAAGTGTTTGGACGTCCTTTAAAACGGTATTAACTTTTTTAATTAATTACATGAGAAAATAAAAAAGGCACTTTCGAAAACATTTTTAATTGAGCTACGTAATTAAAATTTAAAATATGCGTTTTGTAGATCTATGTTAGATGTACACGTGCTGGAAATTTCATCAAAATCGATCGATATACACACGAGCTATAAGTGGTACCACTTGCCCTACGATTTGTTTTACGGTTTCAGTGATTAGAACTTTTTTGTAAAGGGTATAATTTATATCTATTGTATGCTTATATATTCTCCAATAGCTGTGCATTAACAAAACCAAAGTAGAATATTATTTCGGTTTAACAGAAATTAGTAGCAGTGACCCAAATTAGTATTCGGACGCTCTAAAACAGACGATAACTTTTTTAATATTGTACTATACCATTTAAACTTTTTTTAGGATGTGCAGGATGTGAAAAGAAATTGCCTCAAATAAAGTATTTTATTTTCAAACATTACTGCATCAAATAAAATATTTCATTTTCGAAGTTGTACACATACTTTAAAATAAATAGGGTTATTATTTACTATTCAAAATACTATTTTCTCCAGCTCTGCCTCGGAAGCTGTTGGATTATCAATAAATTACCAGCACAATGAACTTATTGTTCATTGTCAAAAATGAATCAACGATCTCCGTATCGGTTTAATAAACAGAGATTTAGAAGTATCGATGAAACGATTCTCAGAATCGTTTCTAAACCAAGATTTCAAAGTGTCCCAATTGATACTTTGTTTCAAGAGCCAGCCTGTGGGGCCTAATCTAAACAATCCGGAGATATGAGCAGACCCTGGTTTCCCTTTCGATTTCCAACGTTTTTCTTCTAAGAGTCAGTCGAAGCTGAGACTTCGTATAGTAAACAAGTTCCTCTCGTGTCGTGAAATAAAGACAAGTTTTATTTTACAAATACCAGTATGCATTTATTGACACCCTTGTTTCGATTATTTTACGTCGCTTTTTCAACTGCTATGGTTATTAAACGACGGGACCTACAGTTTAAGGTGGGTTCCGAACCACCTTGGGCACCACAGTTTTTTTTTAAAAAGCACATTGAATTAATTCAATGAATTCAATGAATTAATTCTAAAAGATTTATTGGCACCCATATCCAATAGAAGCCTTGGGTCAAAATACGCTTGCGTTTGGGTGTGGCGCAACATTCAGACAAACTATGTGCACAGCGTGTGCTTGTACCATACGTACAAACGGTCTAAAGAATGGAATTGCTCGATGTATCCTCGACTAGCTGCCACGACCTACTAGAGCTTGTAAATACCTGAACCCACTTCACCTCTTCCCTGTCCGTCGTCACCTCCGGATGGTGGGCTTTAGCGTATCTTTGGTGTTGTGATGCTTTGCATTTAGCTTTGCCACGACTACGCCCTACATGCAATAGTCAAGGGGATTGTAGCCGGCTCTATACGGAGGCTACAAGTTGGGAAACCAGTGATAACAGACGTTTTCGTAAAGCCTGATTAATCGTTCCTTTCAATTCGATCATGAATTTTCGCACTTCTCTTGCGATCAGAACGATTCCAATGAGTTTCCCAGGATGCAGTTACCTCCTACCGTTTGCCGGAATTTATGGATTTCTTGGCTAGGTCATAAACTTGCGTCTTCTTTCAGCAAAACCACCTCAATGATTTTAACGGGTGGGTTTCCGGCATTCCGGAACGGAAACATTCGAGTATTGTCGCTCTTCGGTCATGTTCTCGGCTCGTGGATGACATTTAATATTTGCTTCACCTAAATCTTATTTATGTGGCTGCCCGAAAAAAACCTCCGAATTTATCTCGACGGCCACATATGTACCTAATAATGTCGTTATCGATTTCTGAACGTGTTTACCACGTGTAAAACATGTTCTACAGCTTTCGCACTGCAAATTCACCCTTTTGCAGATCAATTTCAACCTGCTACAAATAAAGTATCTTTAAGAATGTTTCTGTAAATGAATGAAATCAGGTGGAAATTAATTAATAGTTTGTAATCTATGGCTGTTGCCCAGACATTCAAGGCAAGGCATGCTAATTAAAAGAAGACTGTATCTCGCTGGCACACAGTGGTACAGATTGGAAAATCGTGTTTTTTCTTATCACTTTTGAACTAGTAAAGATATTACAATGAAATTTTCACTAATAATATTTTAAAAAATAGTCATTTTCAACTATATGTAATTAAATATTTTTTGCATTCGTTAAAAAATATTTTTTTATTAATTTTCATGGATATTTTTGATTCAAAAAAAAATTTTCAAATATAATCTTACAAACTATTTTTTATATTTATGTTTGACACATCTAAAGCTTTATGGTATACGAAAACTATAAATTCGATAAATCTTATTGCAATTAACACATACAAACATTACCGAAGAGGTATAAACGCATCACAAGCGTGTCAAAGATATTTTTTAATATTATAATTTTTTTATTGGCAAAAATCGTGAACCATGTTTGTGTAACTTTTTAATCGTAAAATATATTGGCATGAAACTTGAACTGGATAATGTGGAAATGTCAGGCGGTAATGAGCTACACGTTCATGGTAATAAATTACTTTTATAAAAGCTCTACAGAAATCAGTTAAAATGTGCTATAGGATTTCATTTCCATTGATTTTTTAGTTTTCGTCGAGCAGATTTGTTATCTGCGTGCGTGTGCGAACGATTTCCTTTGATCGTCTGCGTCGCAAACGATTTCCTTTGGACACTGACCACAATTTAGTCGTTGCGACCAGGAATGTAAACGTTCATTCATTTATGTAGTAATAGGTACTTTCTGGTCGGTGAGCGATTCGATCGTCCAGTATATTGTGGTAGTCTGTGTTGGTAATTTAGTAACCGACTGTCTTTTGTAACTGACGACAGCTTCATCACGGTAACCGCATGCGTAACTATTTAGAGCACTTTCACACAGGGATGCGAATACGCCACCGCGAAACCCGTATGAGATATATGCCTTCCATTTGTGTTTCTATATTATATATACACTTTTACGTTTGACACAATACGCGTAAGTGTACAGTACATGTAGTGGGTAAAGCACTTAAACAGGCTACCTGAATAACTCGGTTGTTGTTGGTCATGTAAAAAATGTGTTAAACGTAACCTGCGTGGTTTCGAGGACGGCATAATTCCATTTTAATTGTTTTTTTTTAAGATTTCTATGTATACTATTTAAGAGGGCGTTTTTGTTGGATTGTTAGTTACATTCCGTCAGCCAAAAGGAAAAAAAATGTGGTTAAATATGAGAATCACTGGAAACAGGTGTTAAACCAAATGTCAATGAACCCACAGGCCTGCGTTTCTTTTAAAACAAAGTGAACAACGCGTAGTTCTATATTGTTTCTTCTGCAGTGTCTCTTCACTTCCAGTCTAGCCTACAAGTGATACGACGTCCTTCCTAGCTCGTTATAATAAATTAGTGTTCAAAAGAATACGCCGTTTTTCTTGTTTATTTACACACCCATTTCCAACGGTTTTAAGGCGGTCGACTCGTTCCCAGGATTGCAAGGGTGAGGGATTCGCGTTCTCATTTCTCGATAATACAAAAATGGGGTTTGTTTTAGAATCGCGGGCGTTGTCGACATTGGAACGATACCGTGACTCTAAGATAAAATGAGTGAACAGAAAACTGCGGCAGGTTGAGGATTATGTACACGAATGTCGTTTGGTATCAATAGACGAACTGAACGATCAGCTGGTCACGTCGATCTACCGCTTCCGTTTCATAATTTCGAATTAACATCGGAAACATAAATATATACAAATTTATTACGTTGAAAAATGTCGATATATGTGTGTCTCTTTAATTTTCACCACGAAAAACGAGTTTTCAGACCATATGTGCTTGGTGTTGAATCCACAATTCTGAATTTTTCATTTTTGATGTCAGATTCGTTATCAGTGACCTCAAAAACATCTGATTACCAACTTTTAGAAAGATCCAATGACATTTTGACTTTTGACTAGATCGAAGTCAATTTATTTCGTGGATGTATGTACAATGATGCAATTGAATGTATGTAACAATAACGAATGTATGAAAATCAAACTGCTTAAATAAATAATAATTGAAATAAGTTTGAGAATATTTAACAGGATTTCTCAGTAGTCAAAAATGCTAGATAAAAGATCGATCTAGGGCGCTGTCGCCCTTAAAAGTCCTATTCTTTCGTTAACGAGTCGTAATATGCCGATTCGGTTGCATGCGTTTCCTTCTAGAATTAGCTGCGTCTCGGGAAAGCGTTCCTTTGTAAGGCGGTGTCGGATAATTATATCTAAGTCCCGCGACTACACTTTGTCCCATAGATAAATAAACGTTCCCCGCGCGGCGCTCATTTGCGTGAACACAGACTAGTCTGAACACTCCCAGGTGGGAGCATTGTAGCTAGGTACACAGCGAGACCGTGATATGCGAAGTATGTCATACCACGCGCAGCAATAGATAAATTAATTCGAGACGAGTATGTATAGTGAACGAACACGGCGGGTATGTAGCCAAATACAGCCAAACACTCCGAATTGAATCTTCTGTTATACTACTGATTTGCTAAAAAATTTACACCCACCTAAGTTATCATTGAGGTACACTACTGATTTGAAATTACAAAAATGGCGAATAAAAAATTTTCATATATCTGACTTGTAGTTGACTTGTACTACTGATTTTTGAAAATATTTTCGTTCACCTGGCTACTCGTTGAGTTACACTACTGAACTTTCGTGCCACTTCTTATGCTATTAACTTCTCCTAATACAAAATTTAATTTCCGAGGTTTTCGAAAATTTTATAACCATCCAGCCTTCCGTTGAGTTTTACTACTGATTTTCCAAAATATTTTCGTTCACCTGGCTTCTCGTTGAGTTACACTACTGAACTTTCGTGCCACCTCTTACGCTATCAACTTCTCCTAATACAAAATTTAATTTCCGAGGTTTTCGATAATTTTATAACCATCCAGCCTTTCGTTGAGTTTTACTACTGATTTTTCAAAATATTTTCGTTCACCTGGCTTCTCGTTGAGTTACACTACTGAACTTTCGTGCCACCTCTTACGCTATCAACTTCTCCTAATACAAAATTTAATTTCCGAGGTTTTCGATAATTTTATAACCATCCAGCCTTTCGTTGAGTTTTACTACTGATTTTTCAAAATATTTTCGTTCACATGGCTTCTCGTTGAGTTACACTACTGAACTTTCGTGCCACCTTTTACGCTATCAACTTCTCCTAATACAAAATTTAATTTCCGAGGTTTTCAAAAAACTTACAACCGTCCAGCCTTTCGTTGAGTTGTACTACTGATTTTTCAAAATATTTTCGTTCACCTGGCTTCTCGTTGAGTTACACTACTGAACTTTTGTGCCACCACGTATGCTATCAACTTCTCCTAATACAAAATTTAATTTCCGAGGTTTTCGAAAATTTTATGACCTTCCAGCCTTTCGTTGACTTGTACTACTGATTTTTCAAAATATTTTCGTTCACCTGGCTTCTCGTTGAGTTACACTACTGGGTTTTCGTGCCACCTGTTTTGCTATCATATACCGAATACAAAATTCAATTTTCGAGCTTTTCGAAAAATGTTCGGACTAGGAGAATATGATAGAGAAAGACGTCAAATTTTCCAACCACCTCTTTTACTATAATATTCATCCAATACAAAACATGATTTTTGTTTAACTTTAAAAATGTTTCTTAATCCAACATTTTCGAAGATGTCAATGTAACTCTATTAGAGAGAAAAGAACATTGACTGTTTTAACTAGTATTCTTTTTTTTCACCAAAAAAATTACAATATTAAGAGTGTATCGTGGTGAGATGAAAAGGTCTCTGGTTCGACCACTCACTCGTCGCACGTCGACCAGAAAAAATGGAAGTCCTTTTATCCAGGACGCGTCGCGTCGTGTCAGAGATTCGTACACGTAGCACATGAGATGTGAATACCTTTTCTTTGTAGTCGTTACTCGAAAGTGCACAGAAAACAAAGATGCTCTTACAATGTTATGGTTCGTGTTCAGGCGTCATGGCGGATGCAAATTACAACAAGCAACGGAAGCGTACAACAAGCGACATTTCATCGCGTACGCGTCGTGGACAGATGGCTCATGAACTCTCGCGTACAGAAGAAATGAAATATACGGTCTCATTCGTATTTCTATCAATAATTTACGTTTATAATCTTTTCTTCTTGCTCATTAAAGACGATTCTCTTTTTTCCTGCATTCAGCTGCAGCCTCTTGTCTTCTTTTAGATTTCTAATATACCTGGACAAAGTAATGTAACAGATATTGCAGTTTTTCATCATTCTTTTTATATATTTTTTTTTTAAATAGAATACGAACTATATGATACTAGAACTATGTAATACTTTTTAAAATTGAAACATAACAAGAATATATAAATATCCGTCATGGTCACAATTTGCCCCAATTGACACATGTGGAAAACGACAACAATATTTTAGTTATTGATATGAAACAACTAATCAAACTTATTACAACAAGCTCTTAAGTGGTATTTCCGTGTGGATTGTACAATCAGTTGCGGAGATATAAGTGCCTAAAGTTTTCGATGAAAGATAAATGAATAGGGGAGCATATTCTGTTATAATTTCTTGGAAATGTGTACGCACTAGTTACTAATAGTAATAGTAATAATATTACTAATAGTAATAGTAAAAACTGATCTGCCTCAACCGATGAAACGTATGGGTAGGTCATTAACGTCTGGCAAGAGCGAGCACAACCTACTGTACGAATGAGACGGAGATAGTTAAATGTCAAAAAATAGCTTTGTCTTTCTACAACGATAGCTCAGGAACCAATTATCGGATCACGATGCAATAAACGTCATGTTAAAGCACAGGCTCCAAGTTCCAACAATCTAAGTTTCATTACCATAGCGTCACTAGTCTCAAAGTTACAACAATTTTAAAACTAACTAATTCCGATACGATTTCTCCGTTAGTTTATGAATATAAACGACTTGATCTCAGCAAATATTCTTCATTTAAGACTAATTGTCATATTTGTAATCACTGGTTGAATATTTTTAATGTATCTTACTATGAAAACGTTAATAAACTATGTCGTTCCAAATCTATTGTATAATTATAATTCTTAATTCTACATTTATGAAATACATATATGTAGAAAACAACTAAAAATAATGTTTATAAACGTAGATTCATCTAGATGGAATCATCTTCAAACTTTCTAAATATACAGGGTGTCTCAGCTGAAGAAGGCCACCTAAAAATCTCTTTTATTCTCAATGGGACAATAAGTATTATTGGCATAATTTAAATGGTATTGTTACGTATGCGGATATAGAGTTAATCGATTTGGCAAGTGAGCGGATCGATTATTAATGTTTTTTACTATTGTTGAACACTTCTGGTATATTTCTTCCCTTGCAGAATACCACCTTCGAGTACGATTGTTTCGATACTTTTTCTACGATGCAATTACGAAGCTAAGTCGAAAGTCATTCTTTCTTATTTCTGCAAATTTTCCTTTATCTTTCTTTGTACATGTATAATTTCGTTTCTTAGCATTCAACAAAGCGGTGGGTAAGAATAGACGACATTGTGACGATCCCAGGTGAAAACCTTCGACTTTCAACTTCGTCCGAACTCACCGCATTTCCTCTCCCCTTTCTCATTGCGAAGGCAACTTTTACGTCGTACTTTCCACAATTGTAAGGCTTCGCAGCGAATAAAAAGTCAGATGAAACGTCGTAGTAAGCGAACAAACGGAGGAGACTATGAGACAATCGTGAGACGCGAAGGCCGATGAACATGCAAATGCAGCCAGTTCAAAGTAGGTTCTATGCAACACTTTGCTTTGTCTTCCGTTTTATCATCGTCTCCAATTTCGTCATACTTAACGGCTCATTCTGAATTTTTTAGTATTATTAGGGGAGACCGAGGCTATTAGTTCCGATTGTGAAGAAACATAAAATGACGTAGAAATATTATGAAATGCAACACTATTATGTACATAATAATGATTTAGTTAGATTTAGGTTAACGAATACGTATGAATATGTAAGAATAATATTCTATTTTCAACAGAATATTAAAACAACATACTTAATATCTCAAACATTATATTTCAGATGAAATTACTTTAGTATATTTTGCATTCAATTCTTGCACATTCGAAGGTTAATTTTCTGGCTTCTTGTGGAAAAAGACTAAAATAAATTGACGAACATTTCAAAAGGTATTTTATCATAATCGTGCTCACGATTCTTTTTTTCTGTATTCTATTAGGTCTTTCGAATGTAGCGCACAAAAGAAAAAACTGTGTGCAGTTTAAGAAGAGAATATACCATCGGATTACCATTTATTTCCTTCTTTTTCATTATTTTTTGTGCGGTTTTAATTCATTTCAAATTAAATTGTATTAGAAAGAAACACGTAAAAAGTCACGTTGAACGAGTCCGGTTTCTCGGTCGTGACGGTATCTCCCACGTTGCTGAATGGCTCGCCGTGCCAGGGTTCGCTGCGAGGAGATTGTTCGAGGATCGGATTTTTGACGAGGTGTGCGGAATAACGACATAGCCGTTCGTGTATCTACGTTCTCCCACTGTCGCGTACTCGCGGTTAACGGGTTACAGCAGTTGTACGAGGTCTTGGCGGGTTAGAACGCGAGCTCGTCGTCGGCGACGAGGTTCGAAGCGGTGACGAGGTCGCTGAGATGCCGAGTCGCGTCGCGCTTACTCGCTAGGACCTAGTGTACCGAGTGTTCTGGACGGGAATTAACCGGAAGTCTCGACGGCCCGTCGCACAGTGGGCCAGATCGGCTCGGTAGCTGTTCATGAGCTAAAAAATGAAAGTTCTCATATCGATTTTTAACCAATGCACAGTGATTCTTAAATGTCCATTACATTCGTAAACGATAATATTAATTCAAAATCTACTTAGAATTTATCAGTATTATTAACGTTCGTATGTTTAATGCTTACATTTAAGAAATTCCTTGATCCAAATGAACGTAAGCGTGCAGGAAGGGCAAAGAGTTTTGTGCTCCACTAAAGATATCTATACAATCATTTCTTATGAAATTATTTTTATTATATCAATAATCATAAAATATAAAATATGGAACTGGTATGGAACTGGTCATTTTAACCAGTGATGGTGATGGTAGGTTTAGTGTTAATGAAAAACAAGCCAACAACCGTAGTTCCGTCGAAAGCACCGGTTCTCGTTAGATCACCGAAGTTAAACAATGTGGAACGTGAACGGCACTAGGATGGGTGACCGTCTGGTAAAAAACCGGAAAGTGACCCACCCGAGGTGTTTTTCACGTGTTGTTGGCAAAAGGTGGTTCGGAACCCACCATAAACAGTAGGTCCCGCTGAAAAGGCGATGGTGAGTGGAAAGAGGGGGATTGGTAAATGAATTTGAAACCCTGAGGGGACCAAATATCATGTTACATACATACATAATTAAAGTTATTAAAAACTCTTGTTATAATAAGCGTTCAAAGATCAAACTTTTTCAGATACGATTTATCACCGAAAAAATTCCGTTTCTTCGTAACGATGTCCTGGAAAACCTACTGAGGATTCAGTGCCCACATTTTTTATTTATGAATAATGTATATCTACGTTGAGGACGCCCCAGGAAATAAACGTTAATGTTCATAATTTATTATTTAAAAAAATACTAAGTCAGCTAAGGAAAATCGTCATAGTCTTTCACGTTTGACAAGGAATAAGTTAAAAGTTTGGCAGAGTATAGTGTTCTAACAAAGTGGAACGTTTTCAGCAAAGTTTCCTTTAAAAGATCCTGTAAAGTTCACGTCCCCCCTCGTCCCACCCCGGAAATTATGACGGTTTGAAGCGTCGCGTGACACGCAATTCCGCGGCGAGTCGCGTTGCACGAGACGCACGACGACCACGCAGCGGCTCTTAAGAGTGTTAAGAGCTAACCCAAACCTATCTCATGAATTTTTTATATTATTCGACCATTAAAAACATTCGAATTTCTTGCTAGCTCAGTTGAATCATTCGTATTTGAGAGATCATAGCAACAGCAACGCAGTATAGCATCACAGCAGATTTTCCATATTGAAAACCTGTATTTTACCTTTGTTAAGAGGAATTATAATATAGATTTTCGTTTATTAATAGATAAACACAATTATAAGCCGAAAATCCGTACGATGAATTGATTATAGTCAGTAACTTTGTAAAATATAACATTTAATCTTGTTTGAATACTTGTAATCCTTTAAATAAGACAGTAACAACACATTTTTGTTATTTCATTAAACGTAATAAACTTAATTCGTTGAAAAATTATGGATTTCTCATATTTCAAAGCCTAAACAGCCAGTTTTCAATTATTATTCATTATTCACACGATTTTTCAGACATTTCCGGTAGTGTGACAAAAAAATATTTCCTACCAAATGTAATCAGTAATCTGTATTCTACAAATCCCAATATAAAAAATTTAAAGAATTATTTTTTTTTAATAAAAAGTTGTAGTCACCTTGATTGTTTATTTATAACTATATATTTTTTATTGAACAATGTTATAGTTGACGTCAAGACGAATCCAACGACCTATTGAATGTGGTTTTTAAGTTTTGAAATAATGATGAAATAGACGTGAACAGCTACCGAGCCGATCTGGCCCACTTGCGTCGCGGCGACGAGCAGGGTTTTCGGTCAGGGTGTTTCGATGACTCGTCGGAACGACAGGACAGGATACCTCAACGGCGCGTTGAGACGCTAACCAGGAGGTTTCGACGGCGCGTCGGAACAGCAGGGCAGGATACCTCAACGGCGCGTTGAGACTGGGAAGACTACCGGTCAGGTCGGCGTGCAGCCGAGGAACGAGAGCGAGTGCTTTTTTTTAAATTATGGAGTGTAGGGTGGGATTTATAACCCTTACCCTGCAGGAGCTGCGCCTGAGAGCCTTGGCTCACTTATCAGCTGACTGAGTAAGTGTGGGGTTACCTGGTAGTAGTAGTAGTAGTAGTAGTAGTAGTAAATGCTTGTTAGATATTACGTCAAGGTGTTTCCACTTTGAAAATTCTGGGGTAAGTGCCGTGCGGTTCCTCAGCAGTGATGCCAGACGGAGGAACCTGGAGGAACTTACCCCTCCGGCTGGGCCCCCACTCTTACTTCTACTGCGCACGTGGTACACACGAACGTACCTCTACTCTGCCTGTGTGAGACTCACAAGAGGCTGAGAAGTAAAAGTGGGGGGCCCAGCCGGAGGAGCAAGTTCCTCCAGGTTCCTCCGTCTGGCATCACTGCCTCACAGTCCTCTTACCAAAAGGCATTGCCTTCCCCACTCCGTGGCCAGATCCTTCCGAAACACGTATTATTGTTTGGCAATACGACGTCGGGTCGTTTACCTTTTCCAAAGATCTACCTGAAGAAAACTATGCGGTCCATAGTTTTTGTGTCATGTGGCATTGGGGCTGTTTACTAGCCTCACGGCCACTCGCACCATAAATTCCTGCCATAAATATATCAAGGAACCAAACATTCGTTCAGTCGATCTTCCCGAAACTCCCCTCCAACCGCGCTACCGCTAACATGCTTTTAGCCGGGGCAGGATGGTTCGGCCATCCCTCGCTTCCTAAAGGCACACCGGATTATTGTCACCAGTTTCACAGTTGGCTTCCGGCTCGCGGCCAATAGTTGGGTTGCGTTTATCCTTCGTTTTTCTGCCGTTCCTCTGTTTTATTAGGCCCAGGCCACTTTCAGAGTTTTCGGCTTACTAGACGGGACGGTCATCGTTGATGAGATGGGCCATGCTACCTAATTTATTTGAGTTTTTAAGCTGTTTTACGGCTCGGTGTGAACGTTGGACCCTCTCACCTTCAGACCTGCAGAGTGTCTCGCCTGCCCTTTTCGACTCTCCCCCACTGCACCATATTTCCATGTTGAGTATGTCTAGTATTGAGTCCCGTCCCTAGTCTGTTTCCGGATAGTCTGGAAACTTACCCACTCCCACCCTTGGGCTAGTCCCTCGCCCAGTCTGTGAGTATACTTAGATGATTCAAATGTAAGGGTACCGTGATGCATTGCATGTATAAAGCATGGGAGGAAGTTACTTGCAACTTCATGTCCGATCCGACTTCATCGAAATCTTGATTTTGGTCAAGATATCGACAAGACAAAGTTATGTGACGGGTATTGCAGTTTCTCGCGATTGTTTGTATTTTTTTCAGAATAAAATTCTAACTATATAATACTTTTTTAAAATTAAAGCATAACAGGAATTAGGAACATAGACATATGCATATGCAGCAGGATGTATTTAAAAAATGTTACAAGCTGTTTTCTCGTAATCTAATAAAGATACTTTACCAATCTTTATTTATTACTAGACTCCGGATGTTTATGGAAAATAAAAAGTTTGTGTATCAATTGCAAGACGCAGGAGCTAAACATAAATTTATATTCTTGATTAATAATTTCAATGTGGTGAAAATAATATATTAATACTCTTAAAGTCTTTTAATACTTTCACTGTTTTATATTACATTTGCGCATTTTTGTTATAAATACAAAAAACCGAAGTCTATTTATTACTAATAATTAATTTGCATTTGATTGGGTGAAACATGAAACACATTGATAGATTAGAAAAATTTAAGGAGCACAGTAACGTTATTTTTAATGTAGCAAAGTCATCAATGGATGAAATTTTTATTTTCTTCCTACTTCCCACAGTCAGTGCAGAATCTTTTTATTTTGCATAAAGATCGGCAGTCTACTAATAATTAACAGTTCCTATAATAATTACTTCAATTTGTAGTGCCAAATTCCCAAGTAGTTCCATTGATTGCGTAATGCACTCATCACACAAAAGTAGTGCAATTCGTACATTCCTACCTTGAATGGTAACAGCTATTTTACCTTAATCCTTATTCCGTGAAACAGTTTCATTAGCGTTTAAACTAAATTACACAAGATTAGAACTGCTGGGTTTGCTGGACTATTGTGCATTATTAGCTGGAATTTAAGCCTGAGATACAACAAAGTCATGCGATTCGGCTATATATTCTCTAACCTACTTCTGACGAAGAAAAGATTCGGAAAAGCAGTCAAATGAAAATCGTTGTTCGTAAACGGAAAAATAACATGTAATCAGAAAAACAGATCAAAATTTATGACATCGAGAAAGTATATTATTGAAAGATCTAGGTAAATGTTTAGGTGTTCATTAAAATGAAAGAGTTTTAATTGATTATTTCTATATGAAATTGTGAAATCTTCAGTACAAAGTCTTGTTTGTTAACTTGTTGTTTGTTAATTGTTTGGAAAGATAAAACTTTGTTTTCGAGGAAATAAAGTTTTTAATTAATTGAGTTAGTATACTTTCAAGTGGTGATATATGATCCATGATTACACCGAGACTATTCAGAGTACTATTTATTCGTGAAAGATTACAACCATTACGCTTACGAACATACAATTAGAAATATGTCCTTGCTGATTCTTAATAGTGTCCGGCGCAATTTTTCTTGCAATTAGTAATCATTCAAGTGAAACGAGAAGCGCATACCGGATGTGAAAACAAAACCCAATTAGTAAAGTGCTGGTTCGTTATTAGTCTGTGAGAGCCTGTGCTCTATCACTTTTCTCGTAAGAAAACTTATGAAACTTGTGTATGTACTTTACTTGATTCAATTCGTTTCATGGTAGAGATAATACATACAGTGAATCACAGTAATATTCAGACACTTTTCAAAGGACGATAACTTTTTTAATATCGAACTATACGATTTGGATTTATTTTTGAGAAGTTAGAGCAATCAGTTTACTACAAGACGTGAGAAAAAGAGTATTGCAATTAAGATGTTGTTTATAACTGTTTTATGTGAGCCTATATTGAAAATTTAAAAAAATACATTTTGTAGATTTGTGTCAATTATACATATTCTGAAAATTTCATAAAATTCGGACAACGTTGCAATGAGCTAGAAATATTTAAAATTTTTCAAGTTGCAGTTTTTCATGATTTTCAGACTATAGTTGTAATAAATCTAAGAAATCTTACATCTTCCAATGCCTGTCATTTTTTCCGAATCAACCGATTTTGATGAAACTTTCAAAATATGTATATTTGATGTTCAATAGATCTACACAATTTATCTTTTAAATTTTCAACGTAGGCCTACATGAAAAAGTTATGAACACTTGGGAGATTCTGTATAATATAAGATAAATTCTCAGAATTATAACGAAAAAGTTTTTATCAGAGATGTAAAATCCATTGATTGCAGAATTCTAAGAAGACTGACCGTCGAAGCAAAACTGATTAGCAACTTCTTCTATAGATCCGTCGCGTTGGTTTCGCGTGCTTTAAAATATGCAGAAAGTAGAATTGGTTGGTCACGATCAGACGTATCAGATAATTCCTAGCTAGCTGTACGCGCATTCGCTGCATTTTCAACTTGATTTTCTGGAAAACATGGCGTCAAACGAAAAAACGTTATTCCTGTTAAAATTCAAATGAATATCGTGGAGGTGAGAGTTTGCATGCCACGTGTTGAAGGCGATAAATGTATATAAATGTATATTTGAACTTTATATACATATATGTATGTACAGTAAACCAACGGTCGTTCTCAAAGGACTCAACATAAACTTATTTTTTTTAAACTAAAGTAACACACTTTTAAAGAACACTTTTAACTTTATAATATACCAATTCGCTTGTGTGGTCACGCCTGCGATTCTTGTTGGAGAGTAACGCAATCGAACAAACGGTTCGTTTCGAAAAAGTCGTGCGCGACCGACGATTGGCGAGTATGTATACCCGACTCATGAGCTGACAAGCTTGCCACACGTAAAACCACTAGTCCAATTTTAACAATTCCTTTTTCCAGCTTCACTTTCGCATGTAGAATCACTCCCTGCCTCGTTCTGCCGTCCGACCGGCCACACCCTGTATGCATATTAAGTTAGAACATCCCTTAATGTTTGGGATTATTGAGTGGAAGTGAAGTAGAAGCTCTCATTTATGAATATCACATATAAAATATATAATTTAACTTGCACTAGGACATTAGTAATTTTAGCATAACCTGTGTACTTTAAGTAACCAGAAAATAAGGAGAAAGAATAGAAAAAGAACGCACTCATAATATAAGACGACAGGTACCGTTGTACAGTATGTATAAAAAGTAATGGTCATTCGTTCTAGAGGAGAATCTACACCTTTTGATCGGCGGACATTTGTAAAAGAAACTTGCCGCAAAATTGTTTATAACGTAGAAAATTGTTGGTAAAGTTTCTGTTTACATCAATACCTTCTGCTCAACGAGAAGAGAAGAAATTTGGAAGGAGCCACATGTCGCAAACAAATAGTTATTGAGATATAAGCTGTTAAAGTTCTTACAAAATTTGATTGTGGAGAATTATACGCATAGACCAAAGCCTTACTATATACTACAGTCCACATAGTTTTATTTTGACCGTGGTCGGAGTAACTTCTTCCCATTCGTTGTCACAATTTTGGAATATGTTTTGTTTCGTGCTTCACACTTATTAAGACGTATTCGCGTAAATAGCAGTGTCCTGTTGATCCGACGGAAGAACAGAAGATTCTGAAAATCTTGTAAGTACCTATACTTGACATTAGTATTTTACAACTCAGGATAAATATTCTTATGTATAAAAATGGATATAAGGTATTCTTTCATATTTTGCAACTTGAAATTTATGATCCGAATAAAAAATTATTTATGGTCTTTTTGGGACAGGCAAATTAAATGATTTGAGTATCCATAGGGAGTGACTTATTTAATAACTTAAATACGTGTGATAAATATATAAGTTACTATATCGATCGCAGATATTTAATAATTTTTAAATTAACGTTTTCGGCGCAACAGTTTCGATCAATTTTTAATCAATTAGTTATTTTGCAAATATGCCTAACGTTTCGGTTCTAGTTTGAACCTTTACCAAAGGTAAATTGCGTCTAAACAACCAAAGAAAAAATATATATAATGAAAAGTATGTAATATACATGGATTGAAGATGAAGAAAATATTATTACATACTTGCTATTAATTTAACTAATGTAATTTAACCATTGAACTGAGTTGATTTGAATTGTATGAGACAGTGGTTGGTACCTTACTGCGGTCAAAGTGATCTTTAGGACTGAGGAAAGAACCGACAACATGGAAAAACTGACATACCTAGACCCACTACTCTGATCTTAATGATCTACGTTTTTGAAATCAATATCAGGCGGTAGAGAAGTCCAACAATTTTAGAACAACTGCTAATTATACCAAAGTTGAAAATCAACATTCTTAAGTAAGACCATTAACAATAGATGTGATTTTTATTACATGTGATAGAACAGGTAATAACAGGTAATAAATTATACTGGGTAAGACCCAATTATAAAAGTATGAAAGGGAACTTCACCATAACACATTACTGGTTCAGTAATGCTGCGTAATAATCATGTATCTGCATATTTGCATATTTGCAAAATAGCTAATTGATTAAAATTGATCGAAATCGTTGCGCCGAAAATATTAATTAAAAAATTATATAAGTTACTTTTGTTTTTTGTTTACTATGAAGTTTCATTTGCTCATATAGGTTTTCTTTTAATTATGTATGAATTTTATGTTTTTACTTAGTGTAATGGTAATAAATTGACTTTTTCTAGTTCAGACACTTTTGTATAATTTTATCGGTCACCTGGCTCCCACTAACCATCCCGTATATTTGTCCTTATGTAGAGGGTCGCATTATTTTTAGTAGCCCACGGACGCTAAATATCTTAGGACGGCTCTGCTACATACGCTCAATGGAGAATTGACATCTTTGAAACTGTGTTTCCTAAATGACGGTAAAAGTCAATCGTTTTCAATATACTGCAAATTCAGGTTTAGAATGCCGCCGTGTGTCAAACGTCGCTTCTGATTGTATCTTGATGCAATACATTATGTCAGGCCAGAATATAGCGTGGCTACCGTGGCGTGTTTCGCACCCTCCTGTATCATGTCTTGAAGTCTAAATCAACGCTCATCACTATGACCAGACAGCAGATCTTCATGCAATAGAAAAATTTTCCACAAATTTTCCAATTATAACAAACCGTAGCGACATAAAATTTTATTTTCTCTCTTAATACGCGGGTGGATCAATAAATATCCGTGTTTGAAGTTGGCATTACTATATAGTATACAATCATCAATTAAACGACGCCATACAACATTTTATACTGATTGGTAGGTTAGTTTTGATATAACAGCCATTAAACAGTATTAAATACTGTAAACATTATAACAGTATTAAACGTGTTGTTTAGAATTAATAGCAAATATTAATCAAATTTCAGTTAACAAGATTCCCAAAGCAGTGTAGTTACAATTATAATCAGTTTACTTAAACTACTTAATTTTCTTGTGAAACTGTTTCGTAAATATCTACAGTTCACTTCAAATATGTTCATATATTCATGTTAAATAGACAGATATTTTGATGTTTTTATTTATAGAAGAGCAGCTCGTATTTTTCAGAATTCAAATGTATAGGAAAAAGTTGTTCAGAATGATGAGCTTGATAACATATTTTAAGGTCATTGAAACCGTACATAATTACTACTGTGCATAATTACCTAGTCAATCATTGGATAATGAAGAGTTAATTCTTTTACTACAATGGATGAGATATCTCGTTCGCACGATTTCGTTGTACGATGCTATGGACGAGATATCTCGTGTATCTTTATTATGGATACGTTTTGAAGTGTTTAATTTGAAAATTTATCACAAGTAATCGATTTTTAAGGAATGTCATTGTTACACAATTAGAGTTTTTATTGCTTATGTTGTATGGAATGGAGAGGGATAATTGTAATCGATGTAGAAATTCTAATATACAAAACTACAACCCACACGAAAAAGGTCTCATCCAACAATAGGATGTGTAGTTTGCAAAAAAATGGCCGACGGAAGGAAACCAGATACCCCTGTAAAAGTTGTTCAGACACATTATGCATTTCACCACACTCTCCAGCATTCCATACAAAATAAACAATAAAAACTTTAATTGTGTCAAATATAGAGTATTTGATATTTATTATCTTTAAGAACTTTCGACCAACGATGACATGTCTTTAAAATCGATTATTTATGTTTAATTTGCAAAGAAAACACTTCATATCTATCTATATAAACATAAATTAAATGCTGTTCGTTGGTAAGCACATCACTTGAGAACGGCTGGACCGTTTTGGCTAATTTAAAAAATGAATGTTCGTAATAGCCCGAATTAGGATTTTAGGGAAAAAAAAATTGGATAAGTTTTCCGAAAAAAATGAAAAAGTCGGGAAAAAATGGAAGTGTTTCTTCTATGCGATTTTTGTAGGAACTCAAGACCATAACTCACGATTCGAACGATGGATGTGCGTAATTAAAACTATCACAAACAAAATTGGAATTTGGACAGGACAACGTCTGTCGGGTCAGTTAGTCAGTAATAAAGAAACACGAGATATTTCGTTCATATCATTGTATACGACGAACTTATAATAATGGGATATCTCATGATGGAAATATTTCGTGAATTGGTGAAATAAAAGTCCTATACATACGTTCATAAATCGGCCGCTGACCGCTAGAACGCACAGCGCTGTGCGTGAATTTGAAAATGAAGATTCTCTGAATGTGAGCACGTGCACGACCGTTTCTATTTGCGTGCATTTGACAAATACACACAATATGTAGCGTTATGTAATAACACGGAATAAACTGGCTAGATACACTTTGAAATTTCCGGGAGTGTCGAATTAATTGAGAGCGCGACTTCACAGCGCGGCGCGGCGTCGCGGCGGCAGGAAACCAGGTCGGAGAAATGAAGCGAGCGTTCCACTGAAATGCCTCTGGTTTCTGGGAAGAGTGCGAGCGAAGTAGGCCGAAAATTCCCGGAACGTTCGGAATCCCGGAATTTTCGGCAAGAAGGTGTTTGGTCCCTCAGGATCATCGGATAGTGTGAGCTCGCGGATTCGAGAGTCAAATCGCATAATCCTGAGGGGAGCTAGGAGTCCACGATCGTGGCGAGAGGTCGAGGGGGATGCACGAAGACGTGTACAGGCTTGGAGAGAACGGGATCGCGAAAACCATTATTAATAGACAACGGATTTTACGCATTCATGACGAAAATAAGTAGGTGTAATTTAAAACATTAAAAACATTAGACAAATTTAAAAAGTTGGTTATATTATTTTCAATTCATGGATCATATTAAGACAGAAAATAAAATTCTATGTCGACCCGGTTTGTTGCAATTCAGGTGAGAAATTTTTATTTTGCATAAAGATCTGCTTTCTGACTATTAAACATAATAATATTGAAGAATGTTCGGATTGTGATACGTATGCAATTCACGCTAAATTTATATTACAATTGTTTTATTTAATGATGATTGAATCCTTAAGCTGTGGTGTTAAGCCAAATAGAGAAATATAGTCTTACAGCATTTTTGATCGATGCATTGTTGCGTTTTACGGGAATGCGATGCATCGTATAAATTATCAGGGATTGTGATTATCAATTTTCTTGGCCAACAGACGCGTGAATGGCGTTATTATAATATCTTGTTTGCCATTAAACACAATAATATTTTAGAATGTTCGGATTGTGATATGTATGCAATTCACGCTAAAATTACAATTGTTTTATTTAATGATGATTGAACTCTTAAGCTGTGATGTTAAACCAAATAGACAAATATAGGTTTACAGCATTTTTGTATTAAACGGCTCATATATTACAGTGTAACTAGCCAACAACCGTAGTCCCGTTGAAAGCACCTGTTCTCATTAGATCACCGAAGTTAAACAACGTGGAACGTGAATGGCACTTGGATGGGTGACCGTCTGGTAAAAAACCGGAAAGTGACCCACCCGGGTGTTTTTCACGTGTTGTTGGCAAAAGGTGGTTCGGAACCCACCATAAACAGTAGGTCCCACTGAAAAGGCGATAGTGAGGAATGGAAAGAGGGGGAAGAAGATTGGTAAATGAATTTAAAACCCTGAGGGGACCAAATATCATGTTACATACATATTACGCTGTAACTATTAGTAGAGAAACGATGAAAAAGAAAAATTGGTTTTCTCTATTTCTTAATTAACTAGAAGCGGACTTGATACGATACTGTCGAGTGGGATTAAAAGGCATTTTTCAGTTAAATTTTTAAACAATATGTGCCTTCGAGCTATATATTACGGACGAGTAGGAAGTTAAATAATTGAAACAGAATAAACCCTGATTCAATTGAACTGAAAATGAAATACGGGTAAGAATAAAATTTCCTTGTTTCTAAGAGTTACCGATGCGGCAAATATCCCGGAAAACTCGATGGAATTTCGGCGCGATCACGTGTACGCAATTTCGAATAGGTTAGCTGTAACAGCATAAAACAGTGGAATCCGTGCGGCGCGGCACGTCGGTTAAGCTGAAAGCACATATTTCCAGATAAATTTTCTGCACGGCCGTCTGCTAGCATTAAAGGGTAAATTAAGTTAAACGCTGTAGAATTAATTACTCGCGTGGGTCTTTCAAGCGAGAGCTGTTTCGCGGTCGCCATGTCCCTTCGTGTAACCAGAAAATATTTTCGTCGCAGTGGAGAAGCAAAGCTGACGCCAGACACATTATCGCGTACTTTCACCGATAAAGGAACTGACGTATGTATTTTGATAGCAAAACTACATGCTCACACGCAACACCACTCTTCGTTTTGGCGAAACATCAATTGTGATAGTGCGATCCCTCCCCCGATAGCCCCTTCGGTTCAGCGAAGATGTCAACGGGTTACTTCGACTTCCACATTTTAACGCTTCACCGAATATACTTTACATATATGTATATTTTGTGACGTATTCTTTCAAATAGATTCGAACCATGCTTTCCGAAATATTTTTATCAATATCCCCATCAATTCCATTGTCAAATATATAGGTTATAATCTACACTAGTGAAATTAATTCTGAGCACTTTTTTTATATTTATTTAATTTCGCGACAGGACCTACAGTTTATTAAGGTGGGTTCAGAACCACCTTTAATTCTGAACACTTTTAAATGTTTAATTAAATTTCGCAATCATTTATATTTTACATTGCAATCATTGTTCTGTAATTTTAGGATGTCGCTTATTTAAAAATGTTTACAGTCATACTTTTAATATACAATAAAAATTTCAATTTCAACACGTTTCGAGATATTTTAGTCGTTATTCATAGTTTCAAAAACTTTACTAAGATCCTCTCTTCTGAAAACACTATGTCTGACTAAAACAATGATGAAACTGTTTGTGAAGACCGTCAAGGCCTTCCTGATTGGTTGTTATAATGCACCTACGCATCCTATGATTGGCTATTTCACATCATGCGAGGTTTCGTGTTGCCAGACGCAAAAACAAAAATAACAACACAGTTTAGATTTTTTGATATTAAAAGTCTTAAACATTTTCAAACCAAATCATGTGAAAATATTAGGTATAAACATTACAGGACACAATAAATATATTACGGTATCAATTTATCATAGCAGGATATACGTTTTCTGCACAAATATAAAATAAATGATAATTTTATTCATAGTGTTCAGAATTAATTCCACCAGTGTATGGCTGTTGTCAAGATATTCAAGACAAGGTTAACAACATGTTAACAAATAGAAGACAGTCCCTCGCAGACTTATAAGCTGAGCAACACTGCATAATAAATTACTTTTACAAAGTCCTATAATAGTGTAATATACAGGGTGAGTCTTGTAACGTGACGATCTCGAATAACTCGTAAGTTATTTGTTGCACGAAAAAATGTTTCGCACAAAACATGCATGGTTTCCTGGGGGACATACAGTGCTCCAATATGTTCTTCATTACTTTGCTTTTTTATCGAAATATGAGGGTCACCTTCAATTCTTTAAATATATATAATTATTTCAAATATTATTGTCAATTTTACAGTATCGCAAATATTTTTCGTATTGTCTATAAGCAAATATATGTAACAAAGAACCCTCCAGCGACGATATTATGTAATAACGTGGACGATTATTTTTTGATTTTTCTCTCATGACAACGCACTATGCGACGCAGTGCGTAAAGGGCTTGAAATCCTCGCAAGGAGTCGATTTTTATGGCCGGGCAACCGGGTATGCGTTTCAAGCGCGCACGTCATGATCAGGGCGAGCTGCCAACCGGAACACGTAAATGCGTGCGTATCCTAGCTGAAGGGCTAACAATGAAATCACTAACACAAATTTCCCTGGCACAGTTTCGATCAGCAAGATTACACTGAAATCAAATTTCACCAATCGCCCACCGGTATTAATCAACAAATCAAGTTTCCGTGTAAGTAATACCATTCCACATCTAGATAGCTTTGTTACCATAAAAAGAGCATTGCAGTTCTTAATATGCCAGAAAGTGTACCTTTTTAAAAGCTGAACAGATACATAAATAACTTTTTTCTATTATTATGTATTTTACAATTACAAGACATGTTACACAAGCACGCTATAAATATACGCATACTATAACTATTATTTCCTTGTGTAAGGTTTCATAAAATTAACATATCAAGGTCAGCGGTATTTAAAAAAATGGAAAAGTATAGTTTATTACGATGGCATGACAGATAATGAAAAACTAAATTCGGTGGATATCTTTTTGATCTTGATATGACCTGGAGCAAAAATAATCATGTTGGAGCGAGAAAGATTTCAAAAAATACACTATTCCATTTAAAAAAAAGTACCGAAGACCTTGAAATTTGTTCCTGAAAATAATCTAACTTCGTCAGGAGGAGTTTTTCCATAGAACCGTCAATACGGAAGATATTTAGGTGTTCTCATTTATATGACCCACCCTGTATATTCAATATAACATTTTTCAAAACCAAGGATTTTTTTAAACGAATAAACTCTGTGTGGTCATATCTGTTTCTCTGTAGAAAGCGTAAACGCATATAGGTTACGGTCATCTGCGCGGCCGTTGTTCGGTGCGAACAACACAGAACCTTCTCGATCTTCTTCAGACCAACCTGATCGATACGAACACGATACCGAGAGAAACGAGTGCAAAGCACCTGAAAGGTGCCACCGCGAAACCCGTACAATACGTGAAAATGGAGACAGGAAGATTGAAAATATCTGAATCGAGTTCGAGGTTCGCAAGTTACGAGGATACCCTTCATGGTACGATTCGCATGCCACTATAGTAGAACCTCTCGTTTATACGAACCAATTAATGTTACATCATGTATATACGTACTCTTAACCTCTATTACAGGATGAACCACGAATCGTGACCAGCAGTGTTGGGCAATAAATAAATTTATTTAAATAAATAATTATTTAAATTATTATTTAAATAACAAGTTATTTGTTATTTGGATATTCAAATAAAACGCAGAAATAATTATTTATTATTTGAGCAAGTCTAAATGAATTTATTTAAAATAATAAAGTTAATTATTATTTACAAATACAATTTTCAACTATTATTTGTATTAACAAATAATAAATTAAATTGTATTTTCATTCATTAATCCGCCCTCCGGACGAGCCCGAACACTGAAAAACTATTTAATTGATTTCCACCTCAATCCAAATAATAAATAAACTTTTATTTGCAAATAAGAAATAATAAATAAATCATTTATGGAATTATTTAAATAACTTTAATTTAAATAACAAGTTTAGTTATTATTTGCAAATATAATAACACGTTTATTTATTATTTAAAATAAAATTTGCCCAACACTGGTGACCAGTAAAGATTACACTGTTATTAGCACTCCGATCGAAAATGTTTTTATCAGACATAGCAATTTTCTTTATTAGGTTGGCAACCAAGTTCGTGATGACCTCATTACAGGCACAAAAAATTAAAAAATCGTGACATTTCCTTTTTCCTTCGCAATTGCGACCAATAACAATTTAAAAGAAAAATTATTTACACATTAGTTAGTAAACTAATCCTACTAACGACTGAAAAGAACTCAAACTGTTGAGTCCAATTTTGTAAAAATTATTCGTATTTAGAAGTGGGACTAGTTGGGGAGCCTCTATTACCCGAACTCGTCGGTTATTAGAACAGCCGTGTACCTTTAACTGATTTTGCTGAGCAAACTGGCTCTCGTCGATTAAATTAACCCTTCGCACTCGGATCTATCTTAACCCCTTGCCCTATGATTTATTTTACGGTTTCAATGATTGGAATTTTCTTTGTAGTTCGTAATTTCCTAAAAAAGAAAACATTTGTATCTATTGTATGTCTACACATGTTCTCCAATAATTATACATTAACGAGACGACAATATAATTTCATCTCGGTTTAAGCGAAATTAATAATATACATATTTATTAGACTCTGTTCAGAATCTTCATCACTCGAAATGTTTAACTCGAAAATTAAACATTTCTTCCGACCTAGAATATTTCCATTTCCTCCGATTTTTTAAAATTTGTGGATATGAAATTGGTATAATTTCTCGTACAATACCTAAATGTTTAGCAATTGATTAGATACCGATATATTTAATAATGTAAACAATATTTTGAATAATTGTACAGCAAATTTTGGTAGTATCTTCGAGTCACTTTTCGAAGGCTAAGGGTTAGAAATTCTGTTAACGTAAATGATTGTATTCGATACACACGGTGCAATGCATAATCACGATATTCGATCACGGCGAAATCTCGAGAACCCGATACTCATGTGTAAAGGAAAGATCGAGTTTCACGTCGATCGTTTCCACGGCGAAGATAATTTCCGGACAGGCCCACTAATTACTCGCCATTACAAAAGAGATTGGGTGGTTTACCAGTGGTAATTTCATGTTCATTTGCTGCTCTACGAGGACTTGAACACTCAAGTAAAGTATCCATACGTTCATGCCATTTTACATCTCTGACACAATCTTATTCGCACTGGTTCAAATGGAAGAATTGCTATTTTGATGACCTGTACAATACAACAAAATTTTATTTAATAATTTACTCTTTATATTCGCAACAGCGCTGTTTCAGAATTTTCTACAAGTCGATAATGGCGTAACGCTGCTAGCTTTGGACGATAATCAGTTTGCAGTTTTTACAAGCGCAATAAACAATTTCAAATTATTTTTTGTTCGTCTCCTTCTTAACGCCAGAGTAGAAATTGAAGTTGATAATTCTTAACACAGAATAAAAATGAATTAGCTTTATTTAATTTAAAATATATTTGTTGGGGAAACTTATTATTGGCGTAGCACGAGTAGATTACACTGAAAAGAAAAACAAAGTGTGTGGAAATAGCTCGATATACGAAGTAATATAGTGAAATGTAATGTAAAATTATTATATGATTAAATTAAAGAATACTTGCAAATTAAAACTGAAAATTAATTGCAGTCTCTCTTTGATGACGATTGCCTCGCACTTTATGCTATGGCTGTTCGTCAAGTATACTTGATAGGCAATTTCCTGGACGTTGCATTGAATCGATCGTGGAGGTATAGTAAATTGGCCAATCATTCGCCCGATCTTATTCCATCAGATTTCTTTTTATGGGGTGGGTACATTGAAAGAAAATGTTCATAAAGATGCTCCAACAACGTCAGAAGATATATGATAAGAATGAACAGTTTATTGTTTTGTCTATAACTTTTTGTCCGTTAACGTTATTCTTATACATTCTGCAGCAGAAACGTAGCTGCCAACTATAGGTTTTCAACGGTATATGTTTTGTTTTAGTAATTCTCATTCTATGAAACTTTATAGCTAAAAAAGCAAAACGTATCGCAGCCTATACAACGTCCCTTAATATTTTCATCATAATTCTATGCATTTCGTTGGATTGCGTGATATTCTCATCCAAGGACTAAACAAATTTGCTGAAAATAATCTTCGCAGCATGTTCTCAAGATGAATGAACAAGCGTTGACAACTCCCTCGTTGTTGAAACACAATGCTCGCGACAAACGATTAATTATACGTTTCGCAACATGAATTTTCTTACTCGTGAAATTATAATGAACCATTCTTTGTACATTCTACACGTTCAAACCATATTCCAATTTTTCAGGAAAACTTGACGTTAACTACGTTGTTCTATGTTTCCGTAGCAGCGTACATCAACACGCGCGTACACGTGTGCGCCGTGCTACGGATCCTAAGGAAAATGATTAATCCTCCCAACCTTCTGTCAGCAACGTTAGCGAGCGAGAGGTATCTAGATACAAAGAGTTTGTTCAGCTGATGGATCTGCCCAAGTATCCGCGCAAGTATCCGCTTGTACATCCTCAATTTTCTTAGTCCTTTCGTTATCCAAAAATTACTTCGAGCGAAACATTTCAACGCTAACTGTGCGTGCTATATAAATAGATTTCATTATTCTAGTAAAATAAATACAAGTAGACTGCGGGTCTCTATGCAATTATGGCGTCTAAAACGTTTTTAAAAATACAAGGGTATGAAATTCGACGGAATTTAGTACGATTTTCATTTGTTTCGTTTGTGAATATGATTTTAGTATTCAGTATTTAATGAATGCCGATATGAGGCAACTTATTTTTTAACGAACGAACTTGCTCGTGAGATTAGTCTGCGGTGAAAGCATTGGAATAGTGAAGAAAAAGGAGGCTCGCCGATGAACATACACACCTGCCGATATCTGTTTCGTTAAGGTGTAGTATTTCGCAGTACATGATACGAACGTCTACCATCTCTTCCCACTTTCTGCTAAACTATTCTAAACGAGCTTACTGACACTTTACATGTGCCTTGTCTGGAACACAGGACAACATCGGCATAAGACCGGTATACCGCTGCGGCTCGTAAAGCAATTGACTGCATAACAATGAGTCACGGTCCCTGATCTCGAGCTACTATATAGGATGTAATATTCACGTATAGTGTGATGTCGCGTTTCGAAATACATACTCTGTTAACGGGTTATTCTGGTGTGACCGACGAAAAATCGATCGTTCACATGTTCTCATAGTTTAGGACGTTAGGATCTTGAAGAAAAGCATTCTCGAAGTACTTCCATGAAATTCATGAGATTTCCGAACTTGAAACATTTTTACATTATGAAGGAAGTATTACAAAAATAGCATTTTTGGTTGTACGTATTTCTATTAATTGATTAGTGTTTTTTGAAAGATCTCGGAATTAGAAAACAGACTAATACTGTGCATATAAGACTGCATGACCGAAGTGAAAACTTCTATGGCGATTATTGTTTGTTTCTCGCTCGCTCGGATAAGCTCGGAGGGGACGAATAGCGTTTCACCTCGGAGCGTGACGGATCAGATTCATTCACTGTTCAGCAATTGTGTACGCGGTGCGTCTAGAACAGTTTTCACTTCAATAAGTATGGTAGATAGCTTAATAAAAATAAAAAAAGTATGGTAGATAAATTGTAAAAGGCGTAATTTGCATTACTCGGCAGCATGTAGCTGTCGCAGCTTTATGAAGATAGCTTTATGCTTCCGAATAATGTAAATTACGCCTCGTAAACGTAGAAAAGGACTTTTTACAGGCGATTGAGCCCTAGATTTAGCGCTTTTGACTACTGAAAAACCCCATCGCATGCATTATCGATAAATGAGAACTACTCCCTGAATTCTTAGCACTCGAATGATAACTCAGAGTCACTATTAAAAATTGTATGAAATATTATATCAAATTCATATCAACGAAAATAAAAAGATCATATAAAATGGAATTATGCCAGGTCGGAAGAAACGTTCAATTTTCGAGTTAAAATAGCTCCGAGTTCAAAGGGTGAATTAACAACAACTGATATTTTATCGTACGCAATACTAGATGTAAAACAGTTTGCATCACAATAATTACTTGTATTCTAAGGTGAAAGACCGTAACGTGTTGCCTTTTGAATCTCTTGGGCGAAAGTAGGTCAAAAGAATGTGGCATCTGTGTTAGAGAACCGACAAAAGGTGTGAAATGTTTAACGTGGTCCTATTTGACGGTGGCAGGCCATCGGTGGAGCAAGAAATAAGGAGTGGGAATTTTTGAAGAGCACGGACAAGACAGCTTTTAATCCTTGGACAACGGACGGTTTTTTATAGCTATTTAATTGGCAATGCTGAAGACCGACAGCTCTAATTATTAATTTTTAAAAATTGACTTTTGTTGTTATCTCGTGTAGACACATTAGTCTTTCTTATATCCTCAATGAAACAACTATTCAGTTAATTTAATTGCTTCAAATTGAGTACTTAAATGACAATTTGGATGTTCCAGGTCAAAAATGACTCCGACACAGCACTCGGAGGGTTAAAGAAGAATGCCAAAAACTTTGAAGGGGAATGTTGCTCAGAATTGTGAACTTGATAACATATTTCAAAGTCATTGAAATTGGAAAGGAGGTAGCACTTCGACAAGTTTACCATCTGGGTTTATGGTCCGCTCGAGGACAGCTATCTTTGAGGATGTTTTCGACTATAGTTCTTTCATTGCTTGCCAATTTCGTTTGCCTCTTTAACCTTCCCAACCCTCGATAGCAAACAGATGTACCATAAACCCAGAGTTTCCCGAAGGGTACAAGCCTCGCCAAACCTCGAACGAATTGGCCAATCCCTGGAGGAAATTCGCGCAGTGCCGTTGCCAAATTCGCACGCCAATGTGCCTACACCCTCCTTGAAGGAAGCCATGCAGTCATCAAGAACAACGGTGGCACGGAGTATACACATAAACTTTAAACCGATATTTTTTGACCTCTATGGTTTATTTTTCTTTTTTAGATAGTCAGGAACACAGCATGCTTGTATTGTCTAGTTCTCGTCTTGTTAGTTTATTGAATAAACACGTACGAAACCAAGTGCTGTAGTGTTTGTACTTTCTGCGCAAGGGTACATAGTCCTTCGAGAAATAGTGGTTGGTGAAGAATAATTTCTGAAGAACAAAGTGTGTGCAACTATTTCAAAATATGATTTATGACTTCGACCATTTATACTGAAATATATACGTATAAAGTTCAAATTTCCAAGCTAATCATTTTTTAAGTTTTGCAATACCTACACATATTTAAAAATGAAAATATATGTTTGCATATTTGATATTACACGAGACATTTATATATATTGGATATAAATAATTTCATTTTAAACAAAGAATTACATCATAACATATTCAGAATATTCACAAACTGCGGAAAAATTAATAATTTCTTAATTTTGACACCTATTCGAAAGAATTTTTGTAATTCATCTTAATATAGGACTTTTTCGTGAATCTTACTCGCAAACACTTACATCCAGATTCTAAATACTACATACATTTTCTATGTATTCTTTTACGTGAGCTTCTCGACCCAAGAAGTTCGCTTACCAACCTCGTGAGTTCCTGTACCTTAAATTCTTTATTGTTTCACCCACTTTCTCCAACTTTCCCTACTCGTTCGTATTTGCATCATCTAACTATGTTCCTTTTATTTTTATTCTTCTTAATATTATTTACTCTATTTTCTTTAATATTTGAGAACTTATACCGGCAATTGATTAATAGATGTGCATTACGAAACTTGTGAGCCACAGTAAGTAAAAATTGTTGAAAAATTTTTAAAATTAAAGATGTCTATGTAAAGAACGTGTACTTTCTTTAGTTGAATGTAAAATCGACCTATAGGGATCTAGGATAGAGTAATTGTTAGAAAAGAAGTTAATAGTGCAGATAGAAAAAGGATAAATTAATTAACTTTAATTGTCGTTTCTTTGGCTTACAGGTGAGCGTGTATATAGTGTAAATAATAGTTAAATGTAGATAAATAAATAACGGAAAACTTTGGTTTACAGAGAAACAAATTCTGGTTGAGTATTGAAATCCTCAGTCAATTGTCTTATATCTATATATATATTAAATGATTTCTTCTCTATTAAAATAATTAAGAGAAGAAATAACATTCAATTTAGTATCTATTTCTTGCAATCGATGCAGTCAACTTTTAAATTGCACAAAGATCCGCAGTCTAATATTGTAATAAAGCACTTGTCACTTAACAATTAAATGGCGTAATTACACTATTATATCTTTACACAATGAGAAGTTTTAGTTCAATCATTCTCGCATGGCAAGCTTAAACAGCAAACCATGCCCATTGTGCACATACGTGCGTATTTGCGTTGCTTGGCGAGTAACGTTCGTGTTGTTTCACAACCAAACTTCCATTTTCGTTTAAAATCGAGCACGTTGACATTCGCAAATACTTGACCATTGTTATGGTCCTAATTATTGCTACTAACAATAAGCGGCTATAAATAATAAAGATAAAGCAATTATATGATTTCCCGCCATATGGCCACATTTCTTTCCGGATACGGGTCCCATGGAAATCACCGACATAAGTTTGATCGACATAGTTTTCGCCGATCGAGAAATGAGGAGGCGCATGCCGAACCGTTGCAATTCTGGAAACGAGTCTACCCCTTTTTTACCTTTGGATTTCTTTCTCTGTGATTTTTTGAAGTTAAAATTTTATGTGAAGAAGCACACGACCACCCAAGCCTTGAAGAACAGATTAGACGTTGTATCCCTGGGATCTAACCACAATTATGCCAAAATGTAATTGAAAACTTCGTCAAAAGAACACAAAAGTGCCAGCAAAGCATTCCCATATGTCTCCTTTATTATTAAATCAAAATTTTGGTAGCAAATAAAAAGAACTGTATTTTATTTGGAGATTAAATATTCCACTTTTGTTGGGACATCGTTTATGTACCATTCTTCACACCATTTATTAAAAGATATACAGTTACCCGGAATATTCCGATTATTCTTTTCATTTTATTTATTATCTCTATTTGAATAGCACAGCGTCTGTATCAGCGGCTGACTAATTGCAGTTGAGTACTGGGACGACACAACAGTACTTATGTTTCACACGATTTCTCAATTCGTATGGACAAAATTATTCTTACTTGTTGTATAACTAATAAAAAGATTAAAATACTGCTTACGTCTTTTGTATTTTGTGGAAGTATTCTTTCTCCTAGAATATTTTAGAGGCGACCTATATGGTAAAAGTGATGAGGTAATCGAACTTCCTGACGTGTAGCTTCCGCATCAGATAGCGACAAGGACGTTTCGTATAAATTTGAATATAAAATTACTTGGAGGAAGAATTTTACCGTCACCAAAGATAAGCATTCTTATTCATATCGTGAATCAATTTAAATTGTTTCTTTAGTATCAGGATACATAAACCGTATATACTGTTGACAGCTTTTATAGATTTATTCGCTGCGATGCATTTATTGTAACTGTAAGAACCAAAATTTTATATGTAGATATTTTCAAAATGTTTAGTATGCTACCTTTGTGAATTTGCATTCTATCATCTACTGTAGACATCTATGTACCTGTACACGTTGTGTGCAATTCAGCATCACAAAGTTTTTATTGAAGTGAAAATTTCTTTAGGCGCACCGTGTACGCATTTGCTGTACAGTGAATGAGTCTGATCCGTCACGCTCCGGGGTGAAACGCTATTCGGGTAAACTCGGGGGAACCGGCTTCCTGTATTGGGTTCCTGCTTCGTTTTTGTGTCATGTAAATATTATGATGTATTCCGAAGTGATTGGGGAAATTAGTATGAAAGCTAAGTACGTTCATTGAAGAAATTTTATTCCCTGTTTCTAATAGTGCATTGCATCTTGAAAATGTTCTGATTCACAATTGGAGTTAACTTATTTTCCAACACAAAATAAGCTGCAACGCCTGTAACTTGGAAACAAGGTTATTTTAGTGTGTCAGTCCCTACTGTAAGTATTTGCCACATGCTCTAACTTACCCTGTATCTAAGTTACAGTACAAGCAACATTTCATTCTTCTTCACGAATGTTAATGATGTTTGTATCAGGTTTATTCGTACATACAATATAAATACAGCCAGTTTACCTTCTCTTCGTTAGTATTTTTCTTGCCCGGTTTTGAATTGCGTTTTGTACATTTTTTGTCGAAACGAAATTCTCTCATTTCATTTCATCTACATTGTTTTATAACATCGTTATAATCCTAAACCCGGGCGCCGAAAACATTATAATCCTGTGACGTAGCAACCACGTGGCTTAAATCACTGTCATAATCAATTGCTACGCAATTTCTTTTATTGACCAATTTTAAATTGAACAAAGCATTGGCATTTTTTAAGCTAGTAAATATTAATTTTGTGATTTCTGAGTTCAGTTGAAGCAACTTTTTCATGCGTTCTCTTCAATCGAAATCTTCTGTGTTCAAATGAATATTATTTTAAAAACTTATTGCGTCAAATAAAATATTCTATTTTCAAAGTTGTACGCATACTTTAAAATATGTATTTATTACTGTATACAGTCTCCGAAGAAACTTGTTTTCCGTTATAATTAGGTTCCGTATCGTTCCCGCACACAATCAGAGGAAATTGGAGGAAGATTGCGTTCCGAAGTGCGACAATTTTTCCGAACTACACAATCTCGTTATGGGTAAAATGAAGGATCTCCAAGTTTTTGATTGATTATTAATTGTTTGGTTTCGGGAAGTTTCATACCGACATTCTGTAGAACGAAGGGAAACTAGTAACCGTGCGTCAACAACCGACCTCACCTCCTTTGAGAAATTCGCACTTCATGTTTCGGCACGACCGCGGATCCCTCAACTTGGTACGCTTGGTAAGATGTTGTAAACCTCTGCGCCGCTACCTTGATTGTTAAAGAAGCTGTCGAGTCCGTACAGAAAGGACCAAGTTCTGGAACCTAAATCTCCACAGATAAAACGTAGTTACCGAAAAGTCTCCCTTGAAATGAAATAGTTAATTTCTTTTGAAATATCTCTGTCTATCGTGACACTATCGTTAATCGAATTCTCTCCACCTTTCACTGGTTTATAAACAAAAATGTATTTTAGGAAATTTTGTTAAAAATTGTTAGACAATGGGTTGTACACAATTTACATATTATTGTTAATAGCCTGCGGATCTTGATGCATTTATAGCAAAACAGAGAAGATGAAATTCAAAAGTGTTGAAAAATTTTTAAAATTGAAGATGTCAATATATGATTTCACCTGTATTAAAATTATTAACAGAAGGAGTAACGTTCAATTTAGTTTCCATTTCTTGCAATCGATCCAGAGAATTATTATTTTTCATAAAGTTCTGCAGTCTTATTATTAAATTATCCAGGTTATCCTTCCTCTTAAGTGTTTGTGATTATTATAATATATACAATAATATAAATAATTCCTGAGTACAGTAACAAATAATTTTTCTATTTATTGCATTCTAAATGTATAAACATTTTATTAATTTTAACACCGCGGTGCATAATATACACATAAGCTTTCACTTCAGTTTTCAGTTGCATAAGTAAATCTTTTCATGCAATCTTCACAGTATTTTGTTTTTTATTTTTGTTACTGTTTTTTCATTACTTTTCGATTTAATTTTTGGCATATCTTCTTGTTTTATCCAGAATATTCTTTATCTGGAATCGTATTCTACCTAAAAAGCTCGTTCCTCATCGTAGTTGCGATTCACACCGCAGTATGAAGGACAATCCTAGTGATTTTTGTACAGCAGTAATGAGCTCTTCCTTCACTTTAATGTACATAATGCTGAGGACTTAATTTTTTGTTTAAAAGGCAAGAGAAGTTCCTATTAATACTTTTATTGAATCGAAATAGATATCTTAATAACAATAAAACTTTCCCATCAACCTTTGATGATCAAGAGAGAAGAAACAGTTTTATTCTTACCTTTTAGGAAGAATGTTTTCTCATATCCTAAGATTATAACAAGAATACTACCTCATTGAATTGTACAAGTTATTTTAGGGCAAAATTGTGTAATTGGGAAAGCATAGCACAGTAAAACGTATACCCGCAGTAATAGGTGCATTATATATATTAAATATATACATTTCAAGCGTCTTTTCTACGTTGTCACTGTTCTCCAACACGTTCGCGACATCGCACCATTAAAACGATTGCTTGCACGTACCAACATAAAACTTTATATCAACGACCGTTTGTCCCGGCGAATTGCGGTACTCCGTGGAGAAACTGTTAGCGTTAAAATTTTTATCGAAACCTTGCCTGTTGTCTCACGATGTTAAGTCACTCACTCGGCGGCTTCTATGTCGTGTAACAACCCGGCGAGAGTTGTACGACCAGTTGGCAATCGTTGTCCTTCTCTTTGCTACTTGCTTCTACACGTTTATCTTCCTTCGAGGGTCTTCCTCTATTTGCGGACGTCAACTCGAGAACTCAAGCACACCGCAGAGAATTCTAGTCTGAAGAATCATTCTTGACGCGCACGTGTCTTGAACTTGCTTTCTAGTTAGGGTCACATTTGCAGGAAATGTCGCTTATACAGAGCTGTGTTACCGGTACTCAAACATTACAATTTGCCGAACTATTTCATTTTTTGACACATATATTCCTATTTTGTACTATGTATAATGTTTTTGCTAGTAGCATGATACAAATATTGGACAGTGAATCCAAAAAGTATTTGCGCATTAAAGCGACCCCTACGACAATTTTTATTGATATTGTTACGACGACACGAGATGAAGTTGCCTTCCCCTGTGATATCCTGAACATATCGCAGAGATCGAGTGTCAGATCGATATTGCGGTATCCGAACAACGAGATTGTTGACAAGAAAAAGAAAGAAGACAGATCCTCTCGAGCCATTGAAACGAGAACACGATTATCTGGATTATCTGTTGTTAACTGTTAACTGTTATATATTTAATAAATATTTGCTACTGTGTAAAAGAATGTGTTCACCGGCAAGACCGCGCCGAAGCCTACGCAACAATATCATGTGAAAAACAATGTTTTAAGGTTAAATCACCCAAAATTTTAAGTCACTAACCTCTCATTCAAGGATAATTTTAGGGTAAACACCCTTAACTTTATCATTTTTTTTCTCGGTTGTTAATTAAGATATTAAGAAGGAACACTCGCCTCGTGCATTTCATACATTTTTTCACAATTGCAAACGAATTATTAAAAAATTCAAGAACAATGTTCTGTTGCCTATCTAGTATGCATATGTATATTGAAGTTCGAAGAGGATCTCGGTGGAACATAGTTAAATACTTGTTAAGTAAAAATTCATGAGAATCGATTAAAGTAGAAGGCTCATGCTTTAAAATGAGATCAGGTTTACTGTTGTCCTGTCTCTTTTAACAAAATCCTCACAGCTTAAATATCAACGACTTTTGCAAACCGGAAGTTTAATATTCAAATATTTTTTTGGATCGACTGTACATGTACGATATTCAAAAAATTTTAAATCAGGAATTTTGTGTAAATTGCGAATAACTAACGAATTTTTCAGGATTTATTTTAAACAATGCATCGAATCTTTTTATTATTTCGTCTTACGTGTCTCCTCGACGCACCGAAGAACAACGAGATGAATAAATGTTAAGGAATGTACTGTATTTGTAGACTGCGGATTTTATGAATTTATGGCAAAAGTAGGTAAGCACAATTTAAAGCAGTGTACATATTAAAACGAGTTAAGGACATAAGCGTATTGCTTTTAACTTAATCAGACAATTAAAAGAAGATTTTTATTTCGCTCCTGTGTCTTGCAATTAATCTACACATGTTTTATTTTACATAAAGTCCGCAGTCTAGTAATTATATGCAAAAACATGTAACACACGTATGGATGGAATGAATAAATTATATGATGTTGTATCGAACCTGTTTAAAATCATACAGAAAAATATTTTTTATCAAAAAGTCTTATGAACAATCTTGGTGTGATATAAAAAATTACGTGGCTTGGAAGCAGCATATGCCATACTACAGATTCAAGTTGATAATAAATTCCCAGTTATAAAAGAAATTGAATTTACTGTAACGTGTGAGATAGTGAAGTGTGAAAAAGAATTGACTATAGGTGTATATAACTAATAACTGGTTTGCTTACGGAGAAGGAAAAGCAATGTTGTTAAAAAGAAAATTATGCACAATTATATTGTTATACTAGTATGGACGGTGAAATTAAGTCATTTGGTTGAATAATTTTTCATTTGCATTGTACGTTAATTTCAAAACCGTGTTCTTCAGAATTCGCAAATTTAAAGGTTTCAATACGTTTTAATAATACCTTTGAGAACATTTAACTTACACTAATCTGCAGTGGTGACCCGTACGTCAAACCTTCCTTTTCCACAAAGTGTTCTAGTAGGGACGTAGCCCGCTCTTTCGAGCACTTCTTGCCTTTTTCGTACTACTGAAATTTACTGAAAATGGGAATGCAGCGTTCCAGACTCTTTAGTCACATATGCGTCGTACACGTTCGCGAATATTTT
The DNA here is from genome assembly GCA_916610235.2 of Lasioglossum morio. Classification (NCBI taxonomy): domain Eukaryota; kingdom Metazoa; phylum Arthropoda; class Insecta; order Hymenoptera; family Halictidae; genus Lasioglossum; species Lasioglossum morio. Next base: position 5,705,415 of record OU744333.1, read on the forward strand.
GTATTCCTGGCCTAGTTTAAGCAACGTTTGTAGTACACAAAATTAGACCTCTCTTAAAAACGACCATAACTAAAAATTACGTAATTTCAATAATTGTTGAGCGATAATTGAATTACCGGTATGCATCCTCGAGCAGAACATACTTTTTTTTATATATACAGTCTGGGACAATATTGAATGGAAGCTTTTCAAAATCGCAAAACTTTTTTAAAATTGGTCCAAAGGACTTTTAAGAATTTAAAAGATAATGTTTTTTCAACATTTTTATCTGAGCTTGTAACGGTAATTCAAAAAATGCGTTGATTTCCACCAATCGCAATCTAAAGATTTTTGTGTACTCATAGCATTTATTCTAGCAAACTAGTAGGTCTAACATCTTTAAAAAAATGCAAGTGATTCGCACCAATTAAAAAAATGTTATGCGATTTTCAAAAGTGTTCAATTAACATTGCCCCTGACTGTATGTCTATCTGTGTCAACTGGTTAGTAAAAAAACCTGCTAAAACCATTTTAAGAAGAATCGAATGTAACCACAATATTGTCCGCAGATAAACGACAAACGTATCTACAATTACGACGAAACGTTTTCAATTGTGCGAAAAATTGTGTTCGCGAGGATTTATGGATAGACACAGCGTGGCGTACACATAACAATCCAACTACTATACAGGATATTCGATACGGGTGGTATAACCGGACATGGATGGCTTCCGTATAAAAAACATAAATCAAAAAATATACAATAACAATTCTTTGTTTGTGACTCCGTTTTTGAGAAAATTAAGCTTGAAAAATCGAAATTCATAACACCACCTTATACTTCCGTCATTCGAATAGCGATAATTTGTTCACGGCAAATCGGGAGACAGTTTCTGCGCGTTCTTCAGTAATGTTAATTCTCATTTGTAAATAAAAAATTGTTGTACATTGTGCACATTGGGTTCATGAAGTATATACTTTATAAAATGTTATAAAACATGTTATACAGTTACACGTTATGAAGTTATACTTTATATTGTACTTTATAAATGGAACGGTGACGGGACAAAGTTACGCACGATTTTTTAGATAAATTTTGCCAGATTTACTTGAAGTCGTACCCCTACATTGGACAGAAGTTTTCCTAGCCGTTGGATTGGACATGGTGGAACAGTTTAGTGGTCAGCACACGCACATGACTTGAGTCCACTCGAGTTGTTTTTATGGGGAACATTAAAAAATAAAGTATATGCCAATGTACCAACAACGCACGATATATTACCCTCGAGATATTATCACTAAAGCTAACACCACCGATCATAATGACCGGTTCCATTTTCTTTTAATTTTACAGTATTTAATATGATAAGAATGGTTTCATAAGAAATGATGGTGTAGCTATCTTCAATTAATTAATTATTTATTATTGCTTTAAACCAAGTGGTTTATATAGCAAATACAGTACTATTATTTGTTTTTAATTTTTCTCGATCGCCATATTAGATAATAGGAATTTTTCGCGGCGCACAGTATATTAACGTTCCCCAAACGCCTTCCAACATCCCGTTGTCTAAGGCAGGGCCCGCTAGATAGCCTTACTGATGAGTTCTCTAGCGGGTCTAGGACGAAACACCACCTTTCCTTTTTCCTCTACTATTTGGATAGCACACGTATGACAATTCTTACATATTTGCTACAAGTAGAGCTAATACAAAGTAATAATGATCGAACCTGTGCGCCGCGAAAAAAAACAGTACTATTATATTTGGCTTAGATAAATTGGTGTTACATTGTTTCTAAATTCCTACGAAACATTGTTTGAGAAAATGATTGTATATCTTTATTGGAACATTTATTACAATAGGAGTCGCATAAAGTCTGAGTAAAATCAATCTTGTCATTTTTATAAGGGAACATGTACCAGTTACATTTAAGGCTCGGTAGGTTTAGTGTTAAACACTGTGCAATCTTCTGTATGGGGCAGGTCACAAGCATGTTTGAATGCTGACGGCCACCATTTTTTAACACATTCTTGAAAAAGCTAAACGATACGACTATTCTCCACTACCTTAAAGAACAAATTTGATTATTCATTCGAAGTTGCTCAGAATCACACTCCAGATAACATATTTCAAGCCCATCAAAATCGGTGAGATTTTGGTAATTACACAGTATCTTAATTTATTTAATTTTGTTAATTTTTTATAATATCTCGGATAGTTGATTTTAGTGCACATGATAGAACCTCTTACGTGAAACGATTTCGTTTGGAAATAGGCAAGAATGGAGGGAATGTTCGACATTATGTGTGATTTTGAACAGAACCGTATTTTGCTATTCAATCACAAGTGGCAGCCGGTTCAAATGACCACATGTCCGCTATTAGAGTTCCGAAAGTCCTAATTACCATTGATTTCATATAACTGGCAACTACGTGACACATCGTTTACTCCAGAAGCACGTCTTTACATGGCACATCCAAACTAGAACCAGCGAAACCGATTCACGGTCTTATGGGTGCCAAGGGTTTCCAATGTGCTCAATGTGTAATCATCAGGCCGGCAATTTGCGTTTATATAACGGGGGACGAGAACAGCTCATCCTTAATAGCCTATCTACGTATCCTATGTAGGTGGTCAAAATATGTATGCCTATGTCCTTTCGAATTCAACTGCTTTCGGCCATCGTGTTAGTAGGTAAAACACAAATTACGCCCTCCAAAGCATACTGACCGCATTACATTTTCGCAGATATGTTCACCTTGGTCGCAACTTTAAATTATGTATCGAGTTGGGATCGCGACTACCCGAATTTTGAGCCATTTACACGAGACTTTGGACTCTCCCACAGACCCCTGCAGGGTCTATAGATCTGGGACATTTCATGCTGTTAATGCAATAATTTTATCACGAGAACTGAATAAATACAAAATAAATAAATTATTCGTCGTTCTGAAATGTTCCTGTCATTTGACATTTTGACACTTTTGATAAAATAGAATTCTATTAGATGATCGCAAGAGTTCGTGTCCGATTTGAAAATAAAACACAAGCGATTACAATTTTGAACCATTTACACGAGAATTGATCAGGACTTTGCAATAGACCCCTACAGGGTTTGTAGATCTGGGACATTTCATGCAGTTAACGAAATCATTTAACGCGAGAGATAAATACAAAATAAATAAATTATTCGTCGTTTTGAAATGTTCCTGTCATTTGACATTTTGACACTTTTGATATAATAGGATGCTATTAGATGATTGCAAGAGTTCGTGTCCGATTGGAAAATAAAACACAAGCGGTTACAATTATTGGTATACATATAATTAGTGGCCATCATTTTTCTACAACTGTCTTTCAATGGTTTCTAAACTGGTAGGTTTCTACTTCGTAAAATATCTCCGAAGAAGAATTAGATATTTTAACGTAAAGGTCAGCATTATATTTGTTCATCTAATTTTCAACACGTTTGCTGCGGATGGCAGCATTGACTTCGACAATATGCTCGCAATATATTCTGTACTGTAATTTCTTGTTAATGAATATATAAATAAACAACCATAATGCAGCACGTATGGTGCATTTTCCATGCTTCATAAACCTATACATAGACATATTACAACCTGAATGCGTAAATTCAGACTCATTTTAATACATATTGCCGAATATGGTCAACTGAAACACGCGATTCTCGATACACCGAATGTGTTAAACTATCATGTAGACAGACAGACTCAGAATACGGACAGTCTGTGTAATGGAGCTTATTGTATACAGGTTTTTATTACTAACGCGGGTGTAGAAATTACCTGCAGCAAAATATTGAATGGAAGGCTTTAGCCAATGAAACAGACGATAATAGACGAAATACAGTGAACCACGAAAGTATTTGAACGCACTTTAAAACAGTATAACTGTTTTACAATTGTACCAAACGACCTGATGTTTCGTAAGCAATTAGAAGCATTGGTTTACTAAATGATCTGCAAAAAAGATTTTCCAACAATTTCGATTTACAAAGTTGCATGCAAAAATAAAAAAGAATTTTTTAAAACTTTTTTTATTTGGGTCCTTAATGAAAATTTAAAATATATGTATTGTTGATCCATGTTGGTTATACATATGCTGAGAATTTAATCAAAATTGATTAACATACCCAAGAGCTACAAATTTCTGCTTAAAATCCACAGATTCTTACATCTTCCGATGCGTGTCGTTTTTTTCTACGTCAACGGATTTCAATGAAATTTTCAACATGTGTACAGCTAACATATATTTACAAAACGCATATTTTAAATTTTCATTACGCGCTCTAATAAAAAAATTATAAATGGTGCTTCTTTTACTTTGTCATGTAGTTCTTAGCAATTGCAATATTTTCAAAATCTTTTTTGGTGAAAGTACGTCAAATACTTTTGTGGTTCACTGCACATACATATAACATTGATTAAAATTTCAGTTTAGATTGCATTTAGTTTTCCCGTGATTAGAAATACTGTTATTACAGTTAAGTTTTATTTAACAGTAACTATGAACCTAACATTGAACCTCAAATAGTATGAAACTTGAAAGTAATGATTCATATAGTCCTCTATTAGTCATCAATAATGTTCACCTTCTGATCAACCCGTAGAATTTTATATCGTAGATCTCGAATCCTTTTCTAAATACTCGGAGATGCCTAAAAATAATCGATCGAAAGATGAAAACTGTCAAGACATTGCAAAATTGTGGGATTCCTTCTCTCTCATTAGGCACGATATTTACCAAATCAATTTAAGCTTGCTCTAGTTACCGTATCTACGCAAGGTTACTTGCACTTGGACGTAATCGGAAAAGTCAGAGGCTGGCAAGCTGCCAAACCGTTTCAACGTTGCCTTCTTCCACCGTGGTGATATTTCAATTCGCAGTATACTTACCCCGCAGAACGGTGGAAGCAAAGAAGATAGAGACCGGAAGAGCGCATAGAAGCGTCGCTGATTCTTCGATCCAGAGTCTGCCGGGCTTGTACTTTCGACTTCTCGAGGCATTCGTAAAAGCTGCCAGAGGGAGAAGGCGAAAAGGGGGCTCGAGGTTAAAGCAAAAGCTCTGGAAACGACGAAGCTTGCCACTAAACTTTCAAGTACTAAAAAGTGTTCTTATTTATTCCCTTATGCTTAGCAATTTATCGCATTTTGCACGCGATTTCAGTAGAATACGGTGTCGGTATAAAATCAATAATTTTATTCAATTATGGAAACTGCAAAGTTCGGCTATTGAATGACTGCTGTTTAGTGTTCGAACAAATAACTAACGTAACCCTTAGTGATTTTGAAAATTGCTGTACCATTATTCAAAATATTGTTTATATTATTAAATATGTCAGTATTTTATCAATTACTAAACATTTGGATATTGTATGAGGTATTATATCAATTTCACATCCATAACATTTTAGAAATCATGGCGAATGGAAATATTCTAGATCGGAAAAAATGTTTAATTTTCGAGTTATGATATCTCCGAGTGCAAAAGGTTAATTAAGGATTAACCCTTTTAGAGAGGAGAAGAAGAAAGAGGTTTTTAATAAAGACTGTATACTTTAATATTAATTTCAGTATTCTAAACATCATAGGAAAATAGCATGCACAAATCAAGAATATCTCATTGGGCTTATTTCTTTTTTAAAAGTTTCTACCAAAAATTAACTATCTGACGCTTATGATACTATCAAGCGAAATGTAAATTACTTGTTGCATAAAGGAGAGTTCGAATGAGAAAAATGCTAAAACAGAACATTTCTTATTAGTTTACAATTCCTGTTTTGAGGATTCTGTTCATCTCGTCTTATGCGTAATTTATACCATGTTTTGGTAAGCTCGCAGAGCCTCCGTTAAAAAGGAAGTATTATATTGGTTGATGGGAAATAAATGACTGATTTAATGATGCAGAAGTTTATCCTGTTTACTATGACAACATTTACAGTCATTAATATCCTGTTTCCAATCGGTGGACCATCAATCACTTCGAACAAATGGTATCAGGAATTATATAAAATGCAGGGGAAATTCAGAGGAATGCAAACAGAATTCAGTCAATCGAATGCGAATCAAAAATAATGGGACAACATTCTTAAATGCATCTAATGTACTTACAATTTTGTTTTTCACTCATTCATTGTTACTACAAACGCATCAAATACGCAGTCTATTTAAAACAGCTGATTCAGCAGAATCATCTGTAGAATTTTCAAGTTGTGTAAACAGAGTTTAAGGTAGTGGGACCAAATAAAATCTCATTTTCATTGGCAATAGGCATTTGTAGATCTGTAATAAATCAAAATCATACTAAATTCAGTCGAATTTGATAATGCAGCATTGTTTGAAATGTTTATACGGCATAAATGCATGAAAATCCGCAGTCAATCATCGCGGTACAATTCAGTTATGGTAAGTTGTTCCTAATTTGTTTTTAACACATTCGCACCGGATCATTTCTGACTCAGTAGCTGAGCGAATTCGCAACAATTCGCGAAGTTGCATTAGTTAAACAATTATTGAATTTATAAGAATGGTTCCATTGGAAATGATTATACACGATTCTATATTTAAGCACACATTATAATGGAAATCGTAGAAAATCCAAATAAATTCGATTGTGTCATTTGTATATGACAATACATAGTAGCCATTTTTAGGGCCCGGTAGGTTCAGTGTTAAAAAAAAACTGTTACAGCTTTTCAATCAAGTAATATGTCGAAATGTGATACCATCTGTTAAAATACATCTGAAAGTAAATGGAATAATTAATTAGACGAGTATCAGTGGATTTGTTAAAAGTCAATCATATTATTCAACGAATGTTCCGGAACTCAGTCTCAGAAAAATTATCTGTACTAGTCTGTCAGAAAAATAGAATTACCAGACGGACTGGAATGACCGTGGTACCAATTAGCGTGGCATTAATTGAGTTGGGCGTTGCTAGCAACTAACGCATACATACATATGCGCTCGGATTCGCACGTAGCGTAGGTCGGCTGTGTGCATAATAAATTTTCACTGCGACTGCCTTTCGGCCGCAGAAACGTCGCTGGCAACCCCATTACCGTGATTATCGCCAGCGACTATCAGATCCTCTGTGACCACGGATATCCATCCGCGCACACCGAAATCTTTGTGTCCATCAATACTTACAGGTCAATGTGAATTTCCGAGATTTAAAGATCTCATGCCGCGAACATGTCACCCTTTCCGACACTGCAATTCAATCAAACCAATTTAATTTATTCATTCATTTGTCCTCCATACATTCAGTCACTTTATATCACATGATTATTCTACCTTTACTATCTACTCTCATCGCAGTATCATATTCGATATAATAACAATTCTGGTGAACTATTCACTTTATATCAGATGATTATTATACTTTTGCTATCTACTCTCATCGCAGTATCATATTCGATATAAAAACAATTTTAGTGAACTAGCATTAAAATTAAACGAAACTATCTAGATAGAATACATTGGGTACAAAATTGCGTTTGTTGAATGTCACTGCTAAAAATCGGACATTTCATATGTAACAACCTAATATTTGTGATCACTGTAAATTATACTGAAACTGTACTGAGTTAAGTAAGTAAGTTTTACAGTGTCCGGTACTAGGTGCCACTTAATGATCTCCCAAAAAAGTTACGGATGATTATTATTTTCCTTTATTTGGTCTTCTAATATTGTTAACTTGTAAATAAAGTAGGAGACAACGACATTAGTTTTTCTTATTTATTTAAGAAAACCCTTAACCGTCCGGCACTAGGTGCTCCCCCTACATGTTCCAATATGAATCTCTGTGTAAATTCGATTTTATTTTACAAGCTTTTTCCGCTGTTATATCGACTCGTTGCAAAAGAGAATACTCGGTAATTTCTAGAACTCTTATTCCCATATGGAAAAAGAACCGAGCTATACTCCGTAAATGGGGTCAAAAGTATCCTTAAATAAAATTAAACTTGCGATGGACCAATTTGATTTCAGAATACTTTTGCCCTACTACTCCTATATATCCTTTGCCCTGTTTATTCCGCAGCATGGCTTGTTATAAGTTTCGAGACTTATTTCGACCAAATACAATTACATTCTACGAACACACTCTACGGCAAAAGATAGCACGCTACACGATGGTCCACGCAATTATTTCAAGTTATAACTCCGTTCTCAGTGCGATAATAGAAAAATGCCAAAGGGAAAAATGAATAATTCAACGAGTACTACATCTGTAGGAGCTCGTTTTAATACTACAATGGTGCGTTTCAATCAACAGTTGTGCTATTTTTTTTTAATGGATAGAAAACATGTTTATCACGTATATATTCTTCTCATCAGTCTCTTTAAAAAAATATTCGAATATAATGATAAAAATGATTAATTATCTTTATTGAAGATGTTCAAACACTTCTCCATTATGCTGTAAACATTTTAAACGTTTCAATTACTTTTCTCTGATCAAAAATAAGTAAGCCGAGTTAAGAAAAACTGTAATAAAGAAAAACGTTTGAGCTTCTTACTCAATAAAAACTTCTCTTTCTTTAATATTTAGATAAATTTTGCACCTTAATATTTTTTCACGTAGAGTAACAAGGAAGATTCATCTATGTAAAATACCTTATACATAGACAAATATGACTTACTTAACGATGTAAAAATTACTTAATAGGAAAGGAGAACCGTAAAGGTAATTATTTATTTAGATTAATCATTTATTTCGAGTCTTCAAGATGCTAAATTTATAAGTTTTCTCTTTCTCTCTCGCTCTCTGGCCCTTCCTGACGTCTCAGATCTATGCCAAATGCGTCAGAAACATGACATTTTCTTAACCTCTTCAGAGAAGTATTTTCCAAAGTAGATAGAAGAGATATATAATAAATTCTTGTTTGTTTAAAATATTATCTATCCTATATCGATATCCCATCTATTCTACTTGTATCATTGAAAAATTCTACAGAGATTTTATTGTTCTCCAACAAACTTTTGATTTTGTTTTACTTAATAAACAACAATTTTAATTTGGAAAAGAGAATAAACGTACACAACGTGAATCAGTATCCCCGAAGAAGTTAAAATAACTTTATTATAAAAACCATCTAAAATTTAATCATTTCCATAAAGTACTTTGAAGATGAATTTGTATACCTACACTATACGAATGTTTATAAACGACTGAAAGACGCACTATATTCGCGTCAATATGAGAAGCATTTATTTATGTGTTAATATCAGGGAGAAAAAGTATGTGTATACAGTAGTGCACACTTAAGCGATCGTCGCTATCTCAACTCCTGGAAATAGAACCTCGGATTGCGCTTCGAGTGGTTTTATTGAAACTTGATACGTGCCGGGTATCGTATCTCACTCACGCACCCACCCTCTCCTTTCTCCAGTTGAATTTGCCGAAGTCACCTCCTCATTTAAGTGTCCGTATCTGATCCCGACTGCGGACGCTTAATTGTGCACTACTCTATGTGAGATTTCCCTATTTCGATTCGATATCGTGATCAAGTTAACCAGACAGTTCAGGCCGGTAGAGTTAAATAAGGATCAGACTCGTAACAACAACAGTCTAGAATTATCTACATGTAAACATCGAGACTGGATCTGTGCTACCAGCGGCGCATCCAGAATTTAATCTTGGGGGGGGGGGGACGAGTTGAACAAAATGAACTTTTTTTTAGCAAAAATATCTATCAACGGTAGCCAAACATATATATATATATATATAATTTTTGTACCTGTCTATCCAATTCATGTCATAATTTTTCTATGGTGCTAAAATCTGGTGATTGGGGTGGTCATTTCATAATTTTTAATGAATTATTACATTGAAGTTGATCCATATAGTTTTTACATATTTTTTACATGTGTTTTGGATCATTATAGTTATATTTATATTATGTAGTTAATATAGTTAAAGATTTGTAATCTATGCGAAATACCAGAGTTTTACCAAATACCAGAGGTGTCCTAAGACTTCTGTGCGGGAGTGTATCTATAGGATTGACATGATAAAGGAATAGGGAAAGGCGACATAGCATTTACAAGTGAAACACTTCCATTTCATTAGAATTTATCGATGAAATGAATGAGTCCAATCACAGTGTCTGGATACAGGTGAAGCCATGCAATCCGTACACAAGAGCTTCGGAAGAGCGTCAATCATGAGTGCAGCAACCCTTCAACAGCTATTGTTATGTACTCGGCGAAGGGAATCAATCATGTTACATCGATTGAATGAACAACTGATTAGCACTCTGATGTGGTGAGAATGCAATTGTCTTAAAGAGTTATTTATCGTGTAGATTCAAAGATATTTATCTTGGCCCCTTGCCGTATCACTTTCCTTATAATTACTGTGACAGTCCTTGTCCTCAAAAGTGTTGTAGAAGAGAAATGAAAATTTATATTTCTGTATGGCTACATATATTTTAATGCTTAAATATTAATTACAAACGAATCAAATTTTATTTCATTTAGAAAAGAAGGAGTAACATTCATATTTGTTAGAATTTGTTTCAAATCTTCATGACAAGTGTGACTTGTTGAAATACGGATAATATCCTTGTTACTAACGGCTTATCTTTGACTTTCCATGTATCAGGTCGTTAAGTATGAAACATGACAAATGAAACACACGAATACGTTTGTCAGGTTTCATATTTAACGACCTGATAATACTTAACAAAAATATTCGAAACGTTTATAATTGCTTGGAATATTGCATATTACTAATATAGTATCATTTGCGAATCTATGCCTCCACCTTGGAAGTGAGAAGTACAGAATAGGCGTTAATGAACCATGAAAATTGCCTCTAATCATAGAACTCTTGAGCCTTGGGTCATTATGTGAAAGATTGAAGAGGGGAAGTAGGGCCTTCTCTTATTCTGAAAAATTAAAAAATGATTTATTGCCGCTCGTGACTTCAAGATTGCTAGTAAATTACCAATTTTAGTTTCATAAAGGTATTATAAAATTGTAGATAGCATCACAGAATATTCAAAAATGCGGACTCAGCAAAATGTGCTAATCAATGATGGAATCCGTAAAAAAATACCGGTTTCGAATGCGAACTAAAGAAGGTAATCAAGTTCCATTACTGTTTGATGACAATTCCCTACAAAATGGTAACTATGCCAATTCGTTCTACATGATAGAAATGCTGTTATAAGTAGACTGCGGATCTTTACGCATTTATGAAGGAATTAGGACAAATATGAAACAGTAATAGATTGAAATGTAGTTTTCAACGTAACAAATTCATTGAGAGATGATTGTAAAACACAACTTTTACTATTTTCTATACAATTCCGATCAATTGCAATTTTTTAAAAAATTTCTTTTCACAACATGTAGTAAAATAATTGCTTTAGCTTCTCAAAAAAGGTCAAATTGTATAGTCCAATATTAAAAGTAGTTATCGTTTTCTTGAGTATTAATCGAGTAATTAATTGGGTATTAGTAGTTATCGTTTTCAGAATATTAATGGGAGTTACTGTATGTTTGCATTTCCCTAGATGGGGCCTATTTTGAAGGTGATAATATAAATTTTGATTTGGAGCACTTTTTTACATAATCAATATTATGTATATTATACTGCATAGTGTTTGTAGCTACCATAGCCGGTCCCCTCTATTATTTGCACTTAATGCTCTGGATTTTCTTTTCATCACCCTCTACACATAACCGTTCACTGTCTGCTTACAAAAGAATAAAAATGGAGTGTATCGTTTCGAAAAAAAACCAAGTGATAGTAGAAAGGACAGCAAAGTAATTCCAGAAATTGATGAGGAACGTGGTGAAGGGAACACGTAGAGTCTGTTGATCCGTGAACGAACGGACAAGCGTAGTCCATACATTGACGTCACACAGAATCTATTACGTCCACGCGGTTCCTTCGTGGACCTATTGTCGTCCAGGAGCAAGGACTTTAGTAGAATTCAGCCATGAATTGCCTGAGCGTGGTTTGTCGTCACACGTGACTTCGTAAAAGTTATGAAAATGCAATTCAATGGAACGAAGAAGGAAATTCGGATCCTAGATTTTCATTGTGTTGAACAAGATGGAAAAGAATTCGAACAAAAAACTCACCGAAGAGAAATCAAACTATATATTAATGACAAGTTAGAGAGGAGCAGAGGAAGGGGGTGGGGCAGTTGAACATCATTGTACTCTGACTATTTGAATATACATAGTTCGATATCATATAAAATGTATGTAAATAGAAGAACAGAAAAACATTGAAGGCAAACGAATTTCATTTCCTATTTATATCTTTACAAATAATATCCTGTCGCAATAATTGCCCCACTGAACCTAACATCTTCTTCTTGAAACAGTTTTTCGTATTACTGAAAACAACGGAGATATTTTCGGTGGGAGTCTTAGTTGCCTTACTTTGTATACAATAAAAAGAATCTTACGGTACATAGCCTCAGCAATAGAGGCATGAGTATCAAAAACCAAACATCTGTGAAAAGATACAGTAATGTTCATCTCATGGAAGAGTACACGTAAGATAGTTATTTCGCAAAAATTGAGTCGTTGGATTAAAAAAGTCCTGCAAAGGAGAGGGTTCGACACGACGAGTTTCTCGACTTACAACATTCACCATTCAACAACATCGGCTGCGAAGAGAGCTGCCATTAATATTGATGTTATCAAGAAGACAGCAGGCTGGGCACCTCACTTGAAAACTTTTGCCAACATGTACGATCGTAATATTACAGAAACCAAAGGTGGAAATTCTGTCAAAGTTATTTTAAACTTAAAATAAGACAGAATTAAGGTATTTAAATGAACAAAGAGAAATAAAACACGTGTTCTTCTAATGTCGTATACCTTTAAACATCTACGAGGTGATCGAAGGAGGAGGCACGTAATACAATTGAACGATTAAACAAACTGATCTGAGTGAAATTCAGTGGTGGTTAAAATTCACCTGAGGAAACCAGAAATTTTTAACATTTTTTTAATATAATCTTGTAGATTTTGACGATAAAATTACAAAAAATCAAAATTGTAACGTTAGGAATTGACTAATCCAAAAGTAATGCGTGTTTAATGTTGGTAACGAGCGGAGCCGCTAGAAGGATTACTTTAATAATTAATATAGGTTATACTTGATTTAAAGTTTTCTATCTAATAAGAAATGATCTCTGTCACAGTGCTGTACATGTGTCATTATACTTATAACTTGACTGCGGATCTTTATGCAAAATAAAAATGTTTTACATTGATTGTGGGAAGCAGGAGTAACATAAAAACTGATTTCATCCCTTAACGACTTTGTTACATTAAAACACATTCTTGAATTGTTTAAATCTTTTATTGTTTCATATTTCACCCAACTAATTTAATTATAAATGCATAAAGATCCGTAGTCCATGTGAACATTACAATTTAAATTTTAAATTTTAATTTTTATAATATTAAATTTTAAAATAATATAAAAATTATAATATAAAAATTTAAAATATACTTCTATTGTCATTTGCTTCCAAAATATTTAGCTTCAGACATGGTAATACATAGAATTTTTGCAGTTACAAAAATATGTCTGTCTTTTTTTAATTGTATTTGAAATCAGTATTGTTCATAAAAATCAAGAGGTTTGAAGAATTGGCAGGCACAGCGTGCGATTACGAAGGAAGCAAGAAGTGAAACACTAAATGTACATAATTGTTATACGTATGTATATTGTTATAAATGCTTTGACCTTTTGACGGTAGAACTGAAACCACTGAAAGGACATTACCGTCGTTGAATACTGGTGTCGATCAAACCTGGTTTCCGTTAAATCTTCTCGGTGAAAACTGTGTCTGTGAAACCTGTATCGGAGATTTCAATGTAACTCGCAGCGGTGTGCGTGCCTCTACACAAACAGTGTTTAAACGCCGGAAAATGGTGACAGATGCATCGTTTCGAGACAATCCGAAACCAATCGACCTTTTCTCCCTGCGTGATCAAACTAAATTTTCAATATCAGAATATAAGAAAGGTCTTAGTTCTAATTTTTCTATTTTAATAAATAGTCTGTGTCGATACTCTCGTCGATACAGTTACTAATATTAATATTCGGATACTCCCTGAAAGTGGATAATTTCTTTCACTACGCCGATAATTCAAAGACTATTGACGAGTTAAAAACCGATATCACTGTCGCCATTAACGAGATTGAATTTCAATTATGTGAAACTGTAAAAGAAAATTGGGCCAAATGTATCAATCTCATGAAAAAAAGCCTAGCAGGAAGTGTAAATGATATTGTCTTCTATAATTAATGTCATAAAGTGGACTTTCTGTTAAAATAAGATAAATCATACGTATCACTATACTTATATACTTCCAAATTATTAAATATCACATACTTTCTGTACATATTATGGAACAAGATAGAAGAAATTAGTATTTAGTCTATTTCTCCTATTGAATTATATACGAAAATTCTGCAAAGAAAAATTGAAAAAATACCCAGATACATATACTGCGATTAATTCGGATTTTTAAGAAGAAAATACTTATTGTCAAAAATCACACACCTCAAAGAAATTGGAAAAATGCAGTCACATTGAAATGTAAGAGCGACATCATTTATATTTTTCAGTATCAGTGTATAGTTATAAATAGACTGCGGCTCCTTATGCATTTATGGCATTTGAAAGTTTTCAACAAATGCTGGAATGTAAAATTCGGTAGAATTTGGCACGATTTTTACTTATTCCAGATCTAAAAAGGCTCTAAAAATAAGAAGATTTTATCTAATTCCACTTTTTTAATATTTGCCAACAAAAATTGCATAAACATCCGCAGACTAGTTACAAGTATTGTTCATGAATTTTTTCAGATTATTTAGTGAGCAGTAGCATGGTCAGAGAAAATAAGAACCGCTATTTCCGTTGTGTTCCTGCGAGAAACTAATTCAATATTAAAGTTTTTACATTACATGTAATCTGTAAGTACATTTAGTATCGTTAACCATCTGCGGTTCCGCAAAAACAATTTTAGACAGCAAAATCAACATAATCAGTGAAGTTTGCGTCGTCGTGCGCGTTACATGTGAAAGTAGTAGTGCTGCTTATAAAAACCCAGTTGACGCGGCATAGGTAGGATTCCGACTGTGGATTTTCTCTCTACTTTTTGGTCCTGGTTCGCGACCAGCACATGCTTACCTTTTTTAACTGCGATGATTCGTATTCGCAAAATTCGGAACCTATTTTTCTTCGACAGTTCTTCCATAACTAAATCTGCGTTTGCTTTTAATATCAGATGCGATGTAAAGAGAGTTTAGAATTTCGAAAGACATAGAACTGTTGAGCGAAAAAATGTCTTATTATAAGACTGCGGATCTTTATGCAAAATAAAAATTGTCAACATCGATTGCAAGCACTAGAATTAAATTGAATGTTATTTTTTCCCTTAATGATTTTAATAGTACAGAAATCATATATCGAAATCTTCAATTTAAAAATTGTTTAACAATTTTGAATTTCGTCTTCTTAATTTTGCTATAAATGCATACAGATCACCCGTCTACTTATTATTCGTATCTATGATTTTTGAGGTGTACCTAAGAGACCTTCTGTTATACAGCACAACAATTTTTTTCATTTGTATTATAATCGTATAATTTAAATGTCTTTTTGTATTTCAAGTAAAATATTTTTTTGACTTTAATAAAAGAAATATATGCAATTTACTGCAAAATAATATGCAATTAAGAAGAAGCAAATTCCGCTAGTTCAATAAAATACACATTTTTCGCTAATGTTTATTGACAAAAGATATTAAAAACACACTTCAATGTTAAAATTACAATAAAAATTTTTGATTTTGATCCTACCGATTTCGATGAAATTTTCAGCAAGTGTATAACTAACATACATCTACAAAATGCATAATTTGAATTTTCGTTACAGGCTCTAAAAAAGAATTATAAATGGTGCCTCTTTTCCTTTTTCATGTAATTCTTAGTAATTGCAATTATTTCAACATCTTTCTTGCATGTCAGTTGGTAAATCAATTTTTCTAATTGCTCAAAAACAGTCAGGTCGTTTGGTCCGATCATAAAAAAGCTATACTGTTTTAAAGTGCGTTCAAATACTTTCGTGGTTCATTGTACATAGTATAACGTTAATTAAAATTTCTGATTAGTATTGCATTTATTTTTCCCGTGATTAGAAATACTGTTATTACAGTTAAGTTTTATTTAACAGTAACGTTGAACCTCAAACAGTATGAAACTTGAAGTACTGTGACGCAGTTCAAGCATGTTGATTTGCATGCTGCTACGTGGAGCACCACTGCAGCGTGAGCGCTCGCACTGTTAGAAGAACCCTTCATTGTCGCCGTAGAACAATGCGGTATGAAATGTTTGCATGATTGATGTCCGTTCATAGAATTGATCAATCTTCTACTCTCTACACATTTTTTCCGTCTTGATTTAAATTTTCAAAATGTTCGATATTTTAATCCTGTTCAGTTATATTCGGGTATCAACGCGGATAATAAACAACGTTACTATCTTTTGTTTTATCACACTCGAAATGATAGCAGTCGTCCGTTTTGTATTTGTTTGATTATAACGACACAAGTGAATTCATGTTTTCAATATGGTCTATTATATTTACCATTTTTATTATTTTGGATAACCTGAACGAAATATGTTACGGAATATTATTTTTAGGAACGATCATGCGGAAAATACGTATATGTTACAAATTACACATTTCTCTTTGTTTTACTACGTTACTTATCATTAGAGAACCGATTTTATGCATTTATAATTAAAATTAATAGCTGAAACATAAAACGTGAGAGAAATAAATGGAATTTAAGAGTGTTGATATATTACCGTTGACTTATTAAAATTATTAAAGAATGAAAACAATTTTTTATTTCGTTCCAGTACCTTATAGTGGAAACAGACCATTTTTATTTTGCGTAAACATCCGCAGTCTACTCATCATTCTATACAGATAATAATAAAAACATTTTCAGAAGAGAGAGAAGTAATTAGTATAAATGTAGGTATAAATAATAAAACAGAGGAATGAGAAAATATACAAGTGGATATATCAAGGTTTCTCGTATTGCTGATAAATAAATAAAATTCTTTCTTCCTGGTTAATTGGGAAAAGAATAGCATTAAATATTGCGATTCTTTATCGAGAATAAATGAATTTGTCTAGTAAAGCGATAGAATAATCACAATGTGATAAAGTATATATTATTGACATCTGCGTCAGTGCTTATTACGTTAATGGTTTATTGTTACGTTAGTAAAACTCACTTTAAAACAATCAAAATTTGTTAATTTTTTGGGGTAATTATTCGGAATAGGAGAATCCTCCTCAGTACGATTTTGAACAACTTTTTCCTATGTATGTTACCTATATGGTACACCGCACCGGACGGTCTTTGCAAAAAACTACGAACACCCACACGAGCGAATTCTGCCTTTTTAAATGGCCAAATTCGTGATTTAGGGCAAAGCATCCCTGCCCCCACCACCCCAAGAAGTGGACTAATGGTCTTTTACAAATATCGAGCGATGGTAACGTCTATACGAAAAAGTTGCTTTGAATCACACTCCAGATAACGTATTTGATGTCCATAAAAAAATTGGTGATCATCCCCCTGTTACAAATAACTACCTTCTCGCGACACATAGTCACACATGTTTGTGGAACAGTATTGTCCTTTATAAATTTCTAATTTACATTCTAATGTATCATTCTACAATTTGAACATATTATTATTACATATTTACATATATTTTGCAAGTACTAATCAAAATCATACTTTATTTGTATACTGTATTTGACGGAGGTAATTAATTTCATTTTCAATGTATTAATTCCTTCATATGAAAATCTACATAGTTATTAAAAATATTTAACCCCTTGCAGTACTATTTATTGTGTGGTTATAGTGATTAGAAATTCTTCATTGTTCAGAATTTCATAGAGTAAAACATGTATGTTTTTTCGTATGCCTATGTTTTCTCTAAAGGTCATATATAGAGAACAACAAAATAGAATTTTGTTCTCTGTTCAGAATTTTCATCACAAGTCTGACTCGATATTGTTGGGCAAAGGATTAATTACTTTATTAGGTAGAAAAATTAACAATTTACATAATCCTGCGGACTATTGCTATTCTTAACAACAACCTTCTTGAACAATATATTTGTACATTGTACATTACACATATTTGATAATATTGCTGACTGTCTTAATATTTTATAACGTCTATTCATAAATCGATGGAACCAAAAGGGGCATAAAAATTGAATCGACAGTGATCATATTTCGAATTCATTGATTGGAATTGGTGGCAGCAAAGCGCAAAGTTTCCGTTGAAACAATTTCGTTGCGATTTAACTAACCTCGCTCAGCGAGCTCGTATCCCTCTAGTGTATTTTCATGTGATTTTGTCACACAGATTTGAGGAGCGCAACCGATATGCGCCTGTTAAACTTCGCGTACGAATACAATTTGAGCTCGCAACTCTCAAGGGTCGTAGATTCGATTGCGAATCATGTTTTGCCGTGTGATTAAAACTTCCGGAGTTGATTCCTCGGTATGTTTTAAAGTATAATGAAAGCGAAATGTAAAATATTAATGCTGCTTTCTACAACGCGACTCATGTACAAAACCTATCTTACCTTAATTAATTAAAATACTGCTCGTAGCAAAGTACGCTCGTATATTTCGAATTTTAATCCGCATTATACAGGGTGGACCACGCAACTTGCACACCTACAATAACTTCCAAAGTATGCGTTGCGCGAAAAAGTTTTGTATACAGAAGTTGATGAGGTACATTATGTAGTGTATTTATTCTTTTTACAGGTGGAAGCATTTTAGAAATTTGAAGGTCGACTTTGGTTTTTTAAATAGACACTATATTTTGTATACCAAAATATGGAGAAATGTCGAATTCTGAGTAAAAAAGTATTGACCTTTATTAGCCCTAAACCTAATAATTAACGAGTAATTTAATTACTACAGTGCTTGAAAGGCCCTCTGTCTTAATTTAATTACTAGAGGGCTTTAGGGCTAATAAAGGTGAATACTTTTTTACTCAGAATTCGACGTTCTCCTATATTTTTCGATTGCTATCGATTTTATTTTTTAATATTTCCTTATGTTGAACAGCAGTGTCTCGATTAACTTGATCGGGAGACAAAGAGCCCGGATAAATAAAGGGCCGATGGATAATCAAGACCCGAGGGACATAATTAAAATGTATATTATATTCCAAAATAAATTTTTTATTTTTAAAAATTTATTTCCCTTCATAATATAATCATATTTAAACGCATGTTTATAATAATCGGGATCCAGTTAATCGAGGTCCTACTGTATTAGGTTTTGAGGAACACCATTGTTTTTGTCTTCAGAATACATTATTCTTCCATAAAATGTTTACACATATTATTATTTCATGATAAATTAAAGATAATGTGAAAATGAACTACGATTGAAGCACGATACTGCAGTTATCAGTATAGCTACCCTATCCGCGTTGCATTTCCGACCGCGACAGGCCATTCGCTCGAACCGTAAGCGTGGAAGTAAAATATATTACAGCGGTGCTCTCTTTAATTTGCATAGTTTGGAATCCAGAATTAAAAATTTTCCGCGTAACAGAGTAGCGTATTTCTTTCAGGAATTGACTCGAGCTGTGTAAATTAGGAAAATAGATATAGGGAGGGAAAGAAAAATAAGGGGTAGGAGAAAATGGGGCAGGGTCGTGCAAATTTATTCGTACAAATTAAAGGACAATTTAATCTTGCCCTACTGCGCTGCTACTTTAAATTTAACCCTTAGCATTCGAATGGTGACTCTGTGACGCCATTAAAAATTGATGTATCATTACTCAACATATTGTTTACGTTATTAAATATATTGGTTACGTTACATATTGTTTACGTTATTAAATATATTGGCTAATCAATTACTAAACATTTAGGTATTGTATGAAGTATTATACCAATTTCATATCCATAAGATTTAGAAGATCGTAGGGAATGGAAATATTCTATTATAGGTCGGAAGAAATGTTTAATTTTCGAGTTAAAATAGCTCTGAGTGCAAACGGTTAACCATCCGTGGGTATACATGTATTTCCCATCTTTTTTTTTGTTAAGAGCGTATAAGCTAATTTTTCAACTATCCTAGGCTTTGAAAAAATCTAAAAAAAATCCTGACTCTATCTAAAAAAGTATTCCTTAGATACAAGAATATAAATAGAATGTACGATAAAATATATCTATAAATAGAAGGTGCAGTAGAAAGTATTATATTTATGTATAATGAAAGTTATACCTTTATAAATATACATGTACATACTGATTTATGCTTCGACTATTTACAAGATACTTATTAGAATAGAAATTCATAAATATTCACAACCGATATTACAGTTAACTTAATTACAATTAAGAATTGCACTATGAACGTCTCATAACGGTCGAATAAACTGTTCTACAGTTTTTATAATAAACATTCGCTGTTTAAGTTTGTGGTTGGTGTCTTTATGCTTATGTTGCATAGCCATGTTACAGTGTTATGTCACTTATTGAGCCAATTTCAACGATATAGTCTTTATATAATCTATATAATCTTTATACAAAATTAAAATCTTTTGCGTCTGTTGTAAGACACTGTAGTCATTTCTTAAGGATTCTTAAATCCTTTGATTAGTTTGATCTTTCTACTGTCTCAAATTGCAACTGCCTATTTTTGTTGTAAATCCATAAAATATGCAGTCTACTCGCTTAAATTTTAAATAGGGTATCTACTACTGCGGTATTTTTTACCAATGTGATTAAAATATGTAAAAATAAATATTTTGCCCTGGACATATTTGTACAATTCAATGAGAATGTATTCTTCTTGGGGAGGCAAACCAAATTGTCGTTCATTCCCATATTTTTATAACGTCAGGATTTGAAACAACATTCTTCATAAAAGGTGAAAATAACAGTTGTTTACATGATTATACATTCCTTGTATTGCTTTAAATTGCATGGGGAACAGTTTTAGTATTATTCGAAAATATAAAAAGAAACGTCTGTAGTCTGTTTAATAAAAACAATTAAACCCTTAGCATTACGTACATTAAAGCGAAGAAGGAGCTCATTACTGCGGCACAAAAATTTCTAGGAATGCCCCTAATATTGCAATGTGAATTTCAACTACGATAGGAAATGAGGTTCACTGCAGCTAAATAAACTGTTCTGCAGTTTTTATAATAAACATTCGCCGTTTAAATTTATGGTTGCTGTCTTTACGCCTTATATTGAATGGTTCAGTTAATTAACTTCAATCAGCTTCGGTTTTTTGTATATTCCCGTCTACAAATATTCTTTCGATGTATATGTTTAAGCTGTGGTGCAATTTAAAAGAAAGACACGAAATACGGCAGTTTGAATGCACGACGAATCCATTCAACGGAAAATTTTTCCTCGATACGTTCTATTTTGCCGAGCGTATAATAAATTGACGCCGCATTCGAAATTGGGAGAGCGACGAAATCACGGTCGAGTCGTAATTCACGCACTGGTCGTTGTGGAGATGCGAAAACGAGAGCACGTTTTACAATTACATTCGCGCCCGTTTCTCTCTGCTCTCCGGTGCAATCGATCGAACGTTCCATTCCACTCTAAACGATCCGAATTAATGGAAATGACGCGACCTATATGTAAGCACTCGGAAAAATAATCGCATGACTAGCAGATGGCTGCTTTCAACGAAAGATGTATGGAACCTCCAATCTATAAGTTACAATAAGAACCTTAGTGCCTTCAAACTCCAAGCAATTTACCTTCTACTGATCAAATTAACAAACTTTGCACTTGTCGCGTAAATGTTTGAGTATCGAAGAGATTGTGGATAATAATGGGAACGCATACTATATGAAATCGCAAACATTGTCGACGTTATTCATATTAATGTTTCGACGCTGTCACACTGGCTTATTGTTGTTTCATATACAACGTACTTACAGTATGCTTATCGAATTCATCATTTCGAAATGGGGTGTAACATGCGTTTTAGTTTAAAAATATATTGTGTTAAGATATTTATGTGTTTCACATAATGACAGATAATGAAAATTTTATTTTACACTACAACTAATTCAATTGTAATACGAAAAAGTGTCTAGATATTAATAATTCTATTAGATGATTGCATAAGTTCATACCCGATTTGAAAATAAAATTCATTTGTCAAAATTTAAAGATTACACAGCTTTATTGATCAATTGTATAGTCAGCATTCTTTTCTACAGTTACAGTTTGCAATATCTATGAAAATCGGCCACGAAAAATAATAAACAAAAATAGTTTCTCATAGTTTACTCATCTACATTGTAAGTGTACGGCGCAGTTGGAATAGTTCTGCATGAAATTTCACCATCGCCTCGCTACATATACTCACTACACATGTGTGAAAATTACAATTGACAAAAGGCTTGTTCATTTAAAATGTAATAAATAGAAAAAATATTGATAATTATTCTGAAAGTATCACTATTCTTCGATTTAAAAGTAAGTTGATACTCATCTTTTCAATAATAAAAATAACAATCAACTTTTTTATTTTTATACGTGAATAAATATTACTGTTATCGTGATTTCGTTATTGAAAATATGAGTATTAACTTACTTTCGTAATCCACTGTACGTAGTTTACTTCCGTACGCACGTATATTTCGAATTCTAATCCGCATTAATAGGTATGCAGTAATTACAGCATGGCTCCTTTTTCTGAGTAATACGTAGGAATTCAATGATCGAAAGTTTGAAAAAGTTGACGACTATCTGGCATTCACTATGCAGTTTAACATGCGTTGACTCGGGTAGAAAATGTACTTTGGATGAAATCTTTCCAACTGCATAAAAAGAGGGTAGAAGGCTGGATGGATTTAACAGCTACTTCTCCCGCGCCTTGTCAGTGAAGCGAGTGACAAACATAACACGACCACTCTCTGTGTTTAGAGAGATTTCGCGCTGCAGGTGCCTTAATGAGCAAAAGCTTTGACAACGTAGTGTGCGAAAATGCAATGCAATAACTACGAATGAAGAATAAACAGTTTATTGGGTCGTGTCTATGCGGCTGGCACGCTACGTGAGAAGAACAAAAATGAAGAAGCAATTTTCCATCTGGCAAATTTTATTTACAAATCATTCGCTAAATTTCTATCTGGACAATGTGGCTCATCGACTACAGATATCTCTTGTAGCCATAGTCCGAATGATGTATGTACAGTTAGGAGCATAAAAGAACACACATACGTTAAATCAGAATAAGTTTTTTATGAATGGACCAAACGACTTTCATTTCTCTGTAAAGCTAGAAGAATTAGTTTAGAAAATGACATCTAAAAAATATGTTGATCAAATGCATTTGATTGGAATTGTGCAAAACAATAGTACAAATTGACGTTTACACCTTTTTTAGCTGCGCCAATAACGAAAATTTAAAAGATATGTTTGGTCAACTTATATCAATTATATACGTTCTGAAAATTTCATTGAAATTAATTAATTGGTTTACGAGTTATGAACTATAAAATGTGGTAAAAATTGCAATTTTCCAAGATTATCGGCAGTTTTACCACTTTGATCTTTTATAATTCGTGAATCAATTAACCAATTTCAATGGCATTTTCAGAGAATATGTAATCTGTACGAGTTGACCAAACACAGCTTTTAAATTTTCGTTATTGGCCCAGCTGAAAGGGTTGTAAAAATCAATTTTACTCTTGTTTTTCACAATTCCGACCAAATGCATTTGATCAACATATTATTTAGACGTCATTTATAAGACTCATTCTTCTAGACTCACAGAGAAATTGAAGTCGTTTGGTCCACATTCATAAAAAAGTTATTCTGATTTAAAGTGTATGTGATCAGTTATGCTCGTAACTGTATATTGTGATATGCAACAAAATGCCAGAATTGTATGGATTATAAAATATTGTACTTGTGTAGTATTTCTAATGCGGAAGTAATTATCTTTCAAACATACTTTACGAATTGCTATACTACTATTGTGTATAATTAGTAGACAACGGATCATTATGCAAAATAAAAATGTTCTACCTGCCCACAAAATCACATGAAATACAAAGTTATTATTCTTTTAATATATATGTATAATAGGTGAAAAATAATAAAACAGTGTTTTTAAATTTTTCTATTGTTTTTCATTTTCCAAAATACTCCTACTCATTTTTGTTATAAACGCATAAAACCCGCCGTCTAGTAATTACATATATGTGCGTGTGTTTATTTTAATTATACCGCTGTGTACACGTCCCCAATTAGTACGAGAAATTTTCAGTACATGTATAACTACCACAGATCTACAAAACACATATTTTAAATTTTCATTACGGGTTCAAATAAAATAGATTCAAACATTGCCTTCTTTATTTGTTCGCGTACTCTCTACTAATTGCAGTTATTTCGAAATATGTTTTGTACGTCAGTTAGTAAATCAATGCTTCTAATTGCTCGAAAAAGAAGTCTACTCGTTTGGTCAAATTTAAAAAAAGTGATTTTGACTTAAAGGAAGTTCGAATACTTTCGGGGGTCACTGTATAAGTGAATGCTATACCAATGACATACCGATATGATTAATCCCTTGTTGACCCGATCACTGCAGGAAAGGCATAGTTAGTTCGAGTCTTTCTCGGACCAATTAAATTCGAACCGGCTCGAAAGAGGCTCGAGCTTTTCGAGCCAATCATAACTTCGAGCCACATCGAACGACTTCATTATCCATCATAACCGATAGATAGGAGAGTATAGTTAGTGGAACAGGTAGAACAACCTAGTGAAATTAGTTCTATGAGAGAAATGTTACCATTGTTAGAATGGAATCTAACCATATTTTATATTCTGTTCGAATAGTCTTCATTGTGAATTTTGAATTTAGTGCAGAATTTTTCATTTTAGAAATGGACTGATTTTTAGAATGAAATCACTAAACGCTGCTTCATTTGTGTCGATAATAATACAATGGATTGCAAACAAATCTTGTATATTTAAGATTTATTTAATTTTCTACGCCTAAGATCAATTTGTTACTAAATAGTTTCTTTAAATCGACCAATATACATAAATAATTGCTTATTTGATTTCCTTAAATGCCGGTTTATAACGGATTATAATTATCCATTTTCCTGGTAAAAAAACTCGTGAATTGTGTTATTATATCATATTGTCAGGACTTTTTAAATTGCATTTGTGTTTTGTGTATACAGTGCACTGGTTTTTACCAAAAAATGGTTGTTTTAATGCATTCACTGTCCCTTGGTTCCGTACAGAAAGCTTTCCTCTATTGTCGGACAGTACAAATCTCAATGTGTTTTCCTATTTGTATTACTGTTTATTATTTTAGTTTCAGTAGGTGAAAGATACATCTAAATACATGTAAAATAACATAGAAAATAAGTTTATGCCGACCAAAACACTGAAACCGAGAGATATAATCCTAAACCGGGAGACTCTATGCGTTCTGTATTTGGAAAACAACGAAGAAAACCGGATTCAATGCTTAAACGGCCAAGAATACGCACACGAGGCTTGCGTCGATATTCCCGAATGTTCAGACCATTATGTTTGTGGTCACTAGACAGCGGATCTTTACCCTTTCATGGCTTCCGAGAATTCTAAAAAAAAAATGATAGGATATAAAATTCTACAGAATTGAATACGATTTTTAATTATATCACACTACTATTACTGGAAATAATATTTTATGTTTTCATTTTCTTAAAAATTGCCTACAAAAATTAAAAATTGCTTTCACATCCGCAGTCTAGTGGTCATTGTAAATTATACTGAAACTATACTGAGTTATGTTCGTCAATTTTACTGTATTAACGTGTTTATTTAAGTTAACTATTATTATTACACTAAACGTACCAAGCTATAAAAGCAGCAGTCACCTGGTTCCCTTATAAAAATGACAAGAATTAATTTATTTAGACTTTGCGCGGTTCTTATTATAATATGTGCTCTAATAAATATATTTATTCAATCATTTCTTATGAAAGCAACTTAATAATTTCATTGATTGTGAAATAAAAAAATCAAGAACCGGTCATTTGACCGGTCGTGGTACGTTTAGTGATAATGTTGATTATTTTGTCCCTTTAAATGGATTTTTGGTATTATTAACTTTTAAATAATGTAGAATACAAACACTAAAACATTGTTTAGTCTTATTTATTTAAGAAAAACCGTCCAGCACTAGAAACTCCCCCTGCATTTTTTCTTATTTAAACAAAATATCCAGAAGTATTTAAAAAGCAATATTTGATGTATCCGTTTAACTCTTATCTAAAATCTTTACAGATGTTTCATGTGGACTCTCATTTACTCGAAGCATTGGAGGGAATAAATTCATATGCATAACTTATTCGTGATGTAATTGGAGTTTTCTGATTTTCCTCGCTATATCTGACTTTTCGTTTAAACAACGAAAGTTCATCTTCGGATATGCCAATATCGTAAAATGATAACGGTAGTGTAATTTCAACCATTTCAAAGTAAATTTCTAAAAATACGTCATTCGGCTCGCATTTACTCAAGCTCAATCGACGTTAAAATTAAAACATTTTCTGCACTAATGGCTTTCCTGCGTAGATATAATACGATTCTATTACTTTGTATTAAACGGAACGATGGAATGTATAATTAATTTTATCTTGTTATACTCCACAAAACATGATATGCATCGTTTTCATTTTACTGTCACCCATTCGCATCCAATACGACGTAAACGCACGTTTTGTAACAGACGCATGTATAAATCGTTCATCATTTTCGTAATTTCGAGAAGAATTGACTGGATATTTGGTCGCTGCGACAACCCCGTTTTATTACGTATGGATTTTGCCATGGATCAATGAAAAACGAGAACGGAATTCCATCGCAAATAAGACGCCAATGTAATTAATGAAAAAAGTAAAGAGAAAACAAAATTATCCATGAATCAAAAACAAATGCTCATAAAAAAAATTGATTTCATTTTGTCGAGCTTGCAATGGCAACTATTTGTTCGTGTTGTTTACCACCTCTTCACAAATTCTAACGCAATACAGTATATGAATGTAGGTTTTAATACTCTGCTGCATATTCTTTTATTTATTCAACAGTTTATGCGTCACATATTCTTGATATTGTTAACAAAATACGTAATAGAATATTGTATATGTTTGTACATATGCATTGTTTGCATATCAGTCAGCGGCACCGATACTGTGTAAACAAAAAGTTTTGTGGCTGTTATTAACCCATTGCTGTACCATTTTCTTTACAGTTACAGTGATTAAAACGTTTTTATGCACAGAAATGTCGCAGAAGAGAAAAGAAAATGTATATTTTTTGTATGGATACATTTAATTTAATGCTTAAATGTTGATTACAAACGAATCATATGTTATTCCGTCTAAAATGAAACGCGTAACATTCGTATTTGTTAGACTTTGTTAGAAACCTTCATCACGAGTCTGACTAGTCAAAATACTGCAAGGGGTTAATGACTGGCGGGTTACAAAGTATGTTAGTATTTTCTCATACGGAATCAAGAGTCATATTCATTAACGTAGTTATTGATATGTATATTCATATTTGTAAAAGTAAAGGTGAACAATGTATATTACTTACGCGTCAAAATGCACCAAACGATTCACTATTGATTTGCAACATTTTTAACATTTCAAAAATCCTATACGCTTGTCTGTGCAATTTGGAATATTACTGTGAGCGACTGTGTGTGCTGAGTACTTGATATTCGCATTGGAATTCTTAATTCCTTCGTAATGTTCTGAATAATAGCTTCGGTAATAATTACGTCCACCTTTATTACTTGCATTCTGTTGAACTGTACTCTGAGAAAAAAATGAATTTATTATTCCACACAAGGAACGATCGATTAAATTTTAATTTGTTTATGAAACCGTTGGTTGTTTGTTCATAGTATCGTTCAATTTTCCGGCCCGAATAAACCTCCCTTGACGTGTTACATTCAAACAGAGCTGGGGAAAATATAATTTAAATAGTAAATAATAAATAATCCTATTTATTTTAAAGTATTTGTACAATTTTGAAAATAAAATATTTTATTGCATGTAGTAATGTTTGAAAATAAAAAATTTTATTTGATGTAGTAATTTTTGAAAATAAAATAATTCATTTGAGGCAGTGATTTTTAAAATAGTATTTTATTTTAAGAATATTGAAAATATTTAGACTTTATCTGTATTTTCAATTTCAATTTTAAATATTGTTGCTGAAAATAATGGTTCGCATTCAATAGATTTATGAGAGTAGAAATAGTTTCCTGGCGATAAGGTATACTGTATATTTATCAACAAACCTCAGTAGGCACAAAAAATACAATATTCTATTTTGTGTTTCAGATTATTAAAATAAAAATATTTTATTTCGTGATTCCAATTGTTAAAATAGAAATACTTTATTTCGTGGTTCCGATTGTTAAAATAGAAATATTTTATTTTCTAAGTTGTATATCTTATTTAAAAGACTATTTTCTTTAAACAAAATAAAGTCTAAAACATTAAATAGTATTTGAAATATTTGTTTCGCCAAATAATTCCCACCTCTGCATTCAAATCGTAAAGACGTGTTATACTAGTGCTTTTCTCGTTATTAAATAAATTCAGATGATTTAATTTGTATAAAGTGCGGTCTATTTTAATACATAATCTAATACATTCAAACTTGCATGATATGAAGGGGAAAATAATACGATGTGTATATTTTTTTAAATAATTATTAATTTAAATTTTTATTTCATGTATGTGACCATCTCTTGATTGAATAATCGCAGCGCAAATTCGAGGCATTCTCGCAATAAGTTTTTGCAGAGTTTCTGACGTTATTGAGGTCCAAATTGATTGAAGCTTGTTCCACATATCATTAGCTGATGTTGAAGCTGTGTGATTGCCGTACTATCCGGTTCAATTCTTCCCATAGTAACTCGATCGGGTTCAAGTCAGGGCTTTGAAGAGGCCATTCCATAATTTTAATGTTCCTTGCTCTTCTAAATGGCGTAAGTAGTCTTTACATAATTCAGACGTATGTTTTAGGTCATTATCTTGTTGAAAGATAAAATTTTGACCCAAAAGTCGAGTTCCTGAAGTATTTCATGTTGTCCTAATGTTTCTTGGTAAACATCATTTTGTACCAATGATACATGAAAGGTAGAGTGCCTAAACACCTATGAGTGGTAGTGTGTACATTGTGCAATTGGTTTCAGTATTTTGTATATATTTTGCATATGTTCTTGCATCATAAAGATCCACTGTCTATTTATAACTAATTGTCGGAACAACTTACCCCAGGAACTTTTAGCCCCAGTCTCCCCTACGGCGAAAACTAAAAAGTTGCTGTATTACCCAAGCTCTCATGAAGAGTGCGAGGGTTTTAACAATTAAGTAACACATGTCGAAACGCACTTCGGGTATGATGTTTCGATTCATTGAGAAAAGCGAATGTAGGGAATAGCTGTGAACGTTGCCAAGTCCATTTTGTCGTGCATCGATCGCAAAGACAGTGCCAGATTTTGCATCTGTGTGATTGGAAGGATTAACGAATGTAGCTACATGTAAAAATTGTGTTTCCATTTGATCCCACTACTAAGATTACTATTTCGAATTTATCTAGGAATTGATCGAGTCCCGTATTTCTGTTTAACGATTAAACAGGGTACATCAGCAAGTGTTAATGTCGCGACTGATTTGCATTGAATTAAATGCAGAGTTGGGCATTAAACGATTAAAATTTTAACCAAAATTGATTGATTAATGTGTACGATTAAAAAAGGTAATTATTGAAAAATTGATGATTGATTCAATCGATTGATGAAGTTAATCGTCAATCGTTGATTGAGAAAAGAACTCGTCGAATAATCGGAGACTGATTTAATCAATTGTTAAAGTTAATCGCCACACAGTCTATCCATAGATTGTAACAAGGAGGGTGAGAAAGATAGAGAGCGGAGATAGAGAATTGACAGAAATATATCTCAACAAAACACGGGTTTACGTTTCTTTCAGTATGCATATAGTTTTGATTTCGTATTTCATTTCAAAATCTCAGCAATCTAACCATTAATCAATTACCTGATTGACAATTACAATTGAAAATAATGTAGTCATCAATCACAATTAACGACTAAAGTAGGAGTTTAATTGCGATTAACGATTGAAATAGAAATTTATTCGTCAATCGTTGATTAAATTTTTGCCCAACTTTGATTAAATGTTTATAAGCAAAGTGTGTATTATCTAAGAAGGGTGTACTGTTTTTACGCACTGGCAATGCAAGGCCTAAGAATAATTCATATATACCAAATAGAACTGTTACTCTTTTGTGTATACGCTTACTTTGATTCGAAGAGGCACTTTAGCCCGTTCTCACTAGAATTGTTTCCAGTGAATGTGATACGACATGAGTCTACGCATGACTGCACGATTCTGAACCGATGAGAGTCAGACTGAAAGGGGTTATACAGGGTGAGTTACCTAACGTTCCTACCTCAAATACCTTTGTTGTTTCCAGAGATACATTAAACGTCTTGAGGACAAAGTTGAATGGTAACGGTTCAACGGTTATATTTTAAATCTTATATGTTTTCTCTGTAATGAAAGGTTTCATGTAATTTCATGTAATGAAAGAGACTGTCATTGGAGGTGTTTAACTTTTTGCACTCGGAGATATTTTAACTCGATCATTAAATATGTCTTCCGAACTATCTAGAATAATTCTTAAACAATTAATTCTTGATTTTTAAAAATCTTTTACTGTTTTATATTTCATCCAACCAATTTCTTGGTAAATGCATTAAGATCCGCAATCTACTGATAACATTAAGTGAACCGCGATCATTGGAACATTATTTGTTACGTGAGAAGTAAATTCTCGGTCGAACGTGAGTTTTAGAAGTATGAGGTATACAGACAGACTAATCGAAACATATAGCATTATGATGGTAGGTCGCAGGCACGAGAGACCATCTACGCAAATACATGTATACACCTACTCTTGAGTCTGTCTTCGTATTAACTTCCAACGATGTCGCCTGGAAAAAGCGAGTTTCCCTAATGAAATATTAACGACCTAGAAGATATGGGTGTATTCGGGAGTTTAAGCTGTCTAACAGATACTTCTCGCCATCTTAAATTATTTATCTCAACTCGTTTCTTCGTCGTCTTCCGTTCGATGAACTAAGTAGTTTCATCGATTTGGTTTCAATCTTAATAAATACCGTATTTTTCGTATATGTATACATGACCTAACTGTGTAGCCTTTGTTTTTATACGTGATGTTAAGTCGCGAATTGTGGGTTCGCAACCTTTTCGGATCTGACCCGCCAAATTAATATTGGGCCAGTAGTTCAAGAAATTTAGATGTGTGTGAAAGACGCCGGAGACAATAATTGATTCGCGTGACAATAGATTGCGTTAAGAGAAGCGTTTCGTCCCGGACCTGCTAGTGGACTCATCAGTAAGGCTGATCTAGCAGGTCCTGCCTTATACGCGCGCAGATGTGAATAATCCTAATCCGGATTGAATCGATACAATAAAACTGACGATCGCGGATCTAATGTAAGATGCGATCCCGGTTGACGCGTGTCCTGATCGCTGGACAATTAACTGTCGTAAGTCGAATTTGAAGGTAACGCGAATGACTGACAACACAACGGCTGTGCGTTGTACTTGTCTACCCGAGGACTGGAGAGTGTCGCGGCGTTCGAGAGTAAAACTGAACTGTATGAGCTCGACTTCCAGTCCTAACGCGATGCTAGTTGGGCTTCTCTATGAAGAAAGAAGATGCACTGATTGGTTCCTGCAGAAAGTTGCATTTCCCAATCAGTACACTTTTGACTGTTAGGACCTCCTTCCCGTGGCTCTGAAGGAGGCTTTCGGGAAGGAGGAGTGGGGCGATACCTGACTCGGTCGACGACGCGTCTTAGTAATTTGACACGGTACGGTTAACGGTCGCGGGTGATCCTTCCAAGGGACGCGATTTATGGCACGCTGCCCCTAAAGATGCATAAAAAACCAAACATTGAGCAGATGCCCCGACTGGTTGCCGAATGTCTCTTGTTTTGCTTGATTCTCCATGACGGTCTTTAGGCACGAACGAACCATAAATATTAACCTTAAGAAATCTACGTTTTTTTGGTTCCTACGCGACGGAACATACTCCCCCACGTTGATCGATTCGGTCGATCAATATGAATTCGCTTGCGCGTTTAGGTATGCGTGTAAGTTACAGTAACGAATGGCACCGCATGGATGTGCTCTGTCTGTATTCCGAGGAATTACGCGTTGATAACGTTCTGCTGAAATCAGTAAGGTATGATATACACATTAAAGAATCACCAATCAGGAAATGTTCGGAAATAAATATTGGTTGATCGTTTTTTGGCTCTGACGAGAGAGAGACGTACGATGACAGGAATTTAAAAACTGTTTCAACGTAATAATGAATGTGCTGATTGTTCATGCGTGAACAAGTCTTTGCCGAAGACACGTTTGTTGTGGTCTTGGAAGATTTGACGGTCGGTTCTAATAATTACGAGATTTAAGTTATAGTGAAATGTCACGAGATTTTTAGGCATGAGAAATTGGCGCAATTTCTTGTCTATCGATAGAACCTAGCATTGTTGCATCAGTTCGTTGTTTGCGATGATGTCGTATCGTTATTCGAAATTCGTACCGTTCTCCGAATAAATTATTTCGTTAGGGTACTGTTAAGCGACGAATCGTTTGTGAGCAGCGATGAAGGTCTCGGTGATTAAATAGCTAGATCTGTTTATGTGATCTAGTAGTGTACGCGAGGGATCTTGACTGGTGCGATCCCGTACGCGAGGGATCTCGACTGATGTGATCCGGTTTGTGACGTAACTTGTCCTGCTGGGAGGACAAGGTAAGGATTTCTCAAAGTTCGATTGAGATATGCATACTTCTCGTATGAGAAAGGGTGTCTAGTATAGTTGCAGGTAGTACCGTTATCCGAATGACTGTTCCGAAGTTATATGAATGAATCGCGTGAAAAACTGCGATAAAGATCTCGGTTATCCGGTTGCTGAATACGTTTAGGTGAACGGCCTTGTTTGTGAAACAGGTACACACCGACGCGTGAGTCTAATTTTGGGCCCGATTTCTGAAGCGTTGTTTGTTCTGGAAAAACGGACCGCAATAAACCGCGCGGTGGTTCATGAATGGCCGACCCTTGTAGACGGGTGCCGCAGGTAAGATCATAAGGTTGATCGTCCCTGTAATCTGATGCGTGGTCGAATGATTCGACATGTGAGTCGATGTGAAGATTTGACGCGTAGGTTTGACGCAATTGGCGCGACTTGACGCGACTTGATGCGACCTGACGCGATTTGACGCGATTTGACGCGATTGACGCGTAGATTTGACGTGTAGATTTGACGCGTAGATTTGACGCGTAGGTTTGACGCAATTGACGTGCAGACTTGATGCGATTTGACGCGCAGACTTGACGCGATTTGACGCGTAGATTTGACGCAAATTGTCTGCCGATTGAATGTATCGCCGAGATTGAATGTGGATGCCAGAAATAGTAATTGAATTTTGATTTGATTGAATGTCAGTTTCCGTTGTAAGTCGGCTATGTGGTTCGCGACGAAAGGTTTCACGTCGAGGATTGTATGTTTGGCCAACTCAGAACAGTAGAGTTGATCAGGAAAATTTGGTTGTCCGTGTAATGTAATGATTAGAGAGGCTTGTGAGACGATTGCCTTGATGCGTGTGGATCTGTGATGACGATCCGTATTGACTTGTCTTGACTGCAGCTCAAGAAGTCGTGATTTGCTCCGCTTGCATGTGGTGCATATAAGCGGGGTGGCATTTTAACCGAAGCACTGAACTGAGCCGCTAGATCGAGTGCTGCGAAGCGATGTTCAATGTCGCGTGTTCGAAAGCTTAAACTGAACGAACTCGTTCCGAGTGCTTGTTATGCCTGAGAAAAAGGGTGTTTCCTTTGGGGCGCACGGATTCACGATCCGTGCTGACTCGTCCTGGATGTGCACAGGAAGTCGTAATGTGCTTTGCTTGACCTTGGATCGAATCAAGAAGCGTGGCACTGAAATAAGAACTGGACTGATCCAACGTAGCAGATTGACTACTTGGGAATTAAATTGATGTTTAATCCGCGAAAGTTTGAGCTGAACTGAGTCGGATTCTCCTGAATGTTTATAGTATTCGGTCTGTGATTTCGCGGAGCTATCGGAATCAATAAGACACTTGTCGGAAGGGTGACAGTTTATGATGACGTGATGCTGTAGGTAGAAACCCGGCGATTGGATAGTTTCTAACTGTTTTATGTGCTGCGGCGTGAGACATACTGTTGTTAGATCGGTACCGTTGCTTCGATTGTAACTCGTGTTTGACTTTCCGTTCGAATGATGGAAACCGGTTGATTTGAATATTCGGTAACGTTCTACTTTGCTGTACCGGAAGAATGTCAGGGTTGCTCGCGATTTGATCATCGCGAATTAATCGGTTTTAGTTTACGTTTGCGAGTCTGTACGATAGTAGTGACGATGACTTCCGTTTCGATAGTTTTATTCGGTTTGTACGAGCGCGTGTTTCGGATATTTCGCGTTCGTCACCGTTGTAGACGATTTGCTCCGATGTGATGCGTTGCGACGATATTTCAAGAAATCCGAAGCGTTAGACATACGCGTGTTTGTTAACGGTTGTTCCCGTGTTTGCGTACCCTTGCGAAGGTGATAACGATGAATTCGTTTCGAGAATATTGCGATTTTGTAAAAACGTCTTGGTGCTCGTGACCGACGACGGCTCGCGGTCGGTCTCTAGGTTCGTGCGTCGCGTTTCTGGATTAATTGATTGATCGCGATGCTCGTGAGAAAATCATTCGCGGTGTATCTCGATGATCGGCTGAGGAATCGTAATGATCGGATATGCGATCGCGTGTAGTGAGTTGGATTGTTCATCGAATCCAATGAAGTATCCGGCATGGCGGATGCATTTACTGATAGCGCGTTGTGACGTGAGACAAGAGCGCGATGGTTGTCGTAGTCTATCCTCGATCGCGTATTCGGCCTTTCGGAAAACTGACACTCGTAAATACATGATTGTGATGTGGACGTCGAAAGTCTAGTGTGTGTATGTCGTAAGCATAGAATGCGTCTTTCTAGCAATAGACTTTATGATGTTGTGGGTGTACGTGGACAGCGTGAGCGAGTTGTTCGTGATTCTCGCATTTGTTCTTTGAAGTTCAACCTGATGTTGCAACAATTGAGCCGTGTCCGCGATTACGTCGTTGTATGAAACGGTCGCGGTTTTCGCGTTTGGTATCGTTCGTTCTTGTCGAATTCTTCGTAACGTTCGAATTCGGGTTTGACTGTCGTTGAGGATTGGTACGAATCGAAATCGTTCGAATTCGAATTCTTTCCTCCAACGTTCGATGCGTTCGCGAAGTTTGATTCGTTTTTGTCGCGTCGTAGAATTATGAAACTCTTAGCGGTTATTCGCGACGATCGTTATTTGCCACTTGAAACACGTAATTAGTGTATAAATGTGCGAATGCGTATTCGTTTTGTTCGCGTTAGCTATTGTGTTTCTCGTAATGAATAAGACTGTGATAAGTTGTCAATTCGACGGTCCTGATTGGTAAATTCAATAACGTGTCTACCTTGTACTGATGTGGTTCGAATGTGAATGATTTTGATTGGCTGTTGCCTTCGAATGAGTCCTGCGTTTGACTGCTGCTTCGAATGCCTTCACGGCGATGATGGATCTTAGCGCGGCTAAGGCTAGTTGCTTCCCTTAACGTTGTTGGGTGGACTGCTGGATGCTGCAGGCCACTGTATAAATATCCTTGGACACGATTGTTTTGTACACAATTGTCTTGTACACGATTGTCTTATGCACGAACTGCACTCCCTAGATCACTGGATCCGGCTCGAAGGACCATTATGTTAAGTCGCGAATTGTGGGTTCGCAACCTTTTCGGATCTGACCCGCCAAATTAATATTGGGCCAGTAGTTCAAGAAATTTAGATGTGTGTGAAAGACGCCGGAGACAATAATTGATTCGCGTGACAATAGATTGCGTTAAGAGAAGCGTTTCGTCCCGGACCTGCTAGTGGACTCATCAGTAAGGCTGATCTAGCAGGTCCTGCCTTATACGCGCGCAGATGTGAATAATCCTAATCCGGATTGAATCGATACAATAAAACTGACGATCGCGGATCTAATGTAAGATGCGATCCCGGTTGACGCGTGTCCTGATCGCTGGACAATTAACTGTCGTAAGTCGAATTTGAAGGTAACGCGAATGACTGACAACACAACGGCTGTGCGTTGTACTTGTCTACCCGAGGACTGGAGAGTGTCGCGGCGTTCGAGAGTAAAACTGAACTGTATGAGCTCGACTTCCAGTCCTAACGCGATGCTAGTTGGGCTTCTCTATGAAGAAAGAAGATGCACTGATTGGTTCCTGCAGAAAGTTGCATTTCCCAATCAGTACACTTTTGACTGTTAGGACCTCCTTCCCGTGGCTCTGAAGGAGGCTTTCGGGAAGGAGGAGTGGGGCGATACCTGACTCGGTCGACGACGCGTCTTAGTAATTTGACACGGTACGGTTAACGGTCGCGGGTGATCCTTCCAAGGGACGCGATTTATGGCACGCTGCCCCTAAAGATGCATAAAAAACCAAACATTGAGCAGATGCCCCGACTGGTTGCCGAATGTCTCTTGTTTTGCTTGATTCTCCATGACGGTCTTTAGGCACGAACGAACCATAAATATTAACCTTAAGAAATCTACGTTTTTTTGGTTCCTACGCGACGGAACACGTGACAATAGCTTTAAGGTGCCTATTTCACGGTCAATCATATTGTACAACAATTATTGCGCAGCATGATGTTGCGCAAATCCAAATTTTATTCACGTTAACACATAATTTGAGAAATCGTTCTGTATTTCACTTTATGGGACCCATTCACGGTCAAGCATATTGCGTAACAATGCCTTTTGCGCAACATCATTGATCGTGAATGGTAGTGATTGACTACTCTTTAATACAGTATGAATTTGAATGGGCATCATGCTGCACAATAATTGTTGCGCAATATGATTAACCGTGAATGGGCCGCTTAATCGGTTTGATCGGGAGACAAACAGCCCCAATAAATTAAAGCCTGACGCATAATCAAGACCCAAAGGATTTAATCAACACTATACCAGATTTTTCATTTTATAATGATTGAAATATTAAAAATGATTTCATAAGGAATGGTTGTATAGGTATCTTTACTAGAGCACATATTACAATAGGGGCCGCGCAAAGTCTAAATGAATTCAATCTTGTCATTTGTACCAGTTACTTTTAAGGCTGGTAGGTTCACTGTTAAATGTACAATATATTCCAAAATAAATTGTTTATTTTTGAAAATTTATTTCCCTTCATAATATAATCATATTGAAACGCATATCTGTTTATAATCGGAATCCGGTTAATCAAGGTCCCACTGTATTTTATACGACTGAATATTCATGGTATCTTATATTGCAGCATAGAAGGAAATAGTGATCTTCACATGATCTGAGAAAGTCATTCAAGGTGAGCTTCACATGATTGTATCACATATGTAGGTATACCTACATATCTTCACCATTCACAATTAGATACTTTTAGTGAAGTTCCTTTGAGGATTCGATCCCCTAGAAGTTCCACGTGGATGTCAGCGATGATTGGATAGATAAGTGTTTCTATGACTGCGCCGGATACCTGTTCCTAACAGCTGCTCTGGAAGAAGTAGGAGGTACGACCCAGGCAATGGTGGAACAAGTAAAAGAGATTTTCTTGTATTTAATTCTGGATAATGCCGGTACAATCATCGATAAAAATGTTTCTGGAAAGAAGGTGTACCTGAAAGCTCACTCGAATGTTACTTATCAGTTTAGTGTTTGTTCTTTTATAATTATATTAGACTGTCCACAGAACGTGTTGCAATAAACGGAATAAAACAGTTTCAACTAAAAACACCGCAGCTACAACACCGTTTTTTTTTCCTTTTTCTTGTGGCTTTTACTATTAGCAAATCTGACAGATTTCTAATCAAATGAAATATTTTATTTTTAAAATTTGACGCATACTTTAAAATAGATAGGATTATTTACCATTTAATATTCAAAATACTATTTTATCCAGCTCTGCATCTCATTCATATTTTAAGTTATACATTTTGAAGAATAACCCCTCTAAAAGTTCTTCAACTTTTTATTGTCCCTTTTGAGAAACGACGGTGATCGTGAAACTTCAGAAAACATAACCATGTGAAACAAAACTTTGCTATCACAGTAATTAGTAATAACTATATTTTATATTTTAAAGTTCATACTCATAAATACTAATACAATTAATTCTACGATAGCCATACTAATTTTTAAAAATATATTTCATTTCTTGACAGATTGTAATGATTGATTATATACGTACAATGTATATGTATACTTTGCAGGAAAAGGTGTTTCTTTCAACGAACCTTATTCCGCGACTGTTACTACTTGTACAAGACCGGAAAAATTAAAATACGATTAACAGGTTAAATGGTGAAACTTTCATTTCGCTTCGAAATTGCTTGGTCATAATTATTCTCCTGAATTACCATCGCAAAGGAATCTTACGTGAAGTCGAAACTTTCCTACACAATTTTTCAGAATAATCGTACGAAAGACAAATGAATCAACGAATACAGTCTTAGTAATTTGGAATATTTCTTACTATCACAGAGATGTGATAGTAAGTGTAATAAATAATAATCTGTAAATTATTTTAAAACAGAATTAATCTTCTAGTTTTTTAGTAACATGAGCAAAATATATTGTGACACTCATCAGACTACAGATTTTATTTATTTATGGGAAAAAGGAATAGGTGACATATAAACTGTAAAAATATTAGAAGAATTTGGAATGATTATTACATGATTTTCGACTTATATTTATATATTATATGATATACTGTTATTTGACTTTTGTTTTTTAGAAATAACTTAGAAAATTTCTATTTTGTTATTTTAAAAATTTTACTTAAAGACCTGCAGTCTGTTCATTAATAAGCAAACACTCTTCGAGAGAGAATAATTTTTATACAAGTGGACCAAACATCTCGAGTTTCTTTGAAAAGTTAGAAAGATTAATTTACTAGATAAAATATCTTAAACACATTGAACACTAAAAGCATTAAGCATTCATTTTAAGAATTTTTTATAGTTATTTGGGTTTTTGAAAAGTGCACGATGTAAGTAGTAGTAGAACTTGAAAATAGATGAATCTACAGTAAAGTTTTACACTCCGCTGAATTTCACACCCAATTCTTCCAAATGTGAAAGCTGTTACGTGCACCAGAGTTTTGAGCTCACGCACATGCGTACGTACATATGTATGTAGGTATGTATCTACGTACCCGTATAGCTCGATTTGGCATATGACGGTTCTGTTGCATTGAACGGCACGAGAGTCCAGAATAGACTACGTCGCCAGTGTTGAATACTCCTGCTGACGTCATCCATATTGCCACAGTGCAGTAAGTAGCCGTTCAGTAAGTAGGAGCCCTTTTTAGGCGAGAGCCTGGGACCTGGAACGCCACGAGTTCGCAAGCATTACTCAGCCGCACGTGTCCCTACTTTGTCGTCTAGCAAAAATTTATACATCGTATACCACACGGTGTTGTGTACGGCCCAGCGTGACACACACACACGAACGAACGGTGTACGCTTGTCTGTTCGGTAAATTGTGAAGCCCGCTTCGAAGGCCCCAAGCCTCTACCTTATCGAGCCACCACTCTATTTAAAGTGAAATGCCCTAAGTGTGGACCAGAGTTGGGCAAACATTTTATTTAAATAAAAATTTTT
The DNA here is from genome assembly GCA_916610235.2 of Lasioglossum morio. Classification (NCBI taxonomy): domain Eukaryota; kingdom Metazoa; phylum Arthropoda; class Insecta; order Hymenoptera; family Halictidae; genus Lasioglossum; species Lasioglossum morio. The sequence goes on from OU744333.1 coordinate 5,745,402, forward strand.
GGTCAAAATTGGGTAAAACTGGTATGAACAAGCCAAAAGTGATGCCTAAGAGCTCACATAATTAATTTATGTATTCTGAGACGTGAGCTACAAGTATGTAGATGTCTGAATATAATTTGATTAAGATATCGATTGAAATTTAAAAATAAATTCATAGTTTATTTGAAAACAATATACAAAATAGTCTATTTTCATGCGATTCGTGTGCATTTATAGTTTGAACTTTTATTAGATAGAAAGATATAATTTAAGCCCTTAGGCAAAAAATAATATTCGTATTTTAAAATAAATTGGCAATCAGAAGTAACTTCGGCAGTGTATTAATGACTCTAGATAATGAACACAGCCTGCATAAAACTGACATATGGACAAATATATTGAATTATCAATTTATTCGTATTTTACGAGAGGTGCGATTAAGAATAACGCTTATTTAAAATAATATTTGCTTGATGATAGGCTTCAATTAAACTGAAGGTAACACTAAATGTAATATTTATCGTCTAAAATATTTTTCAGTGTTGTGAAAGTAGTCTATTTATTTATTTCTTTTCATTTTTATAAGGCACACGACTAATCAACTAACATTGTTTTGTAGTATTTTTTATATAATTATAGTTTGCTTTATACTTTCTGCTCTTATCTTTATTGCAAGTGGTAATATTCCTTGAGATCTAAAATTTCTTAACATGTTTCTTATTCTCTTTATTTAGTAGTTAATTACTAGGTACAATGTTGGTATCAGAATGAATCTTGAAGAAGCATTTTATGGAGTGAATAAGAAATAATGAGTGGGTACTATACGATCTAAATTAGCCTAGTTTTAGCCTCTTTCACGGGCTGCTGGTTCAGTCATTCGATCGCAGTCTGTATGGTCCGCTGACTAAAGAAGCGGGCTTACGCTGAAACACTCTCATTTATAACTTTTAATTGAGTGGGAAACTTTCGGGCAGGATTCGGCCAATCGCCGGGATGCACAGCATTATTTGACCAGAATTATTCGACTTCGATCAAGTATCGACGATATTGCAGTTTAGTGCTGAAAAAGAATTTCTGTGGTAGAAAATTTCCTACAACATATTTATAACAGCAGTACTTAACACTGAAAAAAGTACAATATGTAACATGATGTAGAATGAATATTTACTATAGGTACTGTTGGAATTCAGGCAACACTGAATGTATCAATTACAGTTTTAAATATAAGTTTTATTTAACACTATTCTTAATTATAAAAAAATGAATAAATCGACTCTGTCTCGTTAGAGAGAATTAGATTGGTGACCTATCCAACACATATGCTTGACATTCGAAACCTTTGGATGATATCGATGGATTGAATACTGCTGTAATATTAAACGTTATTTTATCGTTTGTTTTCCTTATGAAACTTTTACCAACGAATTAATAATCTTTTCTCAATAAAGGGTAGATTGAACAGGATAATCTTCGAGAATTTTTAATTAAATCCGTTCTCTATCAAATCAAATAAAAAAGATTTACTTCTACTTCTACATACAGGATGAGTGATTTAATATTCTTACTGGAAATGGCTCATTGTCAGTCGTTTTTAACGATTCTAGAAAATGTGATAGAGAAGATCTTTTTCTCAACGTCGTAACTTATTTTTTAGTTATGCTTCCTGAAAAGTACTTCCTTTGAAAATAATTTGAAAGACAAATATACATAATTGAATTTGTTCAATTATTAAAGAAAATTAATATATATATATAATATACATATAACAACACATATAAATTACGTAATTACATTTTATTACATTACATTTATTCATAATATTTTAATAATGAAGCAACGAAGATATTTCAGGTGAAAATGGTAGGTGAGTCACTGTGAAAATCAACACTCTCAAAAAGTTATACATATTAGCTTTGTTCTTCCCCATCTGAAATTCACATCCGCTAGCTGGACTTTACGGCCCAGGATATAAAGATAGCACGTCCTTCGTTTTTTTGAAGTTGTATAAAAAGTAAAGAGGAAACTGGTAAGATACATATTATATGTTATTGTGGCACTAACATAAAATCAATGCTTTTCAGTTACACATGAACTTCTGAATAACAACCACTGAACGTGAAAAATATTCAATAAAAGGTGTAATAACATTTTGTAATTTACAATCTAACAGCCCTGAACAAGTGAGGAATCGCTTTTCATTTCCACTATATCGTTGTTGATTCAACAATATCATTAATGTGAAGCAGATCTTGAAGACTATAACAACTCAAACCGTTCTCAGAGAATTATTGTAGTATCTATGAATTATACTAGTATGTTATTATTAGTTTCTTTTTTGTTATTTCTGTGTAAAAGTCAATGTAACTGTCGACTGTACCTTTCCACCGTTGAAAAATGTTGGAACACGTTTTGTTTTTTAGCTATAAAATTTCGCTACAAAAAATATACCGCTTTTTTATGTAACTGTCATTCAACGAAATTTCATAGCTAAAAAACAAAACGTGTCCCAGCTTTTCCCACAGTCCCTTTCTATAATTTGTTTGTAGAATTCACGTATGTCTACATTTCAATCCGTAAGACGCTGAGAAATGTCTTGAAAACAGTTAGGATTCAAGGACTCAAGCGAAGTAATCGTTTCGGAACACTTAAATTAATGACATCATTTGTACGTTCCCTGAAGGAGTTGTGTATAAATTGTGCACGATCTCTGTCCCTCGAAAATAAAGGGGTTGCGGGGATTCACGTGACCGGCAAGGTCTAGGGGACTCTAGGACAGAGTATTCAACGTACAGAGAAGTGGAAGAGAGACGCAGGAGCCACACGATTGTCATTTCCTCGTGAAATTGCATCTTTGGTTACTCTGTCGTTCCACAGGCTGGCCATGTGCACCAGAACTCCGCAGTTTCCAGCACAATGTCGGATTTACTTGGAGTATCTGGGATAAATGTCCCGTAGCTGGAACTAAACCCTGCAATGGACTACGCTTCATTTCGCAGTCATTTGCTAAATCTACAATCTTTTTCATGGAGTTTTGCATCCAGAAGAGGCTGGTTTATGAATTTTTCATTACGTTCTCGTTCGCTTACACAATGCCTTCCGTAAATATTCGCGTGCCCTTTCTTTACTTGTATCAGATCGTAATTGCAATTTAGTTAATTCATTGGCACACTAATAATTATCACAATGTTTATGTTCTTCTATTTCCTAGCAAGTATTTTACTTGAATCTTTCCTTCGTTTGTGCACGCATTCAAATTGGTACAAGAATATTCTTTATGTCGTTTGAAAGAAGACAATCTTATTGTAAAATCGAATAATGTATACATATATTCATACTGTTGGAATTAATTCTGGACACTTTGAATAAAAATTAATATTTTTTATTTCATATTTATGCAGGAAATGTATATTCTGCTATGCTAAATTGATACTGTAACATTTTTATTGTAATCTATAATGTTTATACTCAATATTTTCACCTGATTTGGTTTGAAAATGTTTAAGACTTTTACTTTAAAAATATCTAAACTGTGTTGTTATTTTTGTTTTTGCGCCTGGCAACACGAAACCTCGCATGATGTGAAATAACCAATCATAGGATGCCGTGGGTTCATTGTATAAACCAATCAGGGAGGCATTGACGTTCTACACAAACAGTTTCATGATTGTTTTAGTCAGACATTGTGTTTTCAGAAGTGAAGACCTTAATAAAGTTTTTAAAAGTGTGTATCACGACTATTTTTAGAAAACAATGATCAGACTTATAATATAAAATATACTATATAGATTAGAATATAAAATATAAATTAAATAATTTGAATAAATGCGAAATTCAAGTAAAAATAAAGTGTCCAGAATTAATTACACTAGTGTACATTTCCGACTTCCTGAAGTTCGTTACAACTAGTCTTATTAATACACAAGAAGACGAGCTACAAATGGAGAATAGTTAGTCTTTAATTATTATAAATGCACTATCTTGTAATATTATAAATCAGTGAACAGAACGCTGTTAATATTTTCACTATTGCACGTACCAGTGGCACACCCAAGGGGAGAGCCAGGGGGCAAAGACCCCCCCCCCCCCCCAAGAAAAAGGAAACATGATAATGGATTTTATTTAATGTGCATTAAAAAACATTCTGTAGCCCGGTACAAAATGTTCAATGTCAGTACTTATGAAGTAAATATGTATGGCTATCGTTGACAGATATGTTTGCTAAAAAAAAAAGGTCTTTGTGTTCAACTCGTCCCCCCCTCCCCAAGATTAAATCCTGGGTGCGCCACTGGCACGTGCTACTGATATCGTTTGAAATTATCGTAACTCATAATCGCTTCCAGATGTGTTATCAAGGAACAGACATGCGTATTCCATAATTTCATGCTGTTTTGAAGAACTGTCAGTTCGAGCGTACCATCAGCGTCACGCTGTCGTTGAGGTGTGAACAAGAAAAGGAGCAGAAATTGATTTTAAGTCTTTGCGATCGTATTTCCTGGAGGCGTGGTATCTGTGCTGGTTATTTTCGGGCAGAACGAAATCATATACGTATTCACCACATGAAAACGTCTAGAATAATATTAACTATAACAGCTACTCAACAATTATTTTATACGAAAACATACAAACTAAGTTGTCATATTATCTGACGATGAGTCATTCTTCTTCAGAAGAAGCTTCTTTTTAACTTTTACACACCGGCTGAGAGAATTTCTGAAGCCATTTTAGTCTATCGGTCTTCTTCGTTTCCACTTTATGAAATTTAGTGATAATGTAATATATTACGTGTCTCATGCTGACACTCTCGAGGTGCCAGGCACTCTCGACTAATAAAAAATCTTGTGTTGCCTATAACAAAATATGTAACCTACTAAACACGAATATTCACGAATACTATTGAAAATACATTATTCCCATAACTAAATGTACCTGGAGAGTTATTTCTGCAGTACAGATAGTGTTGAAAAGTGTTATTTTTCCCATGGCGTCTGCGCCTGCGATTAAAGATTGTTACAATTTTAATAGATCTGAACTGAAATTGAAGTATGAATTCTAATATGATTCCAGTTGAGAATGTCTTTAATGTATATCCATACATTAAAAATGGAAATGAACGTCGCTTTAGATCGAAATAGCGATCGGCAATTTTGATAAAGATTTGAAAGAAGGTATGTTGTTACGAAAACATTTAACATAGAATATGAAAGATAAGGATGAGAAACATATTTCATTGAATATATCAGAAACTAATAGGACTAGAAGAACAGTTTTGTGAGGAAGCAACGTGCTCGTTGCGAAGCATGTCTGAACTATAGAAAATCGATACTTTACAAGAAGAACGAAGAATTACTTAAAATACAGCATCGATGTGTAGTGTGGAATTCTGAATACGTGCCTTATCGATTCGTATTTCACTCGTGATAAATACATTATACTCGAAACGATATGGGTATTTCTTAGGATTCGGATTAAACGTGAAGTGTGAAACAATAACCTAAAATACTATTGGCAGGATGGTGCAGCGACTCATAATACTGGAACCGTCTGAAAATATTTAACTACTTAAACCAGTGGTACTTAAACTTTTTGAAGTCAGGGAACAGTTTTGATTATATGAAAAATTTGCGGAACATCAAAATTAAAGATCTAAGAAATAAAACAAAAATATCAGCGTAGAAATAAATATATTTTAGAAAATATATTATTAAATATATTTACTACACTTCGCGTAATTTCGCGGAACACTTGCAAAAAGCTCGCGGAACACCAGTGACTTAAGTCACTGCTTAATTAACCCTTTGCACTCCTTCGTCGAGTGTGACTCGATATCCGAGAAAGAAACATGTAAATTCTTCCTTTACTTATTTAATTTGTTATTTTTTTTTAGTTAAAAACAAATATAAGTTTCACAAATATAAATTACAATAAAGTTTAAGAGCCATATGTAATATAATTAGTAAACAAAATTGTTTAAAATAAATAGCAGTCAAGGAACTGTCCTTTGAAGTAAATGTCAAAACAACACGCATCGAAAGATGTACGATTGCAGTGGATTTTAAGCAGAAACTGATCAAATGTCGTGGAAAACTATGATTATCACAATTTTTATCAGGCTTGTATCTCGTGTGTATGCCAATCGATTTCGATGAAATTTTCAGCATGTGTGGTAAGTACTGTAGATTTACAAAACATATATTTTAAATATTCATTTTCAAATCAAAAAGTTTTAAAAAATGCCTTTCTCTTGGAAAATCTGTTTTTGAAAATGCCAGATCGTTTGGTACAGTTATAAGAAAGTTATTCTGTTTTAAAAGTACGAATACTTATGTGACTGACTATTAATGTATATTAGGTAATATATTCTGATACTATACATGTATAGCCCACTTAGCTTCTACTTCGTAACTCACAATTGTAATTGCTTCAAAGAATTGAGACAGTACAGACAAACAAACCAATTCATAATGACAATATTTTCGATACATTTAACTGTCGCGCCGCCTTAGATCTCGAGATATACAGAATGTATGTAGCACTACATTTATTTAATACTATGGTAATTACCCTAACTATGAGACATCTACTGCAAGACGTATTATTATCATAGTCTACGTAATTCAGATCAAATCTAAATCTTATTTATCTTGATCTTCCCCAGACTAGTCCTGACTACATATTCAAGATAATATCAATAAATATCTCTGTTAGCATTTAAATGTATAACTCTTCCATAACTAAAAATCCATAAGTAAAAATTCCTAAGCTTAACTCGTTTAAAATTGGTTTTCAAAATTTCATGGTTAAAGTTCGTGGAATTTAAAAATTAGCATTTAAATGAAATTGAAAAGTTCGCAGAAAATAATTAGGCACACGTATAATACGACACGCACAGTCTTTTATCAAAACTATATCAACGTGAAACTCAGAAAATCAACTAAAATAAACATCGAGAGAATCACGGATATTACAAAGATTAACTCAGATATTGAACCACAGTTCGTGAATAAGAAAAGCCATTTAAGTCGTATTTCCGAACACGTTCTAATAATCTGTTAGCACTGCTAGGATACAAGATAATGATAGGTAATAGTTCACATTGTTAGCACGGTGGAACAATGCCCGTCAAAAGTCTGTTATGTAGCCGTTACATGTTCTGGTCGAACACACGCGATGAAAATATTACGGCACGCTAGTTTTTTTTTAGAGAGCGGAAACAGTGAAAATTTCCGGTTAGGCCAATTTCGCAGGCAGATGTATTCGCGGTACGCAGGTCGCTTATCACGATACAAGTACATATTTTCTTGCGAAATCAAATCTATTTCAATCTAACTTTTTCGCGCTGCAAATCTTTCAAAGATAAAATAAAACTTTTGTATGAATTATCTTTTCAGGTGCTTCCTGCTTTTTCCATCTTCCACTGACAATAATAGATTCGTCTTATTGTAATCAGCCAATAAATGTTCTTCTTTCATAGAAACTTACATTCACGATATTTTAAGAAGCATTAAAAATTTTACATTCGATAAACAGCAATATCCACTGAAGTATATGTGACAATTTAAACAATCATAATTCCTGATGAAGGACGAAGGTGGAAACGATTCTTGCGGCATAATACAAGAAAAAGTATACTGAAAATTGTCCAAATTGAAAAAATACGGAAGTTGTTGAAATTCGCAAGATATTCCATGTCAAAAGGAAATAACTTCCACAACTTTCATTATTCCATTAACAATTATTTATTTATATTATTCATATTAAAGACAAACTGTAATTTTAAATTTTATTTATGTATTTTGAAGGTAAAAGAACGCTTTTCATTTTAGAAAAATTTGTTTCTAAATATTAAATAGATTCGGCAGGATTTACGAAAGAAAATTACTAATTTTTTCGATCGAACATCGTATTCACAAAATGTTCATTTGCGTTTGGTCCCAAAAAGCTGGTTCCCGGATCATTGAGCAGTGGTGCGGATCTGGTCCGGTACTGACAAAGACTGGATGTATATACTTATGTTAAGATTTTCATTTAGCTTCTCCTTGAACACGAAGACTTCGTTATAGTCGATTCACGAGAGACCGTTTCAATCTGTAGCACTTCACTTTGAAAACAGCAAGTCAGTGATTCCTAGTCTAGAAGGAGCTAAAATTGGAAGCGGAAAAGGGCATCAATGATGGGTGTCGTGATTGCTCGTTACGCAAGCGTATTCTCGGCACGCAAAAGCGAGTAATTAAGGTCGGGCCGATGAGAATTGGTGTATGGATTTCATTTCTACATCAACACGCCGATCGACCCTTCATCTACCACTATCCGGCCCCAGGCTGTTCTGTGGTATAATACACAGTACCCAAACCGAAACATTTCACCCGACCCCTCCAAAATTCTTAAGACTATTGACCCTAGTGGTCCAGATTGCTTCAGAACTATTGCGACCGTTCCACGTCATTGTTACGCGGCAATATACCTACTGTATGTGTATCATAAACAGTAATACTAGCTGTACTATAATATTAACACATTACCGACCGGTGATTATTGCATATTTTTGAAAAATGTATGGTACATGGCTAAATTTTTATTTAGCATTTAGTATGAACTAACTAAGTCATCCTCAATAACGTCGTCTAATAGTTTCATTTAAGATTGCAATGTCAAAGAAAATTTCTATGCTTTTTTTTGGTACAGCAGAATTATTGAAAATCTTATTAATAGGCTTCCGGTCGGTAAAGTGTTAATATTAACCCTTTCGGTCATGGCGTCCTCGTACAAGGGTATACTAAATAAATATTTGGTGTATCTAAATTTGGTAAATTTTATTTTTTGTTAACGTTGTCCTCATAGTGCCACAACCATAGATCCTATTTGACAATGGTGTCGACCTCTCTTGTCAATTTGTGTTACCACTAGACTGCAGATCTTTATGCAAAATAAAAAATATTCGCATGAATTTCAGGACGCAGGAGCCAAATAAAAATTGTACTCTTCTTTTAATTATCATATTAAGCTGAAGCGAATACATTAATGTCCTTAAATATTTTCAACATGGCCGCTGCTGTAAATTGTATATGCCCATTTTTTTTTGATAAATGCATGAAATCCGCAATCAAGTTGTCACAAAACAAAGCGAAAGACGCACATTCAAGTGGACTCTTCCCAGCTATCTTTGTGCCTCCGGGGAAACCCTGTGAGATACTATCCCATAACAAATTTAAAACCAGAATATGTATTTTCTATTTCATTGTTGTCACCTTCTTTCCTAGAACTTTTGTATTTTATTTTGTGGGATATATAGACGAACTACAAATGCGTATGAGTAAAATAATTATATTTTTCTTTGTGCAAGGAGAAGTAGTTAGACTTGTTTTGTAGACGTTAACGTAGATACTGGTTTACATATTTTAGTAGCCAGAGATCTTATCGTAAGTGTCACTGTGACACAGATTCTAATCAACGCCGCGGCTCAATGTATGGGTCATAGACCTTTATGGTCAATACTACCTTTGACTTTTCGTGGTCGTAAGACATAATTATGCGTTTTCATTAAGATATTTATGATATTGATTGAATTAATTTGCATGTAGATGTCCTATGAAGTAGGTTACAGCACAAACTGCCAGCAGATTATGAAGGATCACTCAAATAATTAAAACACAAATAAGGTAGATGTTCCCACTATCAGCCATGTCTCCACTATGAGCCAGTTGACCGTGTAAATCTGTTTACGTCGTTTCTTGAAAAGAAATAACAATTGTACATATAATTTAGAAAAAGCTGAATCAAGAAATGTTAGCAACAGAAGTGAAAAATTGGTGCCCAATTAATTATTTTTTTGCTGCAGTATATAATTATTTCTTCATACGAAGCTTTATTTTTGAGAAAATCCAATTTGAAAATTCAGCGAACGTTCGTGCTGTTGAATAGGAATTGGAAATTGGAATTGTCTGATGCGTCTGTTCATGGCTAGACAGCGGACTTTATGCATTTATAATGAAAAAGAGTAGATGTAATTTGAAACAGTGAAAACATTAGAAGAATTTGGAAATACTGTAATATTATTTTGAACCTACTAAACATGTTAAAAAAGAAAATATTAGATTGGAACGAAATTCTACCGTTTTTAAATCAAAATTCAGAGATCAAATTAGGATATTTGTTCATAGGTTTATTGAACGACATGATAAGTCGCCTAAAAAATGGCAAACAGTAATAGGAGAGAATGTATAATATGATATTCAACAAATCTATGTATAAATATCCTAATTTTATCTTTGAGTTTTAAATTAACAACGCTACGATCTTTCATTCCAACCCAATAAATTTTTATTTCACTTCGGAAATTTTCACATAGGAAATTTTTATTTTGCATAAAGATCCGCTGTCTGTTCATGATCTACCGGTTCTAGTTCTTAGAGATGTTAACCAAGTAAACTTGACGCATTTTCCAAGTCGATTTTCTCGAAAACAAAGCTTCATACGAAAAAATTTTATTCTACATTCTCAACTTATTATGTTATGTAGACTTACCCCGTTTCCGATTGTACCACCAGTTACCCATCGTCCGGTATACTTAAGAAGAACGTCAATGGTGTACCGTAGCATAACATATCGTAACGTATCGCAAACACAGGGTAGCAAAAGCAAGACGCGATTCACTTTCGTTTCCTATTTAGAGGCACTCGTATCCTACCAATCTTGTCTGCTCTCGCGAAACCATAAATCCAGGCTCTCGATAAAGTCTGCCGCACCCTTCCCTCTTTACCAATCCCTTCCGCGTAGCCGCAGGCAACCGCGCCGTGATTTTCCTGCGGTGTTCCACCTCTTCCTAGTATTTTAACTCTGTTCGCTCTCTTCTCTGTCTCTCCGAATCCATCCCTTTTCCTACCAGTTTAACTATTCATTTTTGCTTTGCTCTTGTTTACGTTTTTACCATCGCTTCTTCAACCGTTGTCCTGCCTGTCTTCTTCTTGCCCTACTTCTTTGTAATTTTGTTTTTGATTTTATTCTCCTGTTTCAATTCATGCTATCTTTTTCTGCTGAAATTTCACCACTATAATCTGTATTCATTTTTAATATCGTCAATCATATAACTAGACAACGGATCTTTATGCAAAAAAAGATTCAAAAGTGCGCTTTCTATTTTTTCATGTAATTCCTATAGATTGTAATTTTTTAAAAATCTTATTTAGAAGTCAATTAGTAAATCAACGATTCTAATTGCTAAAAAATAGTTAGGTCGTTTGATCCGATTTTAAAAAATCGTTACAAAAGTTATCTCTATGTACTTTAAACAAAGTAGAAGATATTGTTGATGTGATTTTATGGAGATAAGTGATATGTATTCAGTTGAACTTTGGTTAATTCTTTAAATGGGATTTTCTCCAAGCTAGTGGTTTTAGAATTATGCCAGGTGTCCTCCAGGGTAGCAATGCAAAAATAACGCAAAAATAATCTGTGCAAAATTTTAAATTGATCGAATAACGGAAAATGCTGCCGCATCGACTTTGAAATTTTTTAAATATTGTAACTCGCTTTTCTCCACTACAGTATATTATTAGTATACATTTTTATATACCGTTGAATTTGTCTTTTTATGCACTTAATAATATAGAAACAAAATCTAATATTGATCTAAAAAAAAATCGTTACCTTGAAATCTCCAAAATTGGCCTTTGACAAAGGTTAACGATATATAAAAATATATACTAATAATATACTGCAGTGGAGAAATGCGAGTTACAAAATTAAAAAACATTCAAAGTCGATGCGGCAGCATTTCCCGTTATTCGATCAATTTCAAATTTCACACACATTATTTTTTCATCCAGTGGCACAATTCTAGGGGTTGTCCCACAAAAAAATCTGCGAAAAAATTTTTCGCCACGTATAACTAAGGTCCACCCTAACGTACGAACGATCGCGTGTTTCCTGGCGAACCGAGAACGTTAATAAGAGACGTTCGTTGGCAGTTTCAGAATCGGTGAGAATCTGACCTTAGTCAAGCCTATCGATCGGCTTGACGCAGGTAACCATTTGTATGTGTATGTATGTGACCGATTTTCAGTTCCCGGATCGTGGCACACAGCGGGACTGTGGTATAAAGGGAAACGTAGCAAAGAAAGCAAAGCGTAAACAGGCTTACTTCCTCGCGGTTGAATGGACATTTGTCTACGGAAACGGCTTTGGGCCACTGCCAACCACTGGCACATCACAGTGGACCCACTCTCGGGATCTGCTGTAGTCGATACCGTTCGATATACCTCGGCGTTGTCTTTTACGAAAAAAAGTCATTGCGTCACTTTCGTGCTGAGGCTTCCTTTAAAGCGATTCGCGTAATCTCGGACTTTTATTGGCGATGCACTGTGACGATCGCCTGCCATCGAGCAAGCGGGACACACTTAAGGTCAATGTCCACGTATATGATCATTAGACAACGGATTTTATACATTTATGATAAAAATGAGTAGGTGTAACATAAAACAGTAAGGAATAATAAATACTGTTATGTTATTTTTAGTAGGTATAATGTAAAACAGTAAGGACATTAGAAACATTTTAAAATACTCTTATATTATTTTTAACCTGTGTGTTAAACACATTAAGAATGAAAATGAATTTCTATTACACTTCACTTTCTTGATGTTCAGGTAGAACATTTTTATTTCGCATTAAAATCCGCTGTCTACTGATCATGTACGAATTCTGATTAGATATTGCACTTAGAAAACTGATTAGATGTTACATTTAATGTACCTTTAAAATTAAATTGAAAAACTAATTTCAAAGACATTTTAACTTCACCCTTTTCAGTTGGAGCTACTTTAACTCGAAAATTAAACATTTCTTCCGACCTAGAATAATTCCATTCTATGTGATTGTTTTCATTTTATGGATATTGAATTGATATAATGCCTCATACAATACTTAAATGTGTAGTAATTGATTAGTAGACAGCGGATTTGATGAATTTATGTTAAAAATAAGTAGGTGTAATCTAAAACATTAAAAACGTCCGACGGATTTTAAAATACTTTTATTTTCTCTCTTAATATGTTCAACAGCTTGAAAATTATATAAGTTTCTATGTCACTCCGGTTTCTTGCAATTCAGATGGAAAATCATTATTTTGCACAAAAATCTACCGTCTATTGATTAAATACCATCATATTTGCACAGCCAAAAAGAATGGTGTCTCTGAGTCACCTCTCGAGTACTAAGGGTTAATAGTAGCTAATTTAGTATGAATTGTAAAATGTCTTTATGTCAGCTCATCGAAAACGCATGTTACTTTTGTTAGTCACTAACAGCTGTAGTTTCGGACGAAACAGCTTACAAACCCTGTTTTCACCACTTGGTATATCATATACATGTAATATCTATAATATAGGATACAATGCGTATAGCTTTCCACAATTTCCATGTACTTTCACATACTATTCATGATATACATAATACAAAACCAGGAAAGATAGCGACGGTCTTAATTTACGGAGTGCTCGGGCGTACCTCAATGAAAGCACAACAGTGTCCGGTTGAACGATATTCCCATGAACCCACTCAATCTACTGCATAGACGAATAGATAATTGAAACGGTGCGAGAGACAGCTGATTTAAATACCCGGAAAATTATATGCTAAAAAACACAATTAATGGCATACATATTGTACATATTACTTCTTGTCATATTGTCCTCTGCTTTCCATGTTTTACATGAACAAATTTCCTCGAGTTAATACATCGTAATCTATTGTATACTAATTATATTATATGTCTGGTTCTCAATGATAGTATTGTAAATTCTAAAATTCTATAATAGAAAAGGGGATTTCTACACCGAAGCCCCTAATTTGAATCTGGAAATAAGTCCATTGCTTTCAGAAGTTGCAAAAAAGAGGGATCAACATTTTATGGAAACACAGAACTGCGTGGGCACGGCTATAGCTGCTTTAGGTTCTGCAGTCTCTATGTTAATAGAGCCCCCAGAAGATGGTTTAGATGAAGTTACGTTTACAGATTATATAAGCCATGCTGGTCAGTAAAATGTTAAAATATTTTATTTCCTCGAATTAATACATCGTAATGTATTGTATACTAATTATACTAATCTAATTAAAATTGTTTAATTAGATATCTATAAAAAATTCATTGCTGCTTTAAAATAGAATTTCAGTTTGTAAACATTGTGGTAGTATTGTCTGTGTATACATTACTATTTAAACAGTCTTTTGTCCGCCACTGTACATGCATATAGATAGAATAATCGGATATGTTACTAATAGGTCCGTAAACTAATTGTTAGTGTCACGTCAGTTCTGTATGTCGAAATATTTTAGCCTGTCATGAAAATAATAGAGTCATTTGACACACCAACGGTAAGCTTCATCATTTTAATATGAATTATAATTTACCGATTTGGAAAGCAGCCAATTGTCCCATTTCGTAAATTTAACGTGGAAACTTGGACGATCTATTGAATTGGCTTCTCGAAAGGGTTAACAGAAAGGATGCGGTCATATCACGGGTGCTGCCTTTACCGCTGTAGATTGATGCGATTTAAACGTAGGGATAATCAGGGAGTTTCGTGCTATTAACGCGCGCTTTCGTTCTTCAAATTGAGTTGACCCGCGACCGGAATAATAACGACGTTCCATTACTCTCTTCTTTATTTCCCATTTCGAACGTTATCTTCTACACATTATTTGACATTTATAATTATTTATAAATTCCGAATAAGTTATGCAGAACATTTTCTGAAACAATCTTCTCTCTCAATTTTATACTCGTGAACAGAGTAAAAATAAAATAGATAGATGTACCCACCATAAGCATTTGAGTAGTGCAGTTTTTTAAGAATTTTTTTATGGTGTTTTCAATGTAAAAAATCTATTATTCGATTAAATGAATGTTTATTTAATTCTTGCTGCGCAGAATCGTTGCAAAACATTTTTATTTTGCATAAAAATCCGCAGTCTACTAATTAATATTAATATTTGAAATTTAATCAGACACCAATATGAACAAATACATTGTCTAGTACCTCAATGAACATATTGCTGATACGTCATTGTTTATTATGCACTTTCTCAATGTAATAGAATTCGTTTGAAATCTGATTAATTTGGTATATACAGGATTAAATTATAAATTTAAGTTATATAATTTAATGTGTTGAATGTTTGTATGATCTTTCGTTGAAGGAGACATACATTTTCAGTTGTCGAATAGATAATTAATATTGTCCGATCGGTCAATAACTTTGCACGTGTATTCACTTGAAATACGAGGACATATGCACATTGCTTGTTTACCGGAGGACGAACATAGTATCTACTTGTCCATTTATCTATACATTTGCATATGTTTGTGTCAATCAGTGTGTTAATGTGTGTATATACATATGCATATACCGATACTCGATGTCCGTTGTTTTCGAGACACCAGGCTGTTAATGAACTTGTAAGTGTAGCGGCATGTCAAGTGGTATGTAAATACAATTATTATTTACCATACCAGGCTCAGTCTACCGTGGTATTATTGATAATGCTCGACACTGAAGCTATACTATCATACAGGATGAACGTTACGAGTTCACAATTAACTACACCAGGGCATATATGTATTTCCAACTGAGCAATACAATTAGGAAAAGGATAAATTAACATGCTGCGATCTGTATAGTACACTACCGTTTACATTCTAAAGTTCAATGTGCTTTCGATACTAGTTTTTATATTTTCTATTATGTTACATGTGGTGCATCCATTTGGAATGTTTTCAGGATATGCAATATTGTATAATATTAATCATGCATAATATTGGCACTTTATCAAGACAGTATTTATAAATTCATACATGATTTTACTGTCCTCTCGAAATCACCACGCTTATAATTCTTGAAACTTTCTTCGAAATTTCCAACATCTATTCTTCTATTTTGAAGAGAATTGTTCTACGAAAATTTTACCATTGCAATTTAGTACAACACATTCTGCTTTAACCGTCAACTTGACACTCCTTTGTCACAATCTTCTGCCCTCAACGAAGAAGGCTAAGACGTTTAAAGACCACTTCGAAACTTGGCAACCGCTTTCTCCAAAAGTTCTAGGTCCACCAGAATCAAGGATGTTCGTCACAACTACATGCACTGCTTTTGAATGTTGTCATTTCAATGTTTTAGAATGAATATAATAAACGTATTGAGTATATTTTAATTTAAAAATGGTTTATCCTAAAATTCTTTTCACAAGTTTAGAAAAAATGTAATGACAAAAGAAAATTATTGTATGTATAACACTTATAGGTATATGATGCCCTGTTTACGAGTTTTAAGAAAATTGGATAAAATAGAATCTTATTTCCAGTGGTAGCAGCCTTTGCATATCTGAAACAAATAAAAACTGTACTAAATTCTGTCGAATTTTATATTCTACCCTTTTTTGAAAATTTTCAGAAGCCATAGCTGCATGAAGATCCGCAGTCTAGGAATAAATTTCTTTCGCGAATAACTTTTGAATGAAAAGACGGTATCCTTGGTAACATATATATGCAAATATCAAGGCCATTAGAGCATCCTACCGTGAACGTAAGTTTTACTTTCGGTAGTAAACTGCTTTTGTTAATAACTTCGTAATAAAATACGAGCGTCAACTAAAACCTCTTGGAGGTTATTCAGCAGGGAGACCTTGGCAACATATGTGATGATCGAGGTCATCCGAGCTGCCTCCCCTATACGTAATATTCACCATCATTTCTACTATAAAAAAGTTTTACAGCAATGATTTCTTGTGTGTTGTACATTAGACAAAATTGATTGCATTAGTAGAGTGCATTAGACAATTTTTCTATTCAGAGTAGTTCTTTTTCGAAAAAAACTAAAAAAATTTCAAATAGAGTATTTTTGTTATTGTCATAAATCATAATGTATTACACGTATTACATAACATACGTACTGTAGCCAATCTTAAGTACTGCTAACGTAATAATGTAATCATGTACTCTCCATTATAAAGGAATAATTAGAATACCTGGAAAAGTTATATTATTCAAATGCTTTCAGTTCATGATTGAGAAAGATAATGGTTTTAAAGAAACGCACACCACGTGCCTTGCTGCAAACAAATAGTTGTAGTTAATTAATTCTTATAGGATTATGTATTCACAAATCGTCTTTCGAGGCAAGTACTTTTGTGAACAATTGTCTAATTTTCTCATAGTCGTAGCTAACCGTTGTTTCAATATTGTGCATATCTTACTGTTTTAATTAAAGACCGTGGTTTCAGCAACGGATGAACATGGAATACTAGATACTTGAAACATCTGGAATATGGGCCTTTATATATTCAGTGCGCATACATCCCTCTGCTTTGCATGACAATTGAGATGTCGCAGTAAAGAACTACTTTATCCCTTTTCCCGATATTCTTTATAGTTATTATACTCTTGGTCGCTTATTCGATGCGAAAGCGATCGATCGATCAAATATTAACAATTTTAACTCGTATCATCGTGATATTATCCATTGAGTCCTAAAGCGCTTATTCGATTTTACTTCGATTCTATTTGAAAACATTTGTATAACAAGTTAGGTAATTATTTACATTAGGGGCATCCTCACTGATTTTAATAACCTTGAAATATGTTGTCAAGGTCATCATTCTGAACAACTTTTTCCTATACATGTTACCGCCGCTCGATTTTAGTTTTCGAGAGATGCGCAAAAACCTATCGCTAATACTGTATTGTGCAGCAAATGTTATTTGGTATGCAGTGTGAATAAGAAGCGACACTATCAGCTAAATTCGAGAGAACCGCTGCAACAGAACCAATGACAAGTGAAACTAAAACGCTTGCGGCATCCTTCTAAAGTTTGCTGCGGCGCGGCGTTCACATTTTCTCTATTTCAATTGCTTTCGGTATAGCTTGTTCATTCTCTTCTTCACGAAAAGTTAACCACTTGGGTTGGAATTTAATCGACGTCTACGCAGGCTACGAGTACTTTCAATAGTTACTTGAGGGGACCCACCAATAAAATAAATAATGAAATATTTATTGTTTCTGAAGAGGAAGTTTCTTTAAGCCCACCGCGCAAGTGAAACGTTGTTCGAGTAAACTCGTGTGGGGGCGTGTTTAGCCGAGCGAACGAGAAACAGCCATGTGTGTTTGGAGTAATTTTTTGGTGGAAGGAAAAGGGACTACCAACATTTTTCTAAATGGAAAGTAGTATTGATTTTTTGATATTATGATACCTCTCATCAAATTCGATAGAATTTCGGTACTTGAACCTTTTTTTTTATTACGCATGCTTACAGAGTTTATTTAATGGTTTAAATGACGATATGTTAATAAATGTCAACCGGGTCGGTTGTTACCGGAATGGAGAAAGTATACGACGCCAAACAGGGACCCTTACATGGTGCGTATTTACATTAATTGTTATTAGAATTAATTGTGTGTTCAAGCGAATTATTGAAGTGAAAACTTCTTTAGGCCTTTGGGGGAACGTTCAATGCACTGGTCACGCTTCGTGTTTGCATAGCTTTTATCTTTTACAATTAATCTACCATACTTGCAATTATTTTTACAATTTTTAAATTTATCTACCATGTCGCACCGCGTGTACAAGTTTTGCTGCGTAGTGAAAGAGTCTCATGTGTCACGATCCGAGAGGAAACGCTATCCGGGTAAACTCGGTTTCCCCGAGTTTAGCCGAACGAGCGAGAAATAGATGTAGGTACATCGTGCCATAGAAATTTTCACATCGGTCGTGCGGTCTTCTACTCACAGTTTTAGATTGTTTTCTTTTTAACCCCTTGCCTTACAACATCGTGTTAGATTCGTGACGAAGATTCTGAACAGAGTTTAATGAATATGTAGGTTTGTAATTTCCTTCTATCTGAGATGAAATTCTATTTTGGTTTCGTTAATGTACAGTTATCGGAGAACATGTAGGCATACAATAGATTTACTTTTCTCCTTTTTTAGGAAATAACGACCTACAAAGAAAGTTCTAATCACTGAAACTAAAATAAATCGTAGGGCAAGGGGTTAAATATAGTGGTATATAAACGTAAATTTTATTAGGTTAAGCTTTGCTTTGCAGAACCAGAAATTTCTGCCTTTTCCTTATGTAATTCTGTAGATTTTGGCAAGAAAATTCCAAGAATTCCTAAAAGTGGTTCAACAGTATTTAAAGTGGATCAATTTTTAGTGTTTTTAATAAGTAACAGTGAAACTTGAATTTTTGGAATTTTTCCGCCGAAATCTACAGAATTGCATAAGAAAAAGAGAAAAAATTCTGACTACGCAAAGTAAAGTGCAGCCATATTAAAGATGTTACAGTATTTAATTCAACTTATAACAATCGAATTCAGAAGAGCATTAATTATTTCATTAAATTGTAGACTATAATTTTTTTAACATTGCAACTTGTATACTCTGATATTTTTAATTTCTTGTCATTAAACGAAACATTGTGCTATTTTGCAAATATTAAAGCATATCTATTATCACAAACCTTGTAATACATATTATAGCAGGATATGTGATTAGTATCGTAAAGTTCTGTATTCAGCACTAGTAGTTTCTGTACGAATCACTGTAATTTGTCCGTCATTGCAACGATTGCTATTAATTAGCATAGTACGCACATAATCGATAATTAACTGAATGTTACGCGTAACAGACGAATCGGAAAACAAACAGATTTAATTATATAAATTAGGAGCTTAACTACAGCAAACCACTTAATTCACGGTAATCTCTGCAAAGCATTTGAGAGAAAACGTTACTCGTTTCTTATTTGAAGTACTGATCACTAAATTACGGATTTTTTTGCAAAATACAAGTTTTCTGCTTTAATTGAAGAGACAGAAGCCAAATAGGAATTTCCTACAGTATCACAAGCGCAATATTTTTAAGCGCCTTTAGGCGTCAAAGGGATAATTGATTGACAATACTTCTAACCAGAGTTGGTCATTAATCGATTAAAATTTTAATCAAGATTGATAGATAAATATGTACGATTAAAAAAGAAATCATCGAAAAATCGGAGACTGATTTAATCAATTGTTGAAGTTCATCGCCACACGGTCTATCCATAAATTGTAATAAGGAGGGAGAGAAGATGGATGAATTGTAATAAGGAGGAGACACAGAAAGCGAAGATGGAGAATTGACAGAAATATATCTCAACAAAAACTTAGTTTACATTTCTTACAGAATGCATACAGTTTTGATTCCGTATTTCATTTCAAAATTTGAGCAGTTATAATGTATAAGTTGTTGGAAATGAATGTAATCGTTAACTTCAATTAACGATTAAAATAGGATAATTGCGATTAACGATTAAGTAGAAATTTAATTATCAATGGTTGATTAAATTTTTGCCCAACTTTGCTTCTAACTTAACTGATAACAAACAATCTATTGTTGTCTATTTTAAAATTATTGCTGTGTAATTTAAAAGAGATACAGAGAGATTTACAAAAAACTACGGGCATTCACTATAGCGAACTCTGCTCCTTTTTAATTTACCGAAGAGGTGTTTTAGTAAAATTCGTTTAAAATGGCGGAGTTCACTGCAGTGGAACTAACAGTTTTTTGCGAATAATTGAAAAACTAAGGCCGAGGGCGGCAGTGACATGTATAGGGAAAAGTTGTTCAGAATGATTGCCAATATCTCGTGTGCATCCTGGATCTTTTATTGTACGCCCGTGATTGTGAGGACGTATTTTTGAGATTGTTCACCATGAGTTCGAAAATTCCCAATATTGCTGGGAGTACACCCTGCATTTTTTTCCATATACTTGAACATTTACGGAATCTTAAAATGATAATGAAACGATAGTCTATTACTTCGTATCTAAATAACTTAATTGCTTATCATATAACCTGCATGGGGTTCATTTTACTTAACCCGTTACAACACCTCTAATCCGGATCTGCGATGTAGATGAGGTTGAGCTTGCTATTGAGTTACCGGTGGTTCATCCATTATGGGTCTTATAGCTTTTACATTGGCTATTATCTCCTTTAGCACATCATTAACTTTTTACAGTATTTCATTATGTGTATCATGCAATTATCAATGTTTGTTTATGGCGTTCAGTTTTATTTACTCTTGTTAACACGTGTTTCTTTTAAAATTATTCTTCCAATAACATTGTCTATACAGGTTTTGCATTTCAATTTTTCACCCTTTTGCAAATCATTTTCACCCTTTTGGAAATCAAATGAGCCCTTTCGCAAATCAATTTCGACCTTTACAAATAAAGTATTTTTAAGTAAGGTTAATTAAAACAAATTGTTAAGTAAAACAAATCAAATTTAAATTAATTGTTAAGAGATTCAAAATTTTATTTATCGCAGAGATGCACGTGAAATACTTAATTATAAGATAGATACGTATATTCATTGTAGCCATTTTCTAATGTCATGACACCGTACACGTGTGTCTAAATTTAATAAATAATTTTAAATATTCATAAAATGTAAATAAAACGGGTTTTATTTTTTAGTTAAAAACAAATATAAGTTCCAGAAATATAAATGCAACAAATTTCTGGAGCTGTATTTAATACAATTAGTAAACAAAACATTGTTTAAAATAAGTAGCAGTCAAGAATCTGTCTTTTGAAGTAAATTTCAAGTAAAACACATAAAATAGTAGGGAGTTGTTGGTAACAAAAGTGCAAAAGGGTGCAAACGGTTAATGGATGAAATGGATTTGCGAAAGGTTGAATTTGATTTGCAATAGGGTGAAACTGATTTGCAATAGGGTGAAACTGATTTGCAATAATTTCTTTAATTTTTTTCCCCTTATGATACGACTAGAGACCATCACTTGTATACATAAGTGTGTATAATTTTTATCACCACTAGATTGTAGATCTTTATGCAAAATAAAAGTTCCTAATTTAGTTGCAAGAAACAACATCGAATTAAAAATAGATTTTTTCGTTTAATTATTTGAATAAATCAGATGTAGCATAACAACTGTTTCAAGTTCTTCCGGTGTTTTCACAGTTTTGTGTTTCATCTTATCGTGCCAAAGCAAAAACGGTTTTCTTGAATTAAACAATAACGTTA
This sequence comes from Lasioglossum morio, assembly GCA_916610235.2. NCBI lineage: Eukaryota > Metazoa > Arthropoda > Insecta > Hymenoptera > Halictidae > Lasioglossum > Lasioglossum morio. The sequence goes on from OU744333.1 coordinate 5,767,462, forward strand.
CAATGTGCATTTCATTGTCTTACGACTTTATAGTTTATATTGACAATATAATCATATTAATCGTGATTCTCTGAAGCTAGAATGTATCAAAATTGTAAAAATAAAAGGTTTATGAATGTACATTTTAACATACTATTTATAATTGATTTATAATTGAACGTCGAAAAAGGAATGGCAGCAATCAACGATTAATATGGATAAAACAATGAATTAAATCGTTAAAAATCCAAAACATACGACTAAGGAGATTGCGAAAATATTACAAATGTTATATTAATATTACTATATATTAATATTATTATATAAATATTACGTTATATTAATTTATTATATAAATACTACAAATACATTCGTTATATTCTATTTAAGAAATCTTGGTACAACAAACGTGAACGGACTTATTACAGAACCTAATATAAACAGAAAGTTGAGGAAATTTCTGTTTTAATCTACTATTTGTTAAACTTTTAATTGGTGTCCTAACGAGTCGTTTTGTTTATTTCGGTTGTTGTTTCCCGAGAGTATCGGATTAGTAGGGCAAGGACAAGTCACCGACCCGTGAAACTAGATCTCGAAAGGGGCTTGAACCATTTCCAAACGGGAGAATCTCGAATCCGCGCATGGCAGCATTATCTATCTAGAATACCCAGAATGGCTATTGCACGACCATAAGTGTTATTCTCGCTAACGTGGCGTCGATTTACATGGCACTCGAGAATGCCCGTAACTACCAAGCGGGACAAGCTTGGTTAGCCGACCCAAAAACGTCATGCTAAGCATCCTTGGTGTTCAGATCACGCGCGGAAAATTAAGTCTGAAATATTAATTCAGGAACTAGCTAGCGACAGCGTCGCGACAACGTCGGCAATATTTTTACCCACTTGCCATCCCTGACAGCGTTAGTTTCTCTACCTTACTCCCGTCTTTCTTCCTCTTTCGAGCCATTACTTTCTTCTTGGCCGCGGAGTCTCTCTCGATAGTATCGTCTCTCCGCGATAACGAATAAATTTCAAAATACAGGCAGAAAGTTTTACGAATTTATGCAGTTCTCCTCTTGCCAGTCGTATTGTCGAGAGGACATAAAACATTTGCATTAAATCCCTTTATATGATCTTTCGAATTGTCTTTCTTCGACTACAATATCGGACACAAGTGTTCGAACACCCTTTAAAAACGAATAACTTTCTTAAAATCATCCAATGATTTGAGGATTTTGAGATATTAATTGTTACCACTCGAATGGTGACTCTGAGGCGCCACTAAAAATTGCTAATGTTGGGATTTAACCAAGTACTAAACATTTATAAAATGTAAGAAGTCATATAGGAAGAAATGTTTAATTTTCGTGTTAAAATGGCTCCGAGTGCAAAGGGTTGAAAGTACAGAAATATGTAAATTACATTTCGTCACCGGTTTGTTTTATTTGTTACATATAAAAAGTTCTCATTAAACTGCTTCTATTTCCTTTCGGTATGTACACTAAGGAGCATAACTGTTTCCACACACTTTAAATCAGAATAACTTTTTTATGAATGGACCAAACGACTTCAATTTCTCTAAAAAGCTAGAAGAATTAGTTTAGTAAATGATGTCTAATAAACAAGTTGAAAAAGTGCATTTGGTCGGAATTGTGATAAACAATAGTAAAAATCAATTTTTACAACTTTTTTACCTGGGCGAGTAACGAAAATTTAAAAAAGATGTGTTTTTTAAACCTGTATGAATTATAGACATTCGAAAAATTACGTCAAAATTGATTAAGTGATTTACAAATTATAAACTATCAAAAGCGGTAAATAGTAAAACTGTGCAGAAATAGTTTCATCTATACATAGGTGTTCAAGAACAGGTGAAAGAAAATTCACGATATCATAATATTATCTACGAACCATTTTATTATATCCGAAACCATTTTCAGTGATAAAGAAACAGAATCAATATAATTGTCAGTACCATGTCATACATTATACACAACAAATTGTTTAGAATATTAGATAAATTTCTTTTCAATATTATTTGGAATAGTTATAGTATTATTTGAATCAATATGTATTTGCAATATTCTGGAATAGTCTGATTCTGTACTGTATCGTGTAAATATAAATTTAATGTTGTATTTATTTAAAAGTCGGATACTTTCAATCATACCACAAAAATGAAACCGATAAAATTTGTAAACATGCGTTTGATACATCGTGCTTGAAACTATCTCCTATAATTCGCACTCTCTGTGATCTGACTCTACTTTCTTCTTTCACTTAATTCTCACCTTTTCCAACCATTCGTTTGAACGACTGAACTTTCCCGGGTGTCACTTTGTAGTCAAATCGGATCGCGCCTCCATCAATTCATTCACGGTCCATTTTCCTAAAATCTCAGACTGTGTCCTTATATCGTAACTCTTGTCAATGATAATGTTTTCTCCTTCATTCTCTTGCATTCGATGACGACAGTGAAGTGCTGCATGCCCTCATTCCGCCATTGTCATTCTAAACCTTCTGCGAGTTTCACCAGAAGTATTTCATCGCGATTCCACTTGAGACGTTCTGGTATTTCATTGTCATGGAAATCGACATAAGCCCGAAACAATGCCAACGATGCCACGCGCCGAAATAAAGAACAAGTTTCTTCCAATGTGAACTCTGTATCGTACTTGAGGACGACCCGGGTGTGGTTGTCACATTAAGGTGACTCTGTTTTTCGACTTTTGGATTTCATTTACAGAACCCCCGAGGATTATTTCAAATAAATGGGAATATATAACCCAAGGACCTTTAAAGAAAATTTAAAAACTACGTTTTGTAGATCTGTGTCAATTAAACATCTTCTTAAAATTTCGACAAAATCGAGCGACGTTGCAAGGAGCTACAAACGTTTAAAGATGGTAAAACTTGCAGAATTTCACAATTTTCAGTCTTAACAGAAGTAAATTTAAGGATTCTTAGATCTTTCAATGCTTGTTGTTTTTTCCGCATCAACCCATTTCGACGAAACCTTCACAGTGCATATAATTGACAAAGATCCACACAACGTAGTTTTTAAATTTTCAATATAGGCCTACATAAAAAAACTTGTAAAATGAAACTTTTAGTATTTTTTCTACAATTCCGAAAGATTACAATTTTTTACAAAGTTTTTTTTCACATCCTGTAGCAAACTAATTACTCTAGCTTCCCAAAAAAGTTCAAATCGTATAATACAATGTTAAAAAAGTTATCGTCTTGTTAGAGTGTCCGAATATTAGTGGTAGTCACAGTAAATCTACAAAACATATATTTTAAATTTTCATTAAGGGCTCAAGTAAAAAAGTTTTGAAAATTTTTTTTTATCTTTGCATGCGACCTTGTAAATTGTAATTTTTGCAAAATCTTTTATGCAGATCATTTAGCAAACCAATGCTTCGAATTGCTTACGAAACATCAGGTCGTTCGGTACAACTATAAAAAAGTTTTACTGTTTTAAACTGTGTTCGTTTTACTGTTTTAAATTGCGTCGAAATATGAACGAACAATCCAAAACGTTAATAACAACACAAACAGAAAAGATAACAGAGATCAAACTTCGTTCCGACTGAACTTGTTACGCAAATTGGAGTCTTCTCGATACTGGGTGAACAATAAACAAGTTTCCTTATAGAGAACATGGGAAAGCAATTTCAATGTTAACAAAGTTTTCTACAGCGCGGATGACCGAGAATAAATTAGTTTCTTTAGCAACTGGTTACTAAATATCGTACATAATGCTACCTCGTGAGTGCCATTCTTTCGCATTCGCAAGATATGATAGCATTTACCATAATTTCAGTGTTTCACGGTGAGACTGACTTTACAAAGACTGTGTTTAACTTTATTGTCTGGATGCTTGCCATGGTCAAACGAAATAGAACGAAACGGTATCAATTTAAGGGCGGTGGTTCGTTTGTGCAACACCCCTATTCTGTAAATTCAGCCACCACAAAGACCCCCTATATACATTACTTATACATAGCCACAACAGATTCCTCTTTTTCCATGCACACTCGCGCACGCCCGTAATCAGAAAAAGTTACGCTGATCACGGTCTGTATAATTTCGTTAATTTGTCGGAAATGCGAAAGTGATCATCGTAGCGCTTGTGTTAATAATTCGCGGAAATAATACTCAGAGGAACATGTTATTACAGACAAGTGTCATTTAATGTGAACAAAGAATATTTCACAATTATGACAAATTTGCTGTTTTATCGTATGTATATTGTGTAATTGCTCTTGCAGAAATTATAAAGCGAGTCAGTAAACATAACAAGACCGATAGCAAACGACTTCTCTGCAGAACCAGAGTGTATCTCAACATTATATTTACTTTGCTTCGCAGTACGATGGCTGGAAGATAGCATAATAAAAGTACGGCTAACCTGAACAGCTTATAAACTATGCAGTCTCTGCATTATCGTTGATTCATGCAATCTACTAAATTTCTTTTATACAAAATTCCCTGGGTTTGAAAGTAGTTTAAATTTTCTGATGTTAAAGATTTCAAAATGAATACACAACATCCGGACCGTTCTGCTCTTTTTCTTTTTTCAATGTCAACATTAACCGTAGCCCTCTTCGCAAGCTACCTCGTGGTTGCTAATGACCTCGCTTTTAATGCGACCACATTAAAGTAAACTAAATATTCATTATTTATATATTTATTTTCGTAGTAGGAAAATAAATGCTCGTGTAAATGGGTTTTTTCTTATGGAAAATATCGAATGGCTTGGACGATGAAATTTTCTGTTCAACTTGTCTAATTGCTGATGTTAATAACTTATTTATTTTAAGTTATTAACTTCAGCAATTAGACAAGTTAACCCTACAATTCCATCGTCAAAGCCATTCGTTATTTGCCACAAGAAAAAATCCATTGACACGAGCATTTATTTTCCCACGTACATTTAAAAATTCACGCATGCATGCCAGACATCTAGGAAATACGTTAATACGTTCCCAGTCAGTACAAACTAGTTCCCGTGAGACAATGGGAGACACTAGAGGACCAAGGGACTGCGAGAACTTTACGCAGCCTCTGAAAGACCGCAACCTCGAGGTCTTGCATCTTCCATCGACTCAGGGTTGTCGTTCTACTGGCAAGATACTACGCCAATCCACAAGCAAGGTAGATGCGGAGTGTGCATCAAACATTCATCCGGTTGCCAATCCGAAATGGAGTCCCGACTCGCGAACTGAAGCAACGTTTACCAAACGAACTATTTTCGTACGCTCAAAATTCTCTCAGTTCCCGAATGTCTTCGGTAGCTTCGATCAACGTATCGATCTCTGACTAATGTCTATGGTAAGACGAGGATTTCCAGAATATGCTAAGTTTATATGGAAAATTATTTCGATAATATCCTGTGTGATTGCCACAAATTCAATAATAACAATCATTTTTATTAAGGGTTAAATTCTTCTCGATCGAAATTAAGATAAAAAAAAATTGATGATATCGGAGCCAGGTTCGATCATTTATAGAACAAAAAACAACAAATGTGCAATTAATTCATGTTTCTAACGTTTCGATCCCGATGTGGATCTTTTTCAAAGAGACATTTTTGAGTCTGAAAATAGAAAACGAAATTAAGAAATAATCAATATTTTTGAAACCGTGTAACAGAAAAAGAACACAAAAATATTACACGTACATGTTGTGTGAAAAAGTGGACAAATACTTAAGAATATTGAGTTACACGAAAACCAACTTTAAGCCATGGTGGCAGATATGTAACTGAAACACGTGCTGTTTCAAAGGTAAGAAGGCTCTGGCATATATATGAATGATGTTTCATGATTGGTAGATCAATATCGATCAATGGTGGTACGTGAACAGCAGAGCGGCAATTTTGAACATACGTTGTTAGAACTTATTTGAAATACAATTTTAAATGTAACCCAATGTATAAATTATAAACAAAAATAACAAATTTTGTAAAAAGAAAAATTGAACAAAAAAATATCCATTTTTATCATGGTGTCTACCATGTTTTAATATAAACCAAACATATCAATGTGTTTAGAAAAAGGAAAAGAAAGAATTTTTATTAGCGGGACCAGACATTCTATTAAGAAATAATATTACTTTTACGTTGCAAAAAACAATTCTTTAACTAGCCTTTTAGTTTACTAGTCTGTTAGTTTCCTAGTTTAGTTTACTAGTCTTTTAGTTCTTTTTTGAAGTTATACTTTGAAATCACTAGTGAATCATGGCCAAAAATATTATCAAAATGTAAATGGCTCCTAGTTGGTATTCTAAGAGCTGCATTTTTATTCGTGATTGATCGATAGAGTTTTTCGGAGACTAACATGAAAGATAGCGCACTCGTCACCGTAACGCCAGTGAGGAAGTTTTAGCGCACGTTTTTTGGCTAGTTACCAGTGCGACCGGCAAAGTCAAAACTGTCGATGAAACTCGAGGAACTGCGAACTTTCAAGGAGTTTGCATTTGAAAGCGTGAAACTTCGCGATAACTTGACTCCGTGTGTCACAAGGATCGATCTACAATATCGAGAATTTGATTGGTTTCATACGTTTATCAGATCTCTGTGCCTTTGACGTACCTATGCTTTGAAGACCACCGTATTTGATCTTTATGGTAGTTTAAAATGCACCACATCCGGATACCCTAATAGTCGAACGTTTTGATACGTTCGTATCAAATGATTGCATAAGTTCGTGCCCGATTTTCATATTTGATAATAAAATTCAGTAGTTAAATTTTAAAGAATACGACTTTATTAATCAATTATATCGTCCCCATTCTCTTCTAATTGTAGAAATTTTTCTAATTCTTTTCTAATTGTAGAAAAGTATGGTGACTATATAATTAATTAATAAAGCTGTATTCTTTAAAATTTAACCATTGAATTTTATTATTTGAAGAGATCGTTTATTTTTAGGGATGGATGGTTTGAATAAACGAATCCCAATTGCAGTTCATCATATGTAACAAGTTAGTATGTTGAAAATTTTTATATTTAACGATTATGAACTTTACGCAGAACTTTAGTACTAGTAAAGTAATATAAATACTTTCGTTTCTCTGTTGCTTTAAATACGCGAATATCTGTTATATCGGGAATTTGAAATGAACGCTATAGTGAAACAGAAAATTATAAGGCGACGTTAGTGATGATGGAGGATACGGTAGTTTTGATATAAATATACTACGAATCTTTATGCATTCATAGGAAAATTGAGTAGATGAAATTAAAAATTGTCGTAAAATTATAAAAATTGAAGATGTCAATATATGATTTCTCCTCTATTAAAATCATTAAGGGAAGATATAACATTCAATTTAGTTTCTATTTCTTGCAATCGATACAGACAATAATTAATTTTGCACAAAGATTCGCAGTATAGTTATAAATTTTCGAAGCTCTACTCTACTTAAATCATTTAACGACTTTTGTTGAAATGAAGTAATATTGAACATAATATTATGATGGTCAATGGTTTGAGCGTATTTTGTTCTATTATCAGAACAATTCACAATTCTTTCCGAATCTCGGTAATCATTGTCGCATAATTCTTCTTGACTGAACTCGATAACGATGATGTATTGCTGCAGATTTAAGCAAGAAATAAAACATTATAGGTTTTGCCTCCAAATTTACCCTTTTGCAAATCAATTTCACTATTTTGTAAATCAATTTCACCTTTTTACAAATCAAATAAAACCTTTTGCAAACCAATTTCACCCATTAGGAATATTTAAAATTAATTAAAAGTTTATTTCGATTAAATTATATATTTATAAGACTCGTTACTCAATGTGCTTCAATAAATACGTATGTACTTTCATTTTGAAAATTTATTAATCAGAAAATGGTTACAATGAATATACATATCTACACGAATTACTTTCAAATAAGTATTTCATGTAGATCTTTGCAATGAATATAATTTTCCGAATTTCTTAACAATTAATTTACATATGATTTGACTTTTTTTACAAAATTTTTACAAAATTTTACTTAAAAATACTTTATTTGTAAAAGGATGAAATTGGTTTGCATAAGGTTGAATTTGATTTGAAAAAAGGGTGAATTTGGAATGCAAAACCTGTAAGATTCGTGAAGACTAGATTGAAGATGTGGACGATTTGAAAATGCTATTTGGGAGGAATTTCTATATGATTAACTCTTAACGCTCGAGTGGTGACTTAGAGAGTCACCGTTAAAAATTGTTGTACCATTATACAAAATATTGTTGACATTATTAAATATAAGTTGGCATCTAAGTTAAACGAAGTCATTTATATATATATATATATATATATATATATATATATATATATATATATATATATATTTTTTTTTTAAGCACGAGTATTTTATATCAAATTAATCGCAAAATTCAGAGCTTTCCAATGCCATACAGTTCAAAAGGAATGGTCACTGACTGAGGTTATAATGATACAATAAAATAATTACGATACAATAGGTTGCGAATTTAGTTGCCAACCTAATATGTTGGTATCTAATGAATTACTAAACGTTTAAGTATTGTATGAGCTATTATATCAGTTTCATATACATACAAAGAAAAAACTCAATATAGAATAGAATTATTCCAGATCGCGAAATAAATGTTTAATTTTCAAGGTAAAACAGCACCGAGTGCGAAGGGTTGAAATAGTTTAAACTAATTGTATGGTCCGTCTGAAGTTGCGACATGTGACCGGGTGCATCCTGGTCCGTTGCATCATGGCTCTCGATGCGAGTACTAAACACACTTTCACTTCAGACGCGATGTACACCCTCCAAAGGCTGGGGAGGCAAATGAGCCGGGTCTCCTAGCTTACCTGACATCCCCCACCATCAATTCGGCCCATACCAGTATGTATACAGTTTAGGAGAGGCAGCTCGGATGCCCTTGACCTTGACGTGTATTGTCAAGGTTAACATTCTGAACAAATTTTCGCTATACTTGCATTCGCGACAAACTTGAATCTTGAATCAATTGTTTATTAGACCCATTCTAAGTTCATTATTTCAAGAAATACATCAAATTAAATTAATTTTTGTTGAACTTGTAGAAAAGTTTGGTATTAGGTTCATGAGGGGACAAAGAGAGTCGGCCCTCTCCGTAATATTTATCTAAACAGTTAATCGAGAATTTGACCAAGAACATAGAATAAGCGAATAGAAGAACAAAATTAACTAGGGTAAACTGTACTATTGCTGGCACTGCAGTAGTTATTGGCACTTTTGATTTAAACGGCAAATATTAAGAATTTCTGCTATAGAAAAGCATTTTACATTGCTTCTTGTCTATATTTCAAAGCAACGTTGTAAATTTTCATAACAGAGTTCTACATATGTCGTAAATAGTGTTTTATTAAAATTTTCGTTACCTTTATCGCTTTATAACTTAATTTCGGACTCTACTACAGATGTAATAAGTGCGTATATGTTTAATTATAAAACAAATAGCCTGTTTAACGTTTATTTTATACTGTGCCAATGACTGTACTACTTGTCTTACCATTGTTATTCACCGAATGTATTCTATAATAAAAGTTTTATGACTCGTAAAACTGTTTGATTTTGCTGAAAAATCTCTTGTAGCTTATAATAATAGCAAGTGAAGCTCGTTTAAACATTTCAAAAAAAGATAAAAAGATTTGTACTACGATTTTGGCTTGAAGTGCCAATCGTTGCACAGTTTACCCGATCTGGCAAGAAAACAGGAGTGGGTCTAAAGAGTCTTTGGCTATGGAATTTGTTAATGGCCGATTAACCGCAGGAATATAGAGGTTATGACAAGGCGGTATATAGCTAATACTGGAAGCCACAGGAAGTTAGTTGTGGACGAATCAATGTACGGTTAACACCGGCAGCCACAGGATAGGCTAAGACGCGCCGACGAACCGATATATGTTTAACGTTTGAAACCGCAAGATACGGATATTCTACAAACGGACCGATTAATATTGGGAATTGCAGAATCTGCTCGTACGAAATATTCATAACTTCTATGAGCGTTTGGAGTACACACAGTACGTTTAGTCTAAACCAGATATTTAAATATATACACGCAATTATTCCCCTAATTATATGTAATGAAAATGCAAAAAAAAATGTTTCAGATCAATATTGAATGCTAATAACTATTATAATTACAGTAGATCGTCGATTATCCAGACGCTAAATATGTTATACTTCCTAATAGTCAAAATGTTTTTTTTAATTGTGGGTTTTCGAATGAAGTATTTGTTCAATTAAGAGAATTTTAGAAAAATTAATTTGTTTGTTACTAATTCTGTTTGCTTCTTCTAATTTCTTCATTTGTTTTTTAGTAATTCTTAATCGATTTTTATGCATACACGCATCTCTGTTATCTATCAATAAATATTTGGAACACATGTTTTTGGATTATTGTTTCTGGTCATATAAGAATTATTAAATTCATAATATTGTCTGATCTCGTGTGATAATGGAAAGTACATTTGGACGTATTGGGCTTGTCTTGAAGATGAAAACGTAATTTCTTATAATATTTTGAACTATAATGTTGAGTTGGATACCGCTAATTGTTTTTTTAATAGTTACAGGAGGTGCTCAAGAATGTCGAAATTTGAAAATTGTTTAATTTCTAGTCAATTTATGACGTCATCGAAAAATTGATTAGTTTATACCGGTTTTCTCAAAAATCACCTATCCGGTCGGGTTTGTCCAATATTTGGTTCGGATAATCGAGGCTCTACTGTATTTAATTTTGCGATGACTTTATAAGACATGCACTCGCTTAGTTTCCAAGATATTTGCAAACAATTGCCGATACTAGCGCATTGAATTCTGCCTATTATTGTGCGTAACATTACAATTCAAAATTGTGCAATGACCTTTGATTATCAAAAGTGATCCAAAATTTATAAAATTAATTTGGGCAAGAAATATCGGTTGTAGAAGATAAACAAAAATTCATTACCGTTCCACCACAACTGTGAATTTTGTTTTAATGAATATATATTGAAAATCGTAGTCGAATCCTAAGATAATAATAATTGAATGAAATAATTGAAAGCTTTTTATATTTCAAGTAACAAGAGCTACCAAAAGACATTTCAGGAATTTGAAGTGTTATCTTCGTACCAGAGCAGAATGATAAATATGTTGATCGAGAGGTCATTATCGATAGGTATGCTAATAACGGAAGTCGGAGCTGCTACGAACATTCTCGGCTTGAGTTTGCATCCGACCGTCCTAGAACATCCACTGAATTGCTAACCGTACGACTATCGTCGAGAATCCAAGCAACTTTCGTGACGAATCCCGTTTCGTCCCTACTCGCATAATTTTGCCATTAAACATCAGCAAATTCACCATATACTTCATTTTACTTGCAGCTTTCCAAATCATGTGTAATTTCTTCTCATTTCAGTTCGTCATAACCCTTTTGCTCAAACTCTGATTTTACGAAACTTATTGTAACTTTTCGTAATTTACATCCCTCTTTTTTACTCAGGTTTAATATCATTGCCCACCTTTCATGTTCTATGTTCTCTGTTGTTTAACAAACCATGGTACAATGTATGTAAAAAGTATTCATACGCCCCTCAAAATATAATAACTTTTTTATAATTTTACCACACGACAACGATTTTTTATAATTAATTAAAAATTGTAGGAAATTTTCAGAATGTGTATAACTAACATAGATCTAGAAAATATATATTTTAAATTTTCAATAAGGGCCCAAATAAAAAAGTTTTAGAAAATGACTTTACTTTTGCATGTAACCTTTTAAATTATAACTGCTGGAAAATCTTGTTCGCATATCAATTCGTAAACCAATGCTTCTAATTGATTGTAAAAAATCAGGTCGATTGGTACAATTAGAAAAAGTTATTCTGTTTTAAAGGACGTATGAATATATTTTATCCATTGTATGTGCATCAACTCGTTATTATTATTAACTTGAAATCGTCAGCAAGAAAAGTAACAATGTAGTATAACAGTGTAGTACAATGGACCTTCTCATTTTATGTGAGAACTAGGGTGCCTCTTATTTTCGACTTTTGGATTTCTTTTACGCCAATACCCAGGGTTGTTAAAAAATTATTAAAATAATCTGTGCAAAGTTTGAGTTCGATCGGGTAACGAGAAAACGTCTCACCAGGCACTTAAACCTTAAAATAGTTAATTAAATGCTCACGAAAATCGTTTTTCTCAAATATCCTTTAAATCATCGAAAAATATGTTAGACAAAACCTGTAGATCTGGACAGGCAGTGTCTTTTATGTTGTATCACTTTTCTTCTTTAAACAAACGGTTTTCGAAAAGATTGAGGGAAACTGTCGGACCAAAATCAAATACTTCTTTCTGAAATTTGAAATCTGAAGTGTGTTTCCATTATCTTTCAGCAAGAAACATTAACAAAAAATGTGTATTTCTGTTTTGTTCGTGCAGAATATTCTTTTTAAATTGCAAATTATAATGCAGGAGATTGCACATATTTCTCTTATTAAAAGTTTTAAAAAATTATATATACGAATTTATTATAAAAAATTATTTATAAATTATTTAGAACAATCCTGGGGGGTACCGTATACAAATTCAAAAGTCGAGAATACGAGCCACCCTAGGATATGACATATGATTGGAATAATTTTATTATCATTGTGTGTTGTTTCGAAGAAAAGTCTGTTTACTGTAACTGTATCAGATTTGAAATTCGAGACAAATCGTTCGAGGTACAATGAACGCGATTACTACCGCGTACTGCGGAATGATGACGCAATTTATGGCTTCGAGAACATAGGCGTGCTCGACGCTTTGACCCCATTCGATCGTTTAATCCGTCCCAGATAGGTACGTACGATTAGACGGTTCGACAGAAGCTGAGAACCATTCAGTTCCCCAGTCCCCTTGGCCCCCAAACCGGCCATCCCTTCGCCCTATGGCGAACACTCACCCTCTCGTCCCTAGAATCCAACACAGTCGGTAACGTTCATGCTCGTGCAGTACGAGGTTCAGATTCGTATACTTGTCCCTCTTCTCTTTCTCTCTTCTACTTTCTCTCTGCAGGCTTATGAGTTTTTCCATTCGCGACTCAACGAAATCACAGCAGTGTCAGTGAACATCGATGTGTGTACACACTCACATACACACATCCGCCACAGATATTTCAGAGTGAGTCACGTAACTTGCACACCTCAAATAATTTAAATTATACCTCTAATGAAAAAATGTTTAATACTGACATTATTGAATGATTCATTGGTGAGGTGTTGGGGTGCAGGGGTGTCAATTTTTCCTTGAATGTATAGAGGTTTAAAAATTTTCAAGATCATTTTGCCCATTGTGCCCATCATATATCGATAGAGTATTAAATTTCAAATAAAACAGTGTTAACCCTTAGCACTAGTTTGTCGAATGTGACTCGACATCAGAGAAAGAGAAATGTAAATGAAACGGGTTTTTGTTTTTTTTCTATGTATTTTGTTTTTCTTTTATTTATTTAATTGTCTTAATTTTAGTTAAAAGCAAATATAAGTTCTAAAAATATAAATTACAATAAAGTTTGAGAGCTATATTTAATATAATTAGTAAATAAAGTTGTTCAAAATATGTTGCAGTCAAGGAACTGTCCTTTGAAGTAAATTTCAAATAAAACACTTAAAATAGAAAGGGCTTATTGGCAATGAAATTGAAAAATAATTCGGAGTGCAAAGGATATTGGTCCTATAGTCAGATATATTTCACAATAAGTAAGGTATAACTTACTTTGAGGATGACGACAACGTAAGGTCAACGTCTGTATTTATTATTTATCTATGCAACAATCGACAAAAACTTATTAGATACGTTATATTTAATTTTCTTTTAAAATTAAATGTAAAAATTTTCAGCCAGTTTAACTTAGAAATAGTTAATTTAATATGAAGTGTGAAAAGTATTTATTTCTACTCAACGGAAATGGAGATGCTTTTGCTTTTCTGCTCACGAGCGTGTCCCAGTTTCTACCCATATCCACGTGCGATTTATACTACGATTTAAATGTATAATTATAATATGTTGGACAACACAAATGAGCAAATCTATTTAACATTAAAAAATACTTTTTATTTAGAAAAATAAAAAATATTTATAATAGAAACTCAAACAACAATTACTTTTAATTTGTAAATACAAAATTTAAATGAACAAATAACTAAATCTACTTATTTGGAAAATTTGTCCTACTTTTACTACAAATTCAATGACACTATTCAGAATAACATCCTCGTATAAAAAAATTAATTCAACAAAAGTTTTTAGAAATCTAATAGTGATAGTCTAGTATTTAGAAGTATTTATTTATTTATTATTTGTATTTAGCAGTATTGTAGTAATAGATCGTTTATTATAGATTATCATATATAGTTTATATAGTATATATATTTCTTACATACAGACTTATTATTTTATTATTTATTTTATCATTTATTTGTTGCTTTATTATTTTTTTATCATTCATTTATTATTCCATTATTTATTTCATCATGTATTTGTTGTTATATTATTTTTGTATCATTTATTTATTATTTTATTATTTATTTCATAATTTATCAAATATTTTTAATTACGAATTTTATCGTTTATTATTTGTTTTGATGTAATTCCTTTATATATATCTTTGAAAATACCTAATTTTGTCACGTATTGTGTACAGGGTTTTCCAAAGGTGTTGTACTTCCTCGAACAGGGTGATTACTCAGGTCATTTGATGAAATTTTTTCCATTGCGGCTTTCTTCAGGAGTTATCAACGAAAAATAGACCAATCAGAGTCGAGGCGGTGATACGAGGAGCTAAGCTCGGACCTCTATCGCCAAGAGCGTCTCCATTCAACAGCCCTGCCCTGCCTCGTCTCGTTCCAGGCGATCGGCTGCCGCCGATGATTTTGGGGAAATACAGTAAAACCTTGTCGTAAACGTTGTCCAGTGCCTACTCACTACACTGCCTATCAACACTGTGCCAGTGACGGAGACACTTTTCGGTCACCCAATTCGTATTTCATTCTATCCTTTTCTATGTTTGGCTCTCTATTGAAGTCTCGCGGTTGGCGCGGTAGACGCAGTCATAAATCAAAAAATAGTGTCTTTCTATGCAAACGCTGTCCGTCAAGAATACAGCTGTTGGAGAGTATTTGAGGATTTACTGTACTTGGGGTTGAGGCTTGTCGGAACACGCCTCCGACGACCTCTTCCTCCTCCGAGCGTGGGAGGAGGTCGTCAGAGACCATCGTGCATCAGTGTCGCCAGATCGAGAAAATCGAGGGGAATACAATATACCTCCTCTCTGCTGACCATAGTAATGTGTGACACGTACGCGACGGGGATTGAGTGGGGCGAATGGGAGACACGTTGCGAATGGGGGATGTTTGAGTGTGCTGATGGTGGTGGAATGGAATAGGGAAAAAGGGAAAAGCATGATGAGAGGTAAAACCGACTACTGTTGGTTGTTTCTGGCGACACTGCCGGGCATTAAAAGTTGGGCCTCATAGTGCTCAGCCGAGAGGCCCGCGGGAGGGAAACACCGGACAGGTGACCGCTCGGTGTCCTTCCTAAAAATACGTTTTAAAGGGGTAGGGTACCCACGTGACATTGCTAGAATCTAACCAGAATCTAACTAGATTTTGGGCCAAAACAGGGGTTTACACGGGGTCGTTTCACGGCCTCATATGATTATATTTTGAGCTGAGTGAGGGCTCATTCGAAAGAGGAAGGTTACACGCAGTTGGCTCTTCTCATGTTTTTTTTCGATGATGTTTATATGAAGTAATATTAGTGTCCAAAGTAGGCGAAACAAATGAAGAAAAATTCCGGAGATTCCAATGTATTTTTCGTTCACAAAAAGATTTTTCTCGCGAAAATATCGAGACTTATATCGCACTGCGTGTAACCTTTCTTTTTCGAATAAGCCCTCACTAAGCTTAAAATATAATCATATGAGGACGTGAAACGACACCGCGAAATCGCTGTTTTGGCCCAAAATCTAGTTAGATTCTGGTTAGATTCTAGTAATGTCACGTGGGTACCCTACCCCGTTTAATAGGTGGAGCTTTACTCCTCCAGGAATATCTTGTGGTGGATGAGAGGCCAGTAGAGGCATTCGGTTTCAAGATCTTGGCTATTTTTTGCTCGCCGAGGCGGGTACTCTATTAGAGCGGGTCATTGATGTCCATCCCATCAAACACTTGTCGAGGGTTGGTTCCGATTTGAGCGAGTGGTAATACGACTTCCGGGCACACAGCGACGCATTTGGCCAGTTTAGCCGGTTGAAAGTCGAAATTGTTAGTTTCCTCAAAATGACTGAAACTTCTTTCTCATGGATATATGAGAGTAATAATCAATAATATTTTTACCATAAAAAGACCTAGTTAATAAAAATATATACTCGAGTGTAGGCTATTCTCGTGACTATGATAAATGTTGAAAAATTAGTGTGAAAGAAGAGATTTTCTTACAAGTTTAGTGTATAAAATGACAACCAATTAATAAATTATATGAAGGTTGCAACGGAAAATGCAATACCGGCACCTACAACGTGGTTCATTCGGAAAAACAAAATACTGTATTAAAAGCATAGAAAGAATTTTTCTTTCACCGTGAGACCGGATTCTGAAAATCCGTTGCGTATGCAACACGTTCATCGAAAGAAATTTCATCTAGAATTGTTTAAATCGTAATTAACACATTGATCTAATTGATTTAAATATTCAAACCTATATATAACATGACACTTGAGGTTGGTAATGTTTTATAAATTAATTACAATGATTCTTGATGTCTATTGGTATTACAAGTGCATGTGTGCACACGTATGTCACGTGTTTTCTACAATGAATTCGCGGATTGGTAACCACGTGTAACCTTTATAAACATTCAGGAAGTAGAATTTTTTTGGTTCTATTATTAATTTAACCCTCGTCCACACGACGTGATACCTGGGTACCTATTTCAAATTCTTGTGAAATTCGTATAAAAAATTACCCGTGTGGATGAGAGTTAAAAAGGCTCAAACTGCTTCGTTAAATAATTCGTTGCATACTTAATGTGACATTATAAGTAATTACCGACAAATACACATAATGCTAAACACGTGTAAACAACGGTGTACGTAAGCAGTTCACAAACAAATCGAAATCCCTGGTCGTGTTGGCTCAGTGGATACTTTTACAAATAGTAGCGAGTGTTGAGCAGCATGTAGCTTTACACTTCCGCGAACAGCGAATTATGTTCGCTTCGGAGCTGGAACATCCAAGCGCCTTTACATGATTTCAGAACGTGTATTAATACGTTTTGACAATAATCAGTTGACGAATAATATGTATAATGTAACCAATAATCTTTCTCTAGTCGAAATTCCTATAATTTTTTCCATTGTTGAAGATTGGTAACGATTTTAAATTCACCATTGTTTTATAAGCGATTTATTTATTGACTACATCGTTTAAAAATCGCTCATTGCATTTAATCTTTAATTTAATCTTTAATAACAAACATTATTATATGTCTAGCCCAGACTTTTCTATAAACTTCAAAATAGTTTGTACAGAGTTCTCGATACGTTCATTGACTTCTCACGAACATCCGTGTGTGGTCTTTAACAAATAATTTTTTAAAATGACATTCTTTAGTATTTCATTAAAAAGAAACATAATCGAATCAAAAGAAAAGAACTTCTTCTCACAAGGTTGTGCGGATCAAGTTGGCATTGCAACGCATTCTGTTATGTTAAAATCTCGATAACAAATCTAGTAGGTCCTTGTTATTGATATATTGCGCCATTACAGGTATAAAAGTAATCGATGTAACGAGAAGATTTAGTTTTTCTATTGCATACCGTTTTCTTCTGGTTACGAATTCCCCAGGTCTCTCGATGCTGGACACCTTTGTTAACGCGACCCAATTTTAAAGAGGAGCTAGACGTGAGACATTTAACGAAACATTATATTATCCACTGTTCAAAACACTTCTTCCATTTCCCCGGAAACCCGTCACATTAGAATAGTTATTTTACACATTTGTAACAAACTCGATCCACAGTAGTCCGTTAAACGATATCTCGGTTATCGACACATTTGCATTACAATCACTTCTCCAACATCGCACAGTGTCTGGTTAATTTATTTCCATTTCTCACCAAGTATTCATAACAAGTGAACTGTCTCTAAAGCTAGAAAAACACAGTTTTCAATCACTTCTTGAATTGAAAACACTGCCAAGTTGCCAAAGAAATTTCTATGTCATGTTTAATTCGTGATATCTCCACTCGCTACGCACTGTTATCAAATGAAATAGTTTCGTTACCGTATCACAGATTGACCACATCTCACTCGCTTGTATTGCGAAAACTGAATAAAGTGCTTGAAAACAACATAGAATCTGTTGCATTAATGGAATGCAATGTACATTTGTTGCCGATGGCGGAACATGCACAGCGTTCGAACGTTTTATTAACGCGCCGGAAACGTGGTGGGAATAACTGTTTTCGAACCGTAAAAACACCGTAATCTCACCCGTGAAGCACAGCGCTCTTCGCAAGGGGCGCGGCGTAACTGAGCTCGCCGAACCAACCCCGTCCTTACTTTTCTCCCTCTCTGTTTCGCGCCGTCTCTCTTTCTTCTTCTCTTCTCTGTCTCTCGACTACCTTTTCACCCACCCTCTCCCTCTTCCACGCAGTCGCTCTTCCAACCCACAAAACCTCTTCTCTCTTTCTCGCTTTGATTTTCGGCTCTCGTTTACCCCTTTATCCTGCTTCTTCTTTCTTCACCCTTTTTGGTTCGCGTTCCCTCCTTCTTAGCCCTCCTCTTCCACAGTTCCGTGTTCTCGCTCTCATCTGCTTTGCCTTTCTTTTGCCCGCTAAACGCGTCTCAATCCTCACCCCGCTGTTACCTTGCGTCTCGCGTCTCACACCTCACATCCCAACGTCCCTCGTCGTTCGTCTCGCGCCCGCGCCCCGCGTCCCGCATCACGCGCAAACTAGTGCGCGAGCATATTTCTCTCTGACCCCCATACCAACACCTTCTCACCTGATCCCTTAACCAATACTGTCTCTCTTCTTCTTCGACCAAGCCGGGTTCTACTTCCTGTTCTTCTTTTCCTGCGTGTCATTTACACTTCCTCCTCTCTGCTATTACGTCTCTGTCCATATTCCGGCTCATAATAGCGTCAACGTTTCGCGTTCTGTTTTGAGCCGTCGCACAGTGGTCTAGAAGTCAGTTCTAGCGCGAATAAATTAAAAATACCAACTAACGTAGATCTGTTAAAATTTATGCTTGTATGATAGTTTGATATGTATACTACATTAACAAAAGCATAATTAGTAAATCACATCACCGTATTATTGTTAAACAAGACCGTGAACATTCCAGTAAACACATTTCGTTTTTCTGCTTTGGTCAATATTTACAAATTATAATCTCAAAATATCGAGTTCTTTTTTGAAGTGCGTATAAATTGTATTAGTATCTTGTTATATATGATATTGTTAGTATGGCTGTAACTGCAAATGGTAGGTTTACGTTTCCTTACAAACTTTATGATATATTTTATGAACTGATACTTTTTAAGAAAAATTATTAGAATGTCGTAAGTTTTACAAAATTTGCACGCATTTGCACGCGTTGCGAAGTATTTAATTTGAAAGCTTACTTCATCTTCATTAATGGCAAAAAAATCTTGACCCCCCGCAACCCCCTTATCATTTTATTTTAATATTTTAGTAAACGTATCTACGATCACCCGCTTAGAGTTGTTCGAAGAATGGTTCAAATTGAAGAATTTGAAACGAAAGGATTGCGTTAGTGGATTACTAGAAGTTATTTTTATCGAAAGGGATGTGAGCGGACACAATATTGAAGGAATTTTGGAAAAAAAAAATTTTAATTAAATTTTTAAAAAAAATTTTTTATGTTTTATTTACTTTACTCAAATATTTGAAAGTAATTTTTACACAAAATGCCAATTTTTTCCTCGCACAATAATTTATTCGCGCTAGAACTGACTTCTAGACCACTGTGCGTCGCCTCAGTGTCTCGTTCAATGGAAAAAAGTCCGAAAATTAAAGTAAGATCTACAAATTTATGTATCCCAAAATATTCGTAACAAAACGTAGTTTCTAAGAGTTCCTTCAATTTTAACTGAATAAATCAATTTGTTATTAAAATTGAGGCTGAAACTGTACTGTCAAATTACGTGCATTTTTTTTAAACGTGCGTCCCTCGCAAGCTATTTGGTTTTTTAATTTCATTTTCATAGGGTGTGTTTAGTATTATTAGACCTTGCATCTCCCAAAAAAATTTTTTTTTAAATGATCGCAATTTGTTCCAATTTTGTATGTTTAACATTTATTAACTTTAATACGAGTTTTAAAAAATGTACACCGAGGTAACCCCGTGAATTTTTTTACAGTAATTTAAATCTGCACACATTTGCTCAAGTGGAGAAAATAATGAAAATCCGTATTGAGACGCTTCTTTCGAAGAAATTTGTTGCTATTATTTGTAAACGCGTGCCATTTGATAAGTACTTGTGTGTTCAATTTTATTCTTATAAATTATATATTCAGTTTTAAAATTGTTTACATATTTACAATCTTCGCGACACCATATGACACTATGCTTAGTCATTATTTATTATGTTATTCTAAATATACAGTCCCTTATTTTCAATTGTTTATACGATATCCGTCGTGGTCAGAAGTATCAGACGTGAAACAAAAGCCGAACATTGTCAATCGCAAGCGCGTCCAAGTTATAAATAACACGGTCCAACAAATTCAAACTTTTTTTTGACGTTTCGATTCTCACTATGCGATTCTTATAGAGTTTGTCGCGCTGATTCCGAATCTACACTTAATTTTTCTCCTAGGTTTCTCCTAGGCGTACAGTTTTTTAGAAAATTGAGTTTGAAAAAAGACATATTTTTTGACTTTTCCCTAGAGTATTTTGTTTTCTGGAACGAAAAAACCGTCGACGTTGGAACTTTGAAAGGGTGGTTTCTCAAGATAAAAGGCTGCTCTATCGCTTGGTGTAGTTCGATTTTCCGCTGGACCTCTATTTTTTCAGATAAATTAAAAAATAACATCATAAAACGGTGCAAACGTAGCGCCTCTCCGTCTCTAATGATTTTTAAACCTGTTTAAACAATCATAATGTATTACTGTTGCACATCAACGATCACACACGACATCAACAATGAATGAAAATATAAAATATATGTTATGGATCTATCGTAATTACACATGCTGAAAATTTCATCGAAATCGAAGTAAAAAAAAACATAATCACAAAAGGTGAATAAAAAATGGAAGAAAATTGCAGAAAGCATATACATGCGTATGCAAGAGGAAAATTAGATGTTATACTTGGTAGGTTAAGAATTTAGATTGTTAGGCTTGCAATTATGCTTTTCGTGCTATTCGTTTGTACAGTGATCGTCAGTAGAGCACTGTCGAATGTGTATTACGAAGAGATACATATACGCACGAGGCACGACGTCGATGTCACGCACGTGAGATATTTGGCGGTCACAGCCACAATGAGAAAAAATCGCGAAATTCGTGAAAACAGGATAGACAATGTATTGGTATAGCAACGCGTGATGTAGGTGCGGAAGTTTCCTGTAGATCTTCGTTTGTTTTATCGATCAGGCATTGACCTCATCAGCTGTCTCGAATCAGTGTGCATACGACGCAAACGTATACGGACGATTCCTCGTGCACAAACACATTCTTTTGAAACGTTAAATGAAGGTATTTTTTATACGGAGACACTCAAAAACTTCACATTAGTTACACTAACATTTTATGTTTCGTGTGTGAAAGTCAAATTGACGTATACATTAAACGCGAATTAGTTGTGCGCGATTCCGGTACGCATATTGTATATGTGCATTTTGCTGAATACTTGCACTTGTGAAGGTTCCATTTAACATTATCGACACAATGGATACCATTTTATAGTGATCTCGAGTAATTTACTTATGTGAAAACGATCAAAAAGTGAATTGGCATTAATCCTTTCTACTCGATAATTCCATAGGGCGGATATTAGAAATGCCCTCATAGACTTTAACGAGTAGGCAGGTTCAATGTCGTGCAACGATCGATTTGATAATCCTGTTGATTGTTTTGTGAAACATTTGTACATCGATGGGGCCCCAAATGAGAACTAAGATAAGCATGCATCTGTCACTTGATACATTGATGATACAAGATTTTGTTATTCTTCATTTCCGACTTATATTGTCATACAGAACCACCCCTCAAATTTTCTCCCGTCTGTAGTTTAACACTCTGTATACAGTCTTTCTATTTGTATTTTGTTATTATGTAATTTTCTATCGGGGGTGACGATAAAGAAGTACTAAGTGGGTGGGTGGGTCTCCCTCGCAGTAACCTCCACGTAGTGAAACCTGGGCCATCGGTGTGATTCTCGATTTATAATACATATTGGTTTTGCACTCCAAATTCACCCTTTTGCAAATCAATATCTCCTTTTTATAAATCAATTTCACCCTTTTGCAAATCAATATCTCCTTTTTATAAATCAATTTCACCATTTTGCAAATCAATATCTCCTTTTGAAATTGATTTGTGATTTGTGAAATTGATTTGCAAAAGGGTGAAACAGATTTGCAAACGGGTGAATTTGACTTGCAGAAGGGTGAATTTGGAGTGCAAATTCTATATTTTGTTCAGCAAAGATATCGCCAATTGCACTATAAAATATTAAAAATCGACGATCACAACGAACTAATAGCTGTGATAATTAAACAATTCTTCAACATGATATCGAACTTTTTCTTTAGAAGGTAATATCGAGCTAATATGTAGCTGCACACTTCGAATTTTCGTTAATATTGTAAGACATGCTAGATGTAAGAATAAATGCATTAAAAGATTTTCAATAGAGAATTTGTAAATAAATATCTCTCAACACGTCAAACCTATTCCCTTCCATAACATTTCATAATATTAATTCGTTATTTCACCTTGCGTAGTAGACTTGCATTTAGACTTTCATTGATATTTGTTTGTACAGTGGTCGAAAATAGAGCTATCTAAAACATTGTGGACAGTTGTTGAGTTTCTGAAATGTTGTTCATTTTGTTGAACTGCCATATAGCGCCAATTCGCGCAGCAGTGAAAACACCCAAACTGTTGGCCGGTTAACAGGAAACTTACCGACAAAGACATCGTGATGGTAACGTTACTCTTTGAGTTCCAGAATTTGTAATTGTGAACATTCTGAATTTTTCGGCCCTGGCTTATCGTTGAGTTGTACTACTGAATTTTCGTGTAACCACCTTCGACATCATTAGTTTTGTGTTAGGAGAATATGATGCTGAAGGAGGTGACACGAAATTTCAGTAGTACAACTCAACGACAAGCGGTGCGGCCGTAAAATTTTCGAAATCAAGTAGTACAACTCAATACCAAGGTACGCAGCCGAAGTTTTTCGAAATTTTCACTATTCTAGATCATTACTACAACGTTGGATGAGGAAAAGAAAATAGTCTGGTAATTTCGACATTTTAGCGGCCCCTTACAACTCAATGGAAAGTCAAATCGAAGGAGAGCATCGAAAAGACTCCAAGAAACTTTTTTATGATTACTGAAGGCGAATGTTCTACGAAGAATTGGTACGGAATATTTTATTTATTTGCAGGAGATAAATGAATACAAATTAATTTCTTCTATACATAAATAGTACATGTAAAATAGTACCAAAACATAGTCTGAAATATGGTGGAGAATGTAACATTTAATGATAATCCATATAATTTCGTGACGATTCGCCTTTTCGCCGACGCGTCGCGACGAGAAGCTTCTCAGTGGTCTTCTGCACCGACGAAATGCCGTCGGTGGCCTTCTGTTTCTCTCTCCAGCCAAAATATATACTAGAGGGCGTAAGAAAACACCGAAATATTCGCGTGACACGGACTCCGACTTTAAATTTTATATGAGATACCTCAATTTGTAGTATTTCATAAGTATTTCATAAACGAGAATTATTACCTTACATTTTTTCTTACATAAATGTTCGAAGAATCAATCTGTGGAAAAGGAAATATGTTGAAGAACAGAGTAAGGGAGAGTTTACTGTAAACAATTAAAATGGCAAAAGAATTATTATAGACATTGAACAGATAGAATCAATAAATCTATCGTAGTATTTATGTTGAATAAATTAATGCGAATGTGCATGGTTTAAAAGTTATTCTGTATTTAGAGTCCTATTGCCTATTTTGACTAAAAAATTAGATGGTCAGATAGTCAAGGAAGTGCTAGTTAACATTGTAGGCGAAAGGAATTGTTACAAACATTGAACAGTCCGAAATAATAAACTTCTCTGTGAATTGTATCGAATAAATTAACGCGCACGAATATTCATGTTACCAATGTTATTCTAAATCTCGAGTTCTATTGCAAATTTTTACAAAAAAATTAGGTGGTCAGATGGTCAAGGGAGTGCTTGTGGACGTCGTTGGCAAAAGGAATTGTTATAAACATTGAACAGCGAGAAATAACAAATTTATCAATAATTCTCGGCGATCGAATCGATCGATGGAGGAGTGGTGGGGGGAGACAGCTAAGCGAGAGCGCTCAGTCAGTCAGTCGGCCCAGTCGGGTCGGTGGAGTCGGCAGGGGCGGACGGGTTGCGGTACCCTGTGTGCTAGGATGTCCCGGGAGACCAGGGGTGGACCATGAGTGGACTAGGAGTGACCAGGGGTTCCTTGGAGAGTTTCAATTCAAATCTTCTTGTATGCTTGTTGCTTTGTTCACTTTCAACTGTTTTCACTGAACAATCATTTTCAATGTTTACCTCCAATATACTTATTGCAATTTCCATTGGAGAAGAAACTTTCACAGTTCAGTGTTCGAAACATTTTTATATTTCTGATGTTGGACATGTGTTTTTCTTCCTGCTTCTGTATCTCAAATTCGCACTTTTGCCTACCCAGTTTCACAATAATTATTCGATGTACTTGCGTAGTAAATTCGTATAAATCCGGTGATGTAAGAAAGAGAGCGAGAAGGAATATCGCATTCGTTCTGACTAATTTTCGGGTCTCTTGTGCAGCAACCTCCTCGTGGTGAGACCTGGCCAATTGGCATTATCCTCTATTCGTAAGAACTTCCAGTATCTTACGAATAAAGAGTAATGTCGAGCTAATAGCTGCACGTATACAATTATTGATAACAATGTATAATGGAATTTAAGACTTGCATAATGTTACAAGATATTTCATTGAATCGAATATAAATTTACTTTCAACTAAGTTGCAAGTCGGCCAAGGGTACATCGATGGTTTCTTCGTTTACCCTTGGTCACCTTCGGTTCGTTGTTTCGAAGTACTCGTTCAGTCAGTGAACACGACAATTTTAATTGCTGATTTCCTATGTGTTCACATCGGAACTTTCACAAGTTCTTCTTCGAAAAACGTTCACATCTTGTTGAAAATTGGTATTCCTCCGATCGGAGTTCCCTCAGGGGCTCACTCACGGATGGGGACCGTGAGTGAGTACGGGGAGTCGCGTCCCTGGGGCTACCCGAATCGCCTATAGGTCGGTCGAGTCGCACTCGTGTGCGGGTGTTTGGGAGAGCTCGTTTTCTAGTTTTCTAGTTTGTTGTCGTTAGTTGGTTTCTTGTTTGGTATCGAGTGCTGATTGTTGTTTTGTTCTGGTTGTTATGTTGGAATTCGCACTCGTGTGCAGGATTTTGTGTTGCGTCTAAATATGATTAGTCTGTTTCAGTTAGGATGCAACAGCCGGACGTCTTTCATCGTCGACGAAGTGGACACACCAAGAAAAGAAGGACACACGCCAAAGAAGACTTCAGCGTATAGTTAAGTTGCGTTAGTTACTAAGACTTTAATTGTATGTCGTCATTGTATACACGTCGAGTAATTATCGCCGTAAATTCATTTTGTTCGTTTCTTTGTTACTCCGACACAGTCTTCTACTGTGTCGGACACCTTTGCTCGCATATAGTATGTACCAGATTTATTGGTACGGGAGTTCGTGGTAGTTAGTATATTAATGGGGGGGTCGAGACGCGTTGTGTCCGCTCTTTACCACTCATCGGTAAAAATTTTCCACCCATGTCCGTCAATGGCGGCAGGTGGTTGATGCAGTTGGTATCGGTGTCGGAACTCCTCTCGACCATTGCTCGCGTTACCCTCAAACCAGAGCCTTCTGCTCTGGTTTGGTTTTTCTTTTTGAAAGAATCAGAGCCTTCTGCTCTGGTTCGTTGTTTTCTCTGAAAGAATCAGAGCCTTCAGCCTGATTCGCTTTTTGTCCCCTGTGAATCGGAGACTTCTTCTCCGATTCACACCCTTTTGCTCCGCGATAATTACTCGACGTAATTGCGTAGTACACTAGTATAAGTTCTTCGTTGTAAGAAAGGGAGCCAGAAGGAATATCGCATTCGTTCTGACTCCCTTTCCGGGTCTCTTGTGCAGCAACCTCCTCGTGGTGAGACCTGGGCAATCGGCATTATCCTCTATTCGTAAGATCTTCCAGTATCTTACGAATAAAGGATAATGTCGAGCTAATAGCTGCACGTATGCAATTTTAGATGACAATTTGTAATAGAGTTTAAGACTTGTATAATGTGTGAACATATTTCAATAATTTCATTATGAACTTACTTCCAGCTAGCTCGCAGTCGGCCAAGGGTACATCAATGCTTTCTTCGTTTACCCTTGGCCACCATCAGTTCGTTATTTCGAAGTACTTGTTCTGTGAGTGAACAAGACAATTTTAATTTCTGATTTTCTAAGTGTTCACTTTTGAACTTTAATAAATTCCTCTTCGAAGAATTTTAATATATTGTTAAAAATGGTTATTCCTTCGATATTCCTCTGATATTCCTCCTCTCTATTTGTAAGAATTTCAAGTGTGTTATGAATAAAGGTTAATACCGAGCTAATAGTTGCACACTTTGAATTATCGCTAATATTGCATACAAGAGTGTAAACTAATGTCCACGATTATTTAAAATCTATTCCCTTCCATAACATTTTGCAATGGCTCGTTTCATCAGAACAAAATGTATTATTTAAGCTTGTTCATTTAATTTTTTTATTAACGCGCCTGTCAATTATTATTAAATGTTACATTCTCCGCCATATTTTAGATGATGTTTTGAAACTATTTTAATACTATTCTTGTTGGTGGTGGAACTTTTACCGATGTGGTCTTTCAGATCACTGTAATTTCCACGTTATCGCCGCGCCCATTTCGCCCACTTACCGCCCCGTGGAATAGCACGGGCGCTGGCAGTATCTCGTTGGTGCTTTTAGCTGCGCATCGACTCTCAGTCCGGACGAGAACCTACATCGACTCTCAGTCCGGACAAGATCCCACATCATCTTTGGCCTTGACACCGACAAGATACTGCTGAAGACCGCCAGCACCGTCGAGATACTGTTATCTCGTCGGTGTCCAGGCTAAACACTAGAGTAGGGGCACCACTTTAATGGACACGCCAAAACCGGTGCGTGAGCACCCCCATGTACTCTCTGCTATTAAGCCAGCCTATTATTATTAACGACTGCCTTTTCAATAGTATCTCGTCGGTGCTTTTATTGCAGTTCAAATGAGGTATACGGTATCTTCAGTTCTCGCTAATACGTCTAAATACACAAACTATGGATAATATTGGACGCTACACCGAAATCTTAATATTTATTAAAATAGTATAAAAGTGCAGATAATTTCTTTTATGTTCATGTATGTATATGCATTAGAATATAAGTTATGTACATGTACAATATCAACAGTTTATGTATGAGAATACAATGAATAAATAAATACAATGTCATAGAGAACGGTATATATTTATTGCACCACCTATTCTTCCGGAATGTCTGACTAGACGCTGAGTTGTACTACTGAATTTTCGTGTCACCTCTTCCAATCTCATATATGTATGTTTATTTCTAGTTCTCTGGTTACAAGGAGATCTCCTTTCCTTTACAATTCTATATTACCTTATTTACAACGCTTTACATTCATTTTAAAACTGTATACAAAATAATTTTCTCTTATTTTCTTTCACACTCGCTCTCTCTCCCTCTCTTTCTTTCTCACATTCTTCCTTTCACTCCCCTGGTCTTCTGGTCCCTCTCTCTCCCCTTCGTACCTTCCCTCCTGGATTTCTTTTCTCTCTCTATCTAATCTGTTCATCCGCTCCTCTCCCCTCCCACCCTCAGCTAGTATTTCTTTCACCTTCTCTCTTCTCTACTTCAATTCCTTGAAAAATTTCTTTTCAGTAGTACAAGTCAACAATGAGTTAGACGGTCGAAAAATTTCGGACGTCTGACTTGTCGTCGACTTGTACTACTAAAATCCTAAAATTGCCGAACACTTCAGAAAATTCTTTTCAGTATTACAAATCAACGAAAAGTCAGACGTCCGAAAATTGTCGAAATTCAGTAGTACAAATCAACGACTAGTCAGAAGGTCAAAAATTTCCGAAAAACTTTCGAAAAAATCCAAAACTGAACTTTGTATTAGGAGAACATAATATTGAAGGTGGTATCCAGAATTTAAGTAGTACAACTCAAAGTCTAGTTTGACGGCCGAAAACTTTTTGAAAATCAAAAGCTCTTATTACAAACCTTAATTTTCTTCGATTTTAAATAGTTTTTGATATTTTTATTTTTCTGCAAAAGATTAGAATATTATTATTATATTAAATGTGTATCGTGACGTGATGAGACGAAGGTGTCTGGTAGGATTGTGTTGACGTGACGGGATCACGTCGATGGCCTTCTGTTTCTTACTCCAGTCAGAATACATCCTAGACTGCGTAAGATAACACCGAATTATTTGAGTGATCCGATCTCCCATAAGGCTGACAGTCTTTAACAGTATCTCGTCGGTGACAAGGGTAGCGATAATAGATAATAACGGAATGCACTAATTATCTAATGGTTTCAGTATTCTGCCATAGATGTCGGGACAAATTTTCGGTGTGATAAGTCTGTGGAGTGACCTTATCTGTCGACGATACATGGCTACTAGTCCGAAGGTTCTTCCAGGGATGACGCCATTAATCCACAGTTTAAATTTTGCACGCCAAAGAATGCTACCGGAATTTGTATTGCAATTTCCAGCCAAAACGGCAAAAAACTCTCTGATTTCTAATATTCATTTCCTATTGAAATTCATTGGTTCAGTTTATTATTGTCCTCATTTATCTTGTTTTAGCATTTTAAATATATTTAATTCATGATATGACTTTTTGCACACTCGAAATTTATATAAATAATATAAAACACACTGTAAGATAGAATATTTTGAAGGAATATCTTACGTTACATTGATGAAATATTTTAAGACCAAATGCAAGGGAGGGGAGATGTATAAAAATGTAGTCTAGAAACATTGGAAAAAAGTGAAGCCTATAAATTTAAATTTCTAATCGGTCTTTAATTTTTAGGTTAATAGACATGTTGGGCTGGAAAAGTTCATAATATGTTAGATCTGTTCTATCTTCTGCCTGATTTCTATCTTCATTAATCTTAGCAAAATTGTATGTATTTATTTATATTTTTTAAAATTCGATGAATATTAAATATATTCTCTCATTTTATTTTTATAGACACCCACTGTGAAACATTTGATTTTTTTCTGTTTGTGTTGCAATATTTATTTCCTTAAAATGTGATATTATAAATGAAACACAACTTATCGAATTAAAAATAAAAACAAAAATATATGAAGTTTTATCCGAGGATCTATCATTCAACTATTTCTGAGCAGAGTACTAGGATTATACGTGGAAGCATTTGAGAAAGTTAAATACAGTGGTTCAAATAATCCAGATTACTTGAAAAGTCGTCTTTAGAATCTGCTCGGGATCAGTAGGGGCCCCCTGCAAGGGACTCTGAGCACTCTTCAGGGTAATTGAAGCCGATCGAAAGGTTTCATGGACACCAGTGGTCATTGGAGGATCTTGGAGGGCCTCCGAAACACTGTGGAATCAATGGAACTCGCGAAAATTTTACTCTAAAGCTCGCAAGCTGATTTACGATGCGCGCAGGATATACCGCAGGATAATCATTGTAAAATAAATTTAATTTATTATTTATGTCAGGTAGAGCAAATAAATATCGTCGATTGCATATAGAATTTGACGACGATTGTTCTTATTATGTTATGTCAGGGACACAGTAAACTTTAAACGCGCTTTTCAAAATTTTACAGTTATCGTCATTATAATATATATTAGGCTTTGACGATCGATTCTTTTTCATTTCCCCATTATTTTGTTAGATATAAATAAAAAAATAACAAATTCCCTACCGAAATTCAGTCATTAAATTTCAAATATCTGCCATTTAGTTAATTTTCACGAAAATTGAAATGTGGGATCGCCAATGCGTATAGAATATAACACAGTTTGACAATTTTGGGGATTTTTGATATAATTAAATGAATTTATAGGTTTTCTGTACACCAGTTGGCTATCTGAAAGAAAAGATATTCCGAGCAAAGACGACGAAAGACGTAAGAATAAATTACTTTTTAAATATTACAAGCATTTTTTATAGTTCCCCATATAGTAAACCGAAATACAAAATCTTATATTGTTAATCGATCATTCACATTTTCCCACTTCGTTACTGCATCCCATTCCCGTTAATAGATAGGAATAGTATACATATATCGTTATACGAGGACAACGTAGAAACACCAAAGAAAGGCGAACATTTGTTCCCTTTGTCGGTCTAGCTCTATCCAGAGTACGTATTTAAATAGGTCAGCCGGTATAACTAGGCATTTTATAATAGATTGAAGTGTCCGGAGCCTATGTACGGTGCGGAAATTGATTTTGCATGTTTGGGAAACGGCTACACCTGCTATTGCGGCGTGTGCCTACATCGCACGGTACGCGATGTGTAAAACAGTTCAGTTTGATCTGTGTCAGTAGCCGAGTGTTGTCAACCTGCATTAAATTGTTTTATAGCGAAACTCCCAGCTGGAAAATGCCAAATAAATGAAACAATAGAACTCTCTGGTAAATCATTCGATGTACAAGGTGTCGCGTAACACTTGTCACTCGTGTCAACGGTGAATATGAGGTGTAAAAATACAAAATGAAAAGTTTATCAACATTTTGGATGACATTCTTGACGAGTCTGAACCTCATCGTCGAAAAGTGATTAATGTGTATGGTACTATAAAAATAACAAGATTAAATTTATTTATATTCTGTGCTATTTTTACTATAATATATACTGGAGTCAAAAAATGTATTCAACTAAACCCTTGCCCTACGTTTTTAGTGATTAGAACTTTTATAAATTAGAAATTTATATCTACTGTATGCCTATATGTATATTCTCTAATAGCTGCGTAGATTAACAAAACCAAAAAGAATTTGCTTTCGGTTTAAAGGAAATTAATAACATACAAATACATATTTATTAGGATCTGTCCTCAATCTTCATCACGAGTATGATACGATATAGTAGGGCAAAAGGTTAATTCCCATGAGAACTCCTTTACAATCTCAGTAATTGTCAAATAAAAAATCTAAAATGGGTCATTTGACTCCTCGTGGTAGGTTTTAATGTTAAATACTGTAAAATTTTTCATTTCTCCGTGATTGTAAATGAATGTGATTGTTGAAAATACGAGATCACGAATAAAACGCAATTGGTCGAATTAAAATGTAGAACGAAACTGAGTGGAAATTGTAAAGGAGGACCTTTGATCTAACTGCTCTTGCACGAGAGAATATGCGGATTGAACAACGAACAAATTGAATTTCATTCCATATGTAACGTGTAATTACAATTATCATTAAGTTTCGTTGGGTTTCATTTAGTCGTAGCGCGCCGGCTGTGCATAAACGCGCTTACAATGGAAACTTTCTTCTCTTAGGTTCGATTGGAAACTGTGACGCGATTTTGCGGAGGTGGAGGACTGGAAAACTGCAGGGATACCCGTGAAAGCGGGTTAGAACACAGTTCGAAACAAGGCTGACCCAAATTTCATTACACCGCTGTGTACACACTGTTCCCAGTCAAGTTGGTTTTTTTTCAGCTTGTACGGCAAACCTTCGACAATTAGCGGTAAAAGCCAATAATACACACGAACGACAAATCTGCTAAATTCCCATTATCGTTAACGCGTAATCCTTTCCCTTCAACGATCCAATACCATTTAATT
This sequence comes from Lasioglossum morio, assembly GCA_916610235.2. Taxonomy (NCBI): domain Eukaryota; kingdom Metazoa; phylum Arthropoda; class Insecta; order Hymenoptera; family Halictidae; genus Lasioglossum; species Lasioglossum morio. The sequence goes on from OU744333.1 coordinate 5,799,668, forward strand.
ACCTTTTCAAGCATCAAAGGACAAATTAGGGTTTGTAATGTCGCTAAAAAATTTTCGTTGCCACAGAACCATGTGATACGCTTTGGTCTGTTGAAAAATTAATTACTGCTACTGTTAATTAATAAATATACTATCTCAAATTTACATTCAGAAACGAAATCAAACCATTTTTTAAAAAGAAATCTTTATTTGCATATTTAATGAAACAGCGTTCTCTCGAAACATCTCAGGAAGCGTATGATTTTACATTTGTGTTAGTTTGAGAAACGATTAATATTCTAACTCTCTGTTACATTTAGTTTGCTAGTTACAGTATTTTATTCCTGACTCAATTTTGCACCAATCCAAAATACTATGAGAGAGATATGAATATTAAAAATTTTGTCGAAGAACCTTTGATACAATATATCAACAATAGTAAGGACAGGTTTGCTCACGTCTATCAGTCATAAAGTTCTAAAAGTGCAATCCGAACTAGTATTGTATAAAACGCTAGAGAGTTTTCGAAGTAGGGTACACGATAGGTAAGTGGGAGATAAAAGTGTGGCAAAAAGTAATAAACAAAAGCAGTAACAAAACTGAAAGACAAAGTGAAGTGAACTGCACGAAAAGATTTACTTATGAAACCGGAAACTTAAGAAAGAATGGAGATTCAAAAAAAAAAATAAAAAGGAAAAAGAATTGAGAAAGACAAAGGAGTTTGCATTGTAAATGCAATTGTGAAATGTTGTAAACTTCACGAAGTTCTTAATTTAAAACAGCTCCAAACTAGAGATAATAAAGACTACTCAAATATTTATTAAAAGAATGTATGTATTATTTATTTCTGTTGTGAGAATTCCTAGTCTTAGATTAGTTATATAATATAAAAATCCAGATAATTATAGCATAAAAAACAGCCAACAACCGTAGTCCCGTTGAAAGCACCGGTTCTCGTTAGATCACCGAAGTTAAACAATGTGGAACGTGAACGGCATTGGATGGGTGACCGTCTGGTAAAAAACTGGAAAGTGACCCACCCGAGGTGTTTTTCACGTGTTGTTGGCAAAGGGTGATTCGGAACCCACCAAAAACAGTAGGTCCCGCTGAAAAGGCGATGGTGTGAGTGGAAAGGGGGGAAAATGAATTTGAAACCCTGAGGGGACCAAATATCATGTTACATACATACATACATAGCATAAAAAACGTGGTAAAAAGTAGTTTTTCTAAATAATCAAAGACAGTGTAAGACGATGTATGTACAGTGATTCGTTCATGTTATCTGCTGAATGAAAATTAATAAATGAACAGGGTGCCCTGCCTTTTAGTCCTGGTGACTGTGTTCCTTTCTCTCCTCTGGATTAAATTAACTCGCGGGAAGTGTGGCGCGGTTCTCACTCAGATTAGCGCGCGCGAGATTCGAAACAGTTTGCAATTCCGGGCGCGTGAAACAAAATCTTTTCGTTAATCCTTTGGTATATGAAAAAGCGCAACATTATGGTGCGGTAACAGAGTCTACCGAGGCGTCTCGCGAACAAGAATAACCGGATTCAGGCGGGCTGGTTCGCGAAGGAACGCGGCTACCCAACCGAATGCAATTCTAGAATGCGATACAACGCAGTGTCGCGCGTCCGGACGGTAGTTTAAATTGCGCATTTCCATCGCATCGGCAACGTCACACGGATTTTCCAAGGGAAATTTTCAGAGGAGAGCGTGGCAGATTGTCGCGATCATTATTCACGTGCATGCTTCCGCGTTCTCGTCAGCGGTTCCTGATTTATCGTTCGCGAAGCACGGCGAACATTCCATGTTGAAGTCAAATTAACGATAGGCTCCCGGGCATGTTCGAATAACCCGGGCAAGAAATTCGAGGCCTGATCCGTATCGGGACGTGTGGACACATTCTTTGAGATGTTGGGATGGTCGAAAGCGAGCTAACGGCACATCACGAACGGAATTCCATATTTTTCAGATTATCTCGTACCGCCGCGCCAGCATTTCAACCCTGCACGAAGCCTTCTGTTCTAGTCTGTCGGAACTTTAGCATTTTGCTGGGTAAATTGAAGAGAAATATTGATAGAAGAAAATTTTCCCCTTCACAAGCACAATATTCAATGACTCTAAATATTGATTAAAACTGGCATTTTAATTTTATAATGGCGTTTAAATTTTATTTGAAGAATATTGAAAATATTTGTATTTTGTCTTTTTATTTTAAATTTCAAGTATAAATATTATTGCTGAAAATTATGGTTCGAATTCAATACATTTATGAGTGTATATCGTTTCTTAACGATAAAACAAGACTGTATGTTTATGCAGTTTCTCAGAGTATTATAGTAACGCAAAGAGTAAAATATTTTATTTCGTGTGGTAGATTGATAAAATAGAAATATTTTATCTTGTAGATCAAATTGTTGAAATAGAAATATTTTATTTTGAGGTACAGATTATTAAAATAGAAATATTTTCATTTTCGTAATTGTATATCTTATTTAAAATACTATTTACTTTAAGCAAAATAAAATCTAAAATATTAAATAGTATTGGAAATATTTGTTTCGCCTAATGCCCACCTCTGGTATCATATAATATGATATAATATATAATATAGCATGTAATATATATTACATATAATATAATAAAATGTCCCTGAGGGGAGCAAAATAAATATATATAGTATAATATAACATATAATCTTAATTAATATATAATGTAACATATGCACTTCCAACAAATATATTAATAAAACATTCCTCTACTAAGAATTGTGAACACGATGTTTCGCCAAAACAAATGATCATCACAATGGTTACAGCTCCAAAAAATATCACAAAGTAAAATATCACATCTTACTCAAACTTTGTTCACTCCGAAGTGCACGAATCACTTTTCTGCTCTAATTTTTCGAAGCAGCAACGCGTCCATCAAGATAGCTCGAATTATTTGACCGGAAACGTACGAGAGTCTCAACGCCGTCTTTCGCTTTCAATTGTGTTGTCTCTGCACAATGCCACGATCTCAAGTCGGGAATTTCGGCCGATCACGAGCGTATAGGAGAATGGAACGGACAACGATGCACGTGGAACGCTCGCCCGGAATGGAAAGAAAATGTAAGGGAAAATGGAAATAGAAAAGCGAAGTGAGAGAACGTAGATGTGAGTCAGACACGTCTAAAGATAAAAGAAACCCGACGAGGGATCCACTCCGTTGGAAACCGAGTCGGCGAGATTGGATGGAGTGCATATTAACCTCCCAGTAGACCTGCGATGAGGTCAGATAGTTTCAACTTATTTATTTGTTTCTTGGAGACTAGAGGCACAAAGAAAGAAACAGAGTTAAAAAAGAACCATCGGGAGGCCGGCAGATTGAATTCGCGTGCGGCTGGCTGAAACGTTTCAGTGAGCAACTTACGAATTAGAAAATCCTTTGCCCAGGTACGAAGAAAATTTGTATTTGTATTTATTATGCTTCGCTTTCCTCCGTACGGATACGGTGTTTATTCAACAGCGTGCACGCAAATTGTGCGTAAACAATGCAAATATTTAAAGTTTTGGTAACAAACGAGGTATATACGTTTCGCTTGTTTGCTTTCGTATGCAGATCAATTTTATCTCTACGCTGCCATGCGGTTTTGATATATATATTTTTTATGAAATCTGAATTCATCATTCCGATTTGACGTACGTGTCATATTAAATTCTATAGAAATCTTTTTCTGGATTTCTCTACACAAAATCGGCCACAACGTATGTATAAAACATTTGGAGTTATAACAATAAACAAGTGAAATCGTTACGTCAATTCTTTGTACTCGTATGATGATCCTATACGATTCGAAATCAGGCACGTTCATATTAGTACATTAGTTGCTACTTGTTGAGCGCAGTAAGCGACAATCAATATTCCAAATTTGAAAACAGTAATTCAACAATGTTTTGTGTATATGTAAAATTGTGTTTTCAAAAAATCAATATGTACATCTTATTATGTGATCTTTAAGTGATCTTTGCTGAAATATTTAGTGAGATCTAAATATCTTAACCCTTTAGGAGATCGGCGAAAATCAAGAAAGCGGTCCAAACATTGTCTACATTTTTTGTTTTGATTATTGGTTGGCATATATGTATAGTTTTGATCTAGACAAAAAATTCAGACCAATACCGTGCGCATAAGTCCGCACGATCGAAGGGAAAACTTCTATAGCGCTAAACTCGGCTCCCCCGATTCACCCGAAGAGCGTTTCACCTCGAAGCGTGACGCACCAGACTCATTCACTACCCAACAAAAAATGTGTACGCGGTGCGCCTAAAGAAGTTTTCACTTCAATTACTTGCTTGGACACACAAATTAATTCCAATAATAATTCAGATAAACGATCTTGATTTCTATCGAATGATGCAACACGATAACAAAAAAATCAATACTATTTCCCATTTAGAAACATGTTGGGGCCCCCTTTTTAAACATAACTATTTCACCCGAAGAGCGTTTCTCCTCGAAGCGTGACGGATCGGACTGGTTCACTTCCTAGCAATTGTGCACGCGTTGCGCCTAAAGAAGTTGTCACTTTAAAAAAATCTATGCAATTTTATCATCAATTAAATAGCATTCCTTCTTGGGTCTGAAAGAAAAGTTATAATTTACTTCGGCAAATGGAGATTTTCATTGGGATTCTTTAAAATGTTTGTAAAGTTGGCGCATCAATTTACTTTCTCGTAAATCTTCAAGCACTTCGCTGCATAGCCTGCTGCGACGATAATTCGGAGCAATTATCCATCGTTCCGGGCACGCGGGACGAAGTTTTCTTTCCAAGACAATCGACGACAGACGTGACGGTAAAATTGGGTCCTCGTTGTACCGGTGTGACTTGGCTTTGCAAGTTTATGTGCCAAATTGTTTCCACTTAAACTCCGAGAAGTTCGGAGGACAGACTTTTCCCGGTGATCTTCAACTCGTGATTTGCAAGTTGATTCTTTTTTTTTCACTTCACTTTTTTTGCATTCACTTACAGGGAATGTCAAAATTGTGTCAACCCCTGGACGCAAACGAACAGTTTTTTCCAGGTATACTAATAGTCAGACTGAGTGTCACCACAAAAAATTACTATACCATTATTCAAAATATTGTTTACATTATTAAACATGTTGGTATCTAATCAATTATTAAACATTTAATTATTTCATGAGGTATTATATCCATTTCATATCCATAAAATGAAAAAATCATACAGAATGGAATTGTTTTAGATCGGAAGAAACGTTTAATCTTCGAGTTAAAGTAGATCCAAGTGCACAGAGTTAAGTATAATAAATTACGGATTTTTATGCAACATAACAATTGTCTGAATTAATTTAAGGTACGGGTGCTACATACACATTCGTTTCATCTCAAAATATTTTAATAGGTTAGAAATAGTACAACACTATTTTTAAATACCTTTAATATTTTCACTGTTTTGTTTTTGATATACTCATTTTTAAAAACAAATGCATAAAAGCTTACTTGAAGTTGTACTTTTGATAACGTAATGCTTTATTGTCGCAACAGTAGTTTTACTCGAAAGAACTTTAATGGAAAACAGAACTTCTGCGTTTCAATATTGAGAAATATCAATGTTTAATTAGTTAACACTTGTATACCTAATGTAATGTAATTATAGATAATATTAGGTTGAAGGGAAAGTTTTGTCGTATTTTAAAGAAAACATTTGAATCAATTTCTAAAAATATATGTTTAATATTGTTCAATATAATTTCCATTATTTATAACAACTCGTTGTCATCTTTTAGATAACCTATCAATTGCTGTTTCCCAATGACTCACTGGCAACATGTGTTTTGGATTTACAAGCAAAATTACCAGCTTTTTTAAAATACGACACAACTTTCCCTCCAACCTAATATTATTTCTATGTAAAATAAAAATTGTTTGTATTCATTTTAAGATACATAAGCTACATAGACGTTCATTTATTTTTCTTAATGATTTTAATGAGTTGGAAATAACTCAACAGTATTTTGCATTCGTTAAATGTCTTCATTTTTGTTATTTTTGTTATAAATGCATGAAATTCACAGTCTGATGATGAATTATCGAGTTTTAACACGAAGTTAATAATTAATAGATGGTAATCTTTGTTTATATTTACTTATAAATTATAAGTTGTAATTATGGAAGAAAAGATTTGATCGTTCTAGCGTAAACTGAAAATCACATACTGTCCTCCATTAAATTTTCTGTTCTTCGAGTCGGGTAACTTTAAATTTTAATTAAAACAACCAGACACACTGAATGTTACAATTACATGCTGCAAAACGGTTACATTACCGAGCCGAATTAATCGCCGGTGTAAAATAAGAATGATGTTATCGTATTGATCGTGCACTGATCAATTATTGCTGTTGACTGTGCAAAGCAAACTCGTTAGCCATTTGCATAATGCCTTGTCGATGCGTTTGCATAATGCATTTTCCAACAAAATACTGTAATTTGTCCCTCTATTCTTTGCGTGAATGTTTGATGTTTCGAGTAGGGGATATGATAAGGATTTAACATTAGTATTGCAAATCGAAGAATGGCTGAAGCGAGCCTTAAGGATGCTATAGTAGAAACATGCAAATTAGAGCTTAAAAAGAGCTGACAAAAGGAAACGTTTAATAAGGAGACTCTGCTACTGGCTTTTATTGCAATATTATTTTGATAATTATACAAACAATTTATAAAAACTTAAAAGAACCGGTATAAAGTTTTTATTTTCAATTATCTCAAGCAATCAACAAACTGGAGTGAAATGGAAATTTAAATTGAAAATTATACAAGAGTATTTTTAAATTCTTCTAATGTTTTTACTGTTTAAAGTTACACCTACTCATTTTTGTCATAAATCAACCACGAACTATATTATATTGTAGTATTATAAACTGTATGTACATAGATATATTATTTTCGAACAGAACGAATACAATGACATTTAAACGACCATTAAACGTTTCATAAAAACATGCGTAACTACATTCAACAAATGTTATTGCTCCCGAATTAATTGAACAAACCTAATAAATTATATGCGAGGCTTTTATTACAAAAATGCACGCAAATACACAATTCATTTAATTTTCATCAACGTCGATAGAATATTTAATAAACGTGAAATTTTTGAACACTCGTTAATTATTCATACAGTATACTCGGCACAACGACAGGTGAAACAACCCGTTGTTGTCTCGCACTGTTGCACGAGAAATTTTATCGGGAAACACCGATTTTAATTACGTCTCTGGGCAAATACACAGTGAATTTTTTTCTCGGCGACGAACTGCAAATCAAGTCCGGAACGCTCAATAATTAAACGCAACTCCGGCATTTCAATTGACGAAATTGAAGACTGAAAAAAGGTCTTTTGCCGATTCGCTCGCTCGTGCCGTCGAACGCACAATCGTATACCGCTCGGATTTAATTTTAGTAAACTTCATCTTTCGCCACTCGAGCAGAGTTACGCGAAATAAATACTGAGCGTCTCGCCCAACACTAATTTCACCGAAGCGACGTGTTTTATTTCGCGAAATTGTTTCGCAAAGCACGAAAAGTGAAATTGGCGCTTTAAACAGTGCGAATTAAATTGCGCATGTCGGAGTGAAAGATCCTCAAAGGAAAAGTTTCATGAACCGAATATATAACTGTAAACAATTAGATATTATAACATTAAAGAGGTCTCCTTATTTTTTAAAATTGTATTCGTGAAATTTTGATAATATGTACTAGTTTTTCTTGTAAGTAATCTTGCAATATAATGAATTAATCAAATGTTGTTTGCAGATTTAGTAAGCTGTTCTTTTATTATTCTTTAATAGAATATAATGATACCATTAGAATTCCATTAATGTGTCCATAGTATAGTATACAGGGTGAATCACACACAAATCGTTTTCGCCTGTTTGTGACTGTATAAGAAGGATGTTAATAAGAAAAACTGTAAATCCTCAAATATGCAAAACTTAAGAACAACACTTTCTTCAATATATTTACTTTTGAAAAATAAACAAAACATTTTGAAACCATCACTGCAGAAGAACCCTCTGACATCGTTAATTATACGTAAGAAATATAGTGATAACTTATTAGTAATTGTGAATTTTGTGCATTTATAATAAAATGGCTAAGTGAAATTTGAACTAGTATTAAGATTAAAGGATAACTAGAATATCGACATAGTTGTTTTGACTTATCAAAATTATTGAAAGATGAAATCAATTTTTACATGACATCTGATTCTTGGAACTGGTGCAGAAAATTTATATTATGCATAGAAATCTACTGATTACATACAATATTAACTAGGTCATCCAAATGTGACGCCTAGATTTTAACACTATATAATATTTATACGTCATGTCTTTTCAAATGACATATAAGCCGTTTCATTTTAGTTGGACATAGTACAATTTCAAGCATGGATAGGTATGCATTGCAACACCACGCATTTACATTATTTAAATTATGAGAATGAAGCATGTCACGTAACTCGAGAAAACATTCAGCTTCGCCTATCAAAATTTCGTCAACGTATAATTGCAGGAAGATTTCAATTAGCCTCTAAGATCCTGCAAGGTCATCATTAGATTTGTCGTAGGATTTTTTGAAAAGTTGAGTCTGTTAATAAACGACAATTCCTGACTTGCAGAACAATATTTAAACTGCAATTCGTGAATGAACTCCAGCAACATATAGAAAATGTTAATATGATATTCTTTTATGACAGAGACGAATAAAATAGTAAAAATATTTGAAGATTTTAAGAATACTGTTATATTATTAAAGAAGAAATATTAACCCCTTGCCCTACGATTTATTTTACGGTTTCAGTGCTTAGAACTTTCTTTGTAGTTTGTAATTTCCTAAAAAACGAGAAAATTTATATCTATTAGATGCCCACACATGTTCCCCAATAACTATACATTATCGAAACGAAAATGGAATTTCAATAACATACATATTTATCAGACTCTATTCAGAATCTTTATCACGAGTCTGGCACGATATTGTAGGGCAAGGGGTTAATAAAAAAGATAAATTTCTATTTCACTACAGAGAAGCAGCTTGGAAAAACTCCAAGACAGTTTGAGTTTTCTTAAAAAGAATGACCCTTTACCATTGTCGAAGGAGAACTAGAGAGTTAAATAATTCTTATGGAAGGGTCGAAGTGAACAATGCTCGACGTCAAGAAAGGGACATCCGCATGCAGAGCCAATCATCGCCTAATCGGTTTGTAAGGGTCGCGATCGCTCACGTGATTGCGGGCGCTAAAACTAAGCGTCCAGTTTCTATTTTAATCACTGTTTAGTGCGAATTAACTTAGTCGATTAAACGCGTTGTCTGTTTGCGACAGCTCGAAACCATCCGCTGCTGTGAACAATATAGCTTACGTATGGTAATTCGAAATAGCATCCCCGTGAGCACCATATGCCAGCGACATGGAATTAATTATCGCCATGGACACCCTTCTGTACTTCCCCCTCGTTTCATTCATCCCTTTCATCCCGATGACAGGACCATACACTATTTCTGCGTTTCGTTCGCGACTTCCTACTGTTGCAATACCGTTCCGGTCGCTGAATGTTTGCGTGTGCTCGCCAATGTTATGGTTATCCGCGATTTAAAACGGTGTTACGGCGTTTCCATCTTTATTTCACGGCCGACGCATGTATTCGTCGCTTTTCATAGCGTGTATTTGATGCTCGGTTTTCGAGGGGATAGATTTTCAACATTTATTGCGTGGACGTACAGTTCACACTTATGTAACTATAGCAACCGAAATAGTGGGAGGTCCCCTAGTGCCGGACGCTCAATGTTTTTCTTAAATAAGAAACTCTAATGTTTTAGTTTTTTCATTCTACATTATTTGAGCCGTTTATTTTGAAAGTGGTCCAAGTCCAGTTAAGTTTAAATTCAGATATATAAGAGTTTGCGTTTCAATGAAATTAAAAATATACGTATAGGATACCAATGTTCACTTCTTAAGTGTATCTAAGAGAGTTAAATTTACAATTCCTATTAATATAATATGAATTGTTAAGTGAATAATATGTATCTCTTTACCAGAAATGGACTTAGGCCACTCAATTGCAAGACGCAGGAGCTACATGCTTTATATTCTTCATTAATTAATGTGGTGAAAATAATATAATGATACTCTTAAAGTCTTTTAACATTTTCACTGTTTTAAATTGCACTTGCTCATTTTTATTATAAATTCATAAAATCTGGAGTGTATTTATAAGTTCACAATAGTAGAAATCCAATTAAAGGAACATAGTTATCAACATTATAATAGGAGGTACCTTAAATAATCGTTAAACTTTGGTATATGATTTCGAGAGATCATTAAGGAAATATACTCGCGTTTCCAGGATTACAAGGGTGCGGAATGTGCAAAAGATATCGAAAAAATATTAGACACATTTTTTTAGTGACCACTGTTCATAGTCAAGGGGTGGAAGCAAACCTTGAAGTTCAGGCTGAAAACCATATTTAACCGAATATTGCAACAAACAATGCAGCAAGACAGGTGGTTTAAATAACGAAGTTGTGTATTTCTTAACAAGGAATCCAGCTGTTTATTCTGATTTTAAATCTTTTCATTTTTTTGAAAAATACATTGTGAAACTATGACTTCTTAGTTCATTTTTCGAAAAAAAGTGATGAAAAACTCATGTAAAAGCAAAGTATAGCAAATTAAATTAACGATTGGTGTATGTAGGCAAATGAATATGATGAATGAAATCGTTGCATCGTTTTCATTTAGAAGGTGCAATAAAATAAACAAGTACGTTAAACAAACATATATTGTCATTATTAAAGATTCATTATATATTCATTGATTGTTGGTTTATATGATAAACAAGACTTTCAGTTCAATTCTATCCAACATATTTTTGTTTAAACTCCGGAAAATCCGATCACACCGCATTCATTTTGGATTATCTCTTTTGAGAATAATTACAATGACGAAAATATCTTTGCAATGCGTTCTCGTTACCGAATGTAATCAAATATGGTAGAATTTGGAATTTGAACCGGTTCTAATGTTAGCGCAGCTACGCAAGCCACACTTTGACTAACAATCAGTGAAATTGATCATTGTAGGTCCAATAATGGACTAAGTTGGTTACACAGCGATTGTGCAGCCTGTTTTGACGTTATACCCACTTCCTTCCTTCCTCTGAACCGGTATTTCGTGCGCCACCATTACCATTTATGGTGCCGACATAAGCCAAGTTGTCTCAACGTCGCACGCAACTCAAGACAACAGTCTTCGATATTAGGTAGTAACATTTGACTGCACGTCACGGATACGTTTCGTTTACGTTAACCACATTTATACCAAGGTGAAATTAATTGAGATCCCGCGGGGAAACACCTCGGTTACTCTCCCGAGAACAACCCGAACTAACGAACAGTAATCTGCAAGAGTAAACAAGAGGTGTATCCACTACTTCCGTAGAATATCGTTGTTTCAACGTTGATAACTGCGAATACTGATTCTAGCCCGGTCGTCGCCGCTCCTATCAGCCAGAGATTATATTTCCACCGCTACACCACCAGTTTTTTAGCGAGCTACGTGCGCCGAGATAAACATTGTAACGTGGCTTCCGCAAAAACCAGAACGAACAGTTTTCATTAGCAATAACTAAATGCTTCAACGAGACGTGATAATATTTTCTTTTTCAAATGTACATTCAAGAATATATTATTAAATTTTTATACTGAAATTTGTATAACTGTAGAGCGTCGAGTATCCGAATCTTAATTTTCCGATCCTCGATTATCAGAAACAGTAAATAAGAGATCACGAAAGGATAATCTTTCATTGTTAAAAAAGAAATGAAAGATTTCTTTAACGAATAAGTTTTGTTAACGTTAATTGTATATTTAGAATTAATTTGCATTACATATATATGAGATATATTTTAATTATGAGATATACATATTTATATTGTATATATCTTGTTCATACGCATATTTTGAGTAATATACATATATACTATTGTATTTCTTTAATTGTACAGTTAGTTAGTAATTTTGATTGTACTGTTAGAACAATTAGTTCAGATAATTGACGCCCTACTATATGTACGAAACTTTTTAAATACTGCTCAATTTTTTTTATTGTCATTCATGGAACCTTTAACGTACCAATTTTTATCCCTCAACAATAACAACTTTCATGATTCTTACGAAAGGGTGTACGTTTTTCATATGAAGTATAAAATAGTTTAAAATATAGCATTGTTAAGTTAGTGTAACTCTAAATTAAGTAAGATGTTAAAAGAATTTATCATTACACTTGTATTTCCCACTATTATTAAACTATAACATCAGTTTACCACCGAAACAATAAAAAATTGAATCAATCAATTTTGCATTGCATTAATTCCGTCATATGCAATTAATCATTTTCTTACAAATTATAAATTCTTTATTAATTTAAATTAATTTAACAGTAAAATAAGACAAAGCTATATGCTATAAAACGTTGTTCGAAGCTAAACAAAAATTAATTTGTCATTAAAACAAGAGAAAAATGTGTATTAATTCGATTTGGTACTTACACTTACGCTCATTCTGATTAAATATTTCCTGACAGGTCTTAGTAACGAAATTCTAAGCCTGGGTTCAAATTACTCTAAGTGCACGTGGTAAGTCAATGCACGCTACAACAAAGGAACGCGATAACGATCAAGGTTTCAGATCAAATTATACAGTTCGTTTCAATATACCTCACCGCAAATTAATTATTATTTAATACTCGATTATAACAACAAACGCGTAGCTATATTCATCGCTTTTATAACGAGTTTCAACTTGTTGAGTATACAAAAAAAAAAGGTAAACACGGAAATAATAATAACGATGTGAACGACAAATGAGAAAGCATATAATTGACCATTTCATAGGGAAGCAAAAGAAAATTGTGTCGAGCAACTATATAGTCCGTAGGGAACGAATAAAGGTACATTGTTAAATGGATTGTTAGGAGGCATTGTCGAACGTCGCGGCCGTTTTTTCGATCAAATTTTTGCATAAAAGCCCGAGTATCGTTATGCTGGTGGCGCGGGCTCGAATTACCGTAATAATTCATTGTTATTGCAACCCTTACAATGGTCCGCAGCATGCAGTCATGCAATCATGTGGTACACTCGCAAAGATCAATTGTGCTTGCCTTCGCACCCCCCATTTGTTGTCCGGACATCCCCTAAATTCGTGCGCGAGGGTCGACTTATTGGCGTAGAGTACAATATAGGGGTTCGTGCAATATTAATGGAAAAAGTTTCTAGGACAATATGGCAACCGAAACGACACACCCACGCGCTCAGCTCCCACGGAGCCCTTTAATGGACCCAAAACTGAGTTCTATACATATCGCAAACAGGACTTTCGAACTCGCCGACATAATTATAATAAATTTCCTGCCGGGTAAATTGATTATTGAAGCTCGCGGCTCCGTTCCTCCAGAAATGGTAAACAAATCCTAATTTTCATATGGAATTTATCGATTGAATAACACGTTCATAGAAAATTATTTATTATCACGGGATCCGTAAAGGTGTTGAGCTTGATTACGGGATATTCATACGGGACAACTAAATTAAACTTGCGTGGAGCTAGTCGGGGACATAAACATATTAGGGTTTCCTTCATTAAAACTTCGACGAGCTTGCACTGGTACGCGGCGAATAAATCGACATTTCGTTTAGACGCCCTGCCAAGCTATATTTCAATGGAAAAATTATTAGTTTGATAGGGGAGACCGGGGCTAAAAGTAATTGCCCGGGGTAAGTTGTTCCGATCATTATGTACCGTTCACAGGGCAAATCGATTAACTCCACTTCTAAGAATATTTTACATTTAAGTGTCAAAGCACTTGGTTTAGTCATAACTTTTTTCTATTTATAATAAATTTCCCAAAAAATACACATTAACACCGTCAAATGACAAATTGTTTTTGGTTTCCGAATAATAAATAATTTATTTCAGAAGCCATTCTGATTAACACCGTACTCTAATGTAAATCGATGCAATAATAAAATCCGCGTTCAAAATATTTTGTCGTTTAGTGGTGTTAATTTGTATTATTTGGAAAATTTATTATAAATAAAAAGAGTTATGACTGAACCAAGTGCTTTGACACTTAAATTTAAATTTTGAAATTTAAAATGAAATGAAATTGAATAGAATGTTTGAAATTAAAGGTTTATTAGCGGTTAATGTACTTTTTTTCTGCAATAAACTATATAATTTGAAGACTGATTTTGATGTTATTACTTTCTTTTCACTTGTCAAATCGATTAACTCCCTTAGTCACCCAAAAGTTGTGATATTAATAACGGTTACAACAAGACTGTCCTATCTTATTCATTCTACATGTCTTTGTATGAAAGCTACATCTGTAACTATGGATTATACAAAGTTTATTTCAATTTTTATTTTAAAGCAATTGATTTTTAATTCCTAACATTTTGATCCGTCGTTGATCTAATGAACAAATACAACAACTTCATTATTTGTTGCATAATAAACAGCATGCATACAAGATTTAGTCTATGTGTTCTTCAAAGATACAAATCAAATTGGAATCTAAGCAAATAATTAAAAACAATTGTGCAAAAAAATATTCTACTACGAATATTGTATCTCCGCGTTATCAGCAGGAAATGTATGAAAGTGGAGAACAACACCTCCATTGTAGAGATAAATTAAACGCATTGCATTATTGTAATTGTTTAATTTTCATTCATCGAGACAAATAGTTCTGTATCATTCATCGATTATAATTAGCAAGCAACGAACGTGGCAATGGATAAATCAAAGAACAACGCTGTTGGTTAACCTTAATTAGACGAATATGATCAACCAGTGAATTGAGCAAGTATCCGTTGGTATCTGATGAAACAGAGATAATTATCTTGGCTGATAACGAGGTACAAGACCTTCTCAGTAACAATGTACGTCAAAAGGGTCCATGGTTCAACTTGAATAATGGCGGTGTACGCTATTTCCTGTATGCTCCTAATGTTTCACGGATGATATACCTGCTAATGATAAGGGCTTGCCATTAATCGATGATTTGTGTTAATTTTATTGAGAGACTATTCAATATAAAAATGTCAATACACAGTGATGGGAAAATAAATTTGCACATCCATTGAAAAAGAATAACTTTTTTCAAATTGGATCAGGCGACTTGGAATTTTTATTTTTCACCAAACAATTTTTGATAATTACGAAGCAATTTAACAAAGTACTGTTCGTTTTACATGTACGAACACTGTATTTTACTTCGTAAATTCGCCAGTTTCGAGATTCTCAAGCATGAAATTGTTGTTCATAACATTTTTATTGTTACTCTCCGTCTATTACGGTTTTTATCATGACAATCAAAAAAGTTCAGAAGTTCAGCACACTCTGCACGGATGCTCGTAAAAAGTTGCACCGTATCTTGCTTTTATTTAATATCGGAATACTTCGAGATACTCTGCACGCATTTTCATGGTCATTTACTGCTCCTGGGAGTTTTAATTTGCTCCACCTGATAGAAAAATCGATCCTTTATATTTTATATTTACTTGAATTTATTTTCTTGATTGACTTCTCAGCAATTAAATAATTTCCAGACCTTTTGTTAAGTCGCGAATTGTGGGTTCGCAACCTTTTCGGATCTGACCCGCCAAATTAATATTGGGCCAGTAGTTCAAGAAATTTAGATGTGTGAAAGACGCCGGAGACATTAATTGATTCGCGTGACAATAGATTGCGTTAAGAGAAGCGTTTCGTCCCGGACCTGCTAGTGGACTCATCAGTAAGGCTGATCTAGCAGGTCCTGCCTTATACGCGCGCAGATGTGAATACTCCTAATCCGGATTGAATCGATACAATAAAACTGACGATCGCGGATCTAATGTAAGATGCGATCCCGGTTGACGCGTGTCCTGATCGCTGGACAATTAACTGTCGTAAGTCGAGTTTGAAGGTAACGCGAATGACTGACAAGACAACGGCTGTGCGTTGTACTTGTCTACCCGAGGACTGGAAAGTGTCGCGGCGTTCGAGAATAAAACTGAACTGTATGAGCTCGACTTCCAGTCCTAACGCGATGCTAGTTGGGCTTCTCTATGAAGAAAGAAGATGCACTGATTGGTTCCTGCAGAAAGTTGCATTTCCCAATCAGTACACTTTTGACTGTTAGGACCTCCTTCCCGTAGCTCTGAAGGAGGCTTTCGGGAAGGAGGAGTGGGGCGATACCTGACTCGGTCGACGACGCGTCTTAGTAATTTGACACGGTACGGTTAACGGTCGCGGGTGATCCTTCCAAGGGACGCGATTTATGGCACGCTGCCCCTAAAGATGCATAAAAAACCAAACATTGAGCAGATGCCCCGACTGGTTGCCGAATGTCTCTTGTTTTGCTTGATTCTCCATGACGGTCTTTAGGCACGAACGAACCATAAATATTAACCTTAAGAAATCTACGTTTTTTTTGGTTCCTACGCGACGGAACACCTTTCCTGAACAATGTAAGCAAAGATCACTAAAAAATTATCATTGACTCGTGTAAATTAGTTCAAGAAAACGTAATTTCCCCAAAAGGTACACTAGTCGTTCGTCAAATATTTAATCTTAACTCTTCGATGTTTTAAATCCACCTTCAGAAACTTCTCAGTCACTTCATAATCGCCTGATGCAATATTCATACGTGATTTTAACATAGTCTTTATTCGAGCTTCGAAGAATTAATATTCAAAATCATTTGTCACCGCCAGTGTACGTTCATTCTTTTTCTAACGAGGATTACAGCTGTCAGAATTAACGATTGAGTTTCTGAAAAATTTGCATTCCAGTAATTGTGATAATAAATGCCGACAGAAAAGAATAAGAACGACTCATTACTTGGAAAAAGTTAAAATTTATGCACCATTTTACGTAAAGTAAAATAATAGCTATTAAATATTCACAATCACAAATTTTCAGGACTATGGAGCTAAGAAAAATTATTGTATACTTTTTAATTCGTCTTAAAAACGGGGTGTACTACAAATTTTTTTATTTAAATAATTTAGGAGAATGTTTTATCGCCGAAATTAAACTATGATTTTTATGGTTTTCAATGGTTTCCGCCATTACAATAAAATTTGCGCCAATTTTCACTATCATATTCATAATCAGCACGTTAAAATACGTAAGAATCCAGAGTATAAAAAAATCAAAGGTATGTCCTTTTCGTAAGTTTATCCTACAATTTTTATATTCTTCATTACTGTTTTATATTGTCATGGAGTACCACCCCTTAAATTTTCCCCCACCTATTGTCAAACACCTTGTATGCAGACTAGCGATAATATTGGAATTTGAGCCAATCGTTTCACTACTTCTAACCTATTGGTTATAACCTACTTCTAACGGTTAAGAGATAAAGTAATGTATAAAGTAGAACATTTTTATTTTACATAAAAAATCCGCAGTCTAGGTACTGTCAAAAGTGTGAAGCGATCGGTAACTTTGCTGTGCCTAGACAAAATTTGCAAGCAATTTCCAATTTAACGACACGAGTGACTTCGCGTCTAACGAACGCGTTAAGGATCCAACCTTTTCGGCTATATCAAAATCACCGTGCATGACTATTCATAAAGTAGCACCGCGAAATTTCGTGCGACTCGATTTTACATACGTTCGCGTGTACTCGCGGCGCGCGAGGACGCTCGTTTACATGTGTCCGCGATCGCACACATGCGACCTCGCAAAGCGTGTACACGCACGTGTACCTGTGCACCTTCACGTTCATACATATAAATGCAGTCAAGTTGGTCCTCGAGAGTTCATTACAAGCGGCGACCAACCGTCCCCCTTCTCTTAACTCGGCGACTCACTTCACCACTGCCAGGTAGGCACTACTTCGCCGTTTTCTCTTGGATTGCTAAATAAGAAAAATTATTTAATTTGTTCGCGCGACGAGGATCGCCGCAAACACGAAAATTTATGCGGCGTAAATCTTTCCCCCTTTTCTCACGGTTACTCTGGGCCTCGAGCACCAGCCGTCCGACTTTGAACTTTCTCTAGGGCTCGCGCAACCTAAATAAGTCTAATTGATCGCTCGTCCCCGCACGATCCTCGATCCATTTTATCCCCCCCCCCCCCGTGCCCTATGAACTTTTTCACAGGCTTCGTTCGTTAATATCATCTTTGTTGTTAATGGTAGGTTTACGGCAGAGTTGGACATTAATCGGTTAAAATTTTAACCAAGATTAATTGATTAATGTGTACGATTAAAAAAGGTAATAATTGAAAATCGACGATTGATTCAATCGATTGATGAAGTTAACTCTTTGCACTCGGAGCTATTTTAACTCGAAAATTAAACGTTTCTTCTGACCTACAATATTTCCATTCTCTATGATTTTTTAAATTTGATAAATATGAAATTGATATAATACCTCATACAATACTTAAATGTGTTATTTAAATAATAGTAGAGTAATTTTTAGTGGCGCCTCAGAGGCGCCACTCGAGTGCTAAGGGTTAATCGTCAATCGTTGATTAAAAACAGAAATCATCGAAAATTCGAAAAGACTGATTTAATCAATTGAAGTTAATCCCCACGCGGTCTATCCATAAATTGTAATAAGGAGGAAAAGTGACAGAGAGAGATATATCTCAAGAAAAACTCAGTTTACATTTTTTTCACTATGCATACAGTTTTCATTCCGTATTTCATTTATTAATCTGTTACCTGATTAACGAATACAATTGAAAAGAATGTAATCGTTAACCGCGATTAACGACTAAAGTAGGAGATTAATTGTTAATTGCGATTAACGATTGAAGTAGAAATTAATTCGTCAGTCGTTGATCAAATTTTTGCCTAATTGTGCTTTACAGCGCACTGAAAGCGACTATTTTGCATTAGGAGATACCGGAGCTGAAAGTTCCCGGGGTAAGTTGTTCCGATCATTTATAGGAAATGAGGAGACGAACTTTTTGTTATAAAACGGGGTAAAGATGCTCTGTCGTTCATTTTTGTGGCGTCTGCGTTAGTGTAGCGTGTGTTTTTAACGAAGGCTTACTTACGTACTAGATAAATAAATATTATTTGTACCTTACATTTCATCTATTTCAATTATTTAATTTCGATGTCACCGATTCTTTTCTCTGTATTGATCAAATGACGTTTAAGAATATGTTGTAATACGTGTTATTAGATATTTCAATCCTATAACTAAAACGTTGTTTTGATCTCATTTTAATTATTAGAAAATTTTATTCTTTAGTGTCCTAACGTAAGAACAAACGAATGACGAACAAATGAACAAATATAAAAAACCTATTACAATATTTAAATTTTGAAATTATAATTTTACACCAATAAATTTAACAATAAATTAGCCGTTAAAGATAAGAATATCTATACTATTTTTACGTCGTTTTCTATGTTTCTTTCGATATCGGAACTTTTTACCCCGATCTCCCCTACTTTAGAAACATAATAAGAATGTGTGTATCCAAATTTGTTCAAAATTCCTCACGAATGCATCTTTACAGTCTCGATAACCGTAAATGGAAAATGTCAGTACCCGACATTTTGACGAGCTCCATAAATCTAATGTTTATAGCTTCCTACAAGGTAAAGAGAGTTCACAGTGACGGACAAAAGAAATTTTACTGGAGTTTACTTGATGCAGTATTTTAGTCGCTACACAATAGTAAGCTTTCTTAAATACAAATTGTTTAGAAATGAATATCTACTAACAAATTATTATTCATTTCAATCAGCACAATGATCATCCTATTGCTCACTTCCAATGTGTGCATCCAACATTTAGAAAGTTCTGCGTTACAAAAATCCTAGTAAAATTCAGATTATCTGACACCACCTCAATACAAATAAATTTCTAGACCTAATCAACATTTATTACATTTGAAAGACCATTTTAATCCCTTGAATACGAGTAATAATTGCTAAAAAGATATGTATCAAATATTTTCCAGAATCAATTCTTTAAAAAATATTACACGAGTAAGAATTTCTGTGAGTAAAAGCCTTTAGATTTGATATTATTTGAACTCAATATATCCAATTAACTCGGAGCCACGCGCGAATTAGGAGAATTTTAATTGAGGGTATGCATTATGTATTTATGGTAATCGATCTCCTATGGTATCAATTTTATGAAATACAGACTTCGGATATGTAAATATAGTAGCTTAATTTGAGTGCAAATATATGAAACGTGGCCCGAGCATACAAGACTGAAATGAATATACCCGTGAGTGTCGACAAAACGATTATCGATTAAAAACTACTAAATGACGAAGGCATTTCTGATAAGGTAGCTAAACGTAAGAATAGTATAGCGATCTAGATCTTTTTACAATATTTAACCCTTCGCTGCATGTTTATTTTTCTGAAAATGTTTTAATTTTTTAAAATATTTTTCCCTTAAATAAAACACAAAAACTGACCTTTCAATTTTTTCATCCCAATTTAAAAAAAAAACATTTAGTGAAGGGTTAAACTGTTTTTAACGAAATAAATATATTTACCTGAGGAAGTTTAATCCCAAAACAGCTCCAATCCTGGCCCTCGGTTGTGTTTATTCATGAGAACAATAAATACATAAAATGTAAAAGTTATATTTGAATTTATCAATGTAAACATTTGACGGATCATCTGATATTACAGGATTCAAATATTTTGAACATTATTATTACGATTGTTTAATTATCCAGGATTAAAGAGATACACGTTTCGCATTCTTCGTGTGTATTGAAATATCAATACTAAAATGACAATCACGTTATGGGACAAAAAAACATAATCCTCGAGTCAAGTGAACGGTTTGTTACGATGAAATAAAACATTACGAATAGCTAAGAATTTAGTTATAAAAGCGTCTCCATCCCCAAGCGTTCGAATCTCGTGAGATTAACGTAATCAGATTTACAATCTAAATATACACGCAGCTGATATACATTTATGGTTTGCACGTGTGCGTGCAGGGCATCCTTATGTACCAGAGTGAAGACACATGAGCGTGCGGATGGCGTCGAACAACTCGACGACCTACATATCGTACCCTTAATTACGAGGGCCCGAATAGGGAAACCCATCCCTTGCCGATTTTGTCACCGAGCCATTGAAAGTTAATTTTCTTCCTCGTAAGCGGTCAGTCGACTGCGAATATGCCAACGAAAGCAATTATCCCCGTAAATGGTCGCAGAGGGTTTACCTCAGTCTTCACGTCCGGTCAACATTTTGTGTTGGTTACCGAACAATTTTTTACGAAAATGAAATCGATATGCACTGGATATATCAATCTTTACTGTCCCAGTTTACCTCTACTGTCTGCTTACCCTTTATTCGTATATGTCATCTGAATGTTAATAATCGAAAAATTGATTTGCTCGCTCGATGCTTTTGCTGGGGTAAATATCAAATCAAATATTCGACTTTTATCAGACTATATATTTCACCGTGTTGGCGACTCGGTAATGGAACAGTTTTTAAATTATTTATTCAATGCAAAGTCCTGTACAGGATTTGCACTCCAAACTCACCCTTATGCAAACGTCAACCTTTTATAAATAAAGTATTTTATTTTATTTTAAGGAAGTTTTTGTAAAAAAATATTACATCAAATATAAATTAATTTTTAAGAAATTCAAAATTTAATTTAATGCAAAGATGTAGATCAAATACTTAGCCAAATGCTAATTTAAAAGTACTCACCAATTCATAAACTTTGTAATGTATGATAACTAGACTGCGGATGTTTATGCAATTTTCAATTTTCGTAAACAAATTTTAACAAAGTGGAATGAAATATATAGAATCTTATTTCTAGTGGTAGTAGCCTTTGCAGATTTCCAAGAAACTAAAAATTGTACTTAATTCTGATGAATTTTATATTCCACCCTTTTTTGGAAGTACTCAGACATAAATGCATAAAGATCCGCAGTCTAATGATAATAGTTTCCCTCGCAGTAATGACACGATTCACATCAGCTATATAATTTGTAAATAAATAATTCATCTAAGAAAAGATGAATGAACTCTACTATTAGGATAACAACTTTTTGAGGTACAATTAATGTCAATTGCTGAAGCAAGATTGATTAAATTTGTCAATTTTTAATAATCAACTAGAATAATTGATAGGTCTCGAAACTTAAAAGTTCGCCATTTACACACGAATATTGATTGTCCCCTTCGAAAACTAGAGCATTCAGTAAAGCACTAACTGATCAACTGATAATTGCAGGAAACGGCCTTCCGCGTAATTAAATTCAGTCACTCTTTATAAAGTTTCTGGAGTTAGTAGGAAATTCTGTCCCATTAGGGTACATGTTATATTCCTTGTTAATTTTCGAACGGTTTTACAACTTCGTTCGTTCTATCGATGAACGAGATTAATCGTACTATAAACTTTAAACTTGCGAAGAAAATAAAAATCCTCGACGTAAATATGACTTTCGATTTTTAAATTTCCTTTGAAGTGAACCGAGTTTTCATAGTAAATGCCTGATACAAATCCTTTCTTTAAACCACAGTTTTTGTTATAGAAACCTAATTTATATTATTACACAAATGTATAAATTCATTATAATCTATATAAACAAAAATTAATTAAATGTTGATATTTAAATATAAAAATGAGCATTGAATCTCAAAATTAAATTTGAGGCTTTAAAATGGTAGCTAATAGATTTGAAAACAAAAATACCTATTCTTCCTTGATCAATACGTTTTCGGACAATAGCACAAAAATTTTCCAAAACTGTCGTCCAACAATGAAAGTGACGGTCTTTGAAGTGCCCCCTTTATTTGCAAAATTGTTTGCCTTGGCATCGTTCAGGGTTTATTAACGAAAAACATAACAATCAGGCAGCAGGTTCCGCTGAACGTAGCGTTGTTGTCGCGCCGCGGTGAAGCAGTGAACAAGTGAAACAGCAGAAATTGATTTAATTGACACTAAACCTACCAAGATGGATCAAATGGCACGTTTTACATTTTTCATTTGACAATTATTGAAATTGTAAAGGTGTTTCCATGGGAATTTAAGGCGGCGGTTTAGTATGGTGACAACGCCTGCCGTGGTGGAGATTAGGCGTGAATGGTGAGGGGGGAGGAGGGTAATACGAAACCGAAAGAATTATTGTGCGGAAATGAACGGTTGCCGAGATATTTGCAAAAAACTATAATTATTTAAACATTCTATATCTATATAAGTATTCGACCGATTTTGATGAAATTTAAATATGTTATATATCTACACATTTTAAACAACTTTTTCGTTTGCAAAAACGTCGCCCGAGGCTTTGTTTAGAAGATATTAATAAAAAACACGGATCAGTCAGCGACGCCACGCTAAGAGGGACGTGAAACTAGACTCCGTTCGCTGTAACCGCGCTCTAATTAATCCGTGTTTTTCGTTAATATATTCTTAAATTTACCCTAACCTAACCTAACCTAAAGTTTATAAAAAAAAACCTAACCTAACCTTTTTTTAAAAAAAAAATTTAACCTAACCTAACCTAACCTAACGTTTAAAAAAAACCTAACCTAACCTAACCTAACCTAACCTATCCCTCCTCACCCTCACCATAGTGAAGGATCCTGGAAACATTTGAAATATAATGTAACAAATGCAGGATACAGAAAAGAAAATCTTGGACAACACATGTGCAGTTATAGTTGGCACAGAATTGTGCGGGCGAAACAACTTGATCCATTCGAACAATTATTACAGGATATAAAAACTGTATATCCAATTTCTAACACCAACATTTAGTGATGATAACTGTATAATAGTTATGTAAAAATAAATTCTTAATTGAGATTTGTGCAATCAAAAGATTTTTACTCCGCTCTTTATAGTTATATCGCCAAAAACGGCGCAGCTGATAGAAAAAGTCATACGACATAAATTATTGGAAATTCAATTTCCTACAAAAAAGGTCTGTTGATGTTTTGCCATATCTCGCATAGTTTCCGAGATATTTACAGTTTTATGAAAAACAAGAAATCTACTCTGATTAATCCGTGTTTTTGATTAATATCTCCTAAACAAAGCCTCGGGCGACGTTTTTGCAAAGGAAAAAGTTGTTCGAAATGTGTAGATATATAACATATTTAAATTTCATCAAAATCGGTCGAATACTTATATAGATATAGAATGTTTAAATAATTGTAGTTTTTTGCAAATATCTCCGCAACCGTTCATTTCCGCACAATAATTCTTTCGGTTTCGTATTACCCTCCTCCCCCCTCACCATACACGCCTAATCTCCACCACGGCAGGCGTTGTCACCATACTAAACTTCTGCCGAATTTAATAAATTATACTTTGACTCCAGTATATATTATAGTAAAAATCGCACAGAACATAAATAAATTCAATTCTTGTTATTTTTATAATACTATACACATCAGTTACTTTTGATGATCGGTAAGTTTATTGTTAAAACTCACTTATTCAGCCGTTAATGCTCTTGCTGCTTCGAAATATGTCATTGGGTCACTCGGAGACGACTGCACAGCTGATTTCAAGTGTACGGCAGTGCCGAAAGCTAAGGTACGTCCGGCCAGGTCAAGGAACTGCACAGCTGGTATAAATAACACCCGCGAGCTTCGAATTAACACGTCACTAGAGATGATCACTCTACCACGGTTTGAACGATACTGATTAAACGCGACATTTTTCTGAAGAGTTTATGGAGAGTGTTATACATGTCGAACGACGGCGTGATCGGACAAAAAGCAGTGGGACAATCATATGGGAAAACATTGTCTGTCCTTCTTTTAGAAAGTTTCTTAAGAAAGGTATAGGACAATAGAGACTTATAAACGCCACGTGTACCTGACATTTCTACCTTTTTTTTTTGTTTAAGGGCGGTGGGGGAATCCTATTGCGGACACCCTCCCCTACGATGTTGTTCGGGGAGGGTAGTGTGGGACTCGGCTCCCCCCTCGGATGGTATTGGGGGGATTATCATTACCCAATACTAAGTCTACCGCCATACCCACTAAACCCCCACCGCCCAGGTCCTTTTGACCTTCTCCTCATCCTTATTTGACGCATATAACATCGACACCGTATCGCTATTCGCATTTCATGGTGCCGAAGTTTTATGCGTCCCCAAACCACACCTGTTCTTGTCTCATAACCTGACATTTCTACCTATCGTTGGGTAAAGGAGCCCATTCGCGGGTCAAGTAAGTTGCACAACATTATTGATCGTGAATGGTAATGATTGACTAATTAATGGAATGTGGATTTGGATGGACATCATGCTGCACAATAATTGTTGCGCAACATGCTTGATCGTGAATAGGCCCCTTAAATGGACAGACTTTTTTTCGAACAATTACCCATTGACTCGGACCACTAACCCTTCTCCCTCCCTGGAAAAAACCAAAATATATAATTTATGACGGAAAAATTTCTGCTCCTTCTCTTGTTCACTGCTTCACCGTGACTTGACACCAACGCTGCGCTCGGTGAAACCTGCCGGACGTGTTTTTCGTTAATAACTCCTTAACAAAGCCGAGGCGGACATTTTACAAATGAAAATGTCGCTTCAAATAACCTCAGGAACCGACCCTTTCAAGAAACTCGAACATATTTGAGACACTCTATATTACACTATCAAAGTGGGATACATATATTCCCTTATACAGTGACTCGGATTAATATTCGAACTCTCTAAAAAAGACGATAACTTTTTTAATATTGTATTATACGATTTGAACTTTTTTAGGAAGCTAGAGCAATAAGTTTGCTACAGAATGTGAAAAAAAATTTTCAAAAATTGCAATTGATCGGAATTGTAGAAAGAACACTAAAAGTTGCATTTTACAATTTTTTCATGTGGGCCTATATTGAAAATTTTTAAAATACGTTGAAAGGTTCGAATTATGTAATGCAATTACAATGTAATTCAAATTCTATGTATATAAAATAAAACGTAATTTAATTACGTAAGTCAATTACAATGTATTTAAATTAGCAATAACTCTGCAGACAAGTATCGAATAAGCGTCGGGGAATTGATGGTGCATGTGTTGACTTTTCAAGAAATAGTATGCAAATAAGAGATATCATTTTGCGTTCGAGTTTGCACAATTCATAGCTGATCCGGTCACGTCTCGTTCTTATCGCATGTACAATGAATTTCAGATGACTCCGTGTCCCATAGAAGTTTGTAAAGATAACTTTCTAAGTTCGACTATGGATACCACTGTCCCAATCTACTTGGTTCCGACTCCGCCTCTAAACCATGAACTTAGAGCCGATTATATAGGCTACTCGTTACTCCGGGACATTTGCTTAGAACTCGAAATTCGTGGGATTATTCCCGCGAGCTTGTGACTGAAACCGAAATTTACTTTTACTGGCGGTAACGTGGCGTTATCCGAATATTGAATCTCGTACCACGGGTGACTTCAAGTCGGGATGATTCAAGTGAAATACGATCAATCGGGGATCACCAAGGTCTATAGATCTTCGCGAGCGAACCGCGGACATTCATTTCAATTCAGATTTTTGGAAAGTCGATCTTGACTGTGGAGGTTAAATGGCATCGGTACTAGAGATCGTGGTTTTGTACCTGTATTAATAACACACGTGTATTGAAATACACGTAGCTCAGTACGTGCCCTTTTAAGTGCACGGGTACACGTGTACTATTTCATGTATACACGTTGTACTATTTCAAGTGTATTTCACTACAGGTATTATACTTACCTCAGTACGTGCCTTTTCAAGTACATGGTTACACGTGTACTATTTCACGTATGTATATTTGAATACACGTGTATTAATGGATCCTCATTTTAAATCGTATAATTTTTAGAACATTAATATTAATTTATGTATACCCCTATTTTGCTTTCGAAAATTAGTAACTGTATCATAAAAATTAAAACGAATTAAAATGCGAATACGTTAATACACGTGTACCCGTGTACTTAAAATGACACGTACTTTGGTACGTGTACGTGACATACACGTGAAATAGGGATCTCTAATCGGTACTCGTCGAGAATTTTCATTACTCGTTTAAGGTCTGGTGCGACCAGTACCGAAAATAGTGAGAATACAATTATTTGATTCTTTTATATTTCTTTATTCAGTTCATATTCCTTCTAAATAAATACAACGCTGGAAGCGGTTTAAAAATTTTTGGACATAGTTATTGAAGTCCTTTCTCGGAATCGCCTGTAAAGCGGGCCCTATACGGTCCGTCGGAATGTCATTCAAGTCGAAGATTGACATTCTGATCGATCGTGTAAGGTTAATATTGACGGAATTCAGTATGAAATGTCAGGAATGACAATCTGACTTTTCAATCAGACTGTCATTCCTGATTGACCGTGTAGGGCCCGCTTAAAACCGCGGTCGAAGTTCTTTGTATGCCCTCAAGATTGTCGCAACGGTTTCCTGTAATTGCCAATTTTAGTTTTGGGAATGCGGAATGTATTCGAGCACTGTAATACCTTTTCTGGCCAAAATATCGTGTACGAAAAGTACAAAATAAGCGATTTAGAACACCGACATAATATTCAACGTGAATCCGTAAAAATATGAATATCTCTCAGTGGAATCCATAAATTTCTTTATAATTATGTCGTACTATATTGTACTTATAAATACTAATCTTTCATAGAGATTTTCGTACAATAGAATATAGTCTTTCATCAAATTAGGAAATTATTAGCGACGGAATAACTTTTCTAAATCACTCCACGGAAAGCATCAAGCAAACAATGAAAATCGTAAATACTTCATCAACACTTTTCAACATTTATTTTCGACGAAGCTAGTAAACGACGCATAGAAAACAATAGCTCCGCTCTTTGCCTAACTTCGACGGAAAATAAAGGAAGGAGAGTTACGATCATTGATAAAATATTATTCTGATATTCTGGCAGCTCGACGCAGGAAATGATATTACGGAAAAATTCACAGTGGTCCGGATGAACCTATATCCCTTCCAAAAGTGCCATTCTTTCGTTTCATACATGGCTCCGCACTCGGAGCGGGACGACGCTTTATCTTCCAATGATATGTTTTAAAACTCTTTTGTTCTGAGTGAACGAATGTGCCCAGTTGCTCATAGAAGAGGCTGGAACTTGGCTGACACTCCACGCCTGCTGAAGGGCCAAAAAGAGGACCGGATTAATTTCATTGGTCATTTTGCATTCTCTCGCGTCACAAAGCTTTGTACCACCCCCTCCAATATTTTGCGTCAGACGTTCAATTTCGTGCGTCCGACCGATTCAACTTCTCTCCAAATACTGTTCACCGTGGATTGTCCCCATTTTTTCTTCGATAACATTCTTACAATTCACTATGCAGATCGCACGTGTCCTTCAAAAATAGCCACACAAAAGATTCTCTCATGATTTTCACACATTCTCGTTTTACATTTTAATTCGGCCCATTGTACGTTATGTAATAATTTCATGTTTTGAACGAATGGAGAGGAGGCGCTGTGAATGGTGCAGGTTTTGAATGGGACAAATCATATTGCTGAAATTCTGAACGCATTACCGTGCAAGTTATTTTCCTGTTCATGACAATACTGGTCCTACTAGTAATTTGACGTAAAATGCACTGCGGTCGCACTTGCAACAGAATAATAATCCGCGCCGTTTTACGAGGGAGAGTTATACGATGTGTTCAAGTTTCATATCATCCAAAGTGTCAATAACCGAAACGAGAATATTTAACAGGTAAGCTGGATTAAATACATTAGTTTCTTTTTTTTCAGCGATACTTTGTAATTAGATAGGGGATCTTTATGCAAAATAAACATATTTTATCTGTATTATTAATTCTCAAACAAAAATATTAATTCCCTTTTCTTTTCGAACATACTTCGTATTTTTTTTATTAAGCATTTCAGATCTCAACTGAGATCTATATCTGCTGTACAAATGTAAGTTACGGTAAATACATATTTGTAAGGAAAAGCCGTATTTATTATAATCATTGACAAACGTGTTTGTCACGGGCGCGTTCGTTTCAATCTGATCTTCTTTTTACAATTCGTTGGCAATTACAATTTTAGAATTCTTCTGTTCCGATTCTCTATTTTATAAATTTAACTATATATAGGGTTGTCTGTTAATACACACACGTTCATTCATACAATACACACACATCATTCGTACTTCAACCCTATATATTCATACATACATAGACAATATTGAATCTAATTAAATTCGTGCTTTACAATTCTTTAGGAAATTAACTATAAGAAGACAAGCTTTAATGTTGGGTTAGCCAGAAAGTAATTCCGGTATTTTAAGATGAAATAGAGCCGAATTTTTTTATTCAGGCAATGGACTTTAACGAATAATATATTTTCCCTTTCGTTCGATGATCTTTTGCCAATAAAAATAAATAAGAAAATATTTTATTGATGAAAGTTCATCGACTTGAATAAAGAAATTCGGTTTTCTTTCAGCTTGAAATACCGAAATTACTTTCTTGCCAAACCCAATACTTTCTCACTGGACGGTGTTGCCATCGTTGAATACCATCGCTTTATTTCGACGTCTCGATAAATACGGAACGGGACGAAACGACAGACTAGTTCACAAATGAAACGCGCGTTTAGGACGTAATCGAGTTGGATGTATCGGAAGATGTGATTGCTCGGCGAAAGACGCAATCGGCGCGGCTTTCAATCAATTCGGTTTAATTAGACCCGCGACGGCGGAGCGGGGCAGAGCGGGGGCCCGAAAGTTCGCGTCGACGTGACTGTTAGAAAGTGAGAGGTCAACTTAGGTTTCTAAACTGTTGGAAAGTTTCTGGTCGGATGCTCGGAACTTTGCGTTCCGGGACGCGCCAGTGAGCCGTGGTTGGTTGAAATTATCGATTCGGTATAATTGCAATGCTCGATAATTGGCTGTGTCAGCGGAATCACAATGCATGATAAACTAGTTACACGAAGCAGAAGTAACAACTTCATTAACGCATCAACGCGCCGCACTTTCATGCTCTAGGGAGCTGCGATTCTGTTTCAAAGTGTCCACTTGAAAACGGACCTAATGGGAATTCGTTCGCCGACTTCGGCCATTTCCGCGTTGCCCTGCTGCTGTATCGAAACGCGGAAGAACTTGTTGCTTGACCTCGCTCGCTCTCGCATGGTTTTTCTTGGTCGGTTGTGCACTGTCGTCTTCGCGTTACGCATTTTACAGAATCGGACACGAGTCACCCATCCAAAAGTTGAGTAATATTTCTTTCGTATTAATTTACATTTTCAAATTTTTGTTTTGGAGCTTTAATTCTTTGAATTTCGAAATTTCGCAATTTTGTTCGTAACGACTATCCCTTTAAGTATTTTATTTAAGATGTACTTTAAAAGACGTTGCTACTAATTCTAAACCATCTTTTTACTAATCTTAAACAATTATTATCGGCGCTACGTTTTCGATCAATTTTTACATTACTATAGCTGTTTTACAATATACCCGACGTTTCGGTTCTGATTTGAACCTTTCTCAAGGGAAATTGCGTCTAGGAAGACAGAAAAACCAAAATTAAATAAACCTTTTCTATATGTACTGTGAATATATATAATATATGTGATTTGAAGACTATTTGATACATACTTGCTATTACTTTTAATCTGAATCGTTTTTACTTTTCATAGTTTGACTGAGTACTGATTGCTGTTCTGGATAGAGATGTACTAAAGTTCGTAAGAGCAATAGGACAAATCGATGGAAACAAACATGGAAAAACTGACCTACCTAGACATATCGACTGAACATATTGATCGTTGTCATTGAAATCAAAAATAGGCGGTGAATTTGAAATTCTATTTCTTAGCCATATATTTTCCCAACACTTATTGTTTTATACCTAAGTGGTAAATTTGAAAATCGACATTCTTAGAGTTGATACAATGATATATTTTGTAGCATTCGCATTTCTTTTAGTAGAAATTCTGGATGAACCTAGTTACAATTATTAATTGGAACATTTACGATCGATTAACAACATTTACGATCGATAAAACTAATTATTCATCTTTTTACTGATTGAAAGTAGGTGAATACATGGACAGGGTGTATGAAAAGTAAGTCTGGATCGGTGGACAGTTTTAAAAGAAACTTGTCGCAAGAATAAAAGAGACCCCCTCGTATGTGAACGGGAAAAACTTGTTCACAATGTAGATATCTATAACATATTTAAATTTCATCATCATCGGATAGGAGTATCTCTTTGTGATGTACAAAAGCCTACTACTACACTCGACTTGACTGTGTCGATGTGACAGAACATAATCGTGTGCGTTCCTCGAGACCAGAGTTGGGCAAAAATTTGACATAAATAATTTTGCACAACTCTGCTCGAGACAAACAAAATTTAAAAGCCCCCTGCCCATTCGAATCATTAATTTGCAGTTGCAAAATACGAAGGAAAACCTTAGGTTTTGCACTCCAAATTCACCCTTTTGCAAGTCAAATACACTCTTTTGCAAATCAATTTCACCCTTTTGCAAATCAATTTCACCCTTTTGCAAATCAATTTCATCCTTTTGCAAATCAATTTCATTCTTTTGCGAATCAAATTGAACCTTTTTCAAATAAGGTATTTTTAAGTAAGTTTTTGTAAAAGGAATTGAATCAAATGTGAATTGACTATTAAGAAATTCAAAATTTTATTTATTGCAAAGATGTATATCAAATACATATTTCAATGTAGTTACCAATTCATTAACTTTGTAATGTATGAAAGCAGTGTCTAGATATGTATATTCATTATGGCCGTTTTCTGATTAATAAATTGAAAAAATGAAAGTATTAGTCTTATGTTTCCCTTGCAATAATGACACCGTTTATGCGTGTGTCTAACATCACACAGCAGTTCGCTATACCCTCCTGTCCTCGGTAACTTCTTCTGAACTCAAGGGAGATGCTTTCAAGTGTCATTAATTTTAAATATTCTTATTCGATGAAATTAATTTGCAAAGGAATGAATTTGGAGTGCAAAACCTGTAAAAACAGGAAAATCGAAGTGAAAACTATTGAGTGCACAGTGACTAAACAAAATAGCTTCTGCAATAATACATCCCTTGCTGCTGCATTCGATAATTATCGTAAAACTTCAGAGCTTTTATTCTCAGCGTTGTTTAATTATTTTTCGTTGAATTTCCGTCGTCCATGGAGGAAAGTACTTCCTTCTCGACCAAATAGTTTTTCTTCGTAGGTCTGTTGGTACGCACGCTGCGTTCATCTAGCTTACTACAAAACGAGTAGCACAAAGGTGCTCGGTGACGTTGGGTCGTGTACATTTCCGCATTTCGTGTGCTTCCACTAGCCGACTTTTGAAGCACAGAAAACCTCTTTGGCAGGTGGCTATTAACGAAAGACAGTGAACTCTACTCGCTTATGCCATCTATGTTGTGCTACTTGAGCCTCGCTTGCAGTTTTGCATACAACCACATACGAACACGGTACCCCGCGGGTTTTGAATAATAGCCTTTGCCAGCATTATTTAAAAAAAACTGTTCGTGCGATGGTCGGTTTCGTAGTGTACGTCTAAGCGAAGGCATGATTAACTATCAAGTACTATAGACCGTCCGAGCGCCCGTTTTCAATTTGCATTCGTTCTTATTTCAATTAGGACAATACTAATAAGCGGATTGTGGATTTGATGCATTTATAACTAAAATTGATACGTACAATTTGAAGCAGTGGACATATTTAAACAAATTTAAGACCCTCAATGTATTAAATTCAATTTAATAAAATAATTAAAACAAAAAAGAAATTTTTATTTAGCCTCTGTGTCTTAATTGAAATCGACATTTTTTATTTTGCATAAAGATCCGCTGTCTACTAATAAGCGGACTACGGATTTCGTGCATTTATGGCAAAAATGGGTTGGTAAAACACGAAACAAAAAAACACAAATTACATTAACGTCTACCATCATGTTTCATCTTATTCAAATTGAGTAGAGAAGAAATATATTTTTATGCAACCTTTTTAGATAATTAAGGATATGTTTAATATAAATTAAAGGAGAGGTTAAAGAAGATGTATAAAATACAAGATTGAAATATATACAGTGTGTTCCACGAAAAACATTTCGCAATTGAAAAAACATTTTAAACAAAAGTTGATCAGTTTTCGATTGGCTATACATTGCAATAAAAAAGAGTTCCAATTATTAATATACATAATATACACAATATTAACATTAAAATTCAATAGAAATTCAATAGTCTTATGTGAGGGATAAAAGAACAAATCATTAGAAGTAGGTGGCTAACTATTGTATTACATTTTGATTTAAGAGACATATTCATTAATGGTTTTAGAATGACAATTTAACGTTATATAAATTTAACTAATTCTTTAAATTGTTTTATTAACTCAACCAATAAAATTTTTATAATTTGTTCTTTCAATAACAATAGGTATACATCTATGGTATGCTTCACAAATTTCTGAAGATTGCCCAGAAAGCTTCGCATGAAAGCAAAAACATGTAAAGTCTACTAACACGGAAGGTTGTTCAACCAAGAAATTCGAAAAATTGTGGAAGTGAAATAAACTACAATTTAAATTCATTGTATTCGTAATAACTTCGTGTTGACGTATATTGGTAGATTTTATTCCAATTTTTAATCTACTATATTTTACAGCTGAGAACAAGCTGAAAATGTATACAAATCCACCACCAGGCAATACATGTAAATATTTATTAATAAAATTAACGAAAATAAAATATTATTTTGCATTTATGCATATTGAAATTCTAAAGACAACGTACGCCAACAGTGAATATAATATGTCATTCAATTAGGAAATTATTAACAACAAAATAACTCTTGTAGAATCCATGAATCGAATGCATAAGTCATACAAATCGAATGAAATGCGTAAAAAGGAATTTTTATTAACTTGTTTCATTCATTTTCAATGAAACTTTCGAACAATGTGGATAGAACACAAAAGTTGAATACTGTTAATTCCGAGTACGGTTGCTAATATGAAATGCAGAAAAAAATCATTTAACTACTTAACAAAAAACAATGAAAACTGTGTAAAAGTAAAGAATTTCCTGCATAATAAAAACCTATTTTCGTAGCCTTTGAAAAATTTAGAGTTTCCTTTTTTAATGAAATATCTGGAGTAGAGTGGAAAACCTAACTAAACTAAATACAACGAAGGCTGTATCATTTTATTATGTCTGTAGGGTTTTATTATTATATAATTTTCTCTTAACACAAATCCTGCATTCACTTTCCTTCCATTTAATCAGTATTAAAACCCAGATTTTGAAACCAGAATTCCTAAACCAGAGTCCAAATTATAGCAATCATTTCATAAATAGGAGAAATTAAAAAAGAATGCAATGTACACAACTTTGTAGCTAATAAAGGAAGATTAAAGAAGGGTGGGAATAAAAGGATTAACGGGTGAAGAGATAACGGAGGCAAAGCAGAAAGAAACGGGAAGCACAATATAAACTTCAGAACATAAATCAACGAAGCATAGATAACAATAATACCCTGTGTTTATGTAGTGGAAGTATGTATACATTGTTACTTGCACCTCACTTAATCTATACCGTTTTCATTATTGTATCGTATATTCTTTATTATTGTTCAATTTTTACTTCATATTTAATTTCTGCGCTCTTATAACATTCTAATTCCATTAAAAATAGGTTGTTATTATCGTGGAAGAAAAGCTGTAATTGAAAGTAGACGTTAAAACAAAACTATATCTTCTTTATTATGTAATACTTAATAAGATTTAATAATCTTATTTATTGATAAAAATAGAGTAGAACTGACTGATTGAAAATTGTACGAAAATACTATAACATTAAAATAAAATAAATTTATTAAGAACACGTCATTCGTGGAGGTATTTATTTTTTGAGATCTTGTTGAATTCAGGTTTCATTGTGGGCAAGAATAAAAACAGAAACTGTAGCTGAAATATATTTCCACAT
Organism: Lasioglossum morio; assembly: GCA_916610235.2. Taxonomy (NCBI): domain Eukaryota; kingdom Metazoa; phylum Arthropoda; class Insecta; order Hymenoptera; family Halictidae; genus Lasioglossum; species Lasioglossum morio. The sequence goes on from OU744333.1 coordinate 5,834,689, forward strand.
TCGTGTTTCTTCAGGTAGAAACAATATACCCTTCATTATTGTTTAAGATCAAAATTTAAATGGTGAGATCTAATTGAATCCTAGTGCTATCGGAAATAAAAACGAACAACAAATGCGACGTCTGAATATGCAAACAGAGACTGGTTTATCATAGACGAGAAGACACAGTGAACAGAGGAAAAAGGCAGCAATAAAACCGTATTTTCGATGACGTTCGTTTCTCGGAAGATACGCTTTCGAGTCGATTGTCAAACGGTTGTAACTTTTGTTGCTGTTTTTAGGTCAGCCATGACATCCTCGCAATACACCGTTCGTAGGGAATTCTTTGTAAAGGCAAAGCACTAACATTCGTGGCTCTTTGGTTAGTAGTTGCTTGTGGAAATCAGCAATGTTCTCGTTGGCCTCAGTACGCTGCCATTTAGACCAAACAGTTCGGATCTGGTGAGCAATACTAATGCATGGGTATCCCATCCATTGAAGTTTTCTGGCAACACGTAGCCGCGCTGAGTTTTCAAATAGCACCCGTCGAGTGCGAGCGCATCCTATCTCCACGAACGAGAGGCAATATCCAGTTATCTAGTTGCGATATTTTGTAAAAAATACTACTCCGTTCAGACAGTTACCGAACATACTTGTTTACCAAACAAAATCCATGGAATTCCTGGTTGGTAACGCTATTGATTTGTTTTTATATTTTCGCGTTCACGAAATCAGACCTGTTGAATGGCTTACGTACAGCAGCTGTTTTCCAAAAGTTAGATAAATTTAAAAAAAAATAAAATAGGTAATTTAAGAAAAATTTGAAACTTTCTCTTTTATCAAAAAAATTTTACGAATTCATAAATCGTAAAATAAAAATTTTTAAATAGTCCGTTTTGACTTTTAATAATGGTGAAAACGATTATGAGAGAGATATAGGATGACTGAACATTTTTAAACTAACTTTTTTTCAAAGAGTTTTCTATCATATTGGCCAAATTCGAGTAAATGATTATAATGTAAAAAAGAAACCCGAAAATTAAAAGCGCCTGGTCTGAATTGGTTCGGATAACCGAAATGCTACTGTATTAAAAAATGTTGGTCTTTTACAATCGTTCATGCATAACAACTAACTATATTAACGTGTGATGAAATAAATGAAATTCAATAATCTTCAATAAAAGTGTCTTTATTATTCGAATAAATAATCGCGGATTAAAAACAATCACACCGGTTATGCGACCGGTAGTAGCACGTTTAGCGTTAACAACAGAAAAATCGAAAATTAAAAGCGACTGATCTGTATTGGTTCGGATACAGATCCTACTGTATTGAAAAAAATGATGGTCTTCCTCAATCGTTCATGTATATAATTTATAATTATAACGGTTCTGAACTAAAACTTCTGCGTACACCTAATAACAATTACAAGGTTAAAATTACTTATAATGTTCGCAATCCGTACATTAATGAAATAAATTAAATTCAATAATTTTCAATGAAAGTGTCTGTATAATTCGAATATTAGCGGATTAAAAACTATGAAACTGGTTATGTGACCAGTAGTAGTACGATTAGCGTTAAAAACAGAAAAATCGAAAATTAAACGCGACTGATCTGTATTGTTTCGGATAATAGAGATCCTACTGTATTTAAAAATGTTGGTCTTCCTCAATCGTTCATATATACTGCTTATAATTACAACAGTTCTGAATCTTCAATGAAAGTGTCTTTATAATTCGAATAATCGCGGATTAAAAAGCATGAAACCGGTTATGCGACCGGTAGCAGTACGATTAGCGTTAAAAACAGAAAAATCGAAAATAAAAAGCGACTGATCTGTATTGTTTCGGATAATAGAGATCCTACTGTATTCACAAATGTTGTTCTTCCTCAATCGTTCATATATACTGCTTATAATTACAACGGTTCTGAATCTTCAATGAAAGTGTCTTTATAATTCGAATAATCGCGGATTAAAAACCATGAAACCGGTTATGCGCCCGGTAGTAAGGTAAAGGCACCAGTAGTTGACCAGTTAAGAGAAGTTTTCCACGAGAACAATAGTAACCACTTGCTCTGTCATCAAATAGCGAGAGTCGATGCATGAAGATACTCTTTAAGTCTTCTAGATTATGTAACAAGGCCACTTTTTAAAAAAAAGTTTACTTATACAAATTTAAGGAACATATTGAAAAATTCAGTAATTGCTTCAGAAGTTGACCACTCTTGAACATGAAAAATCTAGTAATTGACCTTCTCTTCGTTAGTAGTTGACCACTTATACTAGAAATAGGGTTAAAGCAATAATGTTGGGAATCATTTTAGTATCAATTAATTTCAACAATTGCCAACACAAATTACAATTAAAGAATAAAATAAGAGATATATCAGAATATTACTAACCTTAATGAATTCAGACGTCCGTTATTACTATGCATACTTCACTTCGCATATAATTGTTCTGAAATTTAAACAACAAATGCCATAGCACCCGAGATTCACTTTCATCAAAAGTGCACAGTTTATAAAAACCTTATTTTTTACGTTTTTCTATAAAATGGTCAACTACTGGTACCTGGTCAACTACTGGTGCCTTTACCTTAGTACGATTAGCGTTAAAAACAGAAAAATCGAAAATTAAACGCGACTGATCTGTATTGTTTCGGATAATAGAGATCCTACTGTATTGAAAAATGTTGGTCTTCCTCAATCGTTCATGTATACTGCTTATAATTACAACGGTTCTGAATCTTCAATGAAAATGTCTTTATAATTCGAATAATCGCGGATTAAAAAGCATGAAACCGGTTATGCGACCGGTAGTAGTACGTTTAGCGTTAGAAACAGAAAAATCGAAGTGAAAGCTGGCGAGTGCAAAGTGCCAGTCTCGAAGCGAGTTAGAAATCAGAACGACGACGCAGAGGACATTGTAGCGCAGCTGGCACTGAAGCCCAGAGCTTGATCTACGACCAACCGGAAACGAGAGGATGCACGGTTAGAGTCACCGATAAAAGAAGCCGGAAACGCGCGCAGTCCTGGCCGAGGCGAAGCTATGAAAACGTTGGAATAAAACGTGGGAGAGGATGGCGCCCGCGTAGCCATCTTCGAGGAACGTCAAGGGGAGATGACATACTCGTACTATCCGCTATACAGGGTGGAGTTCGCTTTTATAACCTGGAACGTACCGATAAACCCAGGTGCAAAAAAATATTATTCCCAATGAAACTCTAAGGAAAATTCTGACTGATACACTCGACGACCTATTCGACCTACGAAGACTCATCTTTTCGGAAATGAAAAGATTTCAGTTCTTTTTATGCAGGGTATCGTGTTCCGTGTAGGTAGATGCGTCACCAATTGTGTTCCACGCTATATAGAATCGGAGATGTCAGCGAAAGGGGAGATGGCAGTTCTTTCGAGATGCGATCGCAAGGTAGTCTGGGTCACGGTTTGATCGATCGTATAATGCAACTACGGTATAAACACTTTTCAGGACGATACGATTACACGATAGTGCGATCTTCCAGGGTGTAAAGCTGCGCAGATGACAGATAAATCGTCCGCGGTTTATTTGTGGATCACAGAGATGGCCGCGTCGATTTCATGCTTACTCAGAGTTCACAGTCGGGTTTACTCCCGTTTAATGCACAATTAACGACAGCGTGGGAATATTTCTTTTTATTCGAGTCGCTTGGATCATTGGGTAGGGCAGACCGGTGCTAAAAGTTCCCGGGGTAAGTTGTTCCGACCATTATAGAAAAGGAGAAGAACGCGCGATTCGTTTTCAGTGGTTTTTTTTTTATGAAAGTGGGTAAAGACAGTTGTCGTTCATTTTTGTGACGTCTGCGGTAGTGTAGCATGTGTTTTTAACGAAATTAGTTAAGTACCAGGTAAGTAAAATATTATTCGATCTTTACTTTTTGGTCTGTTTCGATTATTTAACATCAATGTCACTGATTCTTTTACCCTTATTGACCAAATGACACTTAAGAATATGATATGAAGAATAGTGTAGAATGTGTAGACTGCAGATCTTTATACATTTAGGACTTCTCTAAAAATGTTCAAAAAATTCTAGAATATAAAATTCCACAGAATTTAATACGATCTTTACTTATTTCAGATCTACATATAAAGGCTACTACCACTGAAAATAAGGTTTTATTTGTTCCTACTTCCTTGAAATATACCTTAAAAAATTAAAAATTGCGTAAACATCTGCAGTCTATTCATATGTGTCAATTGGGGCAAGTTGTTGCTGTGGCTCAAGGCACATTGTTCCGTAACAACTTGCCCCATCGAAGTTGTATGCATATGTACATCTATTGTGATTCTTTTTTTGTTCACATGATTTTCTGTCACATGATTTTATCCATATTTATTTAAGAACTAAAACACGGACAAGAGACTACAATAGGATACAGAAAATAAAGAGAATCTTTGTTAATAAGCATGAAGAACAGATTATTTTTATGTGAATGAAATTATTGCATATACTTTTCGACGTAGATGAATCCAATAGAGTAATATTGAAGTTACAAAAACGACTACTAAAACGCGCGAACTCGAGAATCTTCGACGTTTTGTTTCCTCTCGATTGCGTACTAGTGAAAAAGTATCAGCAAAAAGTCGTGTCGAGTGTATATCGAGTGGTATCAATCAATCACTGCATTTTTTATTTTACTCTTACTACGTGGAATCTTTTAGTGAAAGGTAAAACTATTATTTAGTTTCTACAAAATTAAATACGAAAACAGGAGTTTGCATAGAGATCGGCTGTATAATCATTAGACAGCGAAAATGATTAGTTGTAAATTAAAATAGTATACGCATTAGGAGAATTTATGAATACTATTATATTATTTTCAACCCAATAAACATATTAAGAAAGAAAATATATTTTCCATTTCACTCCAGTTTTTTGCAGTTCAGGCAGAAAATTTTTATTTTGCATAAAGATCCGCTGTCGAGTGTTCATTGTTACACTAAAGACAAAGAAGGGAAGTTTTTGTAGCCAGCTCAGTAGTTTGTACTTTCCATGTGTTGATTTCTTTTCTTTGAAGATACACAATTCTTTGTTCTTCAACAACACCATAGGTTTCATCCTATAGGTTGATTTTTAGATTGAAACATAAATAGTCGACACAAAGGTGTCTGACTATAAGCAACAGTTGTCTTTTACCACATGCCTTTATTGCTTTTGTACGTCGGCAAAGTCAGGTCGTCGTAATATAGGATATTGTATCGCCCGTAAACGTACATTCTAGCAACATGTTCAAATATATATCCCAAATCCAATCCATTTTAACATAACCTCGAGAACTTTCGCAACAGCTGAATCCATTTTACGAAATATTCAACGTTACTCTTTCATCCAGACATCATTCGGCGTGAGTTAGTGAAATGTTAAAGGATTTGAATATTTCATGGAGCTTCCGGACTAGTTAGAACTTCGAAATCTGACTGGGGGCGCGGAATAAATAGATTTTATCGTAGAATAGCCGAGTAGATCGAACTTGGAACATTTTTGAAAGTGTCCTGACTCGATGGGACGTGGAATGTTACAAGACTTTGGTAGAACTTTGCCATTTTCCGGAAATCAGCGCGTTCTACAAGCTTGTTGAATCATTCTTGTCAAATTTCATATATCTACGGTTAAAAAATTCAGACCACCATCGATTTTTGTAATAGCAACAAAAGATCTTGGAACAGTCTGTAATTTCATGGAAATAAAAATTGTCTGCATTGAATGCAGACACTTTTTTATTTTTTCAATAGTTTTACTGAATTGAAAATGCTACAATAACACTATTAAATTCATTAAATGTTTTCACTGTCTTGCACTTGACCCATTCATTTCCTGCATTTATGGCAACAATGTGTAGGTGAAACACAAAATAGATGAAGCCTCAGATAAATTTGATATGATTTGTACATTATTTACGACCTATTAAATTTATCAAACGATAATATCAATAAGATGAAATCAATTTTTATGGAATTCCCTTTATCTGTAATTGATGCATAGGATTTTTATTTCGTGTGAAACTTCATAAAATAAGTGTTAACATCCGAACCAATTTATTCATAAAGAAACAAGAGCTACTAGTAGATAAAATACATCTTCCAAATTAATGTCAGGAAAATATTCAACTATGAAAATTCAAACAACAAATTATCATTGTATTTTCTTACCATGAAACGATATATGTCATTAAAATCTTGTGGCATATTCAGCAAAAATAGGGGTAAATAACAATATAAAGTGTTCCTGTAATAAAGATATTCAAAACATTAGGGTACACAATGCTAAAGGAATGAACCTGATAAAAAATATTGCAACAATCTAGTTGCAATTTACCCCATAACGTTAAAATATTCATTGTAAATCTGAACAATTTGTACTTGTTATATTTATTTAACCTGAATAACGCACAAGTAGAAAAACTTTTTCATGGTTAAATAAGTTTGGTGTTTTGGTACGATCAGCGATTGTTCGTGGCGAAATAATTCATAGCTTTAGCACCACGTTAATGCACCTCTTCACACTTTATTGCTGGTTCGTGATTTTTCAGTTAAAAACCAACACCGTAATGATGCTCCAGCATCCATATTCACCGTGTGACATTTTTGTCCCCAAAAATAAAGACGAGATCAAAAACGAATTGTTGAAAAAGTTACCCTGAAGATCGAGTTTCAGAATCGTTTTTGGGATTCGAAGAAGCGCTGGCATAAGTGTGTACTACCTAATGGAGACTATTTTGAAGGGGATAACATTCATGTAGACAAATAACTAAAAAATTTTCCCCAAAATAAAAATTCCCATTATTTTATGAACACACCTCGAATATTCTTAAATCTGTTTGATCTCTCTACTGTTTCAAATTGCAGCTATTCACTTTTGTCGCGAAAACATAAAACACGCTAGTAATAAATATTAGTATAGAAGATTTAGCAGATATTAACTACCTTGCGTCAAGTCCGTTTCCAACGAGTAAAAGCGTCGACGGGAAAAGTAAAAGTAGGAAGGCAACTAATCAAAATAGTAGACGTGTTTGTCAATCGTCAGACAGCTATAGCGTTCGCAGTCGATAGAGTAATATCTGCGAGTTCCGGGTAAGAGTTCCGATCGTTCATCCGGAATATCTCGTCTTCTTGCATCACCGCCTTGAACCAACCGAGCGGTTGAATAATGTTTATACGACACTGATTGCCCATAGAGATATTCGCGGATAGCCCAACTTTTTGATTCATTACACGACGAAACTTTTGAATTTAAACGCGCTGCACGCGTTCACAATTCATTAACTCTATCGCGAACATTATCCGAAACGAATCAAGTACCATGCCGTCCCATATTATCTCGAAAAATAGACGGAACCGCATTAGATCATGAGAAATGTCTTTTGTGGTAGAGAAACAATAAATATAAAATTTCTTCTGAGACATTATGAACGACAAAGAATTTTTAATTACTGTAACCGTGAAATAAAATTATTCCTCTTCGTATCGTTAGTAATGCTTAGACTGCGGATTTTTATGCATTTACGAAAAAATTAGTTGGGTGAAATATAAAACAGTAATACACTGGCGGAATTAATTCTGGACATTTTGAATAAAGATTTTCTTTATTTCGTATTTAAGTAGAAAATGTAAATTCTGTCATCCTAAATTGATACCGTAATATTTTATCGTAATCTATAATGTTTATACTTAATATTTGTACAGGATTTGGTTTGTAAATGTTTTAAAATTTTAATTTTAAAATATCTAAACCGTGTTGATGTTTTTGTTTTTGCTCCTGGCAACACGAAACGTCGCATGATGTAAAATAGTCAATTACAGGATGAGTGGGATCATTGTAACAACCAATCAAGAAGACCTTGACGGTCTTTACAAACAGTTTCATCATTGTTTTAGTCAGGCATTGTGTTTTCAGAAGAGAGGGTTAGTAAAGTTTTAAAGGTGTGAATAACGACTAAAATGACTTCGAACACCTAGAAACGTGTTAAAATTGTAATTTTATAGTATATTGAAAGTACAGCTGTAAATGGTTTTTAGTAAAAATTAAAAAACAATGATTAGAATATAAAATATAAATGATGACATATTAAATAATTCGAACGAATGCGAACTTTGAGTAAAAATTTAAGTGTCCAGAATTAATTCCACTAGTGTAGATTAGAAAAATTCAAAAAAATATTGTAATGTTGTTTTTAATGTAACAATGTCATCAAGGGATGGTGTCGATTTTATTTTATTCCTGCTTCCCACAATCAATGCAAAATATTTTTATTTTTCATAAATATCCGCAGTCTAGTAACGGTGTTCTTAAATTCTTCTGAAATTTTTATTGTTTTATGCTTTTGTCATAAGCAGGTACACAAAATTCGCAGACTAATTACGATTCACAGATAGCCTGTTGAACAATTATTCATTGCTTTGTAAAACGTAACTGAACCTCAACGAGTAAAATTGTAACGATCAAATGGAAAAACTGTAACGACACCATCACGTTTTCCCCTCTTTTCTTCTATCGCATGTTTAATATGACACGGTTACTTTACCGTTGTTCTTCCGTCTTCGTGCACACGTCCCCACAAAAGTTAGCAGCTTTTCCTGAATGTAAGATGTCTAAGTGGTTTCCGAAAGAGGCCCTATAAAAGGCCTTTTCTTTTAGCCCAGACACACCGACCGCGTTTTCTGTCTTACCGAGCCGATGAAGGGGGTATTAATGGAACGAGGGGTTGGTTTCTATCAGGCGCAAGCATTCCTTGGCGCACTAGTAAATCATAATGCGATTCTGAAAGGGCGGTTCACTTCTCAATGCAGGATATTCGGAGACAAAAGGGACCTAACATCACGAGAAAAATCACTTTTTCCCTTTATTTCTCTTGATCTATTCTCTCGACTCGAGGATGACCTTTACCGTCCATACGTGTCGCAATTCGAAAATTCAATTTTGTTGTCCGCAACAATGTTGTACCCTGCAGGCCTATAACCAGATTGCCGACGTTTAGGCAATTTTCAATTTTTCTAGAATTTTAGACTTTAGTTTAGTAATAGACTTTATCCAGTTCCTATTGTTGCTGAGTGACGTTAATGTTTAGAAATCATTTAAATAAATCATTAAATAAAACTCATACTGTTATTATTATTTACATGAATTACTAGCTTTTTGTAATAATAAGTGAACTGCGGATCTTTATACATTTATATCTTATGAAAGTTTTCAAAATAGAATAGAATATAAAATTCGATAGAATTTTGTACAATCTTTATTTGTTTTAGATCTACAAATGCTTTGCCCATTAAAAAGAGGATTTTATTTCATTCCACTTTCCTTGAAATTTGTCTACAAAAATTGTAAAATACCTAAACATCCGCTGTCTAATAATGAAGCAATAGTTTCAGTATTTTTATTTTATTGTCTATATTTCCTGTTTTCATGCCTCATGGGTAATGTGGAAATACGAGAGTCACCCTAATGCGCCACGCGCAGTTTATGTGGTACGGATCTGAGGTAGCTAGGGGACACTATGACAAAGGGGCGTTGCCTTCGAAAAAGGTCATGACTTCGATAATGACAGAGAGAGGGCAATTGTATTTAACTCAATTACCCTGCTTTTGGCGACACTGATTGCACATATAGCGTCTGAAGCATTTACGACAAATGGTGCTACCTGGTTTATCCATCGGCTACCGCAGCACCAGCTACGTATAATAGTATAGCAGAGGGTTGATTATCTAATGAAATCGTCTGTACCTCGCCTGTGACCACAGTCCGCAGTCGTGCAGTAGTGCCACAAAAATCTGACGGTGTGCAGAGTCTCTTTGAGCTAGTCTATATAATTATTATAAATGTTTAGAATATAAGTAATGATCATGTAAAATACAAACGACCATAGAAAAGACATCGAATGAATAGAGACAATGTAATAAAGATCATAAGTGCGTATATATTTATTATACCACCGATTTCTTCCGAACATCCGACTTGTTGAATTATACCAATGATTTCCACAAAAATTTATGCCCGTCTAACTTATTAGAAAGTTGCACTACCGATTTGGAATCGCAAAAGAAGAGAAAATTTAGAAAATAATAATGTTCGGACTTCTGGCTTGTCGTTGGGTTTAACTACAGAATTTTCAAATAATTTTCGGAGTGTCGCTTGTCGTTGAGTTGTACTACTTAATTTCGTGCCACGTCTTTCGATATCATGTCTTCCTAATACAAAAGTCCATTTTCGAGGATTTCGAAAAATTTTCGGCCGCCTGGCTTCTTTCTGAGTGGCGCTACTGAATTTTCGAATATTTTTCGGTCGTCGTCTGACCTATCGTTGAGTCGTACTACTGAATTTCGTGCCACCTCCTTCGGTTGATGACCCGCAGTTCTATTGTGCTATGATACCACAATATACATAATAATAAAAATAATCACAAGTAACAAAATTGTCCTAAACATTTTTCCTACTAACTTAGACTACCTTTGGACTCACGTTTATTTTACATAACTTTTGTAGAGATAAAGTAAGTGTCCATATACCTTTGAGCGGTAGTGTGTACAAAATTGATATCACTATCTTTACATAAACTACGAAGTTGGTTACACGCGTGTAACGATGATAAGTCGCATGTTAACATCACTATTCAAGAAAATCTGTATTTGTTTATTGTTACTTTCCGACGATCTTGTTAATCCTGTTGACGTACGCGGTGAGTTATTTGCGTTACCTCAGAATATCCGTGGATAACCCATTTTAGAGGTGTTGGTCAGCACACCTTCGCGATAGAATAACGGAGTAGTTACGCCACTGAAACTTGTGGCCTTCGAGGACCACCGCCACTATAAATCTAAGTCGTCGACTATTTCGATGAATAAATTAGAAGTTGCCGCAGAAACTGTTTAAAACTATTTGCATAGAAGATTTCAACGCTTCGATTTATTTCAATTCACGTGTGCCATTCTGATCAATTTTATCCTAAAGTGAACCCTCTTATTTCTATATTATATACAGGGTGGACCGGAAATCGTAGTACAATTGGATGGAGGATGATTCTACATGTAAAAATAAATCGATAAAAAAGGAAGAACATTTTTTTCGTTTGGCAGCTCGTTTTCGAGAAGATCGAGTTTAAAGTTTCGCCAGGTTCGCGCGTTTTTTAGTATATGCAGGAAGTAGAATTGGTTGACCATGGTCAGACGCGTCAGACGATGCCTATGCAATGGCACGTCTATTCAATGCATTTCCAAACACGATCTTCTCGAAAAGAAAGAACATAATATAACAACAAATTACTTTTTAAATATTTCAAGCATTTTGTTGTAGTTCATAATATAGTAAACTAAAATACAAAATTTTGTATTAATCGATCATTCACATTTTTCTGTACTGTTGCTTAAACATCTTATATTTTCCCTACTTGTTACTGTGTCCTAACCACTTAGCATTTAAAAACATTAGTAAAAACAACTCTACTTATTATTTAATGTATGTAGTAGTGTCTTAATATTTATAAATGTTGGAATATGGGTATACAATGAACCACACTCTATTAAAACATCAAATAGAATTTATTCAGAGTAATCTATCTCTGAAGGCACGTTTTGACTGTTTGACAAAATTGACACGAGTGAGGGTCGCTTCTGGAAAAACGGACGACGATCTAAGAAACAACTGAGAGTCGAGGGTTCCATGACGCACAGTGATCTGGAGATCCCGTTTTCGTGGCCAAAATTCCATTTCTCAACTTAAATATGTTGAAACATTTTTCTTTCCTATAATGTAACAACCCTTAAAGCTCCTAAATCCAAAATATTCATTTTAGATAATTCTGTGGTGAGATACAGCGTTCTAAAGACAACGTCAGAAAATTCAAAGTAAACCGTTTTAGATTTCAATCATCGAATATAAAAAAACAGATTTCAATGATGGTTTTGTATATGTTAGTAAGCGCGTTTAAAATATTTAATCCAGTTTTAAGCATCGTTTAGTCCATACACGAATAGCGTCAATTAATAACATTTCAAACTTTGAAAAGAATTATACAAAAATGATTAAGAGTGATAAGCATCCGACTTGTTTTATATGAAAGCTTGAACATTTATTAAGAAGAGTATGTAAGTAAATTTTGAACTGTGCAACTTTCCGCAACCCTGAACTACAAACAGATTTTAACAAGTAGTTCCGCTTGAATCTAGCATAGTAGCTTGGAGTTACAATGTATGTACATATATGTTTTCTTTGCGCCAGTCAGAGGCCTCGAAAACCCCTCGTTACTAGATTTCATATAATTCCTATGAAGAATTCAATCGCAGCTATTTTGCCGCGATTTCTAATATTTCCGATGATCTGACATAAAAACAATGTTTCCAACGAAAGTTGATCAGTATTTACTTGTCTACCAACTTCAATACAAAAAATTAAAGAAAAATTTCTTTTTTTTTATAAAAAACGAAGGTCACCTCAATTTTTTAAATATTAACATTATATTTTTCGTACTTCATAATATTCTAACTGGTATCAAGACGAATCTAACGACCTATAATAAAATAACATTAAACCTTGAAATATTTCCTAAAGAATTGTAAAGCACGAATTTAATTAGATTTAATATTGTCTATGTATGTATAAATATGTATTTACTGTAACTTACATTTGTACAGCAGATATAGATCTCAGTTGAGATCTGAAATGCTTAATAAAAAAAAAACCTTGAAATAACGCTACAATAGTTTTGGCCACAAAAAGCGGGCTACCGGACCACTGTGTGACAGCACAGATACAATGTATCATTCGCATAGGCGCTAGAAAGTCAAGCAATCGAATGTGCCTGCTGGAAGCAGTAGATTATTTTTGTAAATTTGTTTCTTAAATAAATTCCAACAACAAACATTAGCGAAAACAACTCTGATTAATTATGTAATGTAGTGTCTGTTTTCCACGTTACATCCAGAAACATGAGCGGCAAACGCACAAACATTCCCAAGCTTCTATCATCAAAGACAAAGAATGTATTTCGATTATTATAATATCTGTAGTTCTACAAGAAACCTATTCTGTTTTGTAATCTTCATACTCTGTACTATATGTAGTGTATTTCTGTTTTGTAATTATGTTGTAATAAATCTCATATGAGATTTTCTATAATTAAAAAAAAAAATGTATTTCGATGATCGGTTTACATCGGCGCGGCTGGCACTGCACAACTGTTTGATCTCCCGGTAAAAAAGTGAATATCAAAATTTCCGGCATTCTCGGATTGATGGAAGATCGTGTGACACGTAGAACTCGGCGCTTTAGCGCAACAACTTAATAGAATGTGTCCCACACTTGAGCACGCGATCGCCGTCGGCGAGCTTCGTCGGGACACGGTCATTGAATATTGCAAATGTAGCGTAAGAAGGTTAAAGAATGTATTATTCAAGCCGTGATGTGATCGATAGTACATGTATCCGGACGTGTCAGCACGGCTATAAAAATATTTTCTGGCGAAAGCGCGCAAGCCAGTGCAGCGGCGCATTTCGGGCGGGGGTGGCGAGATGGTGCGATGCTACGTAAACATTCCTTCCGAACATACTTACCGATCATATTACCAACTTTGATACTGTAACATAAACATTAGTTCGGAACAATAGACTTACCTATGGTGTTATTCCATTCTTAGCAGCGATACGCAGCTTTAATTTCCGAAAACTGTCTTTTAAGGGGTTTGGACACAGTATCAACTGGGGAAAATATAGATGTTTAAACAAAATAAGAGTTTGTATTTCAGTTTACTATCTAATGAATTATAAAAAATATTCAGAATTTATTAACTGCAGTAGTTCTTAAATTATTAACACAATTATCCTATGGAATAATTGAGAAATAGTTAAGTAATAAATACATAAATATCCATATTCAGAAGAGTGTTAAGAATTTATTAAGTGTAACATTTGTGAAATTTATAAACACGTTTTAAAATAAACGCTCAGGAATGATTGTGTAAAAGATATTTCACCCACAGTTAAGCTTTTATATTAATATTTCACCCACAGTTAAGCCTTCATATTAATAAATTATGCGTCATTCATAACGTTTCAAGGGAATATGCGTTACAGCACGAAAGCAGAAGCAGAAAATGGAAAATCTTCTCTTTGTGAAACGTACAATAGCTAAATACAATGTTTTTCTATTGGAATCATTCTAGAAGGTTTGTCCTTATGGAAAAATATTAAAAAGCTAAATTGGCAAATGTAATAACTGCAATGTACAAGAGTAAAGTTTGTATGAATACATTGTCTTCGAACAAACAAGACAGAGAAAACATTGTAAATGGTTTATTTTAGTTTTATTTTATAGTTTTATTTTATATTGTAAATGGACTTTGAAAGAAATTTGAACGACGATAACTTGACAAAGAACATATTCAATTTTTTATTTAACAGAAGCTAGAGGAGTTTATCGTTCTGTATAGTAGTAGTAGTGTGTGTGTTACCATTTCGGCTAATAGAAGGCGTGTTCCTTCCAAACTAACCAATCGGCCGTCTATTCTTGCCTACGTCTTCACATTACTGCCAGGAACTTTCTTGTCATCTCACCACAATAGTTGGGTAAACGTAGAAGAGACGCCACATTTGTTATATCTTCTGACTGGGAAGGCATTATCTACTTTGATACAATCTAAGTTCAGTAAAAACCATTTATAAGTTAAACACAAAGAAGATAAGGGAAAAATATTGGACAATGACATGTAGCTTTCCCTCCCTCAGAGGGTTGGAACCACTATTTAGGTACACATATCACGCACAAGTCCCTCTTCGTCCTCGTCTTCGCCTTTGATACGTGCACGTGGATACAATCTTGACATTTCAAACACCTAATCCATCCTTGTGTGGATTTAGGTAACAAATGGCTTCAAGAGATACATTCGGCGACGACGTAGTCTTTGTTCCTTTCCTGATGGACATTTTTCTTTCTTTTCTTCTCGACGACCCTCTTATCCAGGTTTCTATCGGAAATGCTACATCGTCGTCTCTAAAATTACGAAAATCTTCCAGATGGAAGATTTACCCTAAATGGAATGTCGCTAATTTAACACATCGACCATTTATGACTGACATAATTTTTTACCAAACTCAAAAATCAATTTTTACTACAATCTATTAAATAAACGAAATTTTATCAGAATCTACGAAGTGTGAGGATGTTACAAAAATCATTGTTGTGATTAATTTTGACTTTTCTATTCACGTACTATTCAATACGTTGCTTTGATTTCGTGTGACTTTTATGGACATTGCTATAGCACTGAACAGTAATAAATAACAGTAATAAAAACTAATTTATTTGGTGAAATAAAGTTTGTAAAAATTATTATATGTAATACTGAGTACTCTTTGAACCTTCTTACATCGTGTAGATCCTATAACCAAGATACACTGAATATATTAGATGAAAAATTTATTTTTAAATCTGGACAAATAATTCCGTCTGGGTGACGCGACAGTTAACTTGTAAAAAAATTTGTTAAATTTATAAGTTCGAACAGAATACTTCTAAATACAAAAGACAAGTGTTTATTTCGATCTTTAGTACAGTAGAACGTCGATTATCCAAAACAGTGAATGAGAGATCTCGAAAAGACAGGCTTCTATGGCTACAAAAAATTAATGATTAGTTTAACAAAGAAGTTTCGTTAACATTAACTGTATATTTATAATTACTATGTATCGTATACATATAATGTACATACATACATTTTGAGCAATATAAATCTTAAAAGAATAGTTGAAATACTAGCTGAATATGAAACTTTCCTGGAAAATTACAACATATTTTCTAATTTTAAATTATAATATTTAATATTTTAACTCCTTGCCTTACAATATTGTATCAGACTCGTGATGAAGATTCTGAACAGAGTCTAATATATATGTATGCTATTAATTTCTTCTAAATCGAAATAAAATTCTATTTTGGTTTCGTACAACTATTGTAATATATTGTAACTAATGTACAACTATTGCGAAACGTATAGGCGTACAATTGATATACAGTTTCTCCTTTTTCAGGAAATTAAGAATTACAAAAACAGTTTTAATCAGTGAAATCGTAAACAAAATCGTAAGGCAAGGGGTTAATTTACTTGATATTGTCTAACACTGTTGCATCAATTTGTTTGAAAAACGGATTAGGGTTAATTAGGGTAATAAAGCGGTATAGCGATCGTTTTCAAATTTTTTTGCGTCTCCCTTTGAGACACCTCGTATCTTCAAATCGTATCTGAGAAACCACAAAAATCTCTCCCTCCCCTACGATAGTAGTGGCCACCTGTATATATGTGTATTTATGAGATGTAATTATGGCCCTCCTATGTAAACGCAGAATTTATTTGTTAGTTAGGGTACACTGAGGAGAAAATAACGAAACGTGTCAGAAGGCTAATTAACCCTTAGCACTCAAGGAGTGAGTCAGAGAGTCTCCACTAAAAATTGCAGTACCATTATTTAAAATACTGTTTAAATTATTCGATATGTTGATATCTAATCAATGACTAAACATTTAACTATAGTATGAGGTACTATATCAATTTCATATCCACCGAATTTAAAAAAAAAATCATAGAGAATGGAAATAGTTTAGGTGGGAAGAAATGTTTATTTTCAACCCTTTTCAAACGGTTAAAGCGGTTTCAAATTTCTCGAGAGGGACACGACTAAAAACTCCATTGGAGAGGAAGCACTACGTCAATAAAGGTTGCGAAACTACAGCTCGGAGAAAAGAAAGTAAGCCGATGGATTCACAGGTTGCAAAGGGTTAATGAATTCATGGCGTAACAAGTAGAGTAACACTGATCCAACAAAGGGCAATGCAAAGCACAATCAAAGGTGACGGGAGATGAAACAGCTTCGGCGGCAGCGGCGGCAGCAGCATAGCGAACCTAATATCAAATATGATAATAAGGGGCCAACATGCAAATGAGGAGGAAGATCGTATCGGTGGCAGGAACTTAAGGAACGACTTGTAATTGACCTCGAAAGCCACGAGCATCCCGGAGATACTCATCGATTATATATGTACGTCACTTTGCATTATGAAGTGCGGGCCGTGACCGTATTCTTTCGCGGCGTGCGGTCCTCGAATACCAGAAGAAGAAGCTGTGAGCGCCGCAACGACGACGACGGCAGACAATCAACCAGCTGCGCGTTATAAAACCCGCCGCTGTGAAAACGCAGTTTGAATTTAAGCGATCACTTCGCAGATAAAGTCGCGGAGAGAAACTTCTTTTCCACCGCCGCGGAACTTCTTATTCACGTCTAATCTCGATGTCCGCTACTTTATTGCTCTCATCCACGCGCGGTCGCGACGCGTCTCTCTTCGAACTCCATTAACTTTCTTCACTCGAGAACAAGATTTAGCTTTTATAGTGGGACCTCTCATGTTAGGATACCTATTATATTGTCGTTAGACACTCCTTGACAATATTATCAAACTGCTGCACAAAATATTTACATATGAGAATTCGCTACGACGACGGTAGTTTTTCCCAATAAGATTAAAATGCGTAAAAATAAATATTTTTTCTGAACAAATTTGCAATATTCATGAGATTGATAAATAAGCCTCTTATATCGATCGTATTCATGAGATTGTATTCTCGTTGTCGAGGCAAACAAAATTAATTTAATTATAATTGATTCTATCGTAGATAATTTGATTCATTAATATCTAATGCGTGGATCTGATAATGTTTGTTTCCATTGAATGTCGTTCGTAACGAAACCTTAGTAAACTTGAAACGAGAATTCATTTCATTGAATTAAATATTATACAAAGGAGAGGGTATTAGAAGGATGCAAGGGAATAAGGGCAAAGGGAAAGATATTCTTCCAATTTTTATGATTATAAGGAAATTATTCATCTGTTAACTCTAAACAGATAATTTTGATAAATGTAACCAAAATTTCGTCACAGTTAACGTAAATACTAGACTGCGGATATATGTAATTTTCAATTTTTGCAGGCAAATTTCAAGCAAGTGGGAACTAATAAATCTTATTTTAAGTAGTACATAGTCAGCTTTATAAATTCAGCGGAATTTTATATTGCAGCATTTTTTGAAAATCTTTAGAAGCCATAAACGCGTAAAGATCCGCAGTCCAGTAAATACAAAGTTGATATTAATAGGAATAGTGTGACATAATAAATTAAATGTATTATTTGTTATTATTTGTTTTTGAAGCACGATACCGCAATAAACGTTGGTCCAGATGCACTGAAAACAATACGAACCTATAAAAAAGAAACGATTTACTGAACTGAATCGCGCACCAAGAAACTTAAATAACCAACCATGTAACTTGATATCACTTTGTTTGCTAGGGAATCATCGTTTTCTGACAAAGGGAGCGACGATTGCATAAAGTGTCTTATACACAGAGAGAATTCTCTTATTGTGTGTTAAGTTCACGTGAAGAGGAAGTGATATTCAGAGACGAAAACGAGAAGCACCAGCCGGAACGTGCAAAGGAAATTTCGCAGAGAATCATAGTGGCAGAAAGGAAAAGGTCTTCGTTGCGAGAGCGAAACCTTATCGGACGGGTAGCTGTTGGCTCGCAGCCCGGAAGTTCAAATTTTTTGTTCAGGGCACTGTTCATCAGACTGCAGTGCTATTACCGAAATTACTCGGTTGCCACGGTTACGTATCCACTCACCTTTAAACTTTCGAATAATTTATGAAAATTCCGGTGACATTAAGCGAATTTTTCATTCGTGCGGCCGTGGCTCCGATAATTATTAGCTTTCCCCTTTTCGAATCTCCCCTAACCGTCTGACAGTGGTTAATCACCGCCGAAAAATATATTTTAGACCGGGAGACCGGCCGCGGCGTAATTGGTTAACGAGAGGGAAAATTAGCAAATGGGTCGTGCCAGTGTAATTTCTCGAACGTGTGGACTAGGTGGACTAACAGAATTTTGATGAGAGCCAGTCGCGTTCTTCGCCATAAAGTGGGCCGAATCGATCATTGTCGGATGCTAACAAAGTTTCCCGTTATGCTAGTATAATGTACCTATTATTAATAACCATTAATCACTTCCTGTTCCAGTCATGAATCTCGAAAAGGAAAGTAAGTTGTTGCTACGTGTATGGAAGTTACCGTTTTTGACAGAAAAATACTGAAGTATCCTCTAATTACGCTTTGAATACAGAGTTGTGCTATTTTAAATATATTGTAATTGGATTATGTTATTGAATACACGGTATTTGACGATTTTAATAACGACGATTCCTGGAAGTTATCAAAATAAATAATTTAGTAATATTAGTCAATAAGTAATAATTAGACAGCCGATCTTTATGCAAAAATAAAAATTTTCTACCTGAATTGCAACATATTGGAATTATATAGAAATTTGTTTTCTGCCTAAATATGATTAATAGGTTAAAAATAATGTAACAGTATTTATAAATTCATAGAATATTTTTACCGGTTTAAATTACAGCTACTCAATTTTGTCATAAATACATAAAATTCGTTGTCTAGTAATAATTACTTGCATGCACAGAATGTCTAGTTCCTAATAGGTGCACGTAACCTAGACTTATTTGTTCACTTCCGCTTTCTCCATGATGCAGAGTCAGAAGTCCCTATATTCGATGCAGTAATCGATTCAACAGCGGTCCAAGGTTTCCAGGCGTCATCAATGTTTCAGCGTGCTATGAAACGAGACAAAATTATTATTTAACGATCGAATTAGTCCCGTGACAGTTTGCGAGACATATGGAATTACAATATTTATGCGACCAGTTTGTAACGACTTAGGATCCCGGTAAATTATTAACGGGAATCTTGTCGATCCTACCTCGCGTTCGAGATCTGGCAAATATTAATGAATTCTAGTCACCAATGTTAGCATACAACAGTGTTACTAAATCCTATTTACATACCACTATATTTTATTACATGAGAAAATATTTATATTCTTTTTACAGATATTTTAAACTGCAATTGTTATTGTTTATCTCGCAAACGAAACTTTATTACGACATTTTGTGTAAATTTGGTTTGGAGTTATTTATACTTTTATAAGATTGATGATCATCAATTGGTCGATTAGTAATTGTAATTGTTATAAACGTGATTCTCCGAAGCGATATTGCATATTAATTCGTAGCATTCATTTTACCTAATGGTAGCAGATAACAGTGTTACTAAATCCTATTGTATTTATATTCTTTGTACAAATATTTTAAACTGCAATTGTTGTTGTTTATCTTTCAAACGGAATTTAATTACGAGATTTTGTGTAAATTTAGTTTGGAGTTATTTATACTTTTATAAGATTGATGATCATCAATTGGTCGATTAATAATTATAATTGTTATAAACGTGATTCTCCGAAGCGATATTGCATATTAATTTGTATTATTCATTTTATCCAGTTAAAACGATTAATATTTTGTTGAAATGAGAATTCGAGTATGCTCATTTTCTTCTTTCGACAGCGCAGAACAATTATTTTCTCCACAGTGAAACATCGATATACGAAATTTAATCATTAAATGCATTAACTGCGTTGTCATTGTCACTTATTTACCGTCCATAAAATGTATAAATTAGTATTCTGGTAATTGAAAGGCAGTCAATCATGAACCGTTCGTCCTAATTCCACTCAATGCCGGCATTATAATTGTCGTGGCGGGAATTCGTTGCGGAAATCAAAGAAAAATTTATTAGCCTAGCCGCTTCGCATTGCAAACATAGGATAAAAAGTTTTTTACGTGGTGTTCGCGGTCGACATGCATACATATTCATTAAAACGTTATGCTTCCCTTTTTTATGCAATATGCATATTTATTGAAAACAGAAATTACTTACAATTTCGACAATTATTCATGGAATAATAAATCGATACTTTTCATAGACGCCTCGTTGAGTTGTTGCGCAAACGGTTACGGTTTTTTTCCCAAACAAAAAGGATTTGATAGAAAATAATCAAATTTAATTGCGTGAAACCAGTTTTTATACTCGCTCAAATTTAACCAGTACAAATCCTTTGTAAACTTCATCGTGTATTAGATAACGTATTATTGACTATTCAATTTTCACTATGGAGTCTACTAGCACCTGCGACGAAGATTGAAAAAATATTTTGTTTATCATTATTCATTGTTTTGTCCTGTACAGGATGTCTCTCTTAAGTGTGGCCCCAGAATATCTTCTTTCATTTTGACAAAGCAAACAATTTTTTGTATGTAATTTGTAGACAGCGGATTTTGTGCATTTACGACAAAAATTAGTAGGTGTAATTTAAAACATTGAAGACATTAGAAGAATTTAAAAATACTGTTATACTTTTTTTAACCTATTAACCATATTTAGAAAAGAAACAATTTTCTATTTCACTCCAGTTTGTTGCAAATCAAGTAGAACATTTTTATTGATTTGGCAAGAAAGTAATTTCGGTATTTTAAGGTGAACTAAAACCGAATTAATTTATTCAAGCGATGTATTTTAATCAATAAAATATTTCTTTATTTGTTCTTTTTGGCAAATAATAATCGCCGAGCAGAAGGGGAAACAAAAATAATAAAAACGTTCTGAATTATTACAAATATGGTTATTGCTTAAACTGCAGTAAAATAAAATTGTTAAAGGATAATAAAATGTTAGAACCTGAGACAATACCTTTTTGTGAAATATAATAGCTGTTTTTTCAAGTAAAACAACTTTCTGGTAGCATTTTTAACACCGTGTCTGATTTTTTCTTTGTACGATTCTAGAGAAAATTTTTTGATAAACTTTATTCAAGTACAGTTTATAACAAAAATCGTGAGAGATTTGAATAAATTCAATCTTACAATATTAGACTGCGGATCATTATGCAAAATAAATATGTTCTGCATTGATTGTGTGTAGAAGAAATAAAATAATAATTGATTTCATCCCTCGATGACTTTGTTACATTAAAAACAATGTTACAATGTTCTTGAATGTTTCTAATCTATTACCGTTTTATACTTCAGCCAATAAATTTCTTCATAAATGCGTGAAGATCCGCAGAATACTTATTATTATAAAGCAATATCATTATCCTCGAGTGCATAGCGTTCCTTGTTAATGTTAATGTTAAAGAAGAACAAAATAATTTTTATTTCTTCAAATCCCTGAAACGAAACTGATGTTTCAGATTCCCGGAGAATCGCGAGAAGACTCTGGCCAATTCAATACCAACACGTTCTTTTCGGTTGCATCACAGATCAAGGTCCACTCTCTTTATTTCGGGAGGCCGGAGATGCTCCGTCTGCGTGTCAGACGCCATTGCCAACGCAGGTGTCGCGTCGGTTCGAGTGTGGAATCTCTGACTTATTTATATGGGCTCAGTTAGCTCGAAAGAACCTTTTTTTTGACCTTACCTCGCTCCAGACTCCCCTCTATTCATTGTAAGCTCACCTCGGGCTGCATTCGTATTTCTTGGAAAACGTCGGCATCAGATTTTCGCCGTCGGCAATCTAACGTTCCCGGTTGCGTCCGTTCCGAAGACGCCGTCGGGACTGCCTTCAAAGGAAGATAATGAGGATGGTTGGATATTGCTTCATAGAGAGACCTTATTAACTGAAACTATGCATTCATTAGATTGCTATTCAACTGTTCCCGAGGAAGTCCGAATTTTTCATGAGATAGCAGCTGTTCGAATTTCAGGGTCCGCCGGTTCCACCGCGGCCCGTTTCTTCACTAATCTCTGTCACGATGTCCCAATGGTCACGTTTAACATTCAATTTCAACCCTCGTGTAAGCGACTGGATAGCCGGGAACGTTCCGCGTACACCTTCGAACCATGCAACTTCTGTTTACCAAACTTTTTCGTGCAATGTATACTTTGGAAGTTATATACAGGGTGTCCCAAAACTACCCTAGGAGCCGAAAATGGGAGGTTCCTTGGGTCATTTTAAGCGACATTTTCCTTTGCAAAAATGTTATCCGCGACTTTGTTTAGGAGTTATTAACGAAAAACACGGACCAATCAGAGCGCGACCTAGACGCGAGTTGGCACAGACGGCCAATGGACAGTTGGCGTGTGGCGACTGTAGCCAACTTCAGACAAATTTCACCAATGTAAACTCCCTCAAAAATATGAAGTTATCAAGTTTAGTTAGTTTTGTTTTTAAAAAATAAATTGTTTAAATTGTTTAATCAATAAGTTAATCTCTAGAAAGAAGGAACAAATTATATAATCCAAAAATTGTTATTTATCTTATTATATTTTAAAGTTATTTACTTATAAATAAAAAGTTAATTTCAACCGAATATATATTTATTAGAGGATATTATTAAAAATCCCCAAGATCCTCCAAAGGCGCGCCGAGCCGATTTTGCCA
Organism: Lasioglossum morio; assembly: GCA_916610235.2. Lineage (NCBI taxonomy): Eukaryota > Metazoa > Arthropoda > Insecta > Hymenoptera > Halictidae > Lasioglossum > Lasioglossum morio. The sequence continues at coordinate 5,858,039 of OU744333.1, forward strand.
ACTCGCGTCTAGGTCGCGCTCTGATTGGTCCGTATTTTTCGTTAATAACTCCTAAACAAAGTCGCGGATAACATTTTTGCTAAGGAAAATGTCGCTTCAAATGACCCAAGGAACCTCCCATTTTCGGCTCCTAGGGTAGTTTTAGGACACCCTGTAGATATGCAAGTAGCGTGGGCCACCCTGTATATCCCCGATACATTTTGTGCCCGGTACAATTAGTGTTAAGAGTGTCAAAAAAAAAAAAAAACGCGGTAATATAAGTGGAGGTCATTGTAGGCTGATCTCCGTTCCCTTCGAGGAAAACTGAATTATCTGGTTTGGTTGGCGCGCGATCATTGTTACGTCAGCTGTAGTTATTTCGTCGGTATCGCGCGTGGGGATCGCCGCGCCATGCGCCATTTCCTTTTATTTCGTCGTGTCCTCGTAAGGTTTTCCGGCGGTGTTATTGGCGCAAAGACGTCGGGAAGAAGGTGAAATGTTTGCGGAGCATGGTGTACTCGTTCAGGATTACCCAGTTTGCTGGCGGATACGCGTGTTCCTTGCCCGGCCAGATGCGCACCCTGAAGATCGTGGCCCCTTCTGTCGGAGTCGCGCAGATGACTCGAATATTCGACAAGTACAGATATCTCGGCGAGAAATTCGCAAACTATGTTCCACGGTCACAATGCTACATGGCCGACGGAAACCCAAGGGGGGGTTGCCCAGGATGAAACGATACGAGTCCCACGGGAACCGTCTCGCCGAAGATATACCAACGTTCTCCGCGTCTTATTGAATAACAGCGTTACCATCAGCCGCGCCACTCCACCGCGCCGCCGGAGACCCCTGCGCTGCCAGTTTTCACCCTCTGGCTTTCGGGGAATATTCGAGGCGAAGCACGGGAAAAATGGGGGGATCGATGGAAAAACACTCGTCCCCCTTGCACCCATGTGTATACAGGGCGTTTCTGAAAGCGTGACGCACTTGAGAGGAGGTGATTCGTCACGCGAACCTACGTCCATAGAGCATAGAAGGTGCTCCCCTATGAAACGGACTAATGTAAGAAGAATGGATCGAAAACGGTATAACGTTACTTTAGAGGGCTGCTGCAATTTGAACGGATCAAGAGATACAGTTTTCTATTACATTTTACAAGGGGCATGTCGTTGGTAAAATAAAAAAATCGATTTCTCAAAAATGGTATGGTCTGTTATCCTTCTATAGGGTTGAAGTACGAATGATGTGTGTGTATTGTATGAATGAACGTGTGTGTATTAACAGACAACCCTATATATAGTTAAATTTATAAAATAGAGAATCGGAACAGAAGAATTCTAAAATTGTAATTGCCAACGAATTGTAAAAAGAAGATCAGATCGAAACGAACGCGCCCGTGACAAACACGCCTGTCAATGATTATAATAAATACGGCTTTTCCTTAGACTTCTGAAATACTCTTCCAAGGTTTCATTTGGACATTTCGAATATCGATACTTTTTAATTCAAATTATAGAGCTGAAGTACAGATGGTGTATGTGTATGTATGTTTGTATATTAACAGACAACCCTATATATAGTTAAATTTATAAAGATACAGAATCAGAAATAACAGAAGAATTGTAAAATTACGATTGCCAACGAATTGCAGAAAGAAGGCAGATCGAAACGAGCGCCCGCGACAAACACGTCGGTCGTTAACATTTGGTTATACGAAAGAGCGCCATTGTTGAATGAAGTATACAGGGTGAACACCGAACGTTGTCACCCCAAATATCTTTGTTATTTTTAAAGATACGTCAAATGTCTGTCACCTTGAATGACCTTAATTGTCACTGAATTCCTAATGAATGGGACTATAATTGTAGATGACTAAAAAAGGGTGCTTCTGTTTAAAAAAATAATGGTGACTTTGATATCTCTAAAAATGTCACATAAAAATAGAAATATTTTTGGTATCATATGACCACTGAACCATTCAACTTTGTCCTTTAGACATTTGACTTATCTTTTAAAAAAACGTAGTTATTTGAGGTGGCAACGTTAAGTGACTCACCCTGTATAGTATGTTTGTTTTACTATATTTAAGAAAATATTTAATCGACTAACAAATATAAATTTCTGATTTCATGTTGTGCTTTTCGTATAAAATGACATCTTGTTTAGTTGTGCCACCGTTTCAGAAACACCCTGTATAGCAGACTTTCGGGACCCATCGTGTTCACGTTGAAAAAATATTTGTCTTTCTGTTATGCGAAAGCTTATCTCCTCCCCACTATTTCTACACGCAAATTGAAAAAGATGGTTATTTGTGGACATAAAGAAAAGAATCGAATACTTTGATCTAAGACTTAACCCTTATCACTCGAAAAATATTACAGCACGTTTGAGGGTGGCAGGATATTTTACTGTCGACTGGAGTGATAAGAGTTAAGCTACCAGAACCTCTTAGAACACGATAAAATGCTACACAATTCACTTGTTGTTCTTTGTAGACACATAACTAACGCGTGTAGTTTTTAAACTAATTTATAGTCACCGAATAAACAAGCTATACTATTAGGAAAGTTTTTGTTTTCAAATTTTCAACATGGGAATAATCCAACGTCACATGTTTTCAATTTCCTATATTAGTTTCAACGCTAATTAGACGGTATTAGTATTCAGATCAGATTTGAGGGACATCAAGGCTAAACTGGGGTAGATTCAATTCAGAATAGCTCTGACTTACATTGAGTCTAAGTTAGAATTGCATTAAGATTACGTCAAAGCTCTTTAAGCTTCAATATACATCAAACGTTATAGCAAACTTTATTTCCAACAAATTGTCGGATTAATTTCTATATTCCCCGACTTAGGGGCTAATTGCGGCTGAATAAAGTTTAATGAATACCAGGTGGAATCTTCAAACAAATTTTACGCTAAAGTTTCAAAGATTTAGATCGACTTTTTTGAATTTTCAGAATTTGTTAGAAAGTTCAAATTCATATTTGTATCAATTTTATTAATTTCCTTTCTTCTACAAATAAGATTAGTACGAACGAATATTTCCATCAGACTTTAGCATTACCCTTATAACTAATTTAACAAATTATTTTAATTGTGTGAAATAATATTTCATTTAATAAAATACCCAAGTACGATGTACTTCTTTCACGATAACATCGTCAACTACGTGTGAAATACAGATTTCTATTATAGCATCTCATACATAAAAATATGTTAAAAAGTTACTATTATACAACTCAGTCAATTAATTAATACAATTCAACAATTGATGTATGTATATTTGTATTTTTATTTGAAGCAAATATTTAAAATGCAAAATTATCTCATAATAACTCATTTCAATTAAACACAAAGTAAAAATGCTCTTAAATAATAAAAGAATAAAAATCTTAAATAAGAAATAATTCATTCAAACAAGTCATTACTTGTCTTCTTATTTTAATTGAAATGTGTCTGCCCTTGCATTCTTTACCCTTCTCAATATTTGTACTTACTAATTCCAGATATTCCTTTTCTTCTTTTAACAAGACAATTTTAATAAATTTCTTCTTCTAACAAGTTTCGATGTCATGCAAAATCATTTACATCTTTCAGCAACGCAACGTTTCCAATATTGGTAATAATTTCCTTAACTCCTACATTTCCCTTGTTAACTCTTCACTGCATGATTTTTTTAATTTGGATGAAAAAATTAAAAGAAGGTCAGTTTTTGTGTTTCATTTAAGAGAAAAATATTTTAAAAAATTAAAACAACATTTTCAGAAAAATAAACATAGGAAGAAAATACATTCGTAATTTACTATATGCCAGATTTGTTAACTGTATCAGATATGATACACTATGCAGCGAAGGGTTAATAAGACGACTAGCAGGAATGGAATTGCACGAAATCAAATTTTAGCTATGTGAAAGAAAGTTTCAATGTTATGTAAAAATCTACAGCTTCAGCATCGTTTCCAATATTGATAATAATTTCCTTCACTCCTACATTTTCCCTTTTAATAAGACGACTAGTAGAAAGGAATTACACGAAATCAAATTTTAGCAATTTGCCAGGAAGTTTCAATGTCATGTAAAAATCATCTAGAGCTACCAGCAAATTTTTCAATATTGGTAATAATTTCCTTGACTCCTACATTTCCCCTGTTATTAAGACGACTACCAGGAACGGAATTACACGAAATCAAAAAATTTAGCTATTTGCCAGGAAGTTTCAAAGTCATGTAAAAATCATATACATTTTCCAGTATCGTTTTCAATGTTTGTAATAATCTGCTTCAGTCCTGCATTTCTCCTAATAAGACAATCAGCACGAACGGAATTACATGAAATCAAATTTTAGCTATTTGCCAGTAAGTGTCAATGTCATGCAAGACTTATCAATATCTTCCAGCATCGTTTCCAACATTTGTAATAATTTCCTTCCCTCCCACGTTTCCCGTGTTAATAAGACAACTAGCAGGGACGGAAAATAATACGAAATCAAATTTCGGCTATTTGCCAGAAGGTTTCAGTTTCGAGGAAGAATCGCCGGTAATATGGCGGTAACAGAGGCTCGACGGGTCGAAAGTAAAATATTCCGTCTACCATTCTCTGATCTCTGGAAATTCCAGACAGCTTAAGCGAGCCTTGACGCGATGCAACATTAATTCCTCTACGAGCGACCAGAGTACGAAGCAATTATTAGTTCGAGGAGACCGTGCATAATTCATGCTCGCGCAGAAGCAGCGCAGCAGGGCCCAGAGGGAACACGAGGATCCCGTACAAACGTTCGATCCACTAAATTATCGTTTCGTCGCGCGGAGGATCCCTCCGCAGAGTAGAGAGTCCCGTGTAGTTTCGCGGAGGCCGCTGCGAACGAAACTGCAAACTCGGTGGCACCGGCGAAGGAGTAACTTCGTTTCCATTTCCGTTGTAACGTTGTCCGATGCTCGAACGACGGAATCAGCAGGGAAACGCGAGCAAGAGAGAGAGAGAGCAAGAGAAGGAGAGAGTGGACTTCCATATACCGACTCGCATAAATGTGCAGTTATTTGGCTGCATTCAGCGCGCGCGACGCATACCTCAAATGCAAATACCCGAATGGCCTGTTCTACACGCTTACGACTCCCATTGTTCTATTACCGCTTGTCCGTCCTTCTTCCACCCGTTATCAGCCCGACTACCGACTCGATGATATTCAAGCTTCGCTCTCTCTGGACAACTTCCGCGACGTTACTTTGTTCCCAGGATGTCTTGTGTTCGCCGCAACGCCAGCGTCGCGTCGCGTCCTGCTGTCTTAAGAATCGAGCGTTGCGGTCTTTTAGAGTTAGCTACTGGTCTTCGGCGAAGTTCGAGCATTCTCTAGTGCGAAGCGTGAAACCGATACGATGCTGTTAACTGCTGCGGTCGTCACGGTGCAGTTTATTGTTGGGGAACTGCGCGAGCTGAGATTCTTCGACACGATTCCCGCTAAAACTGGCCCGCCAGTTATTTAACAGTCCCTTAAAAGTTGAAGATAAACAATTGACGACTAGTGGGTAGCGATAGCAATTTTATTATCGAGACAACAGGTTATCTTGAATAAATTTACGGACGCCTTTCCAGATTATTGAACCGGGTGATTCACGAGGAAAATAACACCTAAATAGCTTCGTTAGGATTGAAGGAATGTTGAAGAACATTTGTTTTTGATATCTTTTAATAAATTTCGACTGTTTATAGAATATTTTAGGCTAGATGCGATCAGCTGTAGCTTGTAAAGAAGAAATAGTTTGACACACTTATAGTAGACATACTTACATATGTTCTTATCAAAAGTAGATACAACAAATATGAAATCTGTAAGGTATACAATCTGAACGATACACAGCGGACTCTTTGAAGCCAACAAAATTTATATTCCGGTTTCACTTTGTCATCGATTTCCTACGAAAATGTGCATTTACATGAACATATTCAATCTAACCTTTGCCTTTGAACAACCACAAAGAATATTTCGATTTTTCCGATTTGTTCGTATACACGGTATAGCAAGTGCACCAAAACATAGATTTCAAACGCTGAATTTTAGATATTTCATTAACTCAACGTCGATTGAACAAACTGTGAATTTTGAATCAGTACTCTAGTTCTATATTCTCATCACCGTTCTAAAAATAAATGGTTTAGAAATCGTGGAATAAAACATCAAACTTTTTGAAACGAAGTTTTTAATATCGACTCATTTTTTTATTGATACAGTGTCGACTAAATAAGTTTCCAATTTTAAATGGTCATTAACCCTTAGCACTCGAATGGTGACTCTGAGGCGCCAGTAAAGATGGCTGCAATATTGAAAATATTGTTCAAATTGTCTGCGTTGATTGCAAAAGATAGAATCGAACTTGAATGTTATTTTTCCCTTTAATAATTTTAATAGATGAGAATCATATACATATTAACATTTAGAATTTTAAAAATTTTCTTATACAATTTTGAATTTCATCCACTCAATTCTTCTATAAATGCATAATCACTTACTAAACATTCAGCTATTATATAGAATCGAAATGTTCTAGGTCGGAAGAAATGTTTAATGTTCGATTTAAAATAGCTCCGAGTGCAAAAGGTTAAACTTTATTGAATTTTTTCACATCATTAACTTGTACACAAAAAGATAGGCATGACCAAGAATCTATAATCTCATATACTTTGTGTTATAATTAGACTTCGTATCTGTATGCAAAATAAAAAGTTTGTGCATCAATTTTAAGATACAGGAGCTAAATAAAAGTTTACATATTTAAATAATGAAAATAATATACTAGCACACTTAGAGTCTTTTAATCTTTACACTGTATTAAATTGCAACTACTCATTTTCGTCACAAATGCATAAAATCCGAAGTCTAGTTATAACTTATCTATAATAAATAGACCGGTTCTTTGTGCATTTAGGGCTTTTGAAAATTTTGAAGAAATGGTAGAATATAATACAATATAGAATTTAATACAATTTTTATCTATTTCAGATCTGCAAAGGCTACCACCATCGGAAATAAGATTCTATTTTATTCCGGTTTCTTAAAATTCATCTTTCTAATAATATACAATGCGTATGTTTCTGAAGATTAGACCTTCTAGCAACTTGGGTCCACGAGCAAAGCCCGAATGATCGATAGATCAGTCACAGCCAGTAGCATTGTTAAGTAAGGGGTAGTTTGGCCGTAGAAAGCACGAAAGAATTTTTATGTATGCTAATAGAGTATTCAGTGGTTTCAAATCCTTCGAAATTACACTGTTACTGTAAGGGATGGTAAACTAGAAGTCCTAGACGAATGGCTGATAGGTATAGTAACCTATTCAGGTAAAAGGCGCATTTATAGCCTTTCTTCGTGCCTTTATGGCGGCTTAAGTGAAAGTATGAAGGTAATGGAAAGAAGGAGAAGAGAAGGAGAACGTCGTTTCCTCTTGAGCCTGCTAGACGACTCGTGAGTAAGCTACCTGACAGACCCTGTCTTAGACGTAGCGATATCTGATGATCGATTAACCCTCTGTTACTAGTGTGGGGTGTGATAAACCCTTATAGATTGATTTCATCTGTCTGCTTATTGACAGGGCTTATTATATTTAATGCTGAGCCGTCATTCTACATCATATTACGGTTATAATAATTCCAAAGCTAGAATATTAGTGGTTCAATGTTATGTATTTTACGTATCTTTTGTTTTTATATATGATTTTTTCATTTTATTGATATGAAATTGATATAATACCTCATATAATAAATAAATTTTAGCTACACTGATTTGATACTAACGCATTTAATGATGTAAACAATATTTTAAATAATGGTACAGCAATTAAAATCGAGTGCTAACGGTTAATAAATCCGTTCTTGGAACAAATCAATGCAACAGTGTTAGACAATATCAAGTAAATTAAAATATTAAATATAATAGGGAATACAGTATTAGCGATAGTTTTTTGCGAATATTTGCAAAATCGGTGAGGAAGCCTCTAATATAAACAATTACCACACAATAACTTAAAATTAGAGAATATGTTGTAATTTTTTAGTAAAGTTTTATATTCAGATACCTTTTAGCTATTGTAAGTGAAGGGGGCGATTCTACATTAGGAAACAGTTGGAAAAACGGAATTGATTTTTTGGTTTCAGGCTTCGTTTCCGAGGAAATCGTCAGATTTGCGTGCTTAGCATTTGAAAGAAATAGAATCAGTAAGTAGATCATGATCTGATATGTCGGACGGGCCCATTCAACAGCTTGAGTTTTAGTTGAATTCTCAAACTCGTTTTTCTCGAATACGAAGCGCCAAATGAAAAAAAGTTGATTCCATATTTTCGACTTATTTTCTCCCCTCCACAGTTATACCATAAATACTGAGATACCCTGTATAAAAACTGCAAATATCTTTGATCCAAGTTATGTAGAATTAAGGATGGAGTAAGGATATAAGGTACTCTATCATAATCACTATTAATAACATCAAGATAATCTTTTTTGAAACTTTATCATGTGAAGATGAATAATGGTCTTTCGTAATGCACGAATAAAAATATACTGCATGCCTCTGAATCAGTGGTTCTTAACCTTTTTGAAGTCAGGGAACACTTTTAATTATATGAAAAATTTGTGGAACACCAAAATTAATGATCCAAAACACAAATAAAAATATCCCGCGTAGAAATAAATATATTAATTAAATATATTTAATATATTTCGCGGAATTATACTCCGAAATACTTTCAGCAATAATATATACAATTGAAATTGAAAATAAAGAGAGACAAAATACAAATATTTTCAATATTCTTCAAATAAAATACTATTTTTAAACATTCTGTCTCAAATAACTTATTTTATCTTCAAAGATTACTGCATCAAATAAATTATTTTATTTTCAAAGTTGTACACATACTTTAAAATAAATAGGATAATTTATTACTTAGTATTTAATAGACTATTTGCCCCAGTTTTGTTATTAGGCTAAAATAACAAAAATGACAGTATTATTGTTCACTTTGAGATTATATTCCGTCTAAAAGTAGCTTTGGACGCCTCTACAATATTCTATTATGTATTCGAAACAGTTTTTCGCTGTTTCTGGAAAACGTAGTTTTTTTACTTGTATCATTTTAGTCACACGAATACAATACACAGATAGAGTACAATCATACATGAATAAGATTAAGTCAATACAGTAATCAATGTTATAAACACACATCGGATCTTTATGCGAAATAAAATTTTTCCACCTGAATTACAACAAACCGGAGTGACAGAAAATTTTTTCTCTTAATATGTACAATAGCATGAAACTGATGTAAAACTATTTTCAAATTTGTCTAATATTATTAACATTTTAAATTACACCTACACCTTTTTGTCATAAGTGCATAAAATCCGGTGTCTAATTACAAGAGCCAGCATTCACTCGTAGTCGGGAATTGTTTATACAGAATTTAGAAAGTAATTTACAGTTTACCTGTACGCGTGCAAAAGTTATGTTTGCAAAGCAGATACAAATCTTTGAATTTTAAATCGGTACCAGCATAAAGTAACTGGTGTGGTAAATTTATGAGAGGGCAAACTACCCCTTTTAATCCTTCCGCCGAAGCTGCTGCAGACCTTGCATACTACAATAGTAGGTTAAACAATAAAATTCCGGAGGGAACGGATTCTATAATTAAGGTATTGCAGGAATGAATAGAATGGTGATATAAATTGTACATCATCAATAACATAGAATTTCTTCCTTACGTTCTATTGTGTTATCAAAAACAAAGGGGTGCTTGCATATTATGTTCTCTCATATAATTATTTAATTATTATACTTGTCATAATTAAAATATCGTGATGATATTATATGTGAAACTGTTATTGAAAACACGAAAATGGAATCGCTGAAGTGGTTACCATTACACACTAATAATTATACAAGAATAATTATCATTATATGCATATTCTCGTTCTGTCATAATTAATTTCTTATACATAGTATAAGTAACAATTTTGAACGTGTTTGAAGACTTCTAATCGGATATTATACATAGTGCAATTTTGATTGGCAACACGAACAGGTAACTTTCCAGAAAAAGCAATAAGTAGCCTGTCGATGTTTATGCAATTTTCAATTTTCATAGACAAATTTTAAGAAAGTGGAATGAAATAAAATCCTATTTTTAATAGGAACATCCTCTGTAGCTCCAAAACAAATAAAAATCTTACTAAATTCTATCGAATTTTATATTCTAGAATTCTTTATATTCATAAATAGACTGCGAGTCTTATGCATTTATTACAAAAATGATTAGGTGCAACTTGATAACGTTGACAAATTAAAAGAATTTGAGAATATTAATTTTTTAGGATCGGCTTATTGAAATTATAGGTAAAAGTATATCGCTTTTATTTGGCTCCGGTTCTTTGTAATTGATGTAAACAATATTTATTTTGTATAAAGATCTGCAGTCTAATAATAAGTAAGATGTCTTGTACATTCAGTTATCACTATTACTAAAATAAAAATTGTCTAAGTTAGTTGTGTAAAGCAGAAGACAGACAAGAGTATACTTCTTTGTTTAATAATTTTTATAATTTGATAATGGTGTTATAACATTTTGTTCTAATATCTTCACGGTATCGTGTTTCAAAAAGTAGTAGGTCTACTTTTTGTCGCAAGTGCATAAAGTTATGCATTCTAGTTATTACAGCCAATTATTAAACCCGATGTCTGATAGAATGGAAAATAAGTGTGGTTATTTATTTAAAATTCATATTTATCTTATTGAATATTGAGTTTTAAATATGGTTTCACCGGTTATTTTATCCATTGTTCTTGCAGTTCGCGTAATTCCCACTTATCTGGTTCCATCCCTGCGGTGTGTTTTTACGAATGGTACGATAGGATGCAGTTAATGGCGAATGATAAGTTTTATGGAGCTGATGGTAAAAAAAGGAAGTGAAAAAGATAAACGACGCACATTTATTACGAGCATCGACGTTTGAGAAAGTTTATCAATGATTAATGTTGAATTGGTGGCTGCTTTTCATTCTCTGTTTTCTTTTCTACCGATGCTGGGGAGGTTCTTTTCCTTCGATTAGGTGCGACTCAATGGAAAGCTTAAAAAATATGGGGCCACAAGGAAATGCAATTAGTATTCCTCTGACGTATCTGTGCACTTGTATAAAAAGCAACTATACGTTAAACATTCTTATAGCAATAAACAATGTATAATAGAATACCATAACTAAAATGGAAATTCATAATTTCTTATAATTTCAGTTTTATACATTCGCCATAATAAAAAATAGAAAAACACACGCAATTATTTAATGTCCTTTACAAATATTTACATCGAACATAAATAACGTTTCTAAAGTATTTTGAATACATTCGAAATACAACAAGAGATAAAAATAAATAAAGTAATACATGTCTTACAGAATGATACAAAATCTTTAAGTAATCGATCGTGAAGTCCCCGTTATATGGCAAACAAAACCGCGCTTTAGTCCCAATTGTAAAACAAAAAATTGATAAGAAAATTAATTTTTTAGAAGCCATAATATACAGCATTTTTAATCATTTCGTTGATTTCGAAATGGTTTCCTAACTAGTAATGCACGTGAGATATGTGATTTTTAACAGTCTTTAAACCGACATAATATTGCCTTAATAAAGTTTATTCTTCGAAGTGGATATCATACTAATCTAAACAATAATGTCGATTCTATTATTCCACAAATTTTAATCTTTTCTATTTATCCATGCTACACCTCATAAGTTCCTATTGATATACAATTTTGTCAAAGCTTTACGAATTTGGCAAAAATCGCTCTTCAAACTTTAAACACTACACTGTAGATTTTTATGTAAAATAAAAATTGTTTAATTCTTACTTTAATCATTTTAACAAGCTGAAAACATTAGATTGGCATTGTTATATCATTGTAACTTTTTCACTGATTTATAACGGCACTCATTTTTCGCTTAAATGCATAAAATCCGCAGTCTACTCATAACTTTTGAACCACTAATCTCGTAGGATGTATGGACTTCGATTTTTGACATTTTGTCGGCCAAATCTACTGGATTAGATAGGAAAAAGACCACAATTTCTGGTTCTCCATGTTGCACAGAGGAGCCGTAATCCAACATTATGAAATAATAATATAAAGTATAGATACTTACAAATTGTTTAGAATCTTCTGTTCCTCCGTCGGATTCACAGGATATTGCCATTTATGCGAATACGTCTAAATAAAATAACACACTTCGACACAATTACTAACACTATACAACACGCTTTCCAAAATTGTGACAGCGAATGAGCTGAACTTACTCCGACCACGATCAAAACAGTACTGCGATTGGCACATTGGTTCTTTACTGAATGGTTAAAGGTGGGGAAATTTAGGTGGGGAAATGTAGTGTTTGTTTGATGAATGTCGGTAGGTCTTTAGGTTGGGGAGAGGGAAATTGTTAAGGAAATTCCTTTTCTATGTCTGTCGCACGTGTTGTCCATCTGTCGGGGTTAAAATTGTCGGAGCGCGATTCGCGTGCATTTTTTTCCTGCTATAAAGACCTTTATAGGTACATCACCTAATCCGCTGGAAGAACAGTAAGGTACGCTTGACTTTCAGCATTGCCTTCGCAACAGCGATCTTAATGTGATTTCCGCCTGAAAACAATGTAGATCAAGGCTGATCGATTGAAACAAAAGAAATCGTTTCCAAAGAGATATTGGTTTTTCAAGAAGCATCTGGAAATATTGATTCCGTCATCTTGAAATTCGATTCCTTCAAGTTTACATTCTTAAAGAGATAATATAAAAGACAAGATTTAAAACGCATTTGAAATAGTTAGAAATAAAGTTGAAACTTTTACAATAGTATTATTTTAGTATTTTTAATTTAAACTACATAATCTATATATAAAGTAATCATTTGTTCGTAACATGTGGTTCCTTTCAAACTTTTCTCCTCTCGGTAAGTAAAAGATGTTGATGTAAGAAAAACTTTGACAAGAATTTTCTTTGCGGCAAGTTTCTTTTATAAATTTCCACAGATCCTGAGGTGTAGATTCACCCCAAGGACGTATGACTAATACTTAAAAAAAAATGAAAGAAACTCGATGAATTTTTAAGAACGAATTCTTAACCCTTTTCACTCCGAATTATTTTTCAATTTTGTTGCCAACAACTCCCAACTATTTCAAGTGTTTCATTTAAAATTCACTTCGAAGGACAGTTCCTTGACTCCTACTTATTACAAACAACTTCCTTTACTAATTATATTAAATATAGCTCTCAAACTTCGTTGTAATTTATATTTAAACTTATACTTGTCTTTAACTAAAGAATCGACTGAAAGAAATAAAGGAAGAACCAAATACATATAAAAGCTCGTTTCATTTACATTTTCCATTGTCCGATGTCGAGTCACGATCAACAAAGGAGTGAAAAGGGTTAAAAAAAAATGATTGGTCGAATTCAGAAGAAAATGAAAAGTTATTAAAAAGCGATAGCTAACAGGAACGACGAGCAAACTCGTCTTCTTCAACCAAGTCTAAGCGTAAAGCAAAGTTAGTTGGAGAAATAGGCAGAATTCGCGCAAATTGCGCGAGATACGAGGGCTGTAGGAGGGTGGCGATATTAAAGAGTTTGAAAACGACGGATAAAAAGGAGAGAATCTACCGACGAAAGTTCTCAGCGAGTCGAGTTTACGACAATACTTGGACGGAATCTCGCGGATGATCACGTAGGTGTGCCGCGCCGATGCGATGCTCCCCGTGAATTCTCGCGCGTCGAAGAAAGTTGGCCGCCGCGCTGGTGAAACAAATGAGCGCTTTGTCTCTCGGTAGGTTTAAAGCCCTGCACGGAGCGGCGATCTAGTAGCGGGAAGTTTCGGCATCGTAGCCAGCGCTTTTATTCTTTCCTGCTCTACCGTTCGTCTTCTCTTTGACCGTGCCCTGCCCGCAGCTCCTTTTCCGCCGTTCGTCCTCCCACGCCCCCGATCCGAATCTCGACATGAAATAAGAAGAGAGTAAATACTCGGAGTCGTCTCCGAGTACATGGACGTTTGGCATGAAACCAAATTCCAACGGCAGGAGGTATATCATCGCTGGCAAGTGAACATGTACATATACAGTGTACCCCTTTGAAATCATTCTCGTAGCTTATTTCGAAGCGATGACGGTAACGAGATTTTTCTCTGAGGATGGTCGCGCCACGGGGGGAACTGGGCCATGCAACCGTCTGCTATTTTACTTTCCAATTAGGTTCCTGCGAGGGTCGCGATCCATTTTATTTTTGTACACATGTCCTGGTTCCACTTTGTACACCGTGCGCTCAAATTTAATCACATTAACCGCTTCGCTGCGCATCGAGTCGACCGAAAATCGTTCGCGACATGCGCAGCCATAATTGCCCGTTCATCGTTGATGATTAAACATCCTGCAGAATTTTGTATATTTTCATAATAAATTGTAAAGCCCTCAACATTACGGACATCAATATAAAGGAGAAGCTTTTTACTGCGGCAGAGTAGTCGCTTGGAATGTCCCTAATATTGCGGTGTGAATTGCAGCTACAATAAGAAACGGGCTTTGCTTCAGCCTAACGTTTGAGGTTAGGTACCTATTCAATACACGTACGTTGGCAGGATACGATTCTAGATAAAGAGTATTATAGATAAAAAAGAAGAGTAACAAAAATAAAAGGTAAAGTAAAGTGAAAGGGAAGAAAGAAGAAATGGAGATTTTATGAAATGAAAAAGAAGAAGAATTGTGTTTACATTGTTGTTAATTTAAAACAACTACAAACTAAAGATAATAAATATTGGTTAAAAGAAAAGGTTTATTAATTTTAGATGTAATGAATCAAAAAATTATTTTTTACTGTATTCAGGACTTATTTAAATTAATATAGATATATGTAGATTTAAATTGATATACCTATTATTATAATACTATAACATAATATACCTATACATACGTAGTTTGTTTCCGTACGCTACTATATTTCGAAGTCTACTCCTCAGTAATGGCTCTTTCTCATCCTCAGTAATACGCACAAAATGTTATCGATTTTATTTTTTAATAATTGTTTTCGCATTCAGAACACTCTTCTACAAAATGCTTACACATATTATTTTATACTTGAATAGAAGAAAGTTTTATTATTATTTAGATACCTATTTCGATACAATAAAAATATAAAAAGAAACTTCTCTCGTCCTTTTAATCAAAAAATTAAGATCTCAGCATTACGTACATTAAAGAGAAGGAGGATTCAGAACTAAGATTAGAACACATCATTATTCTATAAAATGCTGACACATATTATTATGTTATGATTAGACTGAGGATTATTATGCATTTATGAAGAAATTGGCTGGACGAAACGTAAAACAGCAAACGATTAGAAAAGTTGAAGAATATTGCAACATTGTCTGCAATGCAATAAAGTCATTAAGGGATGAAATCAATTTTTATTGTACTCCTGCTTCCCACGATCATATTTATTTTGCATAAAGATCCGCAATCTGGTTATGATAAATTAGGAATAATATGAAAATTAAGTACGAGCGAAGCATGATACCGCAGTAATCGGTACAGTTACCTTAATGTCGAACGCGAACGAGCTTATTATGTGCAGAAGCTAATAATACTCGTCCGCAAAGGACACAAAGGAAGTTAATCTGCGGGAGGTTGTGTCAATAGTCATAAATAATCTCGCGACAATGGCGCCGTAACCAGCCCTTAAACCCGAGCTTCGCCGACAAGAGAGCTACGTGAGAACAAGGTAGCAGCAAGACTCGCCGTGTTCTTTTTTGCAAACTGCCGCCGTCCTTTCTGCGGCTCGCGCGAGCTACGAACGCCGAGCATCGTAAATCGTCCGAGGGATAATTGAAAATGAAAATAGAACGGGGTTGCGCTGCGAAGGTATTTAGAAGGAACACGACCTTAATGAGTCCGCCGGAACGTTTGTTGTGGGCGAACGTCGCTAAGCATGCTGGGAAGCGACTTTAATTCCCTTCAAGATTAGTAGTCAGATTGAAGCTATACACGGATTCGAAACGGTTCGAGTCGGTTCCATTGTCGCTCGGAAAGCAACGGCGCTTTGTTACCGCGACTTGCAATCAACGGGTTAATCGTGTAGCATTCGATAGCGTCGGCGACTCATGTCATAGGTATATCATGCCATCGGTAATAAGGCGACTGCGAATTTACCCGTTTCAAGATTAAATGACAAAAACAGAAACTGGAAACTTGATACGCGACGTGAACTCTGACGTTGAATATGAATAAACGCGACAAGAGTTTTACTACTGTATACAGTGTGGAGTGGAAATCGTAGTAGGGGGTGATTCTACATGCAAAAATAAGTCGAAAAAATAAAAACGTGGTAAAAAGGAATAACATTTTTTCGTTCGGCAGCTAGTTTTTGAGAAAATTGTGTTTAAAGATGCAGCCGATACACGTGCGTAGGAACCGTCTGACATGTCTGACGCGTCTGACCATAATCAACCTATTCTACTTTCTGCATATACTAACTGAAGCACACGAATCAGACGGATCTTTAAAGTCGGTTTTCTTGTAAACGAAGGGCTTTTTTCAGGTTATTTTTACATGTAGAATCATCCCCACCCGTCTGACCATACCCTGTATAATATTTATTTATTTAATGCTTTAAAACAAGTATGGTTTATGCAGCCTATACAATACATGAATATATTAACGTTTCACAAAATAGCTTAATGCACCTCTTAACTTAAGGGTAACCAAAAAAGTTATGCTACTCATTAGCATCCACTTTCCTTATTTTTATTACTTAGATTTCCAGTTATTTATCTATTTAGTAAATAACAAAATACGACACGAAACTGGAAAGCTGACATGTGAAGCACATTATCCGTAATTTAATTTTGTTGCATACTTGTTAATTTTTTATAATGTTTTTCCGGTTAATTCTAGATCTAAAAATTAAAGCTTGTATTGTTCATAGAAAACACGGTATAAAGAGCTATTTTATTTTCTACATAATTTGAAGAAGCATTTATGTAAATCATTTTGCGAGGTATATTATTCCTTGACCCTGGATCTTTATACAAAATGAAACTTATTCCAATTAATTGTAATAAACAAAGGTATACGTATCAAAACCTATTTCCTCTTATAATACTTGTTAATAAGTCGAAAATAACATGGCAATATTCTCAAATTCTTCTGTTTTCACTTAAAAAATTAATCACAAGAAAATTAATAAAAGTGTAAAAAATTAATTTGTACCCCTTTCTTCGTAAAGTTATTGATTATTTCCACACCATTAAAATACATTCTACTCTCGAAAATCGTTTCCTATGTGTTTACCCTATTTTACGTGTAATTAATGAATTTACAATATAGCGATGAATTCAAAGTAAAGGTACTATTGATCAACTGTAAAAGATCATTTTATGTATTCATACAAACCTTGTATAATTTATCCTTACCTGTTTTCTCTTATTAGAAATTGCTCCATTAAATCGGCTACAGGGAAACAAATGAATGATTGGCATTGTTACTGCTAGTGCACACAATTGTAAGCGAAATTTTTCAGTGTTGATCGAACGGTGAATATGTACGCTGCAGAATGGCTAATAATGCGATTTTTTCTACAAAGACGAAAGCTCCATCATACTGAGAAGGCAATTCGCAACAGTGTGTTAATTATCGCCAATTAATTTGACCGTACGATGCTTCTGCATCTGCCGTTCCATTGTAACGTGCGGATGGGATAATGACGCATTTCCTGCGAATGTCATTCGTTATTGACAATTCGGCCATACACCGTGAGAACACTGCAAATATACACACCACAGCTTTTCGACAGCAGTCGTCACTCCTCAAAATCATTTACCAAAAATGCGTGAATTTGTTGAAATCAATACAACATTTATTCACGTATGATTCATGTATGATAGTTCATCAGTTGTTTCACATCACATTATTTTAAACTACATAAATTCAATGTAATTTTTACGAAAATCTTTAGAGTTAATATCTTTTGGCTTTAAATATCTCGAAACGAGAAATATATGATCCAGACCACTTTCTTAATTATGGGCTTATATATTGTTGAAAATAAAATTTTGAAATTATAACTAAACAGCGGATCTTTATGCAAAATAAAAATTTTCTACTGAAGTGACATACAAATTTATTTACTTTCTCAATATGTTTGACAGGTTGAACAGTCTATTTTTAAATTCTTCTAATCTTTTCACTGTTTTAAATTACACCTACTCATTTTTTTCCATAAATGCATGAAATCCGCTGTCTAATTGTTACTTAGATTATCAAGATAAAGTCAGAATTATTCTTTGTTTGACCAAGCGATGATTATGGTTGTGTCGGTGTGAGTGTGTATGAATAAAATAAAAACAAGCGTGGTGAAAATATTATATCATATGATTTGATAAAAGTTTGTTTTCAATTACTTATGATGTTTTATGAAAATTGATGTTTTCAATATTATCGATGTTATTAAAAATGGGTTGTTAATTAAACATAAGATAAATTTCACATTTGCAATAGTGTTTATTTAGTCATGGATAAAATAGAAGATTCGAAACAATTTAAACTACATATATCAAACTCAGAAATGTATGCTGGGTTAGTTACAATATTTAATTTTGTGTTATATTATACCGTTATGTGTAATTGTGTTGTCGTCGATTATAACACCTGGTTGTGTATTGCGTGGTCCATCGTAGTTTCCTCCCAAGCTGTAAAGTAAAATTAAATTTGTAATACAAATTGAAACTCGAACTTCCACTGCAAAGTTTTCAAATAAATTATAATAAATTCGTTAATACTAAAATAGTAATAAAAGATAAATACATCGAATCAATGCTTCTCTCAAAATAGAAATAATATTTTTAAATAACGATGTCGCAAACTCAAATGACATTGATATACTTTATATGAATACTATGATTAGTTTAATGAATTCGAACGCAAACAAAAATTAAGTATGATGGATTCGTTGTTATCCCAGTTTTGCAGCATTAACATAAAAACAACATGATTTTTGAAATTATTAGACATATCTGATAATAAATATACATGAATGGAAATTATGTTTGTTACCCTGTGGACATTTAAAGATTGATATAACGACATTTAAGTATAGTTAAGTTTTGTGAAGCTGCGACTTTATTAAGACTTGGTTATTAACAAACATACAATTCTTCGACAGTTTCTCACGCTAGAATGAAAGAACCAAGAGTTGGATATCCATAATCAATGGTACGGTGTTGTATTGAAAATTGGAACATTCAAATACAATTCGACGCGAACAATCTTGTCGACATGGTTCTTCGTACATGTATCTACAGTTTCGTAACTATAAAAGTCTTTGGCTGTCTGGAATGTAGCTACACCTTATTGCTATTCACACACTAAAGTACTACCTCGCATAAATAGTATAACACAATAATTTCACAGGTATAAATTACAATGTGCTTGGCACAGCTAGGAACTCGGATTGGAAACGTTACGATTGGTTACGGTGATTATATATCATTAATCTACTTTTGATTATCAACGAGAAAACTAATATTAAAATTACAATTTTTTTTACATTGAATCAATATTAACTATTCGTTAGACAGCGGATAGCGAAGGCATCATAGTAAGCGTATTTGAAACGGAGCGCAGTGGAATGCGTGGCGCGTTACAACGTTCTTAATCCTGTTAATTCATTTGTTAACTGAAAATCGAAACTTTAATAATACACATTCATGTAAGTCCAAGTGGATTAATTCTATTATTAATTGAAGCGATACAAAAAATTCGGCTAAATGACCGAACGAGAAGAAGAACGTGAAATTAGTTCCTCATTGAATTCCACATCGACGACCCCAAAATTCATCTTGGCGAGACACGACACTGTGAATCCTCACGTTTCGCCCCACTGAATCACATCGTTCTCTATGCACTTGTAATATTCACCGGGCTACGAGTAACCTAATTTACGATCGGGTTTGGAATGTATTTGCTAGACCGTGACATCAATTCAACCGTTGTTTGTCATTATTTCGGAGTACCGTTAATGCTGGCGCGTGATCTTGCTGCTGTTCTTTACTAGTGCTCTTCAAACCACATTGTATAGACGTCAGGTGACTGATTTTTATTCTACATACAAATGAAGCCATCAAACATTTTAGCTGCAGCTTTTCAAAACGTATGAACTGTTCTAATTCTCAATTCCTCTTTTATTCTCAAGATTTGATAAAAATGGACTTTTACTTGAAGCGTTATTAATTGAACGCTTCAACCATTTCAAACCATATCAAACCATGTGAAACCGCACCTTAGACTGTTCTAATTTTCAATTTTTTTCTTTACCTGCAGATCCAATGGGAATGGACTTTCTGCGTTACTATTTTAATCTTTCAACCATTTCAAACAATACCAAAACATGTCACACCACACCTTAGGCTATTCTAATCTTCAATTCCTTCTTCGCCTGAGGATCTAATAAAAATGGACGTTTTGCGTTACTATTTCAATCCTTTCACCATGTAAAACTATACCAAAATTCAATTTTGATTCCTTCTAACGATTTAACGAAAGTGGACTTTCTTCGTTATTATTTGAATCATCTAATCCTGATCAACCACGTATTCAACCGTGTATACAATCTTGTATTCGTCCGACACTACTATTCGAGTCTTCGGACCATATAAAAATTTAAAAAGTAGTCTTCCAATCATTTTCAAACTATGTCAAACAACGCGTGTGATCATGCATTCTTCTTCCAGTAGTTCATCAGTCTTCAAAGGGCACTTAGTTACTTAAGTTCAAGATGGTTCAATGAATTTTTATTTCCCTAAAGCTGTCATCCTCTATTAGTTCCTGAGGTTATAAAGCACATTCGATACAAATTGGCCCATCGTTCCAATAATTTATATTTTTTTTTGGAAATAGAAATGACCTGGAAAACCCAGAATTCAAGCTGCCGTATCTTGAAAGCATATCAGACTTTTGCAAACTAATAGATATAGATAAAAACAAACTGTTTGCAACAGTATCTGAACCTTTCAATCATTATTAAACAATACCAAACCATTCATTCTCCAACACCACTTGAGCCATTCTACAAGCTTTCATCGTCTAAAAGAGAGCCAAATCTAAACCTTCCTAGTTCATCATTCTTTCAAACAGTTATTTCCCAATAAAAAAAATCGACGTAAACTAGAGTTCCTGTTGTTTCTCCAAATAATTCGTTCCACTTAAATCCTCGATTTCTCGAAAGTCCAATAAAATCTTCTTCCACTACCGGCAAGGCTATCGACCGATTTAGTTACACAAACTGCTTCGTCGTTCCACTTTTATCTTCGACTTGGACTGATCGCCGCCTTGGAAGACCCAGAATCCCAGCAGCGGCTGCACCAAATAATGTCGACCCTTTAAATCCTTCATTCGTTCCTCGTCCCGAAGCTCCGGCAAAAAAGGGGCTTCCTCTAGCGTCACCGAGCCCGCATCAACCGCTTTCCGAGTCCGTTTCTTTTACTCGCTGTCGGTATAACCGGTGTTCTCCTGCAGTTTGTCAGTGTCCTTGTTAGCGCCCCCGTTGTTAGGACAGGAGACCTTGCTGTAGCCGTAGATCTGCGAGTTCCTCCTTCGGAGGTACCAGCTCACTGCCAGGTAGACTGTCGGCGCAATTATCAGCACGGCCAGGTTGATGGCGAACAGGACCGACATCCTGTAGAACCACAAGGTCGACTGCATCGTCCAGGAGAGCTCCTTCAGGACGCATTGGGAGTCCGCAAAGTTCGAATGCACCGAGTCCTTGTAACAACGGGTGCACTGGGTATCCAACGGCCCTGAACAGGCCATGCAGCTATAGTGACAGGGCACACAGCCTGACTTTGTCTCGTCGTAGACAGCGTAGGTCTTGGCTGGACACTTGCTCACGCAGATGCCGTCGTACAGGTACCAGGACCGGTTACACTCTGAAAAATTACATACATTTTTGATGGCCGTCCGTCTGTTCCCCCACGGCAGACTTCTCCTCGTGTGTCGCGTTGTTTGTGTTTGTTGTTGTGCAAACGTGTGGTGTGCCAACTGAAGATTGGATGACATCGACGGATTTAATCGTTGAACAATTTCACTGTTTTTTGGTGTTCGTTTAAACACAGGTCAATCTGCAGAAAGCGAACATTTTAGTTCTACTGTTCCTTCCTGTTCAAGAGGCAACTGTGTGCGTGTGTGTGCAAAGAGGGTTAGGTGTTTAAAAGAATTTTTCTGATGAGAGATTTAGTGACTTCTTCATTCGAATTTGTTGGTACTGTAATTGTATAGATGCATACAACATGACATAAATTTTGATTTTTATGAATTCCTTTTATCAGACACTTTTTTTATAGAAAATAGAGTATACTATACTTTGTGTAGTTAAGTGGAAAATATACCAGAGAAACACTATAATGTATCGTTTTTAAAGAGCAATGAACAATTCATAATAAAATTCTGAAAATTGTTTAAGTATTATTAAATTAGATCTTTTTCTTGTTATCAGTAGTGAGTAGACTGCGGAGTTTTATGCATTTATGGCTTCTGAAAATGTTCAATAAAAGGATGGAATATAAAATTAGGCGGAATTTAGTACAATTTTTATTTTGTTGAGATACGCAAAGGCTGGAATAAACCACTGGAATAAATATTGTATTTTATTTCACTCTTTGAAAATTCGTCTAGAAAAATTGAAAATTGTATGAACATCCGCAGTCTATTAATGAGATGTGTTTTGTTTATTTAGAAAAGTTATAGAACGTAAGAAGCCACTTTTCGGTCAACCCCTTGCTGTATTTTAACGAGTCACACTCGACGTGATAATTTTAAACAAAATATACCAAATATAAATGTTACGCCTTTCTTTTTAAATGAAATAAAATTTGATTCGTTTGTAATCGATATTTAAGTATTAGAATAAATGTAGCTATACAGAAAATATAAATTTTCTTTTCTCTTCTAAGGTGTTTTAATCACTGTAACCGTAAAGAAAATTATACGGCAAGGGATTAAACCATAATAATTTATCTATCACAGTTGTTAAGTATTGTAAAACTGCATCATTGCTCTAATTATTGTTGTATTCGATACCAGTTATTTACTTGAAAATGTCAATGAATTGAAAAAATAATTTTGATATATTCAAAATATTCCGAAGTTGTTTAATACCCAATTCTTTCGTTCTTACAGAAAGTTGAGTCAAATCATTGCGTAAAATCGCGTATTTGTTTCAAAGGGAAAGTCGTACGCGTTATACCAGTGATTCGAAAAATCTGCGGAATTGTGTCGTCCGTATAAGTGTCCAATAATTATACGTTCCTCGAACGGGGCGCAAAGTTTGCAGATTGTCCCGTGATACAACAAGTTGGATATTCAAGTAATATCCGTGTCGAGAGCAAGTTTAGAACACTCCTCAGACGCAAGGTATGTTTAGAGCACCTTTATGCAGTTAATGCAAATGTTGGTAAACCTATGCTCAACACGGAACAATCAAGGATCCCAAATTACGGTTCGAATTAATGATCATGGAACCCGGAAACGACTAATAGCTTGGAACTACAATTTTCGCCGATGGGTATATCGTATCGGATCAAATGCCGATAGAAACGTTCGGAAGTTATGTCATCCATATGAAATCATTTAAACATTTTCTACATTCGTCGCCTACTCGAACGTGGAAAAAACAATGAAATCTGCTTCAACCAAACTGTGAATACGCTTTTCACAGAATGAATTTTTTAGTTCGGTTTAAACGCCGATAGCAAATTTCAAAGGAAATGTCGTGTTTATCAAATTATTTAGAGTGTTGATTTTATGCACCTATTTGAACGTGTAGATTTGAAGTCAATTTAATTAAATCCTAAAAATATATATTCCGTATGGAAAATTGGCAAAACGTCATTTTAAAGGCAATGTCATCCACATCAAATTATTTAGACTGCTGATTTGATCCATTTATTGATGAATTATCAAAGTAGCATTTTCTGTGTATTTAATTTGTTTGTGAAAATGATTTGCTTACAACACCAGCAGTCTAAAATGTTCGATTTTCTGTGTGTTCGTGTTGAAGACAATGCATATTAAACATAGCTTACATAAAAAAAGAGAACATAATATGTTACAAATTACGATAAATACTGCTTAAAACTAATGTACATTGACGCGATAACGGCGCTGTAGAACTTAATGATAAATAAATACAAATAAAAATATATTCGCCGAATTAGGCCTCGGTGAATTGCACTGATATATTTAATTGTTTCAGAAATTAATGAACATTCGAGAGAGCGTCTCGAGCTTTGATTCGCCCAGCCCTAATACAAATCGATCTCGCTTTTTTTTTTGTAAGTAAAAATAGAGATCTCAATTTGCGTTATTTTGTAAAGGAAAACAATTAAGCGAGCAAGAGCCAACTACAGAGGGTTAACCTTGCTGGCTACTATTTACAACAACTATGTCACAACGAGCACGACTACTTCAGCATGCTAGACAACTACATAGATTCGTTATGATACTAGGTGGAACTGAATGCATGTTGAGAAGTGTAAATTTATGTGCATACGTGTCGATCAATTTCCCAATTATTGCGAGAAAGTTTGAATTTGCTGAACAAGAGGTGCTCAACAATTCCATTATTTCAGTAAAGATTACTCAGAGTTTGAATTTTACGTTAAAATAATTTTATAATATAAGTACATTTACTTATTTGTTAACATTCAAATGCAAACAGCTTATTTTACACACATACATATATGTATATATATTCGAAATAAACTCTTTTTTTATAGAAATGAATTTCAGATTTATAAACAACGTGCCGTGATTAGTACAAACAATTAGACAACTTCGTACGTCATGTATGCAGTTAATTGAAGCTTGAGAGATGAAGCAAGTATTTTAGCTATCATAACCAACAGCCAAATTTCACATACACATATAGAGAGTCGCAGGCAAGAACAATGAAAAATAAGCAGCATTACTAATTATGAGACAGCAGATGATAAAGCTTATGAGAGAATAGTGAACACTTGTTAATTATGTAATAAAGTAATTTGAACCCAAGCATGCATTATGTACACTCACATTATGTCATCATTTTCTAAAATGTTGAGTATATCAACTATTATTCGACTACATTTTAATTTAATTGAACGTAATGACTAGACAGTGGATATTATGCATTTATGACAAAAATAACTAGGTGTAATTTAAAACAGTAAAAACACTAGAGGTATTTAAAAATATTGTTACATTACTTTCAACCTATTAAACATATTAAGAAAGAAAATAAAGTTCTATTTCACTTTAGTTTGTTGCATTTCAGCTAGAACATTTTTATTTGGCATAAAGATCCGCTGTCTACTAATGACAAAGTTAATACTGAAAGTCTGAAAATTCTTTTATGCAAATATCACTGACATTTTCATTAACCTCTGTAATGTAGACTATAAACTTTATATACAGTGTAGTAAAAATTGCAATCGACCCAAAAGAATAGAATTACACATTCTGCAAAATTATAATAGATAAAAATACTGCAAGAGATTATTTATTTGCCTGTTATAAAAATGGATTTCAAATGTTTCTCTTATACTGATGGAATTAAATAATACAATATTATACTCTATTTATTATTCCTCATGTATAATATAATTATTATAGTATAATAATAATTCCTATAAATATAATATATTGATAAGAACAACTTTATTAGATTATTTTATGTAAACACTTTATGTAAATTCTTTTAAGAAAATATGAAGGAAACGAACTTCGTGTGAAGCTTCAATATACTACATATTGAATTTTAAAAATAATAAACACAACTTATGAAGAAATTGGTTGAGTAAAATATAAAACCGGTAAAGATTTAAAAAATTCAAGAATGCTTTAATGTTGTTTCTAATGTAACAAAGTCGTGAAGGGATGAAATCAATTTTTACATATTCCTGCTTTCCACAATCAATGCAAAACATTTTCATTTTGCATAAAGATCCGCAGACTAGTGATCACAGACTATACAAAACAAGAAATATTTAATGTATTTCTCATCTTTGAAGGAGGGTCATCTACCTTTCTAATCATATAAAAATTAACAGATCTCACGTCAAACATAATGTCTCTTGACATCTAGTCTCCCGTCCCACGTGAGCCACCCCCAGAATTGGACAAAATTTGTATTTAAATAAAAATTTCGAATAAAGTGGGTATTTTTCCAAGTGGGTTGTAATTGTTGTAAATCCACTTTAATCGAAAATTTTATTTAAATAACAATTTTGCTTAACTCTGGCCACCCCCACACAAATCCAAAGTGTCCCAGATCTATCGAAGCGTGTTAGAACTACTTTCACACAACTCTACCACAAGTTAGTCTAATATTGCTAGTCTACTATTGGCGCCTACAATTCAAACAACTCGATACGAAAGCAACGTTCAGCGAGAGGATACATGTACGTAGGAACATTACAGAACGATAGAGAAGTAAGACTCACCGTGCTGGTGAAGCGATCAGGGATAGGTCTTTTATTATTATTTGTTTTTTTTATCGATTGGTTGTACATGTGTGTTTGTGGATGTGGATGTGGTTGGTGATGGTAGTTGGTGATGGTGGTTGGCTGGTCTGAGAAAATCCGCACCGCAACTCGCCCACGGAGAGGCCCAAGTACCTAAATACGTTTTCAGAACCTGCTTTGGAGTAAAGGGATGAAGCGACACGTGACGCTTCGGGTGCACCGAGTAATCTTTCTTTTCGCCTCCGTGTCCCCGCCGCGGAGAATTCAATTTTGATCTTCTGGATAAACGGTGCCCGATCATCTTTCTTTTATTTTTCCTTCTCCTCCTTCTCTGTCTCTCTCTCTCTCTCTGCCTTTCTTTTTTCCATCCCTTGGTCGCCAGTCTCTCTTTCACGCAAGAAACTCGATTTGTCGCGTCGGAAATTGCTGTGGATTTCTTTGTCTTATTTTCGCGCTGGCTACGCGTAACAGCGGACTCCCTTCCGCCTATGGCTCCGCGTGTGACACGGGTGGTCCCGTTGCTTTTATCGATTTTATTAAGCATCCCGGCAAACAGTTGAATAAACCCTCCGTTGTTCAGTGACTCGCAGATTCGGTTGAACAGGATCCACGGACACACTTCGAGTGTGAAGTGCGGATCAACAACGTATAATACTGCGTAAAAAGTCGATGGAAACCAGTGTCCAATGAATTTACCGCGTTGCCGATCTTTCGTTCCCGAAATCGGGTCGAGGATTCGCGAAATAGAACGATCAGCTCGCGCTCTGAACGCTGGAGAAATTTGTGTTTCATTGTTATTCCTCGCGCTGAATATATTTTACCGATATTCACATCTACTTTTCATAGTGAAACTCACTGTGGATTCGTAGTTGTACTCACGATCGAGAGAAACGGTTTTGAATTGTTGTCAAATGTAAAGTACACCTTTCTAGGCTCATCGAAGATTATTGTTAATCTTCTTATTGAACTTTTTAAACGTCCTATTATCGAAGGCACAGGGTGTAAAGAAATATTTGAAGATGAAGATCTGTAAAATGAGTTGCAACAAAATTGTCCTTGATCTTGAATTTCAAGGTTAAATTTTATTCTTTTAGGAAAATAAAGGTTTTATCAAGCCCAGTAAAAGGTAGATAAAAAAGATCTGACCTTGAACTTTAAAGTCAAGGAGAATTTGATGGCAACTTTTTTTACAGATATTTATAGATCCGAAGATGTAGAATACGCCTATGGCAGCCAAGATTTTTCTTTACACTCTGTACAGCTAATTTCTCGTATTATCTGATTTTTAATCAATGGTAAATATTGGAAAACCTGTCCTTTCATATTGAAATTAATTATTGATAAATATATACTGCATTCTTCAAGAAAAATCTCTTCCAGAGCATTTACTCTTCTTTAACGTGTTCCTTTTATAGCTGAGCATTCTTGCTTTCTCCAAGGTTTATTTTACCATAGTATGTTTTGGTGTTAATGTTTCTAATCTTTGTATTTCGATGCCACTGTATTTTGCAGTCACGTTGCAAGTGATAATATAAAATTACAAAATAGCAAAGTACCGGAAATCTGCGAGTCATGTAGTATGTAGAAATTTTGTGCTCTACAATTTTAAGCTAACTTTTTCTACGATGCAGTTTCGTTTACACCTAAAAACCAAATTATTTACACAGGACATTTACACACATCGCGAGATAAACAATTTCTTAAACTACGGCACAGGTAACTCGATTAAATGTTTCTTGGATTGGGAATGATTATACCAAGAAAGCAGGAAACAATCGTATAAAATTAAAAATCGAAGGTGCAAGGATGTATATAAGGGAATAGAACAAGAAACACTGTTAATCATTTTAGTAAAGGAATGTCAGGTATTTAAAACGAGATTTCAATTATGAATTTATGAATAACTTTAAAAAGGAAACAATTATAACGTATTATTACATTATTAAAACAACATTAGATGTGAATTATTTACAACATTGTAATAAAAAACGTAAACAATCAACCTTTAAACTACCACCAATTGCATTTGTTAAACTAGTGTAACAAAACTCAAGGTGCAAATGAGATACAGGGTGGTCTAAAAATTTAGGCTGAGAGGAGGCTACTTCCTAATTGACAACAAATTGGCAATCATATTACTTTTATCATTATAATATTGTCACACATTTGTCAATGTTTAACGTATTAAAAAGAGAAATGTAAAATATGAAATGTACTTCAAAATTGTTTATTTATCACGAAAAATTGTTATTTCAAAGATGCCATTGAAGGTTAGGATATGTTTCCAAGGTCTCCAACATAAAATGTACAGAGACTATTTAAATATAATTTTCATACATAGTCTCTGAATATAATTAGTAGAAATCTTGGAAATATATTCTAATCGTCAACAGCATCTTTAACATATCACTTTTCCAAGATAAATAAATTTATTAAATAAATTTTAGTAAATATGTTTAATAATATTATTAGTTTGAAATCGTTCAGAAAGTAACTCTAATAAAACCATGTGATTAAAACCATCCTTATAGTGCTGCTACAACTACATACGTCTACAGTTTCAAATAAAAGGAAAATGATGAGCAAACTAATGTATAGAATTTTGCACAATGCATGCACAAACACTATAAACAACAGAAAAACGTTCATTTGAATGCATGTTAATGCGTTCACAAAAAGAACATGCAACGCTGCAACACACAGTAATTTCGTGCGAAATAATTAACATCCCTAAAAGGTTAATGAATTGCAGGCAAGGAAACATTACTATTTCAAAGTCGCTCGAAACTGTCCGTGAAAGTTAGGTCGTTGGAAAAAAAAGAACAAGCAGTGTCGCATCGGATCCTTTCAAGTGCGAGCAATTAAAATTTGAAAACGGTCACTGGTGTACAGGATTTCACGAGATGGAGCTATTAGACGATGCTGTCCAACTATGCAAACTGTTAAGTATTTTCATTATTCAAATACAGGTGTTATGGGGCCTTTCGCAGAGTTCACGTGAAAATTCGCTGAATTATTCATGGGGCGCAGGCAGAAAACTTTCCGTATACGGGAAAGTTAAATTAAAATCTATTCCTATGTTAACTTCTAACGGTGTAACTCCGCGCGCGCGCTCATCGCGCCTCTTGTTTTCAAATCTTTCCAAATCCTGCCATTAGCATTTATCCCGTTATCCGACTTCATAGCGATATACAGTTCAAATCGTTCCGGAAAATTATGCATCGCCGGCCGATGCGGCTATGAATAACGTAGCGACTTCGCGAGGAGATGTAACAGCTTCCGGAGAAAATATTGCTCGTAGTTCCGGACGATACGCTCTCGACGCAATAAAGACAAGTGAACAGAAACAAGATTTTCATCTTTCTCCGCCTATCATACGTTTCTGAGAAAATCTTATGAATTATTCGTGCCATTTGAATGTTACTGGCTACCATAAATGTCCACATATTTTCAGCTGATAAATTTAGAGAAATAGTTTATTTAACGCTACGAATTATGCAGGGTGTCTCAGCTGAAGGAGGCCACCTAAATATCTCCTTTATTTTTAATGGTACAAAAAATATTTATGGCATAATTTAAATGGTATCGAAGGAGGCATATCATAGAAGACCAATTTTTTTCGAAGGTCCAAAAAGCACAAAAACCAGAATTCAAATAAACCTCTACAATCTAGCAGTCATCGTCAAACAGCCACCGTCTTTCCCAGTGACCGATTGAAACCATTGTTCATACCAACGTGCAGTCAATCTCAAAAAAGTCTTCGTCGTCTACAGTTTAAAACAGAATATTTTCTTTTTTAAAATTAAATAAACGATTACAGTTGTCTGAGAACGTAGAATGCTTGGATGAGTAAACACCTGATCATGTGTAACTTTGTTACAAAATTACAAACTGTAGTCGGAATCGTAAGAAAAACAATAAAGATCGTGTTTTCTAACTTTTTCTACTTGACCGTGCAACAAATAATTTAACAAATACATTTTGCATATTTGTGTCCATCATATGTACGTCAAAGAGAAATTATGAATAATTGAACAATGTTCATTTCGTTAAAAAAATAGTACTATAATAAATTGGAACTTGTATTACAGATCGAAATCTGTAATTCGAGTTTTATAATTGTTCTGTGTTACAAGGAGGGGTCACAGTGGTGGGGTTGTTGATATTAGTTAAACTTTTTCTGGTAAATCTAGAGCAAAAATGAGTCGACCCATGTCCGAGCGTTTTTAACAATACATACTTATTATTTGTCAAGATAATTAACATTTAATTTTATGATATCTAGAATATTCATTGATATACTTCATTTCTTAATCGTATAATTTTTTTTGTTTATTTTACTTTAAACTTTTAAGTTTGAATTCCTTTTTTCTTTGTTTCTCTCTTTATTCAAAATGTTTTATTTTCTCTCTTCGTTTCTAATCGTGCTGTTTACTGCAACTAGTTACATATTTGTGCAGGAAATAGACAATCCATAGGGCTATACGCCCTGTAAAAACATTTGAAACAAATATTTTTGGCAGTATAAACATTTTATGAATGCCAATGAATTACAAAGGTACTTTTCTGTTGTCATATCATTCGAAAAGCAAACTTGGTTCACGTTGGAAAAAGTATTATAGATCTGTCAATAAAGCCTGGAAGAATGAAGATATGATTAAGAAATTGAAGTAGTAGTAGCATATGATATTTGGTCCCCTCAGGGTTTCAAATCCATTTACCAATCTCCCCTTACTTCCACTCTTACTATCGCTTAATTTCAGCCTAATTTTCAACAAATTGCAGTAAATCAAGACGTTTCAAAATTGAAGTAAATCAAGATGTTTTAAAATTGAAGTAAATCGAGATATTTTAAAATTGAAGTAAATCAAGATATTCTCTCTACGGATATCATAAACATAAATGCTAATTACCTTTATAAATAATAAATATTATCAAATACGCTCGAACATCAGTCTGCTTATTTTCGCTCTAGATTCGCCGGAAAAAGTGTAATTAAAATCGACGACCCTACCGCTGTGACTTCTTATTAATGGGTGTAGAAAGACTTTTTGGATCGACTGTGAAAGTGCTCGAAGGCCCACGTTATACGTGGAAGAGGGCCGAGGGATCGTGAATGCCGTAAAAACTTGCTCGCTGAACAGGCAGGCCGGCACTCGCGTTCTAGATTGAGCGATCAGTCATGCGACAAATACAGCACGATTCCAAAACCACATGAATCCGCTAAACATGCAACCGAACGTGCTCGGTATTTGCTATATCTACCTATGTGAAATTCGACGGAGGCATGCTTTAGTGGCACGTACCTGTCTCCCCCGTACGAAATAGAAACCAGCGTTTAGTGTGACTGTGTGTGTGTGTGTGCGTGTGTATGTACGGGTCTGAGCAATCTAACCGGGCAATGATTCGATTAGTTCTTGAACGAGCGCACGCCGTGTCATGTCGTCGTGATCAATAACGAATGCCCGGCTGGGTTTTCTTTGTTCAGGATATTTTTCCCCTTTTAATTCATCCATGATATACAAATTTCAATGTCGCATATAATGGTTCATAGTAGTTGCAATTACTTATACAATATTATTATGTATATGTGTACATAAACGTACGTGTTATGTACTGACACCTTTCCTTCGATAGTTTTCTTCTTCCTCCTCGTCGCTGCAACGGCGATCTTCTAATTGCGCGAACGAACCTCGTATGGAGGAACCTTCTATTTCTCTTTTTCTTTTTATGTTTTTTTCTTTTGTTCCGCGTTTTCTTTTATTTCTCTTTCGCAGCGGCGACCCGCCGACAAGAGAGAAAATCGAGACGCGAGGAAGAAGAAAACGGTGTTAAGGCGTGAACACGTCAGGCTAGTCGCACCTCGCAGCTCCTCCTCTCTCTTTCTCTCTCTCTCTTTCTCTCTCTCTCTCTCGCTCTCTCTCTTTCACTTTCTCTCATCTCTCAGAACTCTATAACTTAGGATATGTCGCCTTTCCAAGCAAAGATACATTTTACAATACATACAAACATTTACAATAGATACATTAACAATATGGTGGACCGCGCCGCCGCTGGACAACGTCGGAACTCCGAATCGGGGGAAACTTTCGTTTTCATTTTGTCATTTTATAAATCCTGATCTTGCTAGTTTGCTATCTAAGAATAAATATTGTGTTGCAGTTTTTTGGTTCAATCGTTATATTGGTTACGAGGTATTTCATCATTTTGTTATTTTATTCAGACATGTTTCATTTCGGCTAGAATCATAGTGGAAATCAAGCAAATGTTTAATTTGGAAAAAGTCAACATTCATACGTGTGGAACAATATTTTTGTTTTTTTTTTTAATTGAAAAATTCAATTAAGCCCTCAATTTCTCAGTTGCAAGCTTTAAAAAAACTTTTGAAACCTGCGACGACGTAGTATGAGCCAGAATATTAAAATCGTCAATTAAGTACTCAGTTTCTGGCGATTAAATTCAATGAACAGCTGTTAAGAATAATACAAAGACTAACGTGTCTATGACAAATACCACCAATATAATTAAAGAACAAAAAATTGATACATAAAGCAATTCATCATATGTAACAGATTAGATAATTACGATCTGTAATTGATAACAGAACAAACTGGAGATATGAATCACCTTTTGGATTAACGATAGCATCGGAATTTGGAATCAAGGGAATCTTTCGTCATCCTAGACATCTTTGCCATTTTATAGACCTTGATTTTGCCATCTCAGAATAAGTATTGTGTTTCAGTTTTTCGAGATGTTTCTTGATTTTGTCATTTTTTCAGACACATATCATTTTAATTAGAATTACAGTAGAAATCAAGAAATCTTCTTGTATTTTGAATAAAGACTTTCATTGAGTACAAGAATGTCCAACCACAGTGTTTGCTTTCAGGAAATAGTTTCAGCATATTGTCATGCTACTATGAACATCGTATAGAAAATTTCATCTCCGACTCTTTAGGCTGAAAATTAAGCCATTTACCAATTTTACGTATTGTCAAGATTTATTTTTGTCTGTTTTGCCAAATGTATTTCTTCGAAATGTATAATTGAATCATAATTGAAATAAGAAGGGGTGAAATATTCTAGGATCTTTTATATATATCTGAGGAGCGTATAAGAACATTAAAATACGGGAAATAAATTCATTCTCCTCGGAGTTTGCTAAAACGTGAAAACTTTTCGAGCTTTATTAAACCGAAAGTATATTCATAGAATTAAGCTACATACCTGCTGCGTGTGTAAATTTGCATCGTTCATAATCTACGAAACATAATTTCGCGCGGGCGTATGAACAATCACGCACAATGATTTAGTAGTATTATCCGCCATTAAACATCTGTAGCATTGACGACGACAGAGATTTCATCCAAATGGATACCAACCGTAATTTAAACGTCAAATATCGATCCTATCGAGTTATTGAGTACCGAATCACGATGCTAGTTCGTTGTTACATTCCCACGTGCTCAATGAATATAATTCTCGCCACGTAATGGTTATTAACACGGACTCGTTTAATGCAATTTTGTATTGAAGTGTAGAAGTTCTAATTTAAAAAGATTGCTTTATCATGAAATTTGTAAAATGTTATATTTTCAAACTTACATTTTGGCCTCACTACCTTTTACTGCTCACAAAAACCGTTAATTTTTGTGTCATTGTTTGTTCATAGCAGAATGAAGTATAATTATGTCGAAATAAGAATCAGAGTCTTCAAGGAAATTATAGTGACCTAAATGTGGCAATGGAATAGTAAAATCATTGTATTTCGAAACATTTATAGTAAATCTACGTGACTAAGTCACAATAAAACAGTAACATCTAACCAAAAATAAAACAATTCGATCAACTTTGGAATATCTGTGCCTGTAAATAAGTTGGTAACGTTAAGAACCTGTAAATATTACATTTTAATACCTGACAAACTAATGAATCCCAAGTGAAATGTATATTTGGTTATTATGTCGTGTACGCCAATTAAAAATGATAATCTAAAAGAAACAACAGGCAAATAGTAATCTAAAAATAAATCATACCGTAAACCATAAAATGTTTTTAAACATTGCGATTTCTCAACCCGCCCGGGAAGCTAAATATATTTGGGTCCATATTTTTAGACGTGGTGTGTGAAAGAAACTCCGACATCGAATTAACAAAATAGACTACGTCACTTTACAGCGGAAGTGTTCCACACGAACGCGAATATTCCGACTGTCCAGCCTGCGTTGTCCGACGTATTGTACATCTTGGAAGATACCTCACACCCGAACGAATTGTAACACATCCAAAATCCTGTTCTACGTAGTATTTGTCCACGTTTACACCGTTCGTTTCCCACTTACTGGACTACCGACACCCCTTCCGCGCTGATTAGAATAATTGACTCTTATCGTTAGAATCCAATATACACGTATGATCGGTATGTGTATCTACTGTGCAGAGGTGACAAGTTGGCTGGGCCGAGTGATTCCGTTCTGATCGGTGTCCACTGCCCCCCCTCCACTGTCGCGAACCGTCACGTGACAATCGCATTATCGAAAGTGGGGAGGAAGGTAACGTAGCCCTGCCCAGCTGGCAAGTTGTCATCCGTGCACAATTGCGCGCGAATGAATGTGTTACTTTCGTAATTGTTTCACTTTCCTTGTCGTTTTTCTCTGGATTCTCGAGACAATCCGGGGACGCGTTTCGAATTAATCTCTGATTTCTCCGGCAGTGGCTTTATCGGCGTCGTGAGGAGGACCTTCAGGTCGATCATGTATTCGAAAATATCGGAGATTCTCGGCGTCTCTCCTCGTCTTAAAGGTTCGCTTCCACGCACGAAAATCTTTCGAGACCGGGCCGAAGGTGCTTCCGATGCTGAGCACGTCTATCCCTGGCGCGCTCGCGAAATTAGAAATTTAATCGAGTCTTCGAAAGCCTTTCGAGGGCGCCATTCCGAACGTACACCGAATATAATTGTTTCTCGGGGACTGTATCATCGCCGGAACCGACGCGATGACGTCGAGCATTGTTATCACTTTCGGCGCACTTGTCTACGGACTTTCCAGGATTCCGTCGATCTTCCTCCTTTGTTCTGGCGACTTTGCGGAGTCGAAGCGGCGAACGCTTTACGCGCATTCCACGTGTATATACAGTTATTATACATTCATTCGTGAAGGTACGTTTAACCCCCTACAATTCGACCTTTTTTTCTTTTTCTTTTCCGTGGTTAACCCTCGAACGGACCGTGTCACTTTTGACCCCTGATGCCAGCAAAGAAATTGTACATATAAACTGTGGATCTTTATCATTAAATCTCATGAAAATGACTGTACCGAATTTTATCAAACTTCGCGTTTTACCTTTTTCTTAAATAAAGTCCTTCAACAAAGATCTACAGTATAATCATGATGAAGAGCAACAAATTTGTTTAATTAAATCTCTGATGCGCGTCAAAAGCGACCAAGTATCTCTTTCGACCGATCGTTTGAGGGATTGTGAGCCAAGGAAACATTTGTCTCGGCTAAATAAAAAATAAATTAACAATTTGAGACGATTATGGAGAGTTAGGTGTGAACGCATACGTAAGTGCATAAAAGTGTGTCTTTGGATGTGTCGAATGGGAACGTCTTTTGCTCTTAAATTATTAATAATTTCTTCTTAAATTATTACTTAAAGATAGAATTATTATAACTGCTTCGTGATTTCTACCGACACTATGCATGAACGTTTACAGCGTTGCATAATGTATAAAAATATTTAAAGAAACATTGTAATTAATTCGCCTGTTTCATGAGTGTTTAGTGCTAGAATGATTGTAATTCGATTTCAAAGTTTTTAATATAGTAATAGCAATTATATCCTGTATGATTGCAACAATTCTTTGTTTCTAATTGTTCGTTACTGTAAAAATAGTTTCTGCTTAGAAATGCGTATATATCAATTTTCGGACCATTAAATTAGTGTTTTCTAGGACTGCTTTACTAATTAGAAAATTACTATTATTTACAAATTCGAACTCTATTAATTATACCATCGACAGTAAGAAAGTGTTAAAAATGGGCTTCTTTAAAGATCCTAAAAAATAAAGCACTCCAGAATCGTAATATTGTCAAACCACTTTGAGTGTCGCGTATGCTTAAATTTTCAACCAACCAACTCTGAGAATTATCGATGAATCATGAAGCACTTATAAATATTATTGCAATATCGAAAAACTTCCACGATCACTTTGACCAGTTGCTATTTTTCCTGTGTCCAAAAATGTGTAAATATTGTTGGACACAGTCAAAGTTGACCTAAAATTCGCACTCTGGATTAGAGTAGTGACAGCAGTGAAGATTGACTAAACAATTGATAAAAGTGATTCTTCTCTTGACAGCTGCCAAGCATAGCTATTTATGCTCTCTGACAGCGTGTGCAACAATATTTATAGTCAATGTCTAGCACAGGAAATTATAAAAATAAAATCTGTCGAGCGAAAATTAGTATTTATCGCAGTTGACACGTTGACACCATAGTCCACGCTTTTATACGCGTTACGTATTCGTCGCGACACGCCGATCCACAGCACTTAAACGATCGATAAATTAAAAGCTAAATGTACAATAAGCGGCTCTGTATTCTAGTGATCGAACTGAACGCTCAAGATAGACGATAGTACTCGAGTAGATCACTTCTGTTTCTATGTCGTGTCTATTCGAAACGAAGCTAAAACGAACGTAACAATTGCTTGCGAAGCGTAACTATTAAATATAGGAGTGTTCCGAGTGGACCAATGAAAAGCGATTTCTCTCGTTGAGTAAACAATAGTGTTTTATCAAATATTTTCCATTCAGGAATCAAACATCGTAAACTCACAGATTCCTGTCGGAGTTGTACACTATCGTTACGGCAGTTGTAGATTCTGGATATTTATACAAGTTCACATTTTCAGGGATAATCTGACAAAAGCTGGGAACCTCGCCAAGAACGTTTGTCAGACTGTATCTCACCTGTTTCGTTCTGTTTTGCGTATCTGCGGTCGTTATAAATGCATGAAACTGCCTGTTGCCTCGATACAAAGTCGACGCTCCTCACCCGTTACTGTTTTTCGGGAAATTACTTTAGTAAATTGCACTGTTGTAAATGCAGCACGCCCCTCGTCGCATGCGCCGCAATGCTGGCGGAAAAATTCGCACTGGTAAATCGCGTGGCGCGCTGACAACTTGTCACCAGGTCCGTTCGTGCAACTTTCGTGTCCGTTTTATTTCACTAAGAAAAGCCTGAACCACGCACATGTACCTTTATTAAAGATTCTATTAAACGAAATTAGATCTTGTCAAACTTTACGTATATTTTCAACGAAGTTTATAAACTTCTTCCAAATTTGGAATATGTTTTCATATGTAACTAAGCTTTTCGTAAGCTGTTTGGTTTGATTAGATCAGTGTAGAACTTTTAATAACCATGTTATATTTATTTGATTCGAATTTGTCTCAGTTCAGTAAAATATTCATTCGCATTTATGGCGTACGACGTATTCAAGATATTACCCGACTTAAAATTCAGCGGAATTTAATACAGTTTGATTTGACGTTTTACTTTTTTCACAAATGCAAATGCACAAACTAATTCATTGAAATTGATAAATGTTTCGTTCAAAAATGTTTTAACCCTTTGCACTCGGCTGTCCCCTCTGAGACACCACTAAAAATTGCTGTACCTTTCTTCAAAATATTGTTTACATTATTAAATATATCGGTATCTAATCAATTACTAAACATTTAGGTACTGTATAAGGTAATGTACCAATTTCATATTCATAAAATTGCAAAAATCATAAGGTATGGAAATATTCTAGATCGGAAGAAATGTTTAATTTCCCAGTTAAAATAGCTCGGAGTGCAAAGGGTTAAATTCTAAATACATTATATGAATTAGCATACTTAAAATGCTTCTTCAGCAGAGTACTGATAGAGTATAAGGGGTCTGTCCAACTGGTGAGCCACATTTGATCCGTTCTCCCACTCCTTCATTCCGCTAAAGTGACGTTCCCCCACTGCGTGACGCATAGCAATTGTAGGCTTAAATAGTGGGGGAACGGATTGATTGATGGTGGGGATGTTGTGGCTCGCGACGAAGAAGTTGGACCGGTGTATACCAAAAATTCCGAAAGTATCGCCAACTAAACGAGATTATCTGTGATTTTAAAACTTTCGATTTCCCTATGAAATACTATTTTGCACTGTCAGTGCGTTACTCAGGGAGAAATCGCTTTTGCGCCACTTTCGAGACATCGAGTACACAGGAAAGGGGTGTTCTGTCGATTAAACATGATGTACACGAACCTTTTCGTAAACGAATGCTGTGCGAGTATCGCGAACTGGAATCCATGTCGCAGCAAGAATTCCAAGGAACTGTTTGTGCGTATGGTAATCAGGTAAAATTAATCAATTTCTCGTAAGTATGTTTCCACGGTTCACGTCGCGCACCGAAGCATCCGCGCGGTTCACTAAAAATTGTCTAACTACGAAACATATAGCAACAGGAAACTAGAGATAGAATAACAATTATTAATTATACTACAGCGTTCATCGTCGCCGTCGATCGGGTCGACGTTGAACGGCAACGATTATCGCTGTCACGTTTTAAACTGTAACATATCACTTGAAAGATTAGCGGGTTGGTTTCTACACTTCATTCAACTTTATGTCGTTGCGATCGCGATTCTCGTATTCCATGGAATGGAGAAGGTCGGGACTTTGCCAATATGGTTCCAAGGAATATAACATAACGGTGTGCCTCTACACCTTTGTGCACGATTCAGGTGGGTACGTTCGAATTCGTGGTGGTGATTCAAAAAATTGGTCGAATCGCGTATTACGTAATAGCTGTTGGGAATTTTTGTTTCCAATTCAATGGTTTCGTATTATTCTGTAAAAATGATTCTATGTTATTTTAATGGAAATGAAAGATAAAAGAATCTTTTGGTTGTATAAAAAATATACTCGGTTAGAATTCGACGTACACGAAATGTTAACAGCAATTCACGTTTTTCTTTCTACACCCCATTAATGTTCTTCTGTAACGATTGAAAGAGCTTGAGAATTTATACAGAAAAATGAAATAGCCAATCTTTCAATCGGATTACACGGAGTAATATTCGATCGACGCAATAAATGCGTACAATAACTTTCGATGTATAACCACCATTTTCACAAACAAAAATCGTTTTATATTAAAGTTGATGGGTTTATTACTTTTGTTTTTAAAAAAGTTCCTAAAGCGAATCTTTATGAAATGAAGCTGGACAGATGTATTTGGCATGTAAATAATTTTAATTAATCGGAAATAACGTTGTCGTATTTTTAAATTGTTTAAATATTTTACTGTATTAAGCATCACTGATTTTTCTCATAAATGCATCAAATCCGCTGTTTATTAATGATTACTGTCGCAAAAGTGACTCTTTTGCTAATCATTTTCCAACGACAAAATGATATTTTAGAGTACTTGTACTGTAAATGTTTAAAATTCATAAATAAAGCCGTCACTTAGTTGAAAGATGTATAAAATCTTTTAACTTTTAATCTTGACCCAGAATATATTAAAATACTCATTTAGTTTCTCAGTTTCTGTCAATTAAATTCAATGAACAGCTGTTGCATTAGGAACTGACGTATCTAGGACAAATAAAAAAAAATTGATAAACAAAGCAGTGAATAATCCTAAACGTCAACAACTATACAGAGTGTCTCACTTGAGTGTGATCGCCAGAATATTTTCTTTAATTTTGACAAAGTAAACAATTTCTTATGTGTAATTTAATAGATATCGAATGATTAGTATTTTGCAGGGGTTGTATTTTTTCATTGTTGTTTTTTCTCGCAGTTTTCATATTTTCGTGTTGCATTGCGTAGCTTATAAAAAAAACACATTCAAAGTCTTATTAGTTTGTTGCTTCGAAACTAAAGCAATGACTTCAGCATTATTAAACAAAACTTAACTATTGCAACTTTAAAATAATTTATAATAAATAATGTTTCTAAGAATGCATTTCCAAGGTAGTAATAAGCTAAAATATTTATTTCATTTGTGATTGAAACAAAAATATTAAAAACATGCTGAATCATTGCAAATATGGTTATTGCATAAACAGCAATAAAATAAAATTGGATAATGCGTCACGCTTAAGTGAGACCGCCGTCCGCCGGTTAAAATTCTGATAATCTTGCTGCATTTGTTGCGAACAAAATAGTGGTAATACGAGCTTGTTCATCGCGTCTACTACATTAGAAAACGTCGATCTGTAATTGGCAACAGAACAAAATGGAGATAGATTGAAAAGCACCTTTTCTATGAACGAATCGAGTTTTCGTAACACATCTGACTCCATTCGGTAAGGTAACGAATGGAATTAAGCTGTACATGATTGAACAGAAAAAGCGATCGGGGCACAAAGGTATACTTTTGGATGAAACCAACCTGAACGGTGCACGATGGTTGAAACGTACGTGTTGCCGGGGTGTGAAACGGGTTAGTTCGAATGACGTCGGTTCGCAGCAGCGGTCTCGTTAGCCGACCAGACGGCAGGAATCGAAGGGATGAAAAGCAACGCTTGAATTTAATGTAGAAGCATCCGCACGTTGAAAATGATATGTGCTTGATAACATAGCCGATCGAGTCGCGGTGAATGGGCCGCCGCATTACGCTGGAACGACGATAACGCGTTGTTTCCAGGCGTTCTCGTCGCCCATCGGCCGATCTTATTGCGCAGCCTCCGGTTAAAATGATATGACATTCTGCGATAGAATAACAACGCGGACAACAAATAGACGACGAACGAACGATAACAGTCGCGACTCATCTTCCGGAGCGGATTATTGGCTAAAGGGAAATCACATTGGCTGATCCGGCGCAGCCCGAATTCTGGGAATGGAGGAACGGAGGAACGGAGGAACCGTTTTTCGTCAGAAATTAGGTTAATGTCAGGCGAGGAAGCAGTTAACAGAGGGAGTGGGCGCAGAGATAGAGTGGTCCGCCGATTTATTCTTCATCGCAAGCAAATAACTAATTTGAAATTTATAATAAAAATAAAACGTTGCTGTTACAGTACCCTCTTTGATCGTACAGAGTATAAAGAAATGTTTGGCATCGGCTGTCATAGCCGTATTGTACGTCGTCGGATCGATAAAGATTCGTAAAAAATGTTGCTGAAAAATTGTGCTTGACTTTGAATTTTAGGGTCAAACTTTTCGACGCAATTTTATCGATCCGAAGATGTAGAATACGCCTACGACAACCCAGACCGAACATTTCTTTACACTCTGTACAATCTATATTGTAACACAATTAAGTAGAATCCAGGCTTTGATTGACCGTCAGTAAATAGGAAATAAAATCATGTACTGCAGGCCTGTCCAACTGACAGCCCGTGGGAACCGCATGGCACGAAGAAGAAACGGGACAGGCCTGATGTGCATACGAAATATTGCTGCCATCTCAATTACTCTCAACGAGCAATGTTATACTCTAAGTGAACAGAATCATTGAGAATTGATTTAAAGAAGAGTTTTTTGAAGAAATGATTTATACTCTAGGCGGGGAAACAACTTGTCGGTTTTCCGATTAGTTTGTTATTAAAATGAAGAACAAATCCACGAGACACGGTGGGTTGGAATAATATCGTCTCGACTCGCCGTGAGGATAATTTATTATTGCACTGGAATTATTGCTTCCACGTGGTCGCGAGCAAACGACACACTGGTGACTCTTCGTCGAGGTATTGATCGACGATACTTGTTCCAAAAGATCGGTAATAGAGAACTGAAGATAGAAGAAAACAGGTGCGAGAGGGTGAAGCGTGGTTTCGCAGGAAGCAAGATATCGGAGACTCGTAAGACATGCTTGTTGATCACAGACAATGATAAAACATAACAAGTATGGTACGGTGTCACGCGATCCGCGCGCGCTTTTCAACTTAAACGAGACCCACGGAAATCGATCCAATTTCCATGGTTGGAAAGGAAGACCTGTGATTTTCTAAATGACTACATTATCGTTTCCCTTCAATTTTCATCCGATCGCATCTTTCCACGAAACGAGAATGTCAAATTGATTGATTCCCATGGCGATTCA
This sequence comes from Lasioglossum morio, assembly GCA_916610235.2. Lineage (NCBI taxonomy): Eukaryota > Metazoa > Arthropoda > Insecta > Hymenoptera > Halictidae > Lasioglossum > Lasioglossum morio. The sequence continues at coordinate 5,900,685 of OU744333.1, forward strand.
GACATTTTCCTAGATTTTCTGTCGTCTCCAATGTCTGCTCGACGGGATCAACATATTCGAATCAGATTTTGGTGAATTGTTGAGGTAGGAACAACGATCTCGAGATTTCATCATTTTCGCAAGATGCTAGGGATTAAATGAATCTTCCCGGGATCGATACGGCTCGCGGCGCGCCGCACAACGTGACCGAGAGAGCAGGCGCTGATAGAGTTTAATTTTATTAATTAAAATCGAGGCATCAATGCAAACCAATTTTCGTGTCCCATGCGACGATTCGGATCTTAATCAAAGCAAGGGCAATTAAACTTTCGCGCTGTTCGATCCCCTTCGAGGACAGACGTGATCAGTGTTTTCCATTCGACTGTCCTTTGTGGTCGCCCATCAATGATATCAATTAACGACCGACTCGCCTGGTTCTCTATTTTCTTTCCATCGTTCGCGCGGCCATTAAAAATTGCTGTTGTTACAGCTCGCCTGCTGTGTCTTTTTTGTCTTCGGAATATTAAAATCAATTGCCGGACGTGCCATTTGCTGCTTTCCCTCTCTCACCAGTATCGTTATTTCATTAATTGATTACTTTCTCGCGCTTTTCTTCATTCTTCTCTTTTGCTTCTCGTCAAATACTTCTGCTCTTTTCTCGAGGCTCTGTTTATACCAATATAAAGCATACGTTTTCTCCTGCGTCGAAAAGTAATTGTTCTATCAATTTTAATCTGCAATTTTTACTCATAACTGTACTTCTATTTGTTAATAAACTCGATCATGTTTGCCAGAAACAATTGTCACAGATTCTGTTCCGATTTTCCATTGGCGAAATTTCTATACTTAACGATTTTACTTTCGCCATAACTACGATAAAAATTGATGGACAGTACCAAACTATAGCAGCGAATGTTTAAGTATTAAAACTGTAAATAACGGCGATAATGCAATGCAATAAGAGTCGACCGCTTCGTATATTTATTACAAAGGCAAGCTGGAGAGCATCGAATAAGATAATGAACAACATCAACATCAGCACAAGTTCCGTAAAGTCAATTTACTAAGTGAACAACAACTGTTCATCGCAGTTCGTGTGTAAAAACCGTTATAGCAAAATTCTGCACCTTAGAATCGACGAAGATCTGTCAAACTTTCTTGATAGACTTTCTCAAGGTCTTTCTTTTATGATTGTATCCTGCTCTACTCATTTAGATGAACAAACTTTTCAAAGAAACCATGGGTACAAAATGAACCGCACTCTTTCTTTACGTTAAACTTCCAATAACACGAAACTTTACTGGATTCACAACATCATTACAAAATACGAACAAAACGCAATATAATAGATGAGCAGATGAGAAGTTTGTTCCTCTTCATAAGTAGAACACGATGCAATCATAAAAAGTGTTGGCCAATGTCATTTTTGCACAAAACCTTTTTAACAGATAACTGAGGTGTAGAATCACGCTGTACTGATTTTTACACATAATACATACACAACCAATTTTGTCGATAAAACAAATTCAGATAAGACAATTAAGAATTGTACTGTAACTACGTCCTGAACACGAGTAAAATGGTTGAAGCAGAAATGATAGAAACGCGACGCGAAAGCTGGCGTTTGCACAAAGTTTCGCTGAACCAACTATTAAATATCCTTGTCGGGTTTATCGTGACAAAGGCTGCAGGCAAATTGATACAGCTTGAAGTCAGCTGGCTGCTCACGAACGTCCCATTCTGGGCTTGTGTTTTCGTTTAGGAGCCGATCGGTTTGAACGGGCTCTTCTCCATTCGACCATTGGTTTGAGCCCAGAGGCCACTTGGACGGGAGAGGATGTCTGTCGTTACCCCGTACACCGGTCCTTTGCGGTCGGAGAGATAGGTGGTCAATTCTAGGAACATAAATGATGCCCCTTGTCAATGAATTGGGTTACTCGATTCCTTTGACAGCCGCCTAGCCAAATATTTCGTGCCTTTTATGCACGGGTCTCCTCGTGTCCGCTTCACCATTCAAATTCTGAGGACCCTTTAGCCCCATGCTGTCCCCTTCATTGCTCCTCCTCGCCGATTCAGGCTCGACTTAAAGGGTAATATTTTTCATTCTAACGTGCCAGTGGCCGCTCTGCTTGCCAAAGGGCCCCATTAAATTTTCGCTGAACTAATCCACCAGAGTCTCTATACGCGATAGCATTTTATTTCGTAAAGCGGTCTTTTGGATAGGTAACTTTACATATTTTTTTTTCCAAGCGTATAGCGGTCACTATGCTTTGAACACAGAATGTGAAATGGCGAAATGCTCGCTGAACTAATTCACAGGAGTCATCAAGCTTTTACACGATGGCAGCATTTTATTTCGAAACACAAACTTTTAGTAGCTTCGTATTTTCCATCGAAATGTAGCAGTACGGTGGCCACTTTGCTTGGCAGAGGTTCATAACAAAATGGTAGTTAATTCGTTTGTCAGGCAAAAAGTCTCATTAAATGCCCTGACCCGATTTTATTTGATACTGCGATCCAGTTTTAATAGTTTTTTTGTCAAATGCAGCAAGAGGTAACTACCCTTCAAAATGTTTCATCTCGACGAAAATATCTTTGAAAGAGTCACTGTTCATATCTAATGTTCTTTTAGTAAGAAATGAACACAAACGTTGCGGTAACCGAAGATATGAATCTAAAGGAATAAAAAGTTTATCTTGTATCCAATATTTCAATATCGTCTTTTTCATTGTTTTGTCGAAACTTGTGTGGTCGAAGTTTGGCCGAATAAAATGTTTGATTTTCATCACCGTTTGAAGATCACCGTAAATGAATTTGAAGACGAACCGTAAAAAAGTTGACATTTTACACACAACAACGTAACAACCGAGATTTATGGGTTTCGGTGGTCACCGTACTGCTGGATCATGCAGTGTAGAATGTTTTTTATGTCGCACGTAAAATTTATTTATATCGTCGCACGTAAAAAAGTGTCCTGGCGCGTGCGACTCCTCTTTATTTTTACGGTTATTTATCCGATATCGATATCGGCACGCATTTTTATTTCACTTGTCAACAGTCCACGATCATTTTCGATTATTTTTATTACCATCAAAAAAAAAATACGTGTAATATATACACACGCGCGGACATTTCTCTTTTTTTTCACGAGCCGTTGCAACAAACAATAGAGGCAATATATTCCCAATTAATGGAGCTATGTGGGCGTTCACGCGACAACTTTCATCCAAAGATATAGTTTAATTCCATAATTTTCGTTCGCCAGTTGTTTATCAATGAATAGGCGGGTCACACGTTTGTTCGTGTTCCATTTGATTTTTCGCTTCGTAATTTTCCTGTTATCGAGACTGCTCTCTTCACAGACCAGTAAACTCCGTTTATATCATTATTATTCACATCCATATATAGGTGCCGCCGCCTCGATATCAATTTTCGTCTCTTAATTGATAAAAACGATTCCCAAAATGAAATCCGTTTCTTTCTGTTCCAAATAAATTGCTGACATTTTTTCCATTCTGTCCGTTAGAAACTGAATATTTCTCTCGTCGCCGTAGAATTGGGTTCATTCGTTTTGATGACGGTCTTCGGTGAACTAGATTGTGATAGCCCGTATTTTAAAAATACGGATAGAAAATAGTCGAACTTCTATATTGTCGAGCCACTTAAACGCGCGAGGTAATTAGAATTTGTTTCTTTTTCTTTTAATGAAAACGTCTGAAACATGAACATAGTCATAGTAATTGTCCACTTTTATGTTGCAGAGATACGAAGCGATGGCAGTGGAGTGAACAACTATTATGACTACGAGCGTGGTTTTAAAGAAGAATATTGAAGTGACATTAGCTGATTGTAAATAAACTTTTAAAGAAATTATTTAATTATTTAATTACTAAAGCAAAGTCATTTAACAAGGAACTTAGCAGTGCAAACTAGATTTAGATAGCTTTATTCATTCGAAGAATAAAAGAATTTTTCTTAAGTTTCGACTCAATGTTAACATAAACATTATTAATGTAATAATATGTAATCATTAATTCATAATTTTCAACATATACAGTTTCATATTGGCCAAAATAGCAATTTAGAGCAATGATTTAGACAGCAAAGTTATGCAACTTTTAGTAAGGAATCTAACAGTGAAAACTAGTTGTTGATAGCTTTACTTATTCAAAGAGTGAACTTCAAAATAGCATTTTCTTGGGTTTCGATTCAACGTTAACACAAACAAAATTATGGAATAATATGTAATCATGAATACATAATTTTTAAAGCAATTAGCTATTAAAAAATGTTCAACATGTACAGTTTTATATTGGCCCAAATAGCTGTTTAGAGCAATGATTTAAACAGCAAGTGCAAACTAGTTTTAAATGGTACAAAGAATGAACTTTAAAATAGCACTTTGTAGATCATATTTCTTGGGTTTTGATCCAATATTAACATAAAAAAATTATTAATATTATATAATAATATGTAATCTTGAATTCACGATTTAAAGAAAACATTGAATTTACTTAGAAGTGTTGCATCCAACAATACGGCTAAACATGAAATTCGAATGTATCATATGCGAGTACATGACTGGAAAACTAGTAAGAGTTGTAAAAGGTTAAGGTCAGCTAATGTGATTCCGATATATTCCTTTGTTGGACGTTTTCATTCGAGGAGCAGACCATAATTTCTAACAATTAATTTTCTATTTATGTAATACGGCAGTCAACGTGACGAAGGCCAACATTGGGTCCACTGATTTCTGTTGATGGCTCTGTTTGCGTTAGCCGAGCGGGGTTGCCTTCTCCTATCGGCAGTGCTGATAGCCTGGCTGACGTTGGCCCTCCGGGTAAAGTAAAGTTGCGGAGGGAAAGCTGCGGCCGGTGAAAGTTTGGCAGAAAGAACGCGGAAGCGAAGAGACAGAGGGAATGCGGCGCATAAAGGAAGAAGAACCCGCAGATAAAAGTGAAAAGTCCGCGAAGAGAGAAGGGGGACGGGGACAGGGGGCGAGGTAGAATGGGACGGGGTTGAAAGAGACGGATGAGAGAGACTCGAGGGATGTGTTGGCTCGTTTCATCAATCAATACGCTGAGAATAACTACCGAAGTTCGGACGCGGACAAATTCTCTGCTCTGGATGACATATTAAAATATTATTCCTCTTTTCCCGGTCACGCCTGCGAAACTCCTCGCGAGTCTGGTACAGGGTGAATCGTTTGCATTCTGCGTACATACCGCGACGATAGAACTTTACCGCGTTCCGTCATTGCTCGACAACATACTTTCATTCTTCGATTATTCTTCGAGAAACAGTACCGAAGATGTTTCAGTTTAGTTCTAACCTCTTGGAGATATTTCAACGATTCAATCAAGTTTTATTGATTGATAATCTAGTTGATCATTTCGAACGTCTTAGTCGAGTTGGAAACGGTCGACCATTTTCAGTGAGAAAGTTTTGGAGATACATGGGCAATATTATTGTAAACATGTTAAACCATTTTCAATTTTTAATTTCTTGGTAACATTTTCAATGATTCCATCAAGTCCTAGTGCCTAATTCTAACCACACGTATTTAACGTTCTCCTTAAAAATGTTTACGTCAAAGTAAAAACGGTAAAGTATGTTTTCGGTGAGAAAGTTTTGATGCTACATGGGCAATATTATTGTAAAAATGTTAAACCATTTTCAGTTTTCAATTTCTTGGTGACATCTTCAATGATTTCATCAAGTCCTTGTGGCAGACTCTAACCACACGTACTTAACGTTCTCCTTAAAAATGTCTTCCTTAAAGTAAAAACGGTAAAGCATGTTTTCAGTGAAAAAGTTTTGATACTACATTGTTTATGGGTAACATTTCCAATAATTTCATTAAGTCTGAATGTTGGCTTTAACTACTGTTTCCGGACATTCTCCTTGAAAATATCTCCGCCAGGATAAAAACGAAGGAAGAGTATTTTCGATGAGAGACATTTGCATAATGATACGCTGAAAAGTTGAAACGATAGGTTGAAAGATAATTGATAAATAAATTCTGTTGTAATTTAGTTGTAATTCATTGCAAATGCGCATAACTATGATTAGAAACAAGCTACTTATAGTCCTTTAATAAAGAAACTACTTTCTACTAAAAGAACTTATTCAACATAACCGAGCTCGTTTTAATTAGGATCAATGGTTATCAAATTTAGTTTTAGTTTCTCGGAGGCACTATCAAAAATGTCAGGCCTCATTGATTGACTCTAACCACTAATTTTTCACGTACCCGAAACTATCAAGGTGAAAACAATAGAATCTATTTCCAGTAAGAAACTACTTTCTACTAAAAGAACTTATTGAACATAACCGAGCTTGTTTCCATTGGATCAATGGTTATCGAATTTAGTTTTAGTTTCTCGGAGGCACTATCAAAAACGTCAGGCCTCATTGATTGACTCTAACCACTAATTTTTCACGTACCCGAAACTATCAAGGCGAAAACAATAGAATCTATTTCCAGTAAGATAATAATTTGATCAAAAACAATCAGCGACCGAAAAGAATCGAAATTTGGATGGGCACCAATCGGGGCCTGGCCAATGCCAACAGAAAAGTTTCACGTTCAATTTCCCTATCAATTAAACGTAATAAAAATTCGGCGAGGTTTTTCGGGGAAGAGCGTAGCCGATGTTTGTCAAACAATCACGGAACGCCCTATTCGTTCCTCGGGATCGAAGCGGCGCGGCGGCAACTTGATCGATCCCTGTGTAATCAGGAGGACTCGGAGAGTCGAGTAGCATCCCCATGGCAATCGGAGAGCCGGCCGTGAGATTGAACGAGCGAGTTAGCGTCTCGACGGGAAGCGATTGCGTAGCGAGTCTTCGAGAAGCGGTTCCTGGTGTTACCGGCGACAGTAATACTAAAGTAACGCGAGGCAATTTTTTGTCTGGGATCGCAGCCGACCCATCGATGAGTGGATTCCTCGTACTGGCAATAATCGCGGGCTGGTTCTGTCACGTTTCCGTAGAGAAGCGTAACGCGAGATGTTCCCGAACGGATGCAGGAACGATGCGCCTATCGATCAACAGCCGTCGCGGCGACTTGTGATCGCTGGGAGCAGCGATCCCCGAACGAGGAAAAGGTGGCGCAAACGGAGGCTAGAATCAACGATTCCGAGCAGCCTTGTTCTAACTTTCATGGACCCAGCTCGAGTAGCAATCGGGATTGAGCAATTGCCGAAGATACCGACTCGCCGGGATAATGGTGCAGCCGAAGTGTATTGTTTCCAAGACACACACCGGATATATCCATATTGAATAATTCATCGGCGCGAGGAATGAGGAGGCGATGGCGTTGGCTGCATATTCAAAAGAATACGGTCATAAACGTTTCGAATACCGTCCGGAATCGACCCTCCGTGAGAGGGATCGCTGACTCCCTGGTCAACCAGTCCAATTCTTCGCGGAGGTTGCCATCTCAGTGACTCGTTCTCTGCGCACATTCGTTCAGGCAACTCTTTCCTACACGCGTACCAGTCACAGAGGTCTGTCGTACACGACACTTAATTGAGCTATACCCTAACCCTAGCGAGCGACACGCTGTTAGTGAACGATCGGGCCGTCCCGGTGGTAAGTATTCTCTCTTTCTCTCTCTCTCTCTCTCTCTCACTCTCCGATCAGCCCGTCAGGACAATCGTTTCGTTTGTTTAATCTTTTTGTCGTTTTGTTTTGTTTTAAGCTCGATGCTCGGCACATCCTCGGAGTCCGTTCTCCGGACGAAGAAATACGTCGAAGAGAAGGCGGCTCGCTTCGCTTCTTGGGGGATCACACAACACACAAAGTTTGAACGAACGCGTCGACACCCAACCTAAGAGGCTGCCTCTCGCGGACCGGCTAGACGGTGCCCCGAGAGATCGGGGTATCGATCGTCCAGGGATGTCATCATGAGTACAGGGGAGCACCCGACGACCTGTCGACCGGCGAGCTCGCGTCGGTCACCGTCACCGGATTTCTTTCGCTCAACGACGTCCAGGCTGGGCCCGAGGACACCTCGAGGTCTCCACAGCCCCGGACACTCACCGGCTTCCGCCGGCTGGCCACCAGGCTCCCCCAGCTGGTTTCACAGGTCAGGTAGGCTAGAAGGAGTAGAATGAGGCACCCACCTAGGCACCTGCCATTCGCAGCGTCCACCGACGTGCAGCCGCTCGTCTGGTTCTCGGTCGTCGGTCTTTGTACCTCCAGATGGGAGACCCGTTCTACCTGCTGGCTGTCCATCCATGGATCCCCTTCCGTGTCCATCGCGTTGTGCCTCGCGCCGATCGCCGAAAAGTCCGGGATCTCCTCCGGATGGTTCACTGACGGCACCGGCTTGTCCTTGTCCAGCTCGTCGTCGAACTCCAACGATGTTTCCGTGCCGTAGAACACTAGTTTGAATTGCTCGAGATTATCTGGAACAGACCCGGATCGTCTTAGACTTGCCGCGTTACACGCGAATGGGAACCTTAGATAGGACTGAGATATGCTCATTCATTCTCGTTTCTACAAGGTCTATTCCTCGCTGTGTTGCTTCGAATGCAGTCAACCATTTTTTTTCTCTAAATCTAATTTTGATGTTCTCCTAATTTGCAGTCTCAAGCAGGTCGATATTGGTTACGAAATTGTTCTATATAGTAAGAGCATTTTTGTAGCCAGTAATCTTTTTGATTCTTCAAATTTGAGTACTGTTTTGGCAGGACTAATGCTTTCGATAAAGTTTTATGCCACTGGCTGCATATATTGAGAATTTTGTTTTACGTATTAGAGACAGTGAGATTAAGTTTTGTAAATGTATGTGTGTCTATTATAAAAAAAATGAAGTGTTTAGATTGTCTCGAATTATACAAGGTTGAAAACATTTTATAATATTATTTTCGTTCTTTCATACATCTCAGTCCCACCTACGATTCGGTTTTCTACGAAACAATATTATATACAAAATAATAGTAATACTAATATGCTGAAACATTAAAAATTCATGGATACTTCGTAAAAAAAACATAAAATCGTATCCACCGAAATTGTTAAAACAATATATATGTGTATTCCAATCTAGAAAGGAAGCATAAAAATAATAGATACAAAATAGATGTGTAATCATGCTGAAACCGAGTGATAGAAAAATGGTTATGGTTGCTCGTGCCGTCGCTGTAACATTGTCAATCGTGAAAAGAACACAATAAATAATCCTCTCCGATAAGTCACGTAATATAAAGCTCTTATAAAGTATGTATAAACATTCGAGCTTAAACTTCGTGTATTAGCACAACTTATCTTCTTAGATGCAACATGCTAAATATATACTTATATTCAATATTTATAACTTCATAAGGGAGGTAAGTAGCATCATTCAAAAACGTAGGAATAAGGAGATAAAGCGCAAGCTTGCTAAAACTGATAAATATATTTTACTGTTGTATTTAAAAATAAAGATTAAGATTGTGCAACGTTTGTTTGGTGCTAATAATTTAATAAAACGCTTGAAACTTTATATACATAAAATAAAAGATATATATGGTATTTGACCTAACTTGACCATCGTAAATATCTTGCTTATTTTTATGATAGGAAAAAAGGTGATAAGAAAAAAATTTTCTCAAGGTTCCTTTTTCGAGATTTTACGAGAGGGCCAACATATCGCATATCGTTGAATTTATTTTTTTGTTTTTTACGATGTAAACTACATTTGCCCCTTCGAACTGAATACTCTATTCCTCTGACCTTTTTCCTTACATAAAAAATAAACGAAATATTTAAGATGGTCAGGTTAGGTGAAATACCTTGTATGCTTAACGATATAAATATGTAAAATATACTAGAAGGGAATAAACTATAAGTGCACCGAATAATTCACGTGGAAATTACACACCAATTTGGAGTTTTGTTTCTCGATGTCCACAGACAGTTACATGTGGAAGACGTTCTACAGAAAGCTTACTATAAAAACGCCTGAGGCAGAAATGTCGATCAAAATTTAAAAAAACAAATTTAATCTTCGACGCGATAGAGCTTTCGGTTTCAGTGTTTCCTTTCGGTCATATCGCGCAGGCAAATTGCAGCGACCTGTATCCTCTTCACGAAATCATGCTAGATTGAATTCCGGGACCGAATGTTTCCCCTCTTCGTAAGAAAAGAGAGGTTCTAATAAGATGGAATTGAGTTTCCTCTGGAATTGAGAAGTTTATGCTAAATAACATTCCCGTTGGTGGAATCGACAACGACCGTTGCCACGCGTGATTGATTTTACTCGCGATTGGATCTCATAGGAATATCAACGAACGAATTTTCTTTTATTCTTTTCCAGAAAGCTTCGAACGAATAACGATCTCGAAGCCACGGAACTCTGTTTCGTTCTACTTATTCATAAACCTCTTCCTAGCTGGTTACCACTTTTGTAAACACCTTGATAAGTGTTTTGCAAACAGAAAATTCTCGAGAACCAAGCAGGCGCTCTTGGCGCTTCCCAAGAATTTTCCGTCTTCGAAACTCGAAGATAAAACGATTTCTAGCGACGAAGCACGTCAACTTGTTTTCAGCAGACAGGACAGTGTAATAAAGTTATTGTAAATCATATGAACCCTTAATAATACGAATGTTAAATTTTTCAAATTTTTGAATTTAAATTGTCTAATTTTTCATATTCCATTGCGAGTGATTAAAAGTTCATTGGGTTGTATCTCTGGCAGGAAGCAATTGATCAAAGTATGAAAAGTGACTGTCGTATTATTTCGTAGTCGTTTGATTAAAATAATTTACCTTCCGAAACGTTGCAAATTCGCTCGTTGACTGTGCCGGAAATAAGAACGCAGAATATTATAGTACGCATATAAAACAAACATGATGGGTAAGAATACATCAAAAGAATATAATATTAGTAAAATATTAAATGGCCAACGCTATATCAAAGTTCTAAAAAATTTTCAATAGCATAACTCAAGGTTAGAACATTACTTAATATCATTTGAAGATGACTTTCTTAAATCAGTGTCAAATTTTCTCATTTTGTGTATCACTAACATTAGGAGCGTCTATATAACTCAATATAATGACAGACATAAATAACAATAAAGTAATAGATAAATCCTAGGCAGTTGATTTAATCGAATATCTTGCCAGAGATGTTTTAAATTTTACCCATATCCACTATAAGTAAATTAATAAAATTCTCAATAACTATATCAATAGGTGCTTAAAATATTCTTTTAACTATTACTCCCAAAGTAAATATGTAAATAAAAATGACTTCTTGGTCTATGATTACAATTCTCATTGCAAATGAAAAGGTCATTAATTAATGTATTAAAAAATTAGCTAGCAGTATGATACATCTGAGAGATGCTTATCAGCAGGCAAGGCTTTTTTTTATTCAATGCATGTAATCGGTAAGGGGACCTGTTCTGCGCAGACATTGTCGACGACCACATAATCTTACACACCGTGTACACCGATACTGTTAGTTCCTAACTAACAATAAGTGGACTTCCCAGTTCATTTATGATCCAAGACCGGAAATCATATTAAACACTTTACCCTCATTTCCATGCTCGAGTAACCGCGGAGAAACTATAGTTTATTTCAGCTTCGCTACGCGAAAAACAAAGCTCCGTATAGCAGCATGGAGTACAGGTTGCGATAAATCGCATTGAAGTACGCCTCGTCTGATACTTCCTTAGCGACAAAAATTAACTGATATTCCAGACCTTAGCAAATTGATCGATCTAAAAATCATGATCAAAGAAGAACTTTTAAAATACGTAAAACGCTGTTAAAATTGATCCTTCAGAAGTGAATGTTGCCATATAGACGAAGTTACACTCATGTCGCTAACTTTCTCGTTGAATTCAAGACTCTAATTTACGATTTAGTTCTCTACGGAAAATATTTTTAATATTTTAGAAATTCGTCGTCTGCGATTAATTCTTTAAATGAACCTTTTAATGTGAAAATGATATCAGTCATATTTTGCCTACTTCGTTTAAGAAATCTCAAGAATTTAACCGTGATTAAATAAAGTAATTAGAATACAATATTATCGTGTCATACTTTGATATACAGTGAAACCGTAGGATTTACAATTACAAAACTTCATTATTTTTTCATGGGACTTTCACCAGTTTATTTGTGATATTTTTTTGATTAGAATAACACTAAACACGATGTAATTTGAACAGTTCTTTAATGGCTTAATTGACCATTACTCGGTACGGTGGGCGAGGTCACAAAAAAATAGTAGAACTACAGGATCTAAGAAATAACATGGGCCCGAGAGTTTTTCTTAGAAAAAGGCTTTACTGAAACTGCATTTTATGGAATTTTAAATTCCCCAATATCAATTTTCTTTCAACTCGAAAAGTAATACACCATTTGCGTTCGGTGAATACTTAGGCCGTGAAATGAACGTAAATTTATGGAGAACATAGAATCTTTTATTTCGAGTTATTGCCGATAAAACAGCTGTTACGAGCACAGGTGTAATAATGAAATAGTTGGGCCGTCAAGAAACGAAACGAACTCGGCATTTAACAGTGCTGGTGAACGTCTAAGTATGCTTGTACAGTCTAAATAACCTGCAATTTGCACGGCGAATTGCGAGCTGCGGCTTAAGATGAATCTCTACTGAACACACATTCTCATGCATACAAGCGATTCTGGAAGACAAGCATTACTTGTGCCGAAGTCATTCGAAGTTTTGATTAAATGGCACAGCCTGCATACACCTACCTTAACAAGTTTTCTTATTATGGGCGTAAGAGTTTTTACGAAACTGCGCTTCAATCATTACAGAGGAAAAGTTCGCTACGTCGTAATTACCGACTTCCGTGTGCGAGTTGCCATACAGATTCTGCCGTTTTCTTCGCGAGGTATTGAGAAAAATATTAAATAACCGAGGCACCGAGACAATATTCGTTTTCCTCATATCATCCAAGCTATTTCGTAATTCGTTTTCAACGAAACACTGATTGTTTCACGATTTATTAGAGATAGTATAAATAATGAACATTAGCTAACCATACTATGTAAACGTGATCATAGAAAGTAATTGTGATACTGAATTTTGTAAAATAATTTTCGTTAACGCTTTGGTTTCCATGTCCGCAAGGCATGAATTCCATCGCCTTTTGAAATTAAAAATACTATGGTAATGGAAACATTAATAATAATCGAATTACGAGAAAGACATTTGCTAACTGCATGACAATTATTGTTTTTGCTTTCTTCTGAACGTCCATTTAATTTAGAAGTTTAGCTTATAAATTAAATTAATAATACAGTGTGACTATAACGAAAGAAGGTCACGATCACTACGTAGAGTATATTTGGCAACAGTCTCGCTAAATAAGACGGTAACAGTAAAAAGTGAAAACTTGTTTATATCGACTCGAGTGAAACAAGCAAACGATAATCGAATAATACCATATTAGACGAATAAAATAAAGGATCTCCTTGCTAAAACCACAAGCAAAATCAATGAAATCGTAATCGCAAAATAAAAACAGTCGAGGTGCAGTTGCTACACAGCAAACGAAAGAAAAGGGAACACTGTGAACCAAGGTCTACCAACAATATCACGTAAATCTGTAGCATTACACAAGGGTGCATAAACTCCACTACTGTTGCAAGGCGTATCGATAAGTCCCATGTAAGGCGTATCCGTGCGCGAGGACATCAGCTTCCATGATCGTGTTTTAGAAACATAAACACAGCAGCAACAAATTGCTCGTATTACACGTTTGCAACTTGCGAGTGACGCGACTCGACAAACACGATTTTCGAGTTACGCTATGAGAAGGTCACAGAGACACTTCTCAACCTATTATGGAGATCTTATTTACCATTCCTGACTCGTACGTGGTGCTTTATCCTATGAATGTGTCTACAATTATGAATAAATGTATGTACTCAATTCTGTTCTATGAGCATCATTCGTGTTATTCATTAATTCATTATGAACAAATGTATGTACTTAATCATGCTTTATGAGCACCATTCATGTTATTCATTATGAATAAATGTATGTACTCAATCCTGTTCTATGAGCATCATTCGTGTTATTCATTATGAACAAATGTATATATTTAATCATGCTCTGTGAGCACCATTCATGTTATTCATTATGAATAAATGTATGTACTCAATCCTGTTCTATGAGCACCATTCATGTTATTCATTATGAATAAATGTATGTACTCAATCCTGTTCTATGAGCATCATTCGTGTTATTCATTATGAACAAATGTATGTACTTAATCATGCTCTATGAGCACCCTTCATGTTATTCATTGTGAATAAATGTATGTACTCAATCCTGTTCTATGAGCATCATTCATGTTATTCATTATGAACAAATGTATGTACTTAATCATGCTCTATGAGCAGCATTCATGTTATTCATTATGAATAAATGTATGTACTCAATCCTGTTCTATGAGCACCATTCATGTTGTTCATTATGAACAAATGTATGTACTTAATCATGCTCTATGAGCACCATTCATGTGGTTCATTATGAATAAATGTATGTACTCAATTCTGTTCTATGAGCACCATTCATGTTGTTCATTACGAACAAATGTATGTACTCAATCCTGTTGTATGAGCACCATTCATGTAGTTCATTATGAACAAATGTATGTACTCAATCCTGTTCTATGAGCATCATTCATGTTATTCATAAATTGAATTAACCATTAATCGTTGTCAATTATTAGGAATTAAATATAGTATAAAGTGGAAGCTAAGATGGGATATTAATCTAGGACCTCGTATGCGACTACATCTGAAGAGCACATGAGGGCTAACAAAATAAAATGCAACTAGGATCAAAAACAATGTTGCGTTTCATGGAAAACGTAATTCTCGAGTCGCTCTGGTGGTCGCAAGTGTGCAATACAATTTGTAAACTATAATCCAACATCGAGGAACAATGACCGTATGAAAACGTCAGTGTGTCTACAACTGCTGACGCAAGCAGCATCCACGGATTAGCCATTACAGGGTCATAAATCCACGCTAACGAGAAACGTCAGTATTCGAGTACCCTTGTCGAGGTTCTTCGAATCGAACATCTGTTCGTCCTGGAGCAGATCGGGACCCTTGGCCCTGGTCGCGTGCTGCCCAGGTCCCCGGACACCGGGATAGACAGGGTAGAGTGGGTAGAGTTGCTGGATCTTAGGGTATTGTTGGAAGATCTCCGGTACGTTCTCGATCATGGGCTTCGCCGGGGGTTCGAGGAGGATTAAACCCCTCTGAAGGGACGAGGCAGTCACCAAGTCGACGATTCTTTGTCTGCTGCTGATCCTGGTGGTGGGGACGGTGATGGTAGGCCTAGTCTGGGTGACTGTGGTAGTGATTGGGCTTGGAGTGCTCCTTCCTCGAGGCCTCGACGTGATTAGGCGAACCTCCCCAGCCGTATTAGGCCCCCTGGCTGCCGTTAGACCTCTCAATGTCTGCACGGTCGGCTTCGGCGTCGGCCTGTTCGCCGATTTTCCATTTTTGTGCTGACCACGGGCCTTGCTCTTCCTCTGAGATTGTGTCTGCGCGTTCACCACGTACGGTGGACTAAGATTACCGGATTTTTCGGACTTGTGCTGCGCTTGCTTGCTCTTCGAACCCGTCAAGGAATTTTGCGACTTCGAATATGCGGTTTCCCGAGGCTTCACGAACGGTCTTCTGGGAATGTTCATGCTGGCGGGGCTGTACAACGCGTACTCGGTGCGATCGGGCAGCGTAGCTGTCCCGTAGAAGATGATCGCCCACTCGTGGAGAGTCGCGCGGCCTGATCCATCGATCGTTCCAACGACACGCAGCAGGAAAGTAGAGAATTATTGGGTCAATAATCATTGGTAACTGATTACAGAGATGATTAGCATTGGATAAAAGCATTGCGCATACAATGTATATATATTGTCTTACACAAGGAAGGCATAAGTATATTTTGAAAAGTTTTGTTGCTTCTTCTTATTCAACACTTTTTTAATAAATATTGTTTCTTCTTGGACATTCTTACGGACTCGAACAAACATAAATATCATTATATTGTTTTAGGTTGAATTAATATACTATTGACGATGGTCAATAGTAATCTGAAAATGGTAAAGTATTAATCCTTCAGCGCACGGGTTGAATCCTATGGATCCAAACAGGAATCTATTATCCTGTTGTTACCTTTGAATTAATTTTTTATATAAATTCTTTTGAAAATGTCTTTGTTAAACACAAAAAGTGCTGTATTTAGTAATCAAAGCATAGATGGCCCATGCAGTGTAGGATTAATAATGAAGTACCTCTGATGGGTGCAATTGCAAAATATTTTTTAGCTTTTTATTCCCTACGCGCAATTATTGCCATGAAATTATTGCGTTTACTAGTTAATCTATGTCTGTGATCTATAAGTAGACAGTGGTTTTGATGTGTTTATAACAAAAATTAGTAGATGTAATTTAAAACAGTAAAAAAGTTAGAAGAATTTAAAAGTACTGTTATATTATCTACAACATATTACACATATTAACAAAGAAAATAAATTTCCATTTGACTACAGGTCGTTAGACTTCAGGTAGAAAATGTTTAGTTTGCATAAAGATCCGCTCTCTATCTCTAACTGTTAGAATTAACCTGTGGATCTTTATGCATTTATAGCAAAATTGAATAGATCAATTTCAAAATAGTTAAAAAATTTGAAAAATTCAAGATATTAAATTCATTAAGGGAAGAAATACATCTTTTATTTTGCATAAAGATCCGCATTCTAGTTATAATTATGTTGTTATGGTAAGTTACTTTAACACTAAACCTACCGAGTACCTAAGCGATTAAAATGTTTCAGCTTACAAAAATATGACAAGGCTCAATGGATTTAAATCTTACGGCATTTTTATTACAATATGTGTGCTTGAATAAAGAAATTTATCGGATCAATTTCCAAGAAAGCGATTTCATTATTTCAATAATTATAAAACGAAAAATATAGAACCGGTCAATTGAAAGGCGGAGGTAGGTTTAGTGTTAAATTTCACATAAATACATTTGTGCATTGTTAAATATTTTTAGAAAATGATGCAGATTCCTAGAAGTTTTAAAATCGAACAATTTCAAGAACAACTTGACAACGATATTACACAAAATGATCTACTATTTCGTCGAGTGGGAATGTAGAATACTAAGGATTGCGATTTTGTTTTGTATTTCACCAGTCATGAATTCGAAAGAAAACTTGCATTACCGGGGCGGCCCATTTAGCCATCTAATACATAGCTGCTTGAGCACGTACTATTGCGAGATGGGGTGAAACAAGTGGCACTTCACCTCGCGAGAGTGTCGCGCTACAGTGACCATGTGTCGGTAAACGTTTTCTGTATTTTACAAATACAGCTATTGCTATGGGCAGGGCGGTGTGAAGCTCCGACAGTCCATTAGCTGAAGAACAGGCGGTGGAAGGCCATCGATGTCGAAAACGGCAGCTGACGAACCAGTTAGCGCTCACCGACGCGACGGCAATTGATGCCCGGACAATCATCCGCGATTATTTCCGAACGTGTTCGATGGGATTCGCGAGTGGCACAATATTGTGCTATGGCCAATGATAATGAAGCGGGCTGGGGCCAGAGCGGCATGTCCACGGAATCAAAGCAAACACGCGGAGCGGCAGCGATGGTTTAAATACCTGTACACTTGGAATATAGTCGGGCCACATTATGCGAGACAATGGCGCGGGAATCCACCTTGCGAACGGACACCGGAGATTACAAGCAACCCCGTTGTGGCTCGAACTTTATGCGACTATCGGCTTTAACGGGCTTCTAGCTTGAAGTGGTTCCAACAGTTTCAACCCTGCACAAGGTCAGCCGACCCCGGTTGTGTGGTTCGCAAGAGACGCATCCCGCCACGTCGGTGCTGGATGCCATCGCGGGGGGACACGCCTCGAATATGGAATTATACCCCTGGGAGGTGATGCAGCGGCTTACGTGGTCCCACGTGCACGGTTTACGAGAATTCCCTTCATGTTCCCGAAGATGAGACGATAAGATACCAGATGGCCGTTACTGTTCCGGACGGCCGACCGGAATCTATGGTATCGGCCCTAAACGACACTCCTCAGGTTTTACGGGAAATTTCGAAATCGCGAGACTCGTACGTGGTTTAGCGAAAATTTCGAGCGGCTATCGCAGCTTGACCTTAATTAGTCGTTTAGATATCAGGTTTTTGAACAAACTTTACCGACCGGAAGCCTATTAATAGAATTTTCAATAATCCTGCTATACCAAAAAAAAGCATAGAAATTTTTTTTGAAATTGCAACCTTAAATGAAACTATTAGACGACGTTGTTGAGGGTGACTTAGTTAGTTCATACTAAATGATAAATGAAAATTTAGCCATGTACCATACATTTTTCAAAAATATGCAATAATCACCGGTCGGTAATGTGTTAATATGTGTAATATGTTGTAGATAATCTAACAGTACTTTTAAATTCTTCTAATGTTTTTACAATTTTAAATTACATCTACTAATTTTTTTTTTTAAACACATCAAAACCGCTGTCTACTTATAAATCATCGTAATACTAAAAGCAACGTACTAGAAGTACATACATATGTATAGTACATACAGGGTGGTCCTTTTAAGTAAGGCCGCCTAAATATCTCTTCAGGTTATTGTGATGCAAAATATATTTGTTGCGTAATGTGTATGGTGTCAATGGACCAAATATCTGGCAAGAATATTATCAATATATATATAATATTAGTAGACTATGGATCTTTATGCGAAATAAAACATGTTTGTATTGATTGCAGGATACAGGAGCCAAATAAAAATTGTATTCTCCCTTTAATTATCTTATTAAGCTGAAACTAATACATTCATGTCCTTAAATTATCCTTAACCTTTTTGAAGTTAGGGAACACTTTTGATCATATCAAAAATTTGACGAACACCAAAATTAATGATCCGAAAATCAAACAAAAACATCCCGCGTAGAAATAAATATATTCTAGAAAATATATTATTAAATGTATTTAATATATTTCGCGGAATTTCACTCAACACCGGTTAAGAACCACTGCCTTGAGTATTTATTATATGTCCACCGTTTTAAATTGTATGTACCCATTTTTGTAATAAATGCATACAATCCACAGTCCATCGATTAGATACCAAGATATTTCATAACGTAAGTAATACTTTAAATAATGGTGGGTTAGTTTAAATAATGGTGGGTTAGTTTAAATAATGGTTAAAACACACCATTTAAAAGATCGATTTTTCCGACCTGTCTGCGATAGAATGCCCCCTTAAATGGCGTACGAAAGCTTGTTTGACTGGCTGTAGTTACACGCGGCAACTGTGGGCTGATAGTTAGAGCGACAGCGGCGCAACTGGCCTGACAAATCGTGGACTCGAGTCCCTTCAGCAGCCGCCATGTTACAACAGCCATCTTGTTAAACTGCCTGCATTTTCGTGACGATCGAAGACGTTGGGCAAACACCTGCGTCTTGAATACATCGGACGCACAAAAGTCGACAACCAGGGATTTACTATGCACGGATACACGAAGCCAACGATGCCCCATTTAGGGACAAATTTTACGTAATGAAGTTTACGCAGCCATTAGGTTTAACGGCGGTGTAGCAGCCGCTTGAACTTCTCTTAATACTTGCGGAAGGTCATTCGCTTCTCTACCGGTGAGCGAAAGCTGCCTCGCTTCAAGCCAAAGTACAAGCCCAGAGAATCATCTGAGCCGTCTCGGTGAACTTCGCCATATGCAAGAATCGTAGAGCGAACTACTGAATCGGTCGAGGAGTTCGGCAACAGTTCCGCAGGTGCAACTTTAGTGCTCCGTTTGAGCTGCGTACGGCTCAAGTTTCTTGTTTATCCCTCACTAATTTCCAGTATTTATATCTGTATTAGCAAGAAGCTAGTGCAGCTTAAATTCTAATTAACCGTCGGCCATCTTCTTCCATTCAGAATGATGGATGGCTTCAGGGAACAAGTATGAACATCGGTGTTACTGCACAGCCTTCAAATTCTCCAAAACGGGAATACTAAACTCGTTAGTCGCCATGACATTTCGGTATCCAGGTAAAAAATGTTTGGAACAATATTAATTAGTTTAGTCAGTTACAAAATGCAATGGGAAAAATTCAAGAAAGACATTTTCATGGAAAATGTTCACCTTCATTTTTATAACTCTTGTGTAGTCAACCGGTAACCATTTACTGTATTCCTTTCAACAATTTGTTAATGATCCTCTAAAAAATATTACAAAATTTCAATGTCAATTTATAGAATATTATACGAACCTGATAAGTACAGAAAGGTTTTAAATAATCTATAACAGTAAGGTCTTAACAGTAGCTCACTAAAAACTAATTAATTTTGTTCCAAACATTTTTTTATCTGGCTATCGGAAGTGCCCAAAAAGTCGTGGCGACATTTGCATGGGACACCCTGTATATATTTCTATACAATAATAATCTAATAATGATAGATATACAGTAATCATTTTTATGGATTGTTTAATGAAATCGAAAATTAGGAAAAACATCTTGTGCTCAGTAAAACAAACTTCGTGGAATATGTAAAACGGAAGTTATTGATAACAATGTTGTTACAAGATTAATTAAAAATACACTGATTCTAATTCTTCAGCAATAATTTTCATGGATTGTTTTATAAAATTCGGGAAAACCTTTGTGTCTCGATTACAAGAATTTTCGAGATAAAAGTTAAATAAAAGTAATATGGCATGGTAGGTATTGGTACAAGTAATTGCGATACGAAATATTAAGTTATAGATTTGTATCGGTAATCAATTTACATTAATTTTTATTTTCCCAGGTCAACCATATTTACATCATTGCTAAACTAGATTTTCCGGACTTCATTAAAATATTTTTGATTAATAATCTAATTGCAAACGACTGATTGTTAAATGCATACAATTTAATTTGATTAAACTCGAATAAATTTATTTAAATGTAATTAAATTTAAGCATATTTAATTAAATTAGTTCGGCTCGAGTTTACCACACCCCTCGGGAATAATACATAATTATACGAATATTTTATATGTTACGTGGTAGATCAGCGTTCTTGTTTGACATGTTATAATTGTATGGAATCTCCATATATTAGTTGAAATAACAAATCATTGCAGTTTCTACATTTCCCACCGTGTTATAAACAGTGTCTGAAATCAATAAAATCTTCGAAGGCTTCCACAATCATTCTCAATACAGTAAAACTTTGTTGCTTGAAATACTAACTTCTAAAATTATTTTAATTGTTTATAGATGAAAATTTATACCAAACATTGATCCTGATATTGATTTATTGGAGATTGATGGAAATAGCGCCAATAAAGTAACAGAGAATCCAAAAGATTCAATAAAGCGTTACAAATAAATGAAGAAAAATGATTTCGTGTCTTTTTTCTGTGCGACTTTTAATAAAATAAAAACATAGACTATACTTAATTCTTGTCGTTTTATTTTATACAACATCTAAATTAGTATGAGCAGATTAATAAAAATAGAACAAAAACAGCAATCACAACGGAAAGATACGAGTAATTGTCGTAATCTCAAAATATTGAGGACTTATGTTGGTTTGCAGAATTGAAACGTTATTTCAGCCTTTCGAATTTGTTTTCATGACTTTTTTCTAGTAAATACGTAAATCCTGTACTCCAAAGCTCAATTAACATAAACTCAAATGTGACAACAACAGATATATTGTTCTGTTATTTTTTTTAACGAAATTATCAGTCTCAACATCGAGAATTTCTTGAGAATGGGAGCATTCGAAAGCTTTTTGAATCCACTGTAATTTGGCATTCAAACTTTTTGGCTCGTGAAGCGTTTGCTGTTTGATCGAGCCACTCTTAACTGAAGAAGCACTGCCTAAAGTGAATTAACACAGCTGTGACCTGTATGTGGGTCATGGTCCCGACGCCAGGGACACTACCATCTGCAATGGGGCATAGATTGCGGAACTGAAACTGGTATGACCCACATGTGGGTCATGGTCTGTAGACCCGAATGTATTATGACCAGCACGTGAACTATGGACCATGTGTCCAAAGATAATACGTATATATTATGCTCTGGTCTCCGACTCGGGTCCAGGAAATGATACTACTCACGTGAGTGTCATATGTCACTGCCTGGAGTCAACTCTGACCCAACGTCTCCGTAATCAGATATTGTGGTCTTTGACTCAATCTTATAGTGAATCGAATTCCTCTTTGTGCAGTTATTGAATTATTTTGACAATTATGTGACTCTTATGTTAACCCTTTGCACTCCGAATTATTTTCAATTTTATTGCCAACAACTGCCTACTATCTTAAGTGCCTTTTTTTTAAATTTACATAAAAGGTCATTTCCTTGACTCCTTCATAGTTTAAACAATTTTGCTTACTAATTGTATGAGATACAGCTCTCAAATTTTGATGTAATTTTGTTTTTAACTAAAAACTACGACAATTAAATCAATAAAGAAGAACCAAATACGTATAAAAACCCGTTTCATTTACATATAACTCGACAAAGAAGTCCAAATGGTTAATACAAGACATTTTGAAACACGTTCAATAAATATGATAACGTTTATAAACATATTCATTCCTTCGACATGAAGTAATGAAAAACTACCCAAGGTATGAATAGATTTCGTAATCAAAATTGTAAATGCAAATTAAGAGTGCATACTTGCTTATTGACTTCTATCGGATATTGGTTATTAGTTATTTTAGTAACGGTGGCTATTGGTTTTTGGATCAATAATATAATAAGATCGACAAAATTTAATATATTACAGCGATTTCGCTGCGGTTCCATAAATATCTTGGTAAGTGTAAAGTCACCTCTAAAAGCTATGCAAATAAATATTATTAAGTCAGAAAGTTTATGCAACTACTAGCGATTATCTTATTTTATATGCAATCGACAAGTGAACAGTATAATATTGATTGGTGAAATATGCAAATGGAGGAATGAAATATTTATGGTTTTGAAGAATACCTTACCCCATTTGCATCAGTGGAGAACATTATGTTTTATAAGTCATAATTCGAAGAAAATGAAATTCTAAGTAGGTACATAGACCATATTTATTTTCACTAAATATAAAAACAGTTGTAGAAATATTAGTGCGCCACTAAAATTTTTAATTTTAAGAGACGAAGTCAAATACCTCCAAAAATAATTTCAATTAAAAAAAGATGAGCTAGTTACCTAATTTCCAAAACGCCTCCACCAAAATACGTGATATAAAACTTTATATACATACGTATAATTAACTTGTAAGGTATTGTATATACAATAATAAGTAATAAGTATTACTTATATGTACAATTACTTAAGTGGATAAATATTTAGAAAATATTTACCGTACAATGCTTAATCAGATTATAAAATTCTAGAATACTAGGAGCTTCCTAAAATTCTGTATAAATATTCTAAGTTACCTTTAACTATATAATTCAAGACTGAATAATCAAAATGCTGCAAAGAAGACAAAGATACTTGATATTTGCATCGTACAATATAATAACTGAAGTTCTAGAACACCAGTTTAGGTGCCCATTTTTCAAAATGGTGTAAGACCTTAAAATTAATGTTATTGTCATTGATCTGTCAACTAGCAAAATTTAGTATACTGTTGAGGTCATAAGAGACCCTAGTGTGCCAGTTAAGGGTTATTTAAGCGTGTCAAATGTATGTATGTACTAATTTTTCGAAATGATATAATACTGTAGAATTAGTTTTATTCTTGTTGATCTGTTACTTAAATTAGATTTCACGAAAACCGAGCAAGTATCCTCTGTTCGGAACACTCTTGTACGGTGCTATTTCCAAGACGCGATAGGAAGAAAGTCTTATTGCTAGTCTGGAAACATTGTACTGGAAGAAAGGAAAGAACAAAAAGATCCACACAATGGACTCACCTTGATATCGACCCTCATTGTGGATTTCAAGTTTCCACGTGCCGTGCGGCCTCTCACCCCAAGTGTGAACCGACATAAATGGCCATTGATTGAAACCGGCTTTCGAGACGTCGTGTGGCCTTTTCGCGAGCAGGGTGCTCTTCGTGCCTTGTGGAGATGTTAGTTGTATCTGAAGATCTCCTCTTCTGATAGCCATCAGGGATACCTTCGCCTGACAGACAAGAATAATATTAGGTCGTCCGGGGATTTCATTCCATTTTTCCTTGCGCACTCTCTTTATTATCCGTTATCCGTTAACGCTGACGATCGTGCATACATTTTATTCATTTTATTATTATCGATAATAGCACCTACCAAAGGCTTATCTCAAAACTCACAGTTAGTCAAGAAAGTATTAGGTTGTAGCATATTAAATGTCCGATTTTAGAATGCAACTCTTATAAAACATTTCGATCGAGGAATGCTACTACAAACTTCAGGTTTATTCTATAAAGCTTTAAGGTACAAAGTTAATCTTTAACAGAAACGTACCATGACCGGTTCTAGATTTTTTATTTCACAATTAATGAAATTACGAAGATGCTTTCATGAGAAATGATTTAATAAATATCTTTATTAGAGCACATATTATATAATAAGAACCGCATAAAGTTCAGATAAATTAATTCTTGTCATTTTTATAAGGCCACCGCGTGCCAGTTACTTTTATAGCTCAGTACGTTGAGTTTTAATTTAATTTATGTGATTTCTGGTCAAAGTGTGATGATTAATTAACTTACTATTCGTTGATGGTAAAAAGAACTACAAAATCAAGATAAATATCTTGTAATTGAAAAACATTAATAACCATAATATCGTATTTTTACCGCAATACAATCAAGAAACTTGTGAAAACAGAACACATTGGGTTCAAAATTGCGTTTGTTTAATATTTGTTTACGACAGAGTATCATTTTTTTTAATTAATAACTAATGGCTCTTGCGCCTAGAACAATGGTTAGCAAACTGCGGCTCACGAGCCACATGCAGCTCTTTGGCTACTCGAGTGCAGCTCTTCTACAAATTTTAATTTAATAGTGTTTTAACACAATTTTCAGTTTTATTCAGTGTATCTAGTTTCAACCGATTTTTAAGAACTGGGTTCTTGTGAAGGAATTTGGCTCTCAGAATAAATCTAAATGGTTGTACTGCTGATATTTGGCTCTTTCGAATAATGAGTTTGCTGATAACTGGCCTAAAATATAATTTACATAAATTCGCAAAATACATTTCATACATTTTCATTTGAGGTTTAGACACAAGACCTTTTTGAATGACTATCTACGTGAAATGTACAATGAAGACGTACTTATTATTTATATATGTGTATTAAATACAAAGCACACAAAATGCTGATTAGTTTTTATAGCCTAGTAAAAATAGCCACATTGCACTTATACAAATTTCACGCAATTTTTAACATTCAATAATGGTTCTAAACAAAAACTTCACGATTTGACTGGCCTGTTATTTTTAATATTGAACACTAATTCTCGTTTTTCAACTATAAAGTGAAATAAATTTTAAATCTGTTATAATGAAACATATATAATAATTTATAAAAGATAGCCTTGAAATAAATTTATTTACCCTTTTAGAAGTAATATCGTATTTCAACAACTATAAATATTAGATCATTTTAAACATATTTCTGATAAAAATCCTACGCTCGCACGGACTCCACTGTCTAGTGATAAAAGATATTGTCAGTGGGATAAATAACGTTAAAAATGAATTTTCTAATTTAATATGAAGGAATCGTGAACAATGAGATTATGTTTGCGCGATACTGGCCGATAAACGCTGGCTAGAAAAGTCACGCACTCGGGGCACAAGCCATAGAAATATTAAATAATAAAATCTCGTTTGTGGAATAACTACTAATAGCTACGTTAACACGTACTTAAGCATTTTCAAGAATTATTTTTATAGAAATATTAAATGCACTTAATTTCTTTACGATCTACCGAGATACATAAAATTAGAAGATCACTAGACTGCGGATTTTATTGATTTATAACAAAAGTAGGTGAAACATGAAACGTTAAGAAGATTAGAACAATTTAGAAATATTATAACATTATATCAAGTTTATTAAAATGATTAAGAAAGGTAATAATTTTTTATGTTAGACTTGTCTGTTGAAACTGAGGCCGAAAAATTTATTTTACATAAAGGTTCGCAGTCTAGTAATGTGTTAAGTATAATATAATAAGAAAAAAAGTTTTTCAGCAAAGTTTGAAGTAGATATCGAAGACATTTTGTGTTATTCACAAGAGACATAAACGAAAGTATAAATAAGGATGTACAAAATATGCTTCAGACGCATGATGTGCAATCTGTAGACAGAGGATTACACTACTTTGAGTGAAAAATTTGATCAGCAGAAAGCTTATATTCTAGTACATAGATGAAAAAACGTGTGAGAAAAAAAGCTCAAAACAGAGAAACATAAAACCCTGTAGAGGATTTCTTTTTTACGAAGAAAAGTAAAAATCTAACGTGAATAGAACTGTTTGGAAAAAATTTAAATTAACATCCTGGCACGAGCTAATATGAAGTCTGGGTATAAAAAGTAGAAGCTCACAATTCTGTAACAATTATTTCAGAGCATTTTGCAGATCCCTTTGTGTCTTCATTACAGGTGCGGTACTATATTCTGTTGGATGCATGTTCCACTACTATGTTCCACTTTGATAAAACGAAAAGTTCCGGCATTAAGCCCGCTGCTCTTTCCAGGTCTGCGCGACAAAAAGTAAAATTCCAGTTTCAGTAATCAATTTTGTTTTCCATAAATGTCGCTTCTCTACAATATTATATTAATTACATGCATTTTCTCATCAGTCAACATCAAAAGAAGGATGATAATGTAATGTAATCGGTTTAAACCAATAATAAATAAGAGAAAACTAATAAGCATTTAGATTGTTACTCGGGGTTATTGAAGTAAGAGAGCATTATTTGGTAACAAGACTGGATTTTTATGCATTTACAACAAAATAGATGAAGTTCAAGAATTGTAAGAAAAGTAGACTTTGAAGATGTCAATATTTTCATCTATTAAAATTTACCTCTAGAATCTTTTACTTTTGGCCATCGATGCAGACAATTTTTTATTTAATAGAAAAGGTTTCTATTTCCCGATAACGATTTACTTGTATGAATTATTATTATATCTATTAAACCCTGAATTATGGTTAGGTCAGTAATAAAACGTTGCATTTCAAATGACTCCTGAAGCAGAGAATTTTTTATACGGGTTGAGCTTGTGAACGAAGAAGAAAAAAGTGGTGAAAAAATTCACCGGACGCGGAAACATATGAAAATTTTTCATGTGTGCACGATCTCAAGCTTTACGGAAACTATTAACCTGCAGCTTACCGAAGTGACACGGTACTTACCTGCACGTGCTCGAGAAAATTAACACCGCTACACTCCTTGACGTTCAATTCCAGAGTTAACTGGCTCTTTGGTGGTATTGGCCTACAATATAACACGAAACTGAGGTCAGTCACGAAACTGGGACACTGGATATCTCGAATACATTTTTAATCATTCAATCCACTAATTTCGGGTATACTCGGGTATTTCAGTACCTTGGACAGTCTTAGCTCTGACACCTGAGACTGTCTTTTCGCGAGACCTTAGCCAATCGTGGATATTAATTATGAAATTAGCATTAACCTTCCACAGGCATAACAAGTAGCATAGGTAAAAATTTTATTATTTGAACTACTGTAATGTTTCGATATATGCATGTTGCACATCTTATTTCCGTTACTCCTAACAATGTGAAAAAATTATATAAAAAAGTTGCAAAGTATATGAGAGGAAAAATTCTGATGTGAATATTTTTTCTGTGCGTGAAAGGATTTCGATAATTTCAAGGTTATTTTATATATTCATTTACTTATACAAGTCAAATCAACATCAAGGCCATTAGCGACCACAAGGATTATAACATATGATTACAATATTATATCTTTATACTTAGAAACATTTATAGGTATATTGTGGAGAGATAGATTTGCAGTTGTTATATACAAGATTACAGAGTATGGAAAATTTTGGTTAATTTTAGAAATTTTAAACTTGGACTATATTCTCACTAATATTGAAACATTTACTTAAATTGTTATGGTTAGCCAAGAATCTTCTTTGGAAGGAGAAAAGGGGGCATTATAAGATGAAGTGTTCAACTGAGAATAGTGTATTACATCAGGTACCTACGGTGACGAAATCTTTCAAGTTAATATCGAGATAACAATAATCTCGAAAATATATATCTCGTTAATTAATAAGACTTATACGCATTCTTTAAACAAAATATTGTTTACATTATCAAATATATTGGGATCTAACCAATTACTAAACTTTTAATTATTGTATGAAGTATTATATCAATTTCATATCCATGAAATTTTAAAAAATCATATAAAATGGAATTATTCTAACTAAGAAAAAATGTTTAATTTTCGAGATAAAATATCTCCGAGTGCAAAGTATACTGTACATGCTATATAAACCTTATTTGGTTTAAAGCAACAGATAAATAGTAAATAATATTTTCACATATATGGTGCATATCTATCTCACATACATCAAGGCATTACTGTACCTGGTTCTTTCTCCTCGAAGAACATATTCCTGCGTGGAGATGCACTTTACGCTGATTACACTTGCGTGAAAAATATCAATGCTGGGCGGTACAGATTGTTAAACTATGCAAAACTTTACCATGTAAGTATTTTTTTCTCTATCTTCAATAAGAACCGATTTATAATTTGGCCCAGTTATTAGATACTCCTTGTATATGTTTGAATTTTTTAACACAGTGTGATATCAGAGCTAATTTGTCAACTTTGTATACCAGTGAATCATTGTTAATAAATGATTCTACTAACTATATATTTACATATTCTTTTGTCATTGTTAATAAAATATTTAACGATACGGAAAATAAATGCATGTGTGTTTGTAATTTAATATGAAAACGAATTTACCTGCCCATATGGGGTGCCGAAACTTCACATTTATGTTGTTCCGGCACTGTCCGCCATCTTCGCGCTAAACGCACCATGGCTGCAGCATCCATCAACCCATAACCAAAACTGTGGCTCACTGTAAACAAAACGAAGAATGTCCACGTAATAAACAACGAACTGTAGAAAGAAAAAGAAAAGGAGGATTATACGGGACAAAGGGTAAAAGAAAGGGCGTTCTGAAAACAGAGGAAATAACCGAAAAAGGAGAAAGAAAGAGAGTAAAGACATAGTAGTAAGAGATAAGGTGGAGGAAACAAGTAACCTTTAGCGTAATTGAAGAGAGGGATACTGGAGAAAATCTGTTGGATGTAATTAAAAGACTGCAAATACACGTGTACAGGCTGGTTCACGGAATTGGAGCAAGTCACACAATCTCTTTCCTGGTTGCAATTAGAAAGAAATAGTAGAAGATAAAGTCGAATACTTCGGGAGTAGCTATCTTGCCAGAACAAACTCTTTTTCTTACGTACTAATTAAGTAATGTACTTGCAGAAATCTTCAAATGAAAATGTGTATTTATTGCATACGATAATCCGTCCCCTTAACAAAATTAATCAGTTAAAAAATACTTCGTAGATAATTTATGTAAATGGAAAATGCTCGAGTGAACAATCTTAAACAGCAAAAATTTAGAAACACTTTTTAATGGTTTATAATGTCTTCCAAACAATTAACAACAAGTGTACCATTCGCGAGAACGATTTAGGTACCGAAAAGACTATTTAATTATTAGATCATTCCATAAATAACGTTATTATATAGTGCTATCTTTCAGTGTACAGTTCTATTTTTGAAATCCACTTTTTAAATATAAACATTAAATATCATATATTTCTTTTATGTGGACCATTTTTATTATTGCCATTTTCATTCATTGACATGAAGTGTCAAATAATTTCATGTTTCTGTATTTGATTGAAATCATTGCACGAGTGTTTGAGTACGTATTGTTCATTTAAAATTTAACATGCTTAGACTGGCAATAAAGTTGATATCGAGACACACTGGACGTGTGAGTGTAAAGGGCCGTCTTCTCCCTTAACGGATTTGAGTAGATTCAAGCCCTTTATATTGTTGTTGTTATGATTCTATGATAACAGTTCTCCTGACTAGGCCCCATCTAGTCTAACTTTCTGAACTAAAATCGGGTCTAGACTTGTTCTCTGAGTCATTCTAAGTCTCTTAGACTTATTCTAAACTCTGTCTGTATGAACGAAATATGGGGAAATTGAATGCAATCACGGGATTCAATTGTTTGATCTTATACGAGCATATTTTGAGCTACACAAAGGTTCATTTGATAGAGGAAGGTTCATCGTACCGCGCTCTGCCCCATCATATGAGTCAAAAAAGTCGTTTTGTATTAGAAAAATACATTGGAACCTGAGAGTGGTTATCTCGACTTGTTTCCCCTACTTTGGACGCTCATATTATTAAATATAAACATAATTTCGTCAGATCGTGAGCAGAGCGAAGCGCGATCAACCTTCCTCTTTAGAATGAGCCCTCACACAGCTCGTAACATGCTCGCATAACGACAAACAACAGTTTCTCGCAAACCCTGTTTTCGCCTGTTTTTTCTAGTAATATTCCAGTAACATGCTAGTAATATCCATGGGTACAGTATCCCCTTAAGGTGGTAGGGTACCCACGTGACATTACTAGAATCTAACCAGAATCTAACTAGATTTTGGGCCCAAACCGGGGTTTACGCGTTGTCGTTTCACGTCCTCATATGATTATATTTTCAGCTGAGTGAGGGCTCCTAATATTAGTGTCCAAAGTAGGCGAAAAAAATGAAGAAAAATTCCGGAGATTCTAATGTATTTTTCGTTCATAAAAAGATTTTTCTCGCGAAAATATAGAGAAGAGCGCACTGCGTGTAACCTTTCTCTTTCGAATGAGCCCTCATTCAGCTCAAATACATATAATCATATGAGGACGTAAAACGACACCGCGTAAACCCCTGTTTTGGGCCCAAAATCTAGTTAGATTCTGGTTAGATTCTAGTAATATCCATGGGTACAGTATCCCCTTAAGAATGTCCTCTGAACTCACCGTTCCTTCCGACGCCGTTCGTGACCCAGTCCGGGGCGGTGAGGTTCGCGGGCTTCGCAGTCCTGACGACAATGTGTTGCATGTCCCTCCAAGTTAGCTCTTTGTTGGCCTCGAGGGCAAGGGCACAGATACCAGCAGCCAAAGGCGCCGATGCGGACGTTCCGGTGTGACTGCTGGTGCAATGGTTATGCAGGTCGGTGGTCACCACTTGTTTCTCTCCCGCTGAACCGGAACTGTAGGTAGTGGCTAGGGTGGAAGAGCAGGCCTCGCTATACCACGGCACCTGCCCGTTCTCCGTGGCGCTGCTGATGGACAACGTCCAAATGCTGTTCGTGTAGCCGTCGCAGTTACAGTTGTCGTGGTCCTTGCCGCCATTCCCCGATGCCCACACGAAGATCGATCCCTTACCGTTGCGACCCTGCCGATCAAAGCGAGCACCTTGATCAATCGAATGCCATGAGAGATCCTTCGATCAACGGAAATTCAGTTTACTGGGTTAAACTCGATTCGATGGTGGAATATGTAATTGTTACGGCATCTGGATGGATTCTCTTGGTGATTAGATCTTATTGTTAAAAGATACGAGAAGAATATACAATCGAGGATTAAGTGCACATTCTTTAAAAGCTAATACAATTTTTCAATATTGTACCAAGCGGCTTGAAAGGGTTTCTGACATGTTAGAAGAATTAGTTAACTGGGAAAAGTAGGTTGATTTTTCAAATAAAAGTTTGATTTTAATGATTTTGGGAACGATTAATGATTTAGAAGATTTAGATTTTTTAGTAGTTACATATTACAGTATTTGTTTCGGAATGAATTTTAATCTTCTAACTGCGTAATGTTCCAATCATGAACTGTCACGAAGATGTAATAAAACACAGATGAATTCAAATAACAATAATTTTACCATAGTCAATGTAAATATAATATAGTTTATAAGAATATAGACACTCTGACACAATGACGTGAGAGAGTTATTCGCTGAAAAAAAAAAAATTTAAATGTTCCTGAAGAGCAATAACAACCTCAAGTGACGAAGAAACTTGTTACCCCGGTTAAAAGTTTAACAAAATACAATTGTTTAGCCACGTTAATTGAAATTTAATATCTGTTTACTATCTAAAAAAAAACATTTTATAATATAATAAAATTCTATCAAATTCTGTCTTTGTGAATGTATTTTTGTAATAAGAACCGTGTTCTGTCGATTAATCAAAATGAGACTGCGGATGTTTATGCATTTTCCCATTTTTGTCGACGAATTTTAAGAAAGTGGAATGAAATAAAATCCTATTTTTAATGGGAACAGCCTTTGTAGATCCAAAACAAATGAAAATTGTACAAAATTCCATCGTATTTTATATCCTAGCGTTTTTTGTATTGTATAATAATAATAAATCAAAGTAAACTCAATGTAAAATTATCACAATGGAGAAGTAGAATAAAGACAATTATTATTGTATTGATCAATACGCAGTAACAGTGAAACATGAATTGATAGTAAGATAGTTGTACTACTGCGGAAGATCGCAATATCAAGTAGAAACAGCGAGCAATGGTCAGACACGTCAGCGAAATTCAGTTTAGTCCATCGTAAAATGTTGAAATGTATCTGTTTCAAATATAAGAAGAATTTAGTTTATTTCTCATCCTTTTTTAGTGTTTCCGAACTAAACTTTAAATGTTCGCACGCGTGTGCATTGTTGTTTAAATGTTAGAAACACTAGAAAGTTTCTGATTAAACAATGAAACTCTAGTGACGGCAAACAATCATGTTCATTTAAAACAAATTAAAAGTTCAAATGGCAGTAATCCTTGTTAAAAGTTTTAATTACGACTTGAAGAATGAATATCGCGCAATGAATGTAGTTTTACGAAATCCTGTACTAATTTAAAATTTTTAGTAGGTCGTTTCACTGCCAGGAGTATTTAAATGTGTTTAAATTATAGAAAATCTTTGTGTTAGGTTCGCTAAAATAGCCTAAGGTTCTAACAGTAATTTTTTAACTGATACACACTCTCGTACTTTAGGAACTATTAGTTTGTCGTTAATAGTGATAAATAAACTGCAGATTTTTATGCATTTATGCATGAAATATGGAACAGTAAAACATTAGAAATATCTACGAATATTCTTCTCATCTTTTCAATATGAAAAATCTATTAGTGGATAAAATGAATTTTTATTTAACTCTTGCTGGCCACGATCGTTGCAAAACGTTTTCATTTTGCAATGTGTTTTGCAATTTTCAATGTGTGTCAGATCTTAAACTGTTTATTCTCTCTTTCTCTCTCTCTCTCTCTCTCTCTCTCTCTCTCTCTCTCTCTCTCTCTCTCTCTCTCTCTTTTAGTGTTTGAATCGTCCTGTTAATAATAACGTATATAAACAATCTGTGCCAAATTATAGCATAAACTCAGATGCAGTTCACTTTCTTCTCTTTAATAAATGGTGGAATTTTTTTGGATATTTGGAAAGGCGTATAACGAGTATGCAAATATTTGCAGGTTTGAAAACCACTTGGGCGCCTGATTTGTTTAATAACAAGGTAAGGGAATTGATAAGGGCGTAGTTTATTAGGCTCCGTTTTTCAAGTAGAGCAAGTTCGAAATTCAATATAGACGCCTGCACCGCAACGATTTCGCTGAAGTATTCTCTGGAAATATTAAACTGTTTAGCATATACGGGGAGCTCTACGGACTACCGCGGGCAGAAAGTCACTTTATGAATATTTAACGATTAACGTTGTATCAGGTAGTAGTGCTTTAAATACAGAAGTAACAGTAATTATGCTGACTAGATGAACTCATACTTTCCGACCAGGGTAGTGACGAGCAGCATTGTTACCGTCCCAACAAAACGAATGTCAACTCATTTTCAATGCTGATCTTTCCTAAAGTAAGTATTTGCAATAATTGAAATTGATGTCGGATATTATAAAAATTTAAATGTTCTCTAAACTATTTCAGGCAATTTAAAAAGATGATGAAATTTCTGAATCAACTGAAACTTTCTACAGAAAAGTATTCAAATTGATTTCAGACTGATATTTTTTAAAATTAAACATTCTTTAAATTATAATATATAAGATGGCCAAGTTTCTGACTCAACTTTCTACGGAAAAGTATTCAAATTGATTTCGGATATTTTTGAACATTCAATATTCTAGAAATTTTTACAGACAATCTAAAAGATTACAAAATTTCTGTCTTAACTACAACTTTCTACGAAAAAGCTGCATCTTTATTTTTCGATATTTACGTTACATTACGTTTTATTACCTACGTAAATATATGTGTAAAGATAACAGGACACTGTATTATGAAACAGAAAAGTTTTTTCAGTAAACGAGACTCCACTGGAATCTTTCCAACTATACTGGATGCAATGTACAAACTAAATATTTAGTGAATTTATCAAAATGAAGCAACGAAGGCCAAAAGAAATTTTACTGAGCAAAACTAAAGTTGCAATATAAGCTTGCCTAATGTTTTCCTACGGAGTTTGCATTCGCTGCGATAAATTTTATTACTGTTTACCTAATAACATTCAACTCTCGAGTAACATGAGCGTTTGTCTTGTAAAGTAATAAGAAAACTTGGAATATAGAAAATGATGAAACGGAACGTAGCCAAGCATCGAAACTTCGAACGTTGGAAACACAAATCAACGAATCGCAGAATCTATTTAATTCATTCCATTGAATTCGCTTGAAGAATTTCTCCCATGTATTTTATTATACGCTTGTAGCTTTTAGAAAATTCTTTAACGCAAAGAATCTTAAAGTGGGACTATTAAACTCCTTCTAAAATATAATTTTTTATTTAGCGCACTGTCATGTGAATGATATTTTTATTATAACAATAAATATAACAATAAAATTGTAAAAGAGATATTTATTATTTTTATATTGTTAGCGCTCTCAGTCTTCCTTTGTATCGCTACGTGATTGTTCTTTTTGCACACTTCCAGTTCAGTTCGGTTTCCGCGCAAGCAATGTGTGCACAGTACTGCATAGTTATTGCATTGACTGTATCAATCGTAATCCAATACTATGTTCAATAAATATATCAATTGACTATGGACTTTTATGAGAAATGAAAAATGCCTGTATCGATTACAAGACAAAGGAAGTTAAACAGAAATTAATTTCTTCTCTCAATAATTTTAATACGTTGAACATAATGTATTTCTATATTCTTCAAATTCGTTAACTGTTTTATATATTTGCAACTTATTTGTGTTATTAATTTATAAAATCCGTAGGTTAATTATTATTAGTTCATTAAAGGTCGTGCCCTTAAGTAAATAGTGAAAAGTGAAAAATTCTCGCAATTTGTTACGTTTCATGATACACAATAAAAAATGTACACTATCTGATATCTAACAAAAAATTATAACGTAATTTACTTTCGCCAGTGCCCACAATTTTCGAATATCAACAAAGATTATGTACGTAAATCTTCGTTAAAATTTATATTGTCACTTTTGAAGTGCCACTATTGAGTATCAATTTACATGCTAAATGCAGCTTTCGTTTCCATTTCATAAAACAGTACTGCTGCTGCTCGTTTGAAATGCTCTTTAATGCTCTCGTCATTTCCTGTTTTATCGTGTTTGTATCCGCAAAATGCTGCGCTCGCATGATACTTTTTACTTTGAGGAATAAAAGGAGGTCATATAGAGCGATATCCGGCGAATAGGACTCATGATCAAAGATGGCGATATCAAACCGTGCTAAAACCTTGTGAAAGGTGAGGGCAGTGTAAAACGGAGCGTTTTTGTGGTGAAAAATCTACTGGTTTCCCTCGTAACATCAAGTAATGACACGAATGTACGCACTGACAATTTATTATCCAGACTTCATGTCGTACAATTTGTATCGCAGTTAAAATTGTAAAACTTCATTGTCCTTTATAATTTCTTAGAGGAAAAATGAACTTTGTACAGTAATGTCTCGATATACACCCCCGAATAAAAATATTTGAACACTTGTTTACCCCTCCTCCTGCAAGAAAAAGAATCTTCAAGGGATTTACTCCGTGCGATCTGCTTTATACAGTATTGTAGAATTTATCTGAACAATCATTTATTAGTAGACCGCGGATTTTATGCATTTTTTACTGCATTTCTGTACACATTTCTTTAGCGATTGCACCTAAAATATATATTTGATTTTTTATTTATATTTTTCTGAAAAATATAAACTTTTTTTGAACGCTAAAGCACTTGTACTTTAAAACTACCTGTTTACATCTAGAAAAAGGCTAATATACCCAATAGTTATAAAACAAGTCTTACAAATTACTTCTTCACTGAAGTTTATGAATTTTTCTGAACAATATAAATTTTTTGGTCATTAAAACACTTGTATTTCAAGACAATCTGTTTAAATCTACAAAAGGCCTAATTCTCTATACCCAATAGTTGTTTTAAAAAAATTCTTAAAAATCACTTTTTCGCTGAAGTCTGTAAATTTTGTGAATTTTGTATCCCATGTACTTGTCATCGAACTATAGCAGAAAAAAATAAAATAACTTGCTAATCTGCAGTTTTCAGCAATTAAATTTGAAGGAAGCATAAACCTATAGTCCATTCCTAATATTCATTAAAAAATTAGCCCTTTGTACTCGGAGC
The DNA here is from genome assembly GCA_916610235.2 of Lasioglossum morio. NCBI lineage: Eukaryota > Metazoa > Arthropoda > Insecta > Hymenoptera > Halictidae > Lasioglossum > Lasioglossum morio. The sequence goes on from OU744333.1 coordinate 5,937,397, forward strand.
TATCTTAACTCGAAAATAAAACGTTTCTTCTGACCTAAAATATTTCCATCCTTTATGATTTTTTAAATTTGATAGACATGAAATTACTAAGGGTTGGCATGTCACACAACAAACACAACTATTATAATTAGGATCAATAGTAACGTTCTAAACAATAAATAACAGGTGAAAAGGGTGTCCTTTATTTCGATGCTATTTTTCATACTACATAGTATTAAATTTTATGAATTTTAATACTACTATATAGTATTAAATTTTATGAATTTATTCAAATTAAGTTTGTTGAATTTTGCACTCCTAAATTGGCCGTTTTCCTCACTTCGCAGCGCCTGCAATTTTAGACGGAAGGAGGTTTCACGCGTGCCGTCGTCGTAAAGCCAATAATGCGACGTAAAAGACCGTGGCGGCCGGTAATTGGCGTGGCACAAGGGGCGTTAGCGGTGTCGATAATTACCCGGGCAATCGAAGAGCGATTCTTTTCGCCCGGCGAAAATAGTCGTTGCCGGGGACAACCATAATTCGATTACACCGGCGGGAACCGAGCGGAAGTATCCTCAGCCGCGGATCCGGCTTAACAGACTCTGTCGGCCGAGGTCAGTCCTCAGAAAGTTTCTAATTGGCTGCTTTTAGACGAACTGTCCCCGCGACACCGCACCCGCACGCATTACCATTTTAACCTTACCCTACTGCCCGCGGACCGACGAGGCGACTGGCCGTAAGTCATATGCAAATTTCGAAAAGGTACTTTCGCCGCGGGAACTCGTTAAAACACTGCCGCCGGAAAATAGAATTCGCCGAAGCAGAATTTCGGAAGCTCCGCAGGCCATTCGCGGAAAGTAACTCGCGAGCAATTAGCCATGCCATTCGACCCGTATGCAGCTCGGTGATTAAGTAACTGATTAAATAATTCACGCCCAATCTATGTACAGTTAACCACGAATGTATTTGAACACACTTTAAAACACTATAACTTTTTTTTATAATTGTACCAAACGACCTGATGTTTTGTAAGCAATTAGAAGCATCGGTTTACTAAATGATCTGCAAAACAGATTTTCCAAAAATTACAATTTACAAGGTTGCATGCAAAAATTAAAACAGCATTTTTTTAAACTTTTCTGTCTGGGCTCTTAATGAAACTTTTAAATATATGTTTTGTAGACCTATGTTAGTTATACACATGCTAAAAGTTTCGTCGAAATAGATTAACGTACCCAAGAGCTACAAGTGGTTAAATGTGGTGAAAATCATGGTTTTTCTCGACTTTAGGTCAGTTTCTGATTAAAATCCATAGATTCATACATCTTTTGGTGCGTGTATAACTACCATACATCTACAAAACGCATATCTTGGATTTTCGTTACGGACTCTAATGAAAAAGTTATAAATGGTGCCTCTTTTACTTTCTCATGTAATTCTTAACGATTAAAATTTTTTCAAAATCTTTTCTTAGTGTCATTTCGTAAATCAATTCTTCTAATTGCTCGAAAAAAGTCAGGTCGTTTGGTCCGATCATAGAAAGTTATACTGTTTTAAAGGGCGTTCGAATACTTTCGTTAGCCACAGTATGTATACCGAACGATAATCCTCTTAACTGCGGAGTTTATATTTAAAAATCCCCCACAGAATGAGGAATTAAAATCAAGCAATGACGAGTATACACGTCGAACGCAGGGCAAATGGTCCGATTATAAATTTTACGAAGAACGAGGAACGATTACATGTTTATTTGATAAAAAATTAACTTATTTAATTAATTTATTTATTCTTGAAAAGGTTATTATTATTGCACCGCAATAGAGATTTGGACTGACGTGTATATACGTCGAACGCAGTTAACTGGTTAATTATTTCAACAATGTGGGGAGGAGTTGTCGAATTTTAACTAGTGCACTTTTAGTGCACATTTTAACTAGTTCGATTACTGTTGCCCCTAGGACAGAATTATTTTTCTACGGTCTTAAACTAATTTTGTGGTATAATTTATTAAAAATCAAGTCAGCTTTGTATTATATGTATTTTCTCGATCAAGGTATGTGAAGGTCAACATACCACATATCGTGAAAAAGTCCAAATGTGTAGTATAGTAATAATATTGTGAAGTACTTCATTTAATATGTTCTCATTTCATATAATATAAAAAGACATTATTGACAGTGAACGAATTAACCGTTTTCTCTAAAAAATCGTAAACAACTTTCCGCCAAACATGTAAACAAATATTTTGATTATCGATAATCTACCAAAAGCGAAGATACAGCGCAGTGGTGCGAAAAACTGTTCGGTCAAATAAATTCATTTTTATTTTATGATGTACAAATATGTACCAAATGAAATAAAACAACAAAAAAAAATATACTGTTTACATTTAAATATACAATTGCATATATTAAACTACATATTGTATATTAGACATTAAAATATATATTATAAATCTATATTAAATAATTAACTTGATCAAAGCCCATGAAACCATTTACAATTTCAATTAATAATGAAAATGAAAAATACGATATCCGATATTTCATCAACGATTTAACTCTCTCACAACCTTCAGATAAAAATTGACCCATTTCTAGTAAAATATTTAATTCTAATTTAAATGTTTCTAAATGACCCGGTGCAATTTTTGTGCAGTTATTTTCATTACTATTTAAATTATTGTATGATCCTAACTTCTTATCATTTCTCATGGCTGCCATATTTCAATATTTAATTGGTCCATCTTCTTCAAATTCTGCATACATACAAAATCCAGATTTCTTTATACAGACAACATTTTTTAACAAAATGGCAGTCGTATGAATCAGAAATTCATTAAAATTGAACAGAAATTCATGAAAATAGATATGCAATGATTTAAACAGTACTGAAGATAATCTCATACAAATTTCACAGTGTTCACATGTATACATAATTTTAGAACACTTGACTTATAACAACCTAACCGTTTGTTAACCCATAAATCGTGTAAAATTGACTAAATGGGAATACCCCGTTAAATTGATTGCTTCATTTGGTCGCTTCAAATGACCCAAGGGACCTCCCATTTCTGGGTTTTAGGATAATTTTGGGACACCCTGTAGAATTTTTTAGATGTAGCTTACAGAGCCCAACGAGAAAAGCTTATTTATACGGGAACGTTCGCAAGCCAGTGTATCTTGTAGGTGTTTCCATTCGCAAGTTCCACCGGGCACAAAGCTGCGAGGCAAAGGGATATATATTGCACGCCGAAGGACAGATACAGCCGGCGAAAAAATACAACGGATAGAGGACGGTGTAAACGGTGCCGCGGCGAGTCCGATCCAGATCTCCCTAAGCTCTGAATCAATAGAAAAAAGATTCCTAGGAAATCCGGGATAGAAATATGGCCGGCGTGCAACTGTATCTTTCGAAAGGGGTAAAGATATCGTCGCAGAGGGCTGGAAACGAACAAACGTGCGCACGAAAGTGTTGCGGAGCCCTAATTCACAGTCGTCGGACGGACAAAGGAGGAAGAAAACGATTGTTCTTGCATCGGCCTGTCCCGTGTCTCGATACGTTTTGTTTTCATTAACGGCCGCTTCCACTTAACTTGCGGGCTCCCCTATCAGCGCCCTAACGATCGGTTTCTTGGTCTGATTCGATGGGACGTCGGCTGACGTCCTCCACGTCTCAGGACCGAGATAAAGAGGCCTTCGTGCTTGTCGTCTGGTGAACGCAATCGAAGAGGATCGGTTCCTAGCTGACTGCTAGACATACACTTTGGGATAACAATGAGCATGCTACGTCGTCGTACCCGGAAAGACCCCGAGACTGCTTTCAGGTGATACATTTCTGGGAATTTCATTCCGGGAAACGACTCCTCCGATTCTATCGCACCGATCAGACCAGATATTCTCCTATTTTTTCGCTCCACGTGCGACTACAGAACGGATTTTTCCTGCACCGCGGACAAACTTCAACAGATCCGACTTAATGCGCAGTGAAACGTCATTTCATCGACGACTAGGTGGGTCTGAAACCGAATAAGGAAAGTGCGTAGTAGCTAGTTTCGTTCTGTAGATGAACCGCGGAATATTGGCGCTAACTAATGGATGAAACATTAGAATAAGTAATTTAATGCTTATAAAATCGTTTTTCTCGAATATCTTCTAAGTTAGTTACTGCGTCCAGAAATATGCTAAAGAAAACCTGTTGATCTGGACAGGCTGAGTCTTTTATGTACTATTACGTTTCTTCGTAAAACAAACGGTTTTCGAAAAGAATTGAAAAGAATGTCAGACTAAAACCTAAAAACTTTTCGGGAATTTGTAAATTGAACTGTGGTTACATTATCTTTTATCAATAAACATTAGCTCAAAATGTGTTTTTTTTTACTTGCGAGTCTTATTTTTTTTAATTGCAGATTTTTTTGCCGGAGAGTCTATATATGTATAATGTATATATTTTTTAGAGTTTTAAAAATTTTTGAGTTCCACCTCCTCAAGGGTCTTAAACCACGAGGTCTTAAAAAAGAGAACTGCGTTTATAAAAGTCCTCTAAAATGAACCGATAAAATAAATATGTAAACTTTTGTTATCTTAATTTTATTTTGTTTTTCATCACTTCAAAGCCACTCGATTAAAACTTTAAACAAATCACTTTCATTTTGTGACAGGTGGGTTGTTAGTTAAAGTGTTAACACGTTCGGTAGCAGCGTCACATGTGCATCAGGAGTATCATTTTGTAAAGAAAATTAAATTATTGATGCACATGCCACTATATAAAACGGTAACGCATATTACGATATGAGAAGAGTTTATAAGAGAATGCATTGTATTTAATAGAATATTATGAATATGAAACACACGCTGATAATGAACGCGTTAATGACGGTATGATATCTCAGAGAAATTTAATTTAATCTTCTTTCAAATGATATTTTAAAGAGATGTGAGACTATATTGTTCAAGATAATTTGTTACCTTACTGAAATGACTTTATGAAATTATTATTGTTATTTAATTTATCAAAAATCCAATAATTTACCTTTGACTTTTGAGAACTGTTAAGTAGCCACCGAAAGATAAAATGTTACCAGAAATTCTAGTTTCGCAGACCATGGTTGACAGACATTACATTTCTTCAACAATTCTACAACAGTCTGTAGAATTAAATTTTACTCATGGGAGAAGTTAATTAATATAATTCTTAAATATTAATTTATAAATAATTTTATTGATAAATTTTAATATTAAATTCGCACACCAGTCAGAGTCTGCTACTGGCAGAGAGAGGGTGACTTTTTCCCCTTAATTCATGCTCCCTCCCCTCATTTGGCGACTCTAGTTCCACCTACTTTTTGTGTGCAATAGTTTTAACTCTAACTTAACTATAAAAATGAACAATACTGTCTGATAGACCTAATACAATCAACAAATAGTAGAGAATAAAGTTCAAGTAATATAGTATTTTTTAAGGCTAACAATGCTTCCCCGTAGTGGCATATATGAATATTTTGATAAAAGAAATCAATGAAAGATTGATCGGAGGGGCTGTTTTTGTTAAGAAAATAGATATCGTCTAAACTTTTGATACGCACTGTAATAGAACATTTACTCAAATCTATAACATGTTGAATGAAATTTTTTCTAAACGTATAGTTATGGAAACATGGGGTTCTATTTTAACGTATTCATTTTAAAAGAGGAGTAACACGGTGATATGAAATAAACACAATGAATTTGTCCGGTTGTGAGGTGGATTACGCAACACAATGATATCGAGCGGTGCGGTTCACAGAGTGTTGCGGAAATTGTGGTGCAACCGAAACATAAGTAATCCATTGTGTGAAAGGTGGAAAATGTTTTTTATTTTATTAAACGATAAAAAATGAAATTTGTTATTTCTTTTTTTTTAGTAAAAACACATACTATCTCAACGTCATAAATGTTTTGCATATATGTATATTCAAAAATATTCGGATACAAGAGGCTTTAATAAATCCCTTTTTCAGTAAGTTAATTGACTAGAACATCGAATAACATTCATTTGGATTGTGCATATGTACATATACACATATTAACAGCATAAAGCCCTCGTTATAATTCATCAGGAAAGTATAACATTTATTGAAACGTAAACTATATTGCTTATTATTAGACTATTGATCTTTATGCGAAATAAAAGTTTTCTGAGCTCTTCGTTGGACACAGTAGTTAAACAAAAGTGAATTTTGCCCTCTAGCAATTTTAATCAGTTGAAAACAAAGTAAAAACAGTTTTGTATTTCATATATTCATTTTCGTTAAAAATGCAGAAAATCTGCAGTCTACTAATCATCTGTATTTAATTATCTGTAATTAAATAAGTAATGTCTTACATCTTGATCTATGGAAGCTTTTAACGAAATTACTAATGCTGGCACGTACTTTCAATTTTATTATTACGATTGCATTGCGAATCGTTAAAAATCTTTACCTGAACAAACGACGCACTCAAGTTTTAACAATCTGCTCTACACCCATTAGTGGCAATAACAAACCCGTGTAAAAAACTTTTATTACTACGACTTCAATTACTCACCCGCCCTTGAATCTCCGTTTAAATTTCTCGAGGTACAAAAGCACAGTAGCGACAGACTTCGAACAAAAGACGAAGATTCCGGACTTACGAATACGTCGATTTAATCGATACTCAACTGGCAATGTAAAGGAGAAGTGCAGTGCCGCGCAGGTAGTTAAAGTAGCAGTGACAGGTGATCGAAGAAGGCGCATCCGAGCCTATCATGAATGGAAGTAGGCTACAGCTGGGGTGCGCGGTGCCTTATTGTGCACAAGTGTGCAGATTACTCTTATCGCCGGGAAGCTTGACAGCAATGGTTCCTCAGAAGTTGCATCCACGGCCGGGACTTTTAATTAGACGCGTACCGACGGTGTCAACAATAGGTTATTGTCCTACCGCGCCAAAAAGGGAAGATAAATCTCAGAATTTCTGATTGAAAGGAACCAAATTGAACCGTTTGAGAAAAAACCTTTCGGGAATGTGCAATCTCGGCGCGGGGCACAATAGATTTATTAATACTTTTTTCGACAGCGATCACCTATGCGTGACTTTTATTTTTTACCGGACGTCACGCGCAATAATTCTTAATCAAAACAGCTCGGTGAAAAAAGTGTTCAGAACACCAATACAGCAAATACTAATTAAAACTTATCGCACTCTTCGATATGAACGGAATCAGTGAAAAATTAATTTTTCCGTGCAGACGAGAAATAAATCGAAAAGTTCATGTTCATATGCATGTATTACATAGTATGTTCAAGGGTTTGTCATTTTTAAAGTTCCATTTTTAAATTAGAATTCTCAACTAAAGAATTGGAAAACATTATTTAGTATGTATTTCCATGTCAGATTTTCTTTTTTTCTAATTTTTAAACGCGCTTAAGTGGAAGAGTGAAAAGGATTGAATTTTTTACTCAGTGTGCTCTGACCAAACTGCTCGATGCAACGATTGTTCAATTTGTCAGTACTTATTATTGTAAATATCTTATTCGATTATAACCGTCCGAACATAATGTTGTACGTCTCGATTTATTTTGGCATGTGAAGTTAAGATTTTCTGATCGCACCATGATATCGGGAATATTATTCCGTGGCAGAATGAGAACTTGAGGACAAACAATATGTGGTTATTTTTACCTCTATTATTAATTTTCAAGTGTTTATACGCGATAGGTGTGAGATTTCGCGAAGTATTATCGAATTCGGAGGCAGTTGATGAAACTTAAACAGAAAATAAAGGAATTGATCAGAATTTGTATGTGTTTGCGAACCTTCGTGATTCCTTCGATGAATGCTCTGGTGGCAAGTTCACCGGGGCCGTCAACTGTTTTCCCATCATCGTCCGGCCCCCAGGAGGCACTGTAAATGTCGATGTGCTGAGGATTTAAACTCAGAGATCTGGCTTCGACGGAGTCCGTCACGTCCCCGTCTAACATCCTCACCCCTGGAGACAAATAAACAAAACACATTTAATTTGTAATTAAAACTTCTTTCGTCATATTCGATATCCATTTTTCTTTGTCTACCATTAAAAAGTGAATGTTGTCCAAGAACATACAGATGGCAGTGCTTGGTACTATTTAAGTAACTTATCAATATTTTAAATTTGAATTGAAGACCAAAATTAAAAAAGCTGTGCTGTTTTCAAAAATCGTTTTCTCCACAGGAAAGGATGTAAGTTCCAAATACAATACAATGAGACAAGAAATTAGTTACAAGACGATCTTACAAGTTTTACATAGATTTTTCTCGGAATTTTCAGTTTGGCACTTACACTCGAATGTACACTTTGGCCTTTCATAATTCTAGTCTTCAATTAAGCAACTGAATAATTAGATGTTTCAAGAGTTAATTATATCCGCTTCATCATAAGATAAACAAAAGAGTCCATTTATCTACATATCAACTGCTTTTACAAAAATAATAATATTGTTTCCATCAATTCGAATGAATTCCCTTTATCTGACGAGTCTGGCTTGACACGTTGCCTTTCAAATCAACACTCGTAATAATCCTACCTAATCAACATTCTTAAACAATATTTGTCATTAAATTTGCACCACTAACCAGGAGCTGAATAGCTAAATGCTTCAAGATTTCACTGCTTCCGTTTCATAGTAAAATACGTAAAATTGTTCGCTTATTTACATATAAAATGATTTTTTATGATAAAGAAATGATAAAAATATTTCAATAATATTCAGACTAGTTCAAATAATAATAACAATCATAAAAATCTAAAAAATCAAAATAGTCTATCTTCAGAAAAAGAAATTCAAAAATTAAAATCCTCACTTTTTGTATAATCAATATAATATAAATATAAATTAAACTCAACATTTTGAAACGAGAAAGGTAATTCGAAATTGAAATACAATTTAATTAACATTGAGTTATATTTAGTAATAATTTTAACCCTTAGCACCTGAATGGCGACTCTGAGATGCCACTAAAAATTGCTGTAACATTATTCAAAATATTGTTTACATTACTAAATATGTTGGTATGTAATCAATTACAAAACATTTAAGTATTGTGTGAGGTATTATATCAATTTCATATTTATACGAAGAAAAGAATTAATATAGAATGGAATTATTACAGGTCGAAAGAAATGTTTGTTTTTCCAGTTAAAATAGATCCCAGTGCAAAGGGTTAATATGAGTATATACCGAGAAGAATTTTGATTGTTGCATTAAGAGAGGATTGCAGGTTTAGCGATAATAAACGAAATTATTTGCGTAGTCTGTTCAACTATGCCTGCATCCGTTGTCAAGTAGCTCCGTCATTAAAGTTAAAAACTTTCTAGTGCTCTTTAATATAATTGACTGTTATTGTGCTCGGGACTGGAATCAAATCATTTTATACGCATTGTTTCAAGGTACGTTCCCAGCTTCAGCGCCCTGGGTGTACTAAATATGGATTCTAACTAGTGGTCACTACTGGTTGGTGTGTCGATTACAGTTTTGAACTTGCTTGCAATTACGGAATCAAGGCTAATCTCGACCTTCCAATTTAGGTCCCTGTGACAATACACTACGAAATGTTATTAAATTTGCGGCACATGCGGATAATTTTCCCGTATGCAGCAAATTGTACGTTCAACTCATTTTCTAACAGAGTTATGTTGTTGGAGAGCGCGTATAATCGATGTTGAAACAAGAAGTGTTAGATGGGCATTGAAAACGCTTGAAAGTTCAAAATAAGGACAATACTAGAAAGGGGAGGTTAGTCAATCATAACATTCCGATTTTAATAGAAATTTTATATGATATCATGCTAAGGGGGGAAAATAGCCCTCAAAGTTGGTATTGCAAAATATATTTTGTTAAATATCTCCGAAACTAAGAGACCTTCACAAAAATTTCAAAATCCAATTTGTGCATCTTTGAATAACAAATATGAACGTGCTAACTAATTTTTAAGAAATGGTTTGTTTTAAAAATATGTTAAAAATTAACTTTGTTTGCAAAATTTTTTCATTAACTTTCCATTAAAATCAACGTGTTACGATTGAGTAACCTCCTCTGAAAGTACAAATAGTGCATATTATGAATAAATTATGTTCACGCTTTCATGAGTTCATATTTACAATTATATTTAAAACTATATTTGTATTTTACGTCTCATTCTGCGTTGACAGATTTTTTAAAACATATTTCGAGCCACGATTTCAGAAGAATGCAACAGGGTAAACAGATTAAAATAAAAAATGAAATACTTTGTTAAGCACTGCAGCAAAATTCTTGTAAAAAAAATTTAATGCATCCATGGAAAATGTATTGATGTTACTAATTATTGAAACGAAACGTACAAATCATTTAATGTACAAAGTAGATAATATTAAATTGTAACATACATTAGCCCAGTTAAAAAAGTTGTAAAAACCAATGTTTACTATTGTTTTACACAATTCTGACCAAATGCAAGTTTGAGCATATTTATTAGACGTAATTTACTTTATTCTAGCTTTACAGAGAAATTGAAATCGTTTGTTCCATTTATAAGAAAGTTATTCTGATTTAAAGTAAGTATGATCAGTAGACTGCGGATCTTTATGCAAAATAAAAATTGTCTGCATGGATTGCAAGAAATAGAAACCAAATTGAATGTTATTTCTTTCTTTAACCCTTTGCCTTACAAATGTCGGGTCTGACACGTGATAAAGATTCTGAACACGTTCTGATAAAAATGTATGTTAATAATTTCCTTTAAACCGAAATAAAATTCTGTTTGGTTTGTTAATATACAGCTATTGGAGAACATATAGGCATACAATTTATATCAATATTCTCCATTTTTAGGAAATTATGATCTACAAAAGTAGTTCTAGTCACGAAAACCGTAAAATAAATCGAAAGGCAAGGGGTTAATGATTTTAATAGAGAAATCATCTATTGACATCTTCAGTTTTTTTAAATTTTCCAAAAATTTCGAATTTTATCTACTCTATTTTTCTATAAATGTGTAAAGATTCGCAGTCTACTGATGAGTTATACTCATAACTATAAGTACACGCCAGGTGGGCGCGAGCTGCGAAGCGCAAATTTATTTCGGTCGTCATTGTGCGATGAAGAAGTCTTCAGCCTATAAAGGTAACTTGAGTATCAGGGTTTTACAGCATCGCGCCGTAGGTTTTTCTACGATCCGTGTTACGAGTTTTGTTCAACTGTAATGGTTCTGCACACAGACTTACCCCCGATGCCAGCACCGAACGCGACGCCGACTGCGCAGATGGAATTATTAGCAGTAGCAGCCACTTCACCGGCACATCTGGTACCGTGTCGATTACTATCCAAAAGATCGTATCTCGGCATAGGATCCTCGTCGTGATTGTTAACGTCGTAACTGGCTTGCGGGTCCTGGAACGATAATTTCATTTCCGTTTCACGAATCATCGAGTATTGTTTCTATAAACCAATGTTATTAGCAAATTAAACATTCAGTCTACTGAACATTCCCTTTGCAGAAGACACTTACTCTAAGATCGTCGACGCTACGCATTCTACTGTGCTCAAACCTCTGAAGGAGAGAGTGGAGAATGTAACTGAAGTAACTGTTAAAGGTTCTGTATCATTCTTTATTTAACATCGTGAACAACGGTCTATATCAATTATAAGTATGATCATTAGAGGATCTTTATGCAAAATAAAATGGAACTAAATAAAGATTTATTTCTTACGTAACTAATTTTAATCAATCGAAAATAACTTCTCCATATTTTACAGTTTTTAATTGTTTTTATTGTTTCACTTACTCGTTTTTGTCATAAATACATAAAATCCGCTGTCTAAACAAACACGCTATATAAGCTTTAGGCAACTGATTTTGCATAAAAACAGCAATCACTGTGATGATAAAAGAAAAATATCTATGTACATATTAGAAGCAATAAAACGGGTTTATAGAACAACTTTTATAGTCCATAGATCAATTATCATGTGTCAGTATACAGGTTCATGTATCGTACAATTTTTAAACATATAAATAAGTTTGTCACAGAATGAATATTTTCATTAATCGTAATAATAGCAACAATAATTTTTATACTAACAAATACATTGGTGGTTACTAATAAGTACACTTACTACTATTGATTACTAATAAATACTTTCAGTATTTAATAGTATTTATTAAACATTAAACAGTTGCAATAATATTATTTATCGAATAGAACGATTGCATTGTTATAAAAAAAATAAATTGATTCTTTTATCGTTATTACCACTTTGACGTATTCCACCTATATAATTGTTTTTACAGGAGTACGTAATATTAACAAATTGTTGTCACCAATGAATTTTGCAATATTTGAGCATCAACTCCAATTGACAACAGCAATCTCTACAGTCACGGATTAGTTAAAGTAAATGACGTTATATTATCGACAGATTTTTTAATATAGTAGTCGTTCGATATTGAAAAATCTTTTTTTTTTTACTGAGATGCGAGAGGACAAGTCAGCAAATTAATACTGAACGAACTAGTTTTGGAATTAGCAAATACAACTCGATTGCAATTCTACAAAGTTCACGGGGAATATCGATTTCCTACTGGTTTCGATTTAATTACATTTTCCTTCAGGCGGTTTATAAGAGATTGTTTCAAAGTTCTCGGTCCGATGTCACGGTTCCGAAATTCGTTCCTACGTAATTGTGTCGGAACGTTTAAACGATTGTAATATTAGAATGTCCCATTAGACCGTACTAGCTGTAGCAACATAGCGAAACGAATATTCGAAATTTTCGTCCATTAATTTTCATGCGTATGAAAAATGTTATTGGTCGAAATATGTGTCCCGATATTTCTCTGATCGTTAAAGGAAGTAATCAAATGAAACACGACTCGAAATGAATGATATTATAACGAAAAACAATTGGTCTAATTATTTTAATTAATCGTTCGTTTGGTAACAAGCCTTCCAATAAAATGTAGTACTTGTAAACTTGCACGTCTCTCCGCTTATGTATCTGATCATTACGAAGTGACTCTACTTAAAAATTGGTAAGAATTATTAATGGGAGAGCATTGTTAATATCAGAAAATTATTTAATACAATTTCAGATTGTAATTATAGAAGAGGATTTCATTTATAGAAAATAAATAATTATTTTTCACCTTTTCTTCACTGCAAGTAGAAAGAATAAACGAAAGGTCAGACACGCAATAAATCATGTTGAAATTCATTCAAATTTATTTGAAAATGTTATAAGTAAAATCTTTTTAGTTCTTTTCGTATGCAGCTTTTACATAGCAAAATTTCTGTTCATATAAATTAATCTTTATATACCCTACTAATTTAGTGTAATCTTTTCCACTAATTCAGAATAATTTAACAGTCTTAGATTATCGTCGTTCACGGTATTATCTTATGTGAGATCTATTCCGTAGTTCCAATAATATTTAATATACAACTTGTTTAAAATAAATGATGTAGAGTCCCCATCAGAGTGTTGCACTTTATGAATACTTAACAGGAAATCGCCACTTCCATAATTCACCGAAAGAACCAATAAACCTGATCTCCAGGTACGGGTAATTTGTGTCCATACTACTTTGCTCGAAACTTTGCGGTCCAACAGAGACACAAATATTCGGTCCGATGCTCATAACTGCTCCGCATTTTATCGATTGCAATATTTTCGATCCGCTGCTAGTGGCTTCTATTAGTGCCGAGCGTATAGTCCGCCGTGTGTATCTCGTTTAGATCAATATCGGGGCAGCAACCCGTGTCTGATCATGGGCGTCCATATCTACTGCGAGATTGTACAGAGTGTTCCTAAAACTATGATACAGTCACAAATAACTGTAACTGTTATATAATAGTGAAATATAATTCCAAAATGTAATTCAAACTTTTATGATTAAACCTTTATGCACTTATGGTTTATAAAAATTTTCAAAAAATGTTGGAGTATTAAATTCGTCAGAATTAGTACGATTTTTATTTATTTTGAATCTGTAGATGCTATTGCCAATGAAAACAGGATTTTATTTGGTCCCACTTTCCTAAAATTTCCCTATAATAATTCGAAATCTAGTATATACTTCCGCTTCAAAATAATAAATTTCATTTATTAACATAAACAAAGGGTAGAACTGGTAAATCATTGTCATTCGATTTAGCCGTTTTAAATAGAATAAAACTTGTGTTTGACAGATTTTTCGACTGGATTATTTTAATAAGAGGGAGACATTTAAAAGAGATTTGATTGTTGAACGTTTCTTTTATATAATACTGTTGTCAGCTGTCCACGGTTCCCGGAACATCCTGTAGGGCTCTGTACGCATTTCTCTGTGGTTGCCTTATTAACTCCGGCCACCCACTAGTAAACACACGGTCCGGGTGCGGTTCAAGACTGCCACTCGACTCGCTATCTGACTCTGAATTCCCTAGTAACTTCGATACCGTGACGCAAACCCCTACGATTTAATCCTTTACGCTACGCAAAATCATGGATCTGTGAACCTGCTTTGTAGCACTGTACTCCTTCACTTAAGTGCACGCAAAACCCTGTTTCCCCATATAAATTCAAAAGGCCAACATACTTGCGGTTCGCGCGTCACACTTGATGCGATTTTCTCATTATCTTACATTTACATGATAATGAAGTATTAAGGGACTGTCGTAATGGTTGGCATACGATTTTGCATTTATGCAAAATAAAATGTTTATACATTATTTGCACAGAAACGAAGCTGAATAAAGATTTATTTTTTCTGTAAATAATTTGAATCCGGCAAAAATTATTTTCAATGAATTAAAATTATTTACACATGAAATGAATGTTTATTTGACATCATTTCCATGCAAATGATGTATAAACATTTAATTTTACATAAAGATCCGCTGTGTAGTTATAACATTATTTTAAATCCAAATTTTTATCCTCCGAATTGAAGATTCATTAATTATATTTATAAGTTGGAATAAAAGCACAAAATACGTGATTTTTCTCGACAGTAGAATATACGATATTTTAATTTGGAGAAAATTAACGAATAGAAGACTACGATTTGTATAATTTCAATGCTTATATTATTTTCTTAAAGAGGAACTAAGGGATTGATAGTTACATTGATAAGACAATACTAATTATTGTCAAACATAGTTGGTTACTTATTAATACACCTGATAAATAATTTTATCCTAGTATATTGAAAATTACTTAACCCTCATCCGTCCCTCATTTCATACTAGTAAATTATAGTTCCCATAACATGGTAAACATTTATTTTTCGCTTTAATGCTTAAATATTGATTACAAACGAATCAAATTTTATTTCGTTTAAAAAGAAAGGCGTAACATTCATATTTATTAGGCTTTGTGTAAAATCTTCATGACGAACGTGACTCGTTAAAATACGGCAAGGGATTAAGATTAGGTGAAGATAAATCGATAAATAATATCCAAAATAATTGAAAGTGGTCTAGAATTATAAAAGAGTGCAGGAAATGCAGGGAAATTGTGGTACTAATTATAATAATTCAGATATGGTGAACTGAATGTAAAAATATATTTATTTTCTATTTGAATGTAGCTTTTAATTGTTTCTCTACTCTTTGTATCTGAATGTGCAATCGAATCTATCGACAAAGGTTTTCACGATCATGTTTAATAGAATGGCATATAGACTCACATAATTTTTATAGAGATCTGGATGATCTTTCTCCAATCCGTCGTCAAGAATCGTGACCACGATTCCATTCCCCGTAATTCCTTCGGCCCAAGCTTCCTGCACGTTCATATCCAATCCGTTCCCCCTGTTCTGAAACGAGTCGTCAACATTTACATTTATAATGTGCTTATGTTCCACATATTTATCGTTCAAACAGTGACATAACATAATAAAACATAAAAAAGGAAACAGTCAACGAAAAACACAATCATTGATCTGGGATTTTTGTCGAACTTGTGCCATTCAATGATTCAGAAAGTAAGAGTTTAAAAAAAAAATGATTTTCTAATAAGTTATTAATTGACTGTAGGAATTTCAATAACGCCTACGTTCGGAAAAGTAAAACAACAATTTTTTGCGCGACGTAAAATTTTTCGCCTGAAAGGCTTGTTAAATGAAAACGTATATTCAATTTATTTAACACTATGAGTGAAGCACTCAGTCGAGATTTAACTAACACTTTTTGGAAAAATGGGACATGAATTTAAACATTTTTCTTCTAAATGGAACTAGGTCATCACTAACGACATGGAGAACTGGTTTAGTACTTTCTTGTTCTTTAAT
Organism: Lasioglossum morio; assembly: GCA_916610235.2. Lineage (NCBI taxonomy): Eukaryota > Metazoa > Arthropoda > Insecta > Hymenoptera > Halictidae > Lasioglossum > Lasioglossum morio. Next base: position 5,953,665 of record OU744333.1, read on the forward strand.
ATTTGTATTTTTTTCTTATCATTGCAGAAAAGAATGGTGATTGTATAATTATAATACAGGTGTATCCTTAAAATTTAACAATTGCATTTTATTTTCAAATCAGACACGAACTTACGCAATCATATAATAGATTAGGAGATAGGTTATTTTTGGGGCTTGCAGCAGTGAATGAATGAAAATATTCAATTTATTTAAAAAATTGAATTCTAATAAATTCACCATTTCACTGCATAAGGTGCCTCACTAGTCTCAAAGATGTTTTGAACATGTTTCAATGTTAACAATCAGAACAAAATATACAGTTTTATTTGAGAGAGTCTATACATAGAATTTTCTTCTGTAAAAAAAACACTTATGTAGCTCCTCGAATTCGCAGTCTAGTTATAACATTTTCTTAAGTTCACGGTAACCACATAAAATATCTGAATAATGGTAAGAGTAAAAAATAAAATAAATGTAAAATATCCGAATAGAAAACACAATGCGTTATAAATTATAATATTAAACTCATGATTGTCCAGACATATTAATCTGAAATAACTTATAATATTAAATAAACAATGACACCAAATTAATTTAATGTTCCTTACGTGAAATACAAAATCGCAGTCGTGCCAAATGCACGACGCTGAACGTGTTAAAAAAATAAAGCAGAAAAATGTAAAATTGATAATGATCACCGGAGTGATCGAGCTATCGAAGTGCACAGTAATTGTAAGATTCGAATCAAATTAAGCATGCATAGGTATAATCAGATTTTTTTCAAAACTCGGTATTGCGAAAGAGCTTTGAAATGACCAGTGTGGATTCGTGAAAGGCATAGCGCCCCGCGCGTTGGATTGAACGGTTAAATATAGAAAGCCGAAAAATTCAAATGAACTAACCAAGTACCACATCTGCGACCACCTCTCATCATTCAGGATTGTGTGGAGATTGGACGGACCGCGTTTGATCAGATCTCGTTTCGTTCGTGATTTTACCCGCTGCTGCTCAGCCCGGCGCACCCTGCGGTCTTGTATTAGCCTCTGGTGTACACCGAGGTGTGGTTCCGTGGACCTCTTCACCACCGACGTGTGCACCATGTGGTACCAGTCGTCAACAATCTGTAACAAAAAGAGAAGAAACGATGCCACGGTGAATCCCGTTTGTCTTGTAATCGCAGACGCCGCGGTTTAACTTCGTTCCCCAGGAACAAATGAATTTTAATGAGCCCCCATTGTTACCAAATTGCGACTGGCTGCGCTCCACGGTATATAATTCGCTCTTTACGCGACGAGCATCCCCCACGAGCACGTTGTAATTCATGCGCGAGTCGCTCGAGCTTGTATTTCTAGCCGTTGAAATAATATTTACCAAGATTTACTCCGGCCCGTTTTGCGGCCGAAGCGGAGTGCGAAGCCGCGTGTCTTCTAATTTCGTTGAGCTGCGGCGACGTTAAAGTGTCCCGGAAAATATCGCACGGACACTTGAAGCGACTCTACACCCCCGTAATTGTGTTTTCTATAGCACAGAAATGGGAGGCGATGCGAAAATGAACTTTGAGCCGAAAGCCAACCGAAAAGCTTCGTATTTCTCACTATTACAGTCAACTAGTTTAACTCGAAAAACTTCTATAAGACGAAATTTTTTATGATTCACTTTCAAGACTTCTACAAATCGAAATAAAACTTACTTTAACTCGAATTAATTTCCACAAGTGTGGAAGCTGAACAAGCCAAAAGAGTATAAATAATGTTTTACATATACGTAATTTTTAATATTCAAAAGTTGAATCGTTTGCTGAAGAAACTTAACCCTTTGCACTCGGAGTTATTTTAACTCGAGAATTAAACATTTCATCCGACCTATCATATTTTCATTCCCTGTGATTTTTAATATTTTATGGATATGAAATTGGTATAATACTTCGTACAATACTTAAATGTTTAGTAACTGATTAGTAGTATGCGAATGTTTATGCATTTATAGCATGATTGAGTAGATGAAACTCAAAATTGCTAAGAAAACTTTGTTCATTGGTCATGCCACAAAAAATCATTTCGCGTTGCCAGACATTCGTTTTTCGAAAGCCCGAATTCCACAAATCTCTTGTCTTACACATCTGGCAACCACTCCGAGTCATACCACCCATAGCGAGTTCGAAACCTATTGTAAGACAATCTCCACCGAGGGTCCCATCCGGAAAATATCTGTCGCGAACCCTCTTAATGACTTTATTGCTAAGTCAAGGGTCGCCAGACCCAAACCAACACTTGACCGCTTCGAGCGGTCCCCGAAATTTATGACTCTCTTGTAAACAAATTCCCCACCATAGCTTCTTCAACAATTTCCCTCCACTTTTTTCCACGCCTTTCCTTCACCCCTCCACTATCCATTTTCCAATCATATTCAGTTCTGTTGAGATTTTCGTCCTTCTTTCGACTCCTCCACCATTTCCCCCACCTCTACCGTATTCCGCATGCGAGGCTTCTTTAAGGCCAAGACAGAAAAACCGAGTTAGAATAATTCAAACTGTACGATCAGCGAGAACAAGCTTTCCATTCATTAGTTGTACCAGATTTCCATGTTATATGTTCAAAATATATATTTATTGTTTTTAAAACAGTTCACAATTTAATATCCTACGCCCGTAACACGTCGTGGGAATTCGCGTTTGTCGTGACGTCAGATTTATCTGGGTGAAGATTTACGACCTTCATTGACAACATTAGTCAGCAAGACTTCGCGAATAAACAAACTTTAAAAATTGAACATGTCAATAATAAGATTTTTCATCTATTAAAATTCTTAAGGGAAGAATTAACATTATTTTTTGCAATCGACGCAGACAATTTTCATTTTGCAGAAAACGATTGATTTTGCGTAGTACAGCCCTCATAGTCGTAATGGATGTTCTATTCAATTTCAATTATATGCTACAAGCCTGAAGTCATTCGAGTGAAGTGGACGTCTATTATGACCATCAGTGCATGTCATGTTGTAACACATACAAATTTCGTGGCTTCAACACGAAACACAGTTTATCTTGTTAGCAAAACGTTCGAACATTATTTACAACTATCAGTAAGTCGTTGCGATAAATTTTATTACATAGTATTGCTTAATTACTCTATAATTTTCTGAAAAATGGTGAAGTTGTTTTGACAACAGCTCCGCACAGTTTACAAGCTTGTTCGTTAGGGACGGGGGATCCATCATTTCTGGATCGAAGCGAAGTCGCGCATTGCTCGTAAAGCAACATTATTTGATGCACAAGTTTGCTCGCTGGTATGGCGATACAGGCAAGTGAAAATATACGCCGAAGAGCAATGATAAATGCGAGAAGTTGGAAACAGCTGTTAGGCGCAAGCTTCTTACTGTTTCTTTCCCTATGACAAATTGCAGTGCATTTTTTTCCAGTTTCCCGGACTTTTTCGTCCCGCGAGTGAGATTTGGTATTTTGCAGTTTCATCAACCGGCGGAAAGAAAGCTAAAGCGAGAAATATTCACCGAACAACGTTACCGTTCTGCGAAAATGTCTTACGCCGGCGACAGTAGAAATTTTTAATATAGTAAACTTAATTCAGAGAGAATAAATTTTGGTCGAAGTTCGCAAATTTAAAATTCAGATCAATTCAAATACTCCGATCAATGAAATTTGCATGTGGTAGATTAGAGGCATGTAGATTTTCCACGCCAATGTAGAAGTTTATGATAATTTAATATTAACGACGCATGTATTTTCCTTGAAATTACGAGACCGTAGACGGCAAATCGACGCGTGCTTTCGTATACGAATTGTTTTGCAGTGCGAGGTCGAACAGATAACCCGCGTTTACGTCAGAACCGCCACAAAAATGGGGCTCGGCGAACAATAAAATTGGTCGGTGGCGGTGCTTCGTTGTATCTGCTTGTTGATTTTAATATTACGAAACGGGGAATTAAATTACAACGGCAGTTGGAAAGAGAAAAATACAATTAGCCAAGGAATAATCAGAGCACATCTAAAAAGCACAGTTTCTTTGTGGTCTCCGCGAAATATCTTTTATGAAACCATCTCTTTGAATTGTTACGGTTGCTTATTTTATCTCGAGGCAGGTGATACTGTTCCACAATAATGCGTTTATTCGTAACACAGAATGGGAATTGCTTTTTACACACTGTAGATGTATAAACAAGGTAAAAATGTACTGTAAAATTTGTACACGTTGTGACTCGTTTCCGATTAGTGTTGTATCGAATTGTAAACAATTTATTCAGTCGTTTACAAAGTTGTAGGTAGACAGCGAATCTTTATGCGAAATACAAATTTTCTGACCATATTACAACGAAGTGGAGTGAAATAGAAATTTGTTAATATGTTCAATTTTTTCTTACTGCAATTTAAAATCACACCTGCCTAGTTTTGTTACAAATACATAAGCTGTCCACTTATATGTTACAGGATCAGGATCAGTTTAACTCGCCAATTAACAGTAAATGAGATATTGTTCATTACTGAAAACTGAGAATAAATAAAAATAAATGCAGATTTCTTGGAAAAAAAACAATTTTGTTAAAGAATGTAATGTAAAAACTATTTATGATGAAATCGAATAGAAAAACGTTATCTTACTATTTAGTTAACAGTTTCTATTGATAACATTGTTTATGGACATTGAGGATGATATACTATTCTTACGCTTTCCTTATCCAACATAAACTTTACTTCTAATTTGACTTAAACTGACAGTTAAGAGATATTGTGATTAATGGTCGCGGATTACATGGAATACAGAAGCAGTATCAGTTCTTGCTGTAAGTAGAGACAATGGATAATAGTCAGACGCAGTAACCAATTTAAACCCACAACAGGCATGTTCCTCAAATATTCAAGCTCACTTTATACAAAGTAAAACGTTACTTAAACAGATATTATTTAATTGACATATTCTTTTCAATGTACAGAGATATAATATCAATATCTAATAAATACAGTGATTTAGTAAAAAGGATGTCACAAAAGTGTTGTATTTATTGAAAAGGATGATTCCTAAGGCCAGTTGAAATAACTTTTTCCTTGACGAAAGGTCACGGCTTCGTTAAACAATTAATAACGAAAAACGCGGACCAATCGTTGGCGTTGGCATTTGCCGCGCAAATTGGTCCGTGCTTTTCGTTAATAACTCCTTAACAATGGCGCGGAGAATATTTGCGCAAAGGAAATATCGCCACTCAAGAAAATCCAATATTTTTAGGACATTTTGTATTATCAATAACTAGTCGTCTTTTGCTTTTAGAAGTAACCGTCGATCAATGAAACAAATGTGTCCGCTATTCAGAGGTTCGTAAAATGACCTACAAAAATTGGAATATGCGTAAAAATCCGCAGTATACCAATAATATTTATTCAATTATGGTGTATTTTATTTCGAGCGCTCTGTTTCAACGGAAACCAGTATTTAGGACATCAATGGAAATTAAACTTTTCGGGACTTGGGGCAAGGTAGGCAGGTCTTTGCCCTCTTCAATTTTCGCCCCTGCGCGGTGCTTTCTTTCATCATATTGGGAACATTTTTCTTTGGCTGCGTCGGTGGAAGAGAACAGGGACATGTCATGCATTTATCATGATCCGTCTGTTTGAACTTCGGTGGTTCTACCGTATCGACGCGACTGCGATCTCGTGTGACTTCAGCCATTCTAGGTAAACAGGGATCCAAGCAATCCTTCGATTTGTAAATCCTTAAGCGAATTTGGTATTTCTGGTCACCCCACTCGCCGGACGCTTTGAACGGTGCTACCATTCGACGCGTGAAAGGAGTCGCTGGTGGTATTTTCAAAGGTTTCGCGGAGACATTGGGCAGCTGGCAATCAGCGCGCTGCCACATCTCCTTCACGACAGGACACTTAGCCAGTCGGTACTTCAACGTGGACATATTGGGCTTGGCATCGCTAACATCGTCGATTTTGAACGAGCCCGGTGGCTTCTGGTAAGAACTGCTGCCGAGCACTGCAAAGCTTGCCTCACCCCTGGCCTCCTCGCCGGTTTTACCTCCACGCGGCAGCTTGAAGCAGTGGCTCTTCTTGTCGTCGAAGCGAAAGATGCATGGGTTCGTCGAAGACGACTCCTGCCACACCTTGTTGAACCCTCTTGATTTTGGTTTCGCCTCCGAAGTCGTGTGCTGGCATTTCGCTGGGTCTTGAATCAAGCTTTGCAGATCAATTATTCTTGGTGGCGGTCGTGGCTTTGCTTTCTGTCTTACCGAACTTTGGTAAGGAATAAACAATTCAGTGCCATGTGCCTGAGTCCCAGAGTCTGGTTTCTTCTTCTGAGACCAGCGGTTATACCTCATAGGCAATTGATTAGTCGAATGTGATCTCGAGTCAGAGCATCCACATCTCGGATCTTCGAGATTGGTTTTAGATGTTTCAGAAGATGTGCACTTCCGCAAGCGAGAAAAAAGTCCTTCTGCTATCATAGAGCATGTCTTCAGGTTGATAACATTTTTGCTATCGCTGGCCGATGGTTTTTTATAATTACAGCCGCACATCCGAGCAATTTTTTCTCGAAGAAATTCAACCTGTAGCTGCTTCTTATCTGGCTTTGGCGGTGGAGGTTTCGCCGTTGGCAACGATGGAAAGACGTTGCACGTAGTAGGTGAAGGTTTCTCATCACATGATACGTTTGTTTGTTGAGTGACAGTGGTTTCTGGTGTGTTCGAAGCAGATCGTGCAGACTGTTGTCCCGAGGGGCACTCTTTTTGTTGATCTGAAGATGTTGAGTTACTACACTTCGTAGCTAGATGTTGTTGATCTAAATGTCTGCACGATTGACCATGCTGTTGATCTGTAGTTTGTGGTTGTTGTGGCTTTGGGTGTTCATACTGCTGTTGTTGATGATCGCATTGCTGCTGATGTGGTTGTTGTCGATACTGATGATCGCATTGTTGCTGATGTGATTGATGTTGATGCTGATGATCGCATTGTTTCTGATGTGGTTGTTGTTGAGGCTGATGATCGCATTTTTGCTGTTGCGATTGATGTTGATGCTGATGATCGCATTGTTGCTGATGTGGTTGTTGTTGATGCTGATGATCGCATTGTTGCTGATGCGATTGATGTTGATGCTGATGATCGCATTGTTGCTGATGTGGTTGTTGTTGATGCTGATGATCGCATTGTTGCTGATGTGATTGATGTTGATGCTGATGATCGCATTGTTGCTGATGTGGTTGTTGTTGAGGACTATGCTGAGTGCACTGTTGCTGTTGTTCTGCTTGATGTTGCTGCATCTGCTTCTGTAGCTGTGGATATTGCTGTTGATGTTGCTGTAGTTGATGATGAGGACACTGTTGTTGTTCGTGCTGTTGTTGTTGATGATGGGGACATTGATGTAGCTCCTGCTGTTCCTGTTGATGAACACACTGCTGTTGTCCCTGCTGTTGATGTTGTTGTTTTTGTGACTGCTGTTGCTGTCGACTTTGTTGTTGTTTCTTCTGCTCCTGTTGATGAGCACTTTGTTGGTGTTGTTGCTGCTGCTGCTGCTGTTTATATAGTTGTTGTTGATGCTGCTGTTTATATGGTTGATGTTCTCGTTGCTGTTGATATTGCTGTTGTTGCTCATTGTGACAACTTTGATGATTCACTTGTTCGGACGGTTCATCGTATTGGCATCGCGCTGATCGATAATGTTGATTTGTGGAACGCTCACGTTGTGTGGAACCTTCAGTTGGTTCATCGCTCATGCAGTGCACAGACTGTTGTTGTTGGTGATTTTGAAATTGTTGTCGCTTCGAATATTGCACCGATTCATAATCGAGATCTTCGGCACGGTAATGTTGTTTCTGCTGAGGTATTCCTCTCTGATGTTTGGAATAGCTTGTTGACTCTTCATAATCGTGTTCCGTTGGTCGGTGACGTTGTCCGGCACTGTGTTCCTCCTGGTTGCAAGATTTTGATATTTCATAATAATTATATTGTACAGATTCGTGTTGCTGAGAGCAATGGTCTACTTTGTCGGAACAGTCCGGTGACTTTTGTCCTCGTGCATAATTTTCATTGCCACTGCAATCTGCAGGTTGACGTTCCTCTGTCTTCGTATAGCGTTCCCATTGTTCCAAATCCTTGTTTGACCTACTGCCATACTGTCTACATATTACATCTTGGGTATAGTACCTCACAGAATTACTCAAAGACAACAGAGACGTAATCAATCTCGGTTGAAAATATTCAATATCTAAATCCTGGGAATAATTATGATAATCCTTGATCTTTGTTTCCTTACTATTCTTCGTGATTGCATCCGATCGTCCAAAATACGTTGGAAGATCGAATCTCACAGAGTGTACAGTTTCACTGGAGCTTCTTTTCAGCGTTTTTGAAGAAGGTTCTCTATCAGCATACCACTTTACGTAATATCTGCGCGAATCTGTCTCATGATCAGGTACGTTTTGATCGACGACGTAGTTTGTGAATCGCCTGGATGGTCTATTTACTATGTTGTTAGGGCAAACAACTGGTAAAGAGTCGCTTAGTATCCTAGTCCTGCGATACTTCTCCCGTTCTTCTAAATCAAAATTCCGTTGCCACAACTGAGCTCGAACATTGCTCTCCGAAAGGCTCTTCTTAAATTGCAGGCACGGCTTCCTGCTATTTCGCAGCGTCAGGCTCGCTTTTGAGGGCACCTGTCGCGAAAACACTCGTATTATTGACGCGTGAAATAGACGTCTTTCAAGAGTGATGCTATTGAAACGCAATTCACGCGAGTCAAGCCGAATGATAATTAGTGGAGTGTTGAAGCGAGTCGGAAAATTGTACGAGAGACTGTGCAACATGTATAAACAGCGCTCGCGAAAACAATGTGCGTCGCTGTTCGTCTAAACTGTCTAAAGCCTCGAGGAACTCGTCATTAGACGGCGCATATTTGCACGAGCTTGTACATTTTCAAACAACGTTCAGAAAACAGCAATTCAAGAACAATTAATTTCTCCACGAACCACTTTGTAAAGTCTCATTACCGAGTCCTTTATCTCTTCTACCTCTCTTCCGATATAGAAAGACCTTTCTTAATTTAAGTAGGCCCCCATTCACCCTCAAATGGACTATTGCAGTTGCCTGTGCAAACTAATAATTACTCAATGCATGTTGATTTTATCGTCGGAAGACTACATGATGAGTATTTAGTTCCCTTTAAAATGTTATAAAGCAAAATTGAAACTCATTCATCAACTTGGTAAAAATCAATTTTAATTGAGTGGTTACACGTATAAAGTTTACTTTGACAATTCACTCAACAATTAAATTTTTACAAAAATCTCTAGCATGCTATTCTGTAATTGTTTGAAAACTCAAATGGTCCCCTACTATTTAGCTATCTCTCTAATGCTGCGTGTAAAATTAAACATGACTTATCAACTTAGTAAAAGTTAACATTAACTGAATTAACAGAATTTCAGCAGATGTAAAATTCATTTGAAAATTTCAGTTAACGGTTGAATTTTTATAGAAGTTACTGAACCACGCATCCAGTTAGGATAAGAGAATAGTCTTTTTTATCGGGCAAGTGCTAAACAGCTAAAATTATCGTGCAGTAGGTAATTGGTATGTACCGTGGTGAAATGACAAGAAGGTCCCTGGCAGGAATGCGGTGAGGTAGGCAAGAATGCGAGGCCAATTGGTTAGTTTGGAAGGAGCGCGCCTTCTATTGGCCGAAGCGGTCACACACACACACTACTACTACTATGCAGAACGACAGACCCCTCTTGCCTCTATACCGGGGTTCACCTTGTCATCTCACCATGGTAATTAACAATGCATCAGGTCCTTTCGCAAAGGTTGAAGTGCCTTGCTAAGGAGATGTACAATCCTGCACTTGATTTTATTCGGCAGTCAGTTTATTGTCAAACAGATCTGGTTTAATTGCAAAGTTTTGTCGAGGGTCTCTAGAGTATTGCAATCCGGGACGTCGATCGCGTGTCTCGATAAGGGAAGAGAGCTTTACCTTCCGAAGTAGAAGCGCCAACATTTCCTGCGACGATTCATCGATGCTACCAAAGACAAAGACCACACATTCTTTCGACCTCTCCTTTCGATTCTCTTCGCTGTCAATAGTTCTCGTGGCCTTTGTGCACAGACGTTTTCATGGTGCGTTTATTAATCTGAGAGAGGAGCAAATGCGGTTACTGGGGTGTTATTCTTTTTAAGGTTAACCTAATCAACCTCTCAGGAATTTCATTTGTCCCAGTAATTTATAGATTTGGAGTTAATAGAGATGTGTATAGATCAACTGTATAGATAAAATTATGAATTATCGCAGCATAATTGTCGTTCATATGGAAAAAAATTTTAAGTTACTATAATTGATTACTATAATTTTGAATTTCATTAGGTGGAGTCTGAATATGGTTAGTTGAACTTTCTTATCGATTTTAGTTTGTGAAGGACATCGATTTGGGTGGTTTCAGTCACATTTCAGTATGTATACATCATGAAAGTGATATAGACAAGTGAAAATAACTCAGTATAAATTTTTTAAATATTTTCATTCAACAATCACAGATTACAATCGAAAACCTTTTCAGGCAGAGTTCTGAACTTCAAAAGTTTGAGAGACTGATTGAAATAATAGTTTTGCATATTGAATTCGATCCTTGTCTTACTCAATTTTTTCTTCAATTTTTTGGTTCACATATACATATGGATTAATTTAAACAAACTGAGAAATTGCTTTACTCTACTACAAGTGTGATTAGATTTTGGAATATCTACGCGCCAGAAATATACGTATAAACTTTGATGTCACAGAAATTGCTTTACTCTACTACAAGTGTGATTAAATTAAATTTTTGGAATTTCTACGCGCCAGAAATATACATATAAAATTTCATGTCTAGATTATAACGTACTATTGGAAATTCAGTATTCGCAGATTCTAAAATTCGATTCGGAACTTAAAATTGGAATTCGCCGGATAAAATAGCTATTCGTAACTCGTATCTCTGAACATCACTACATTATTTATATAGAATCTAATATTATGCAACGTAATATAAAATCAATTCATACGAGTTTCATGGAATATGTAATAGAAATTTTTTTTTTAAATCACAATAATAGTTCCTCATAACTCATTTATTCCCTACCTACAATGGTTGCAATTTTAGTAATAATGTCCTTAAAACAGTGCAATTTCTACAATCACGTCTAAAATCCGTAATCGATGTTTTAACAATTTTGTACGTAGTATACAAAATTCAGAAATGTAATTTATTTTTCCTCTATTATTTTATTCAATACGAATAAAAATTCTTTTAATCCTTTGCGGATGAGAAGTTTTTGAAATATTCACATTTTTTCAGAGGAAAGGGTTCAATGAATATTTAAAATAAATTTGTTAATGCTTTCAGCGGACAAGTTCGATCAAATATTAACTTATAGTTAAAAAACAATATAACTAATATTAGATCGAACCTGTGCGCCGGAAACATTAACAAATTTATTCAACATTTAAGATCCACATAACGGATTAAATATTCTAAATATTGCGAAAAACTGAACAATATGAAGGGATTTTTATTACGCGAAGTAAACAGTGTGTACTGATCTGTTGTTGTGTACATAATTAAATTATACATTGGCAACGTCAGGAATTAGATGAGTGGTTTTAATGTCCTTTCGAAATACATATAATGGTTGTTATAATTCCGACATGCATCGTTTTGCTATTGCATCGTGAAACGATTTAATCATTCGGGACATGCATGTCGGTGTTTGGCCGCGGCATAACAGTTCATACGCGAACAGTTAAAATCTGGGGAAACTTACGGCGCCAGAGGACATTTTGGAATTCAATCCTAGATTGCTTTAGTTCCGTGGAGCAAGTTCATCTTCGATATGTGGCCCCGGCATACGCAGACATTGATCGATCAGATTCATCACGGGTTCGGCTTACACGGCTGTAGAACTCTCTCACTCTCACTCTCCCTCTCTCTCTCGTTCTATCTGGCGACGGTATTCCCCGATAAATTCCGCTTTGCGAGTCGGCGACGACGCAAACGAACGGCGCACGTAATTGCAAAGCGTTTACACGACGCTCTCGCATAAATTGGAATCTTTGCCCGTAACGAGATCTCCGTGTTTATCCTGGTTTATCATACAATGAATTTCTTAGTCGAACTACAGGCAGTGCCAAACAAATTGACGGACAATGCGATTCGATTCCTGAACGATATAAAGTCGGCTTTACGCTGGATCGATCCTGAAAGCTGCGCGCCGAGAAATTGCAAATTATTTTCCTTGCTGAACGGATTCTTGAAAAATCAATTATCATGTATACATCCTTATGTTTAAGGAACACATGCAGTCGGTCAAGATCGACTCTATACATCTTTTAAAATGCAGTATCTTTTACAGAGAAACTATAAAAAATCCAAACCATTTGAGTTTCTTTAAGGATTAAGAAGATAGCTTTTCAAGAAGTTATTACACAACGTGTAAAAGAATGGAAAAAATTGTAGTTTATAGGAATTATGGAGGAAATAGTGATTTATGAGCAAGTTCGTTTAAAATTTATCGTCAAGGTTTTTTAGGTACTCCCAATAATTGTGCAAAAAAATGTTTGGAACAAAAATTTATGAACTTGCAATTCACTACACACGCAGATCTTTATGCAAAATAAAAATGTTTTGCTTTGGTTGTGGGACGCAGGAATAACATAAAAATTGATTCCATCCTTTAACGATTTTGTTACATTAAAAGCGATATTTAAAAAGGAACAAACTTATAAGCCCTACGAAAAATAGAAATTGTTAAATATATTTTTCCCATTAAACAACGGTATAAATTGTAGTCTTCTAAATCGATTTTGGTAACAATTAAATACATGTCGAAAGGAAGTCTAAAATACTAAAATACACAACGATGAAATGCATTCATAATTGTCAGATTGATTAACTTAAAGATTCTATCGAATTTCAAATAATATGAAGCTGTATTATGTTTATATTTCTGTTCATAATTGAAAACTTGTTTTAGATCCCCATACATTGAATAATTTCGTCCAATTTGCAATATTAAAATAGACATTTTTAAATATGTAGGTCTCAAACTTCCGAGGAATAATAATTTTCAATACCGACTTATTAAAGTTATCATACAAAATTTATTTTGCGTCATAGTTTGAAATCTACAAATTAGATTAATTAATTTGGTACATGCAGACACAGAATTGTGTTCCTGTAGAAGAATTTCATTTAATTTTTCCTGTAGTAGATGATTAAAAAGTCTACAGCGATGCAGGAAATATAAAAGATCGACGATTAAGATCCCCCCCTTCTGATTTAATTTGCTTTATTATAAGTTGGGCATCGGCCTGAGCAAGGACGCAGCATTCGCACATTGATCGATTACGATGTCGATGGCACCGTACCAAAACCGATTCATTAGGGACAGTCTTGTGTTGGCTTATGTGATCTGGAAAGTCATGTGCGGGCGGTGATTGCTGAATTTGCAATTAACTGCATGAAGCTGTGCCCGTCACCTCTTCAAACTAAATCGAAACTTCGAAAGGATGTTTGAAACTTCGCATCTTGCATTTGTGTGGGGGAAACTGCAAACTGTTTTCCGGAGATATGAATCGCGAGACACGATGATCGACGACGTGTCGTTATCGATGCGCACGATTTATGACATTGAGGACTCTACTGGAAGGGATCTCGTATTCTACAAAACGGATTTGAACGCATCACAGCGCGTTGTCATGGGACAAAAATCAAAAAATAAACTTGCAACGTTACACTGTCCAACAAAAATCAACTTTATTTGTGTTCTACACTTACTATTGGATGGTACTTATAGACTTTCATGCGCTGATTCCGAACCTGTCCTTATTTTTTCTCCTAGACATACAGTTTTTGAGGAACACGAATTAAAAAAAAAACATATTTTATTTTGACGATTAACTTCATCGATCGATTCGATCAATCGTCCATTTTTCAATGATTACTTTTTTTAATCGTACACATTACTCAATCAATCATGGTGAAAATTTTAATTGCTTAATGCCCAACTCTGGGTTAAACTATAGTAATGTATAAAAAGATGTATTGTAGATGATTTCTTTATTTGAGAAAATATTCTGTCCAAAAGTGTTCGTCAATCATACAAATTTTTCGTCTATAAACCTTCAAAGATGTTTCGTCTTTTTTACTGCTGCTATTTAAAAATTGAAAGACGACATTATCCCTTAAGTGGTATAGTGTTTACTCAGATCATAAAGTATCATCCTAGGACCCTTCTAAAATTTTGTATAAAAATTTCAACAAAGTTTTTATTACAACCACTTTGACCGTAATGCTAGAATTTATGAAAGAAACAGAGGAGAAATATTAATATCAGAAGAATAGTACTTCTTTGTGATTCACCTTTCAACCGTCTCTTATGCGAATTTAAAACATGTTTCTCGCATAAACTGCATACTGCGATGAGCATAAAAAGATATGGCTTGTACGTCGTTTTAGTACTTTTGAACAATGCGGACAATTGTATACTTGAATAGACAGACATTTTATTCCTTTATCGTTCGGCAAGGAAAATGTCTCTTGGGAAAAGGGGCTCGTGATTAAATTGACAAGATATGAATATACATGAATGAAGTTTACGCGATCGTTGCCGGTATATTCTATTCTATGCAGAAATTTTAGTCGTATCAATATTCTTTTAGTCATACACGATACAGGAGATATTTTAGCAATCGATAATTAAATTGGCTATACACGTTGATAATAAATAAACAATTGCACATGAACACTACGCGGATCTTTATGGAAATTAAGGAGGGAGAGAGAGACAGAGAGCGAAGATGGATAATTGAGAGAAATATATCTCAACAAAAACTCAGTTCACATTTTTTTCAGTACGCATACAGTTTTGATTCCGTATTTCATTTCGAAATTTCAGAAGCTAATCATTAATCAATTATCCGATTGACGATTTTAATTGAAAAGAATGTAATCGTTAACCGCAATTAACAACTAAAGTAGGAGTTTAATTGTTAATTGCGATTAACGATTGAAGTAGAAATTTATTCGTCAATCGTTGATTAAATTTTTGCCCAACTCCGTTGTACATGAATGGCTGAAGGAGCCCAGAACTTTTGCATACATTGAATAGCATTAACAAGGCAAATAAGCAGTGCTGGGAAACCTCAAGGAATCGTGTTCGACAATCAACCATACTTAATTGCGATGCGATACCTTTGTTCGACGGTGTAGTACAGAATTCGTCGTCGATAAGCGTATTTCACGTGCAGCGATCGATGTTGACTTCGCTAGAGCTAATTGATTAGGAACAGCTTTCTCGCTTATGCGATTTGTGGCCCTGTACACTGACACTGATTAGTTGCTTCCTCGTTCTACTTCCGTGATTGCAAGAACTATCGACGTTACAGTAAATTGCTTAATTCATCTGCGGCAAATTGTTGCTAACTCCCCAAAAACGATCTACAGTACTGCTGCAATTGTTACATCAAAGCTTATTTTTTAAGCGCTTCTGAAAAAATTCCGAACTACAGTACAACCTCGATTATACGAACCAGTGAATCAGAGATCAAGAAAAGACGGTCTTCGATAGTTAGAATGAAAATGAAAGATCACTCGAACAAATAAGTTTAGTTAACTTTAACTGTATACATATGTGTAATGTTAACTGTAACTTTTAACTGTGTTACTATGTATCTCTGTCATTAGAAAATGTTTTTATCACATACACATGGTTTCAAAGGAACATTCGCGTGATTATAGCAAATTGTTTGTAAAAAAAATGAAAAAAGCAATGTTTTTCAACCTTTTTTGCAATTGTATTGCAATTTTATTAATTTATGATACGTTTCCGAATTCTCCTTGAAATCCTCTAACAAATACGAGTAAAAAAAATGATAGGTGTATTTGCAAAAAATTGAAGGTGATCTTGAAACATCATGAAAAAAAGAGTTGACGAAAGATTTGCAATAATAACGTGAAAGCTCTCTTGAAACCATGTTACACCTGATAAAAACATTTTCGACCGGACTGCTAATAACCGAGTAATCTCTACTGATCACGATTCGTGAGTCACCCTGTAGTATACTGTGTATAGTATAAAAGTTTCCTGACCTACTTCTCGCAAAGATAACGGCAGCAAGACTCTTCGTGTATTTAAATATTAAGAACGAAGAGACATAGGTACGGTCTTCTTGTTGAAATAATCAAATTATTTGTTCGCCAAGATAGCGATGACTTTCGTGCTCACAAACATAAACTCAGCCTGGTTCTCGTAAAGATGCGAGTAGATCGGCACCCCGAGCACTTGAATATGAACATAGATGATAATCATGAATTATTTTCTTATTTAAATAACGGAGCCGATTATTTTGCAAATGGATAGAAGGAGGAAAACTTTTGGACAATTGGACTCGACAACAGAGAGGATCAGCCTTGGTGGCTTTTGACCTACTGCAATTATAATGTATACCGTTGGTTACGTTTGTTTTCGATGTGTCGCATCGATCGAATTACGCATACACACATAGACACACAATTTTTTTTTTTATTATAGAAAATCTCATATGAGATTTATTAGAACATAATTACAAAACAGAAATACACTACATATAATACAGAGTATGAAGATTACAAAACAGAATAGGTTTCTTGTAGAAATACAGATATTATAATATTAACATATGATTAAAAGGAACAGTATATGAACAGAGAGAGAAGAATAAAAAAAAAGAAACTTATACTTTAAGGCCATAGCTTTTAAAAAATGATAACATGTAATGACAGGCCCTAATATTAGGTTTGGCTATCATTACTGAGACATCCATTGGAAGCTGGAAGTCTATTTTACTGAGTTTATTAATCAATGAGGGTCTCTCATCATTGTATAAATTACTCAGGATTATTAATGAAACCAATGCGTGCTAGGGAAGAAGCTAAATGGTAGTGGTCAGATCTACACCTATTTATACTGACAATGGTTGAACGGGATAAATTTAACTGAAAAAACCAAGGAAGTCGATTTTCATTAAAATAATATCGAAAATAGGTTTTGCCTTTGAGAAGACCATCAGCCTTTAATAGACACACAATTGAATGCATGCAGAAGATTTTCAGAATCTCGCTCCTACACTTATTATTACGAACGTACTAAAGGTTCGGCAAAGAAAATAATTTCCTCGAATACGACTGTCAAGTTTTCCCGAAATACCCATTTCACTTTGGCCCGATCAAACTAAGTTCAGGCAAATTCTCGTCGGTGGGATCGGCGACGGCGATTTCCCGGAGACCCCTTAAAAAGTTTCGAGTCTCGGAGAGGACCTGGACCGCGCTCCATATTTCCTCGAATTCGGATAAACGGTGGATGACGTTCGCAGGAAATTCCAGGCCGGATCATTGTCAAGCGGATTCTGGCTCGACTAGGCTCGTCGCGGCGTGGCGCGGCGGCAGTTCATGCGTTGCCATATTCACGGACCCATCGATCATGATGTCGAGAGGAGGCTGCATCGAATATGATTTACCGGGAAGAGCCTCGGCTCTTCGCGCGGCTTATGCGATTTACGATTCCGTGCGAAAGCATTGATTGGCGGATTTCGGATTACCGTAAACGGGGCCGCGCTCGGAAATTGTGGAAGGTCACGAAGGGATAATAGTAACTGTGTCTGGGAGAGACGGTGGAGAGATGGGGGACAGCCGTGCTGCGACATGCCGATGGTAATTCCATAAAGTGGATCCCGAGCGAATCGCGGGCGAGAATTGAATTCGTCGCCGAGCGCAATAGAAATTAGCGACCGAAGAAATCGGTAATGCCTTCAAAAGGAGGCTAAAAGCTCCGAGAGGATTCTTCGTGGCTTTAAGAGAGCCAATATCGAAACGTACTTACTAGACGGACCAGCGTTTCTGAATTTTGCGATTGCGACAATTCACTGTGAAAAAGGAAACGAGTGCCTCTTACGGAGATGTACCAATCTGATGCTTCCAACACGCAAATTTCTTCTTTTTAACTGATGCTTCAAGTGTACAGAACATTGTGCCCAAACGATTTTTCAAAGTTTTGTCGTGTGGTTAAACCAGAGTTGGGCAAACATTTTATCAACGATTGACGAATAAATTTATACTTCGATCGTTAATCGCAATTAATTATTAAACTCCTACTTTAGTTGTTAATTGCGGTTAACGATTACATTCTTTTCAATTAAAATCGTCAATCGGATAATTGATTAATGATTAGCTGCTGAAATTTCGAAATGAAATACGGAATCAAAACTGTATGCGTACTGAAAAAAAATGTGAACTGAGTTTTTGTGGAGATATATTTCTGTCAATTATCCATCTTCGCTCTCTGTCTCTCTCTCTCTCTCTCTCTCTCTCTCTCTCTCTCTCTCCTTATTACAATTTATGGATAGATCGTGTGGCGATTAATTTCCACAATTAATTAAATCAGTCTCCGATTTTTCTATGATTTCTTTTTTTAATTGATTGATTGAATCAATCGTTCATTTTTCAATGATTACCTGTTTTAATCGTACACATTAATCAATTAATCTTGGTTAAAATTTTAATTGATTAATGCCCAACTCTGAGTTGTAATATCATAGTAATGTATAGAAAGACGGATTATATCGTGGTAGATAATTTTGTATCTTGGGCTCGGCGTGGCGACGCGTAATATTCATTACTACACGTCCGAACTTCTCTTCATTTGAGAAAATATTCTGTCCAAAAGTATTCCTCAATCGTACGAATTTTTCGATATCTAATTTTCTATAAACCTTTAAAGATATTTCGTCTTTTTTAGAGGTTTTCAGCCTGAGATTTTCTTACTGCTACTACTTAAGAATTGAAAGACGAAATTATCCCTTAAGTGGTATAGTGTTTACTCAGATTATAAAGATCACTCTAGGACCTTTCTAAAATTTTGTACAAATTTCATTTAGATACTACTAAGAGTATTATTTAAGAAGGAATAATCCAAATGTTCTAAAGAAGTTGAAAGATGTTCATATTTGCAATTTTCATATAATACAGTAGCGAAAGCTAGTGTACAGAAGTTCGGTTGGGGTCATAAGAGAACCCAGTGTATCAG
Organism: Lasioglossum morio; assembly: GCA_916610235.2. Classification (NCBI taxonomy): domain Eukaryota; kingdom Metazoa; phylum Arthropoda; class Insecta; order Hymenoptera; family Halictidae; genus Lasioglossum; species Lasioglossum morio. Next base: position 5,972,742 of record OU744333.1, read on the forward strand.
TTAAAGGTTCATTATGGGTATCCATAATATATAGCGTAGAACTAGGACATCAAACATATTATTAACAACTATTTTCTTCGACAGCAATACGGAAAAAATTATTTTCTGTGAATTCTATAAGTCTGGTCCCATTTCACCAAACGAGTTCTACTTGTTTGCTCTGGTTGAAGAAATTAGACAGTGCATTTCGCTGTCAGAGAATTCTCAAAATTATTAAAACTATTTTTATTCAAATAATTCGTACGTTCATTCGCAATAAACAGACAAAACCTTAAAAGGAAATGCTGTTCAGAATAATAACAACATAGTTCAACGTCATTGGAATCGGGGAGAAGGTCCCATTTCTACTAGTTCACCGTAAAATGTAATATGTAACATGTTTATTAATCCATGTCGAAGTAATTCAACTCGGAAGAACTCATTGATTTTAGTTATGCAATACCGCTGCGCTCCTTAATAAAACATGCAACGTTCGCCTGTACGAAGATCGGTTTATCGCTGAGACAAGGAAAGTTTAAAGAGTTTCGGTTAAACCGTGGCCAGTAATGGTAAGATAATAAAATTTAAATAAAATTAGTTCCCGCTAACTGGCTCGACGAGGGTTGATTGCGTTAGAAGTTGACAAGTAGTTTTTGATGGAAAACTAACATCGCGATTCAGCGAACGGGGCTGAAAAATTTAACCAGATCGAATCGATCGTGTAATTTCAATTTAAGTTTAAATTACTCGGTGTTGCATTATCTTCTTTCAACGGAGTAAATATTCTGGCAGATAATTAATGCATGCGGATGATGATTTCCGTGTTTAAGGAGAGCGCCGTTTCAATTTGAAACTTTAATCGGTTTTTAATGAGCTTAACATTCGAATATGTCTGTACGGTGGTAAGGGAGCACGGAATGATTCGTGCTTACATAGATTGTTATCATTGTTTCGTAAATAAGTATATAAATCATCGAGAACATCATTTCAATTACATGAAGTTATTTTACATATTTTATTGTATTTATAATTTAAATTAAGTAATTTTTATTCTTGTGTCCGAACACTTTTGTGGATCACTGTATAAAGTACATCATAGTGTCAATGATTATTGTAAGACAACATTAGAAAATATCTGATGAAAACGTTTTTATAGTTTCAATAATTGTGAAAGAAAATATTAGGAACTAGTTATTTTGACTGAGTCTTGTTTATTGAAGCACATGCGGTCTCATCATTATTACAAAACAATTTGTATATGTATAAAAATTATATGGTTCAGGATATTTTTGCTGAAATAAATATTATTAACAGACTGCGGATGTTTATACATTTTCCAATTTTTCTAGATAAATTTGAAGAAAGTGGAATGAAATAATTCTTTTTGTAAGGGGAACAGTCTTTGTAGATCCGAAACAAATTAAAACTTGTTGAAAACTCTATCGAATATAATCTAGCCTTTTTTACACATTTTCATAAACCATAAAGACATGAACATCCGCAATCTAATTATCAAACTTAGAATCTGCTGATTGATCCGTAAGCGAATAATTTGCAGTCGCTGTCATTTACTCGCTGTCAGAATTGTCTGTTTTACCACGTTTTTTTTGGTTTTATCGGTGGTGATCGAGCGATTGTGAAATCTTTCCGACAGGTGTTGATTGTAAACACGCCTTGTGTCAACATTCTGGTGTTTCGATCAAGCGTCATCGGTATCGGTCAGCCCGGTTCAGACAGTCGACCGAAGCGATGCGTTTTGTGATCCGCGTGCGGCGCGCGGACTTTTTGATATTTTATTTTTGGCCGACGTATTTTTTACTTTTTGATTTATGTACAATCGGGGGTGAAAATGTCGCAACAGGTCACGACGATGATGCTCAAGTACGCGTACTTGAAGCCGAGGAAACAATTCGGGAAGCAATGCATCTTCGAGAACGTACAAACCGGGATCGAGAACATCTTGCCGAATCCAAATGATAGTGCGAATTACATTCAACGCACGGCAACTGACCGTACAGTGCAATTATTCTCGCAATATGCTACCCACACGGTGAGTTTCCAAAAACTGTGTAATGGATAACCTTAAATGTTGTCGATGAACTTTAGACCGTGTGGCAATTAACTTCAACAATTGATTAGATCAGTCTCCGATTTTCCTCTGATTTCTCTTTTTAATCAACGATTGACGATTCACCTCATCAATCGATTGAATCAATTCGTCCATTTTTCAATGATTACCTTTTTTTAATCGTACACATTAATCAATCAATCTTGGTTAAAATTTTAATCGATTAATGCCCAACTGTGGTCTACAAGTTGAATATTATTTTTCAGGTACAAACCGAGAGAATGGACACAAAAGATACAGGGGTCCTGCACGTGGAAGGAGGCTGGCCGAAAGAAGTTAATCGAACTGATAACGAAGCCGTGCATAGGTATCGTCGACGAGTGGAAAAGGACCACGGTTATGCATCTAGTATGATGAATCTTATATCGGTGAGATTTTCTGTCACACTTCCGCGTAAAGTATAGTGATAAGAGGATATACTGTCAAAGCACCGGCAATAAATACTTGAACAGATTTTCACACACTATCCTATATGTAGCTGATGGAGCACCACGTGCGTCAAAACAACGCGGTGAATGTCCATGAAAATTTTTTCGACGACATGATTCCGACGCCGCTGGTAAAGCAGTACGATATAAGGTGAGTTTCTCATCCTTCACTTTCTCGTTAGTACAATTTCGTCTCACGAAGTCGACGTCACGAGTCGCGTTGCGTTGTTATTAATATATGATCACTAGACTAAGGATCTTTATGCAAAATAAAAGTTGCATGCATCGATTGCAAGACATAGAAACCAAATTAGATATTATTTCTTCTCTTAATGATTTTAATAGACAATAAATCATATATTACCGTGTTCAATTTTTCAAATTTTCCAACAACTTTGAATTTCATCTACTCAATTTTGCTATGAATGCATAAAAATCCGCAGTCTAATAATAATCACTCATTTTTGAGACAAAACGTGACAGCTCCGTAGCCGATGTTTTTTCGAGCTCATCACACTGTCATAGTAGATACTTTTTGTTGAATTTTCTTCATTTCCAACGTTATAATTAGACTGCGGACTTCATGCGTTTGTGACAATAAATAGTGGATGAATAGAAAGAATTCAATAATATTGAAATATCATTTTCAAACTGTATCTTGTAATTTATGCACAACATTTTTATTTTGTATGAAGATCCACGGTCTAGGTATAACGTGTGTATATAAAATTTGAAACTTGTCATATCCTTCCGAAGTAGACTGCGGATTTTATGCATTTTTGACAAAAATGGACACGTACAATTTAAAACAGTGGACATATTAAAAATATTTAAGGATATCAAGGTATGTTTTATATCAAGGTATTAAAATTAAAAGAAAAATACAACTTTTATTTGGCTCCTGTGTCCTACAATCAATGCGAACATTTTTTATTTTGCATAAAAAACCGCAGAAGTATTTCCACACTTAAACAACTAACTTTTTCACATTTTCATTTGTGTAATAATTGTATAGCTTTGAGCTAGTTATATGCTAGTGACCAATTTCAATTATCAATATTTTATTAACGTGTTTGCCGGTCATATTGGAACTACAATTATTAATTTCTTATTCTCCCTCTCTCTCTTTTGAATATGGTGAGCATATCTTCACAGTCATTTTCGATTGTTCTTAATGTAAATTCGTTAATACTAACAATTTTTGTAAACCTCTTACTAAGAATATTCTATGTACAGCAGGGCTGGGCACATGTTACTTGAAATATGATAACAAAAAATACTTCATTATTTTCTTTTTCTTACAAATAACAAGGAAAAATAGTTAACATTCAGCGTTCGAAATACATACATTATTGTCAAATAATATTTTAGTTGATTAATGTTTCATTTCATTTGAAATGTAAGAGAAAATCATTAAGTAGTATTCTGCACAGTATAAATTGTTGTATCAAGAACAAAACAAGATGAAATGGAATTGGTTTGACATTCAACAATGAAGTAATTAAAAAAAGCTTGACTATTCAAATAAAGTAATAAATGATCATTTCAAATGTAGCCAAACAGGATAATACACGAATCGAAATAATTGATTTCAATAATATCGAAGCCTGCTCTACAGACCACAAAGATAAAGCAAACGGTTCGCTGATAAAACGAAAAGTGGCCCGGACATTCTGAATGACTCGAACACGAGGCGGAGAGTGCAATTTCATCGCGTTTGATTCACATTTTATTTTGATTTGCCGAGGCATCCCCTAAAATATATAACGGCACAGTGTCGAGCACCCTGTTCTATGTACTCCGAGCACTTGAAACATCAAAGAATTCCGGATATTCGATTCGGTTTTATTGGATCTCCCTTCTCCTCTGTTTCTTTCTGTCCGCACAGGATTTGGAACTCGTACGAAGACCCGCAGAAGACCGTGAGACCAATCAGGAGTCTCTCGTGGTCACCGAACGGCTCGAATCGATTGGGCGCCGCGTACTCCTTCACGGAATTCGAAGATCAACCAGTCGATCTGAATACGTACTCCTACGTATGGGACGTCGGTACTCGAGTGCCTCCTTACCAAGTTATTCAACGACGAGCCGTGTTTAATCGACGTCACTTGTCGCTTCTCTCTTCTCGAGTCTCGGTTGTCGTGTCGCGCGTCCGCACAGATAACGCTGTGTCATCCTCATCGATCCGATACCGCAAATGCGTGGCAGCGGTGCCGGGCTAACCGAAAAATTTCTGGTCAAATACCTACCATTGAATTCTTCTTTTTTTTTCCGTCGGGATCCGGCTTCAATCTCGAAAGCTTCACGCTCCGCGAAATCCGGCAGTTACACGTCGCAATGCCGATCATTACTTGCGTTAGATAAAACCCGTACAAAAACTCAGGCGTACACACAACGGGAAACTCCGCTTATAATTCAAAGCGCGGTTGGAATGATAGTAGGTCGTTGCATGCGAAATGTACGAGTTTTAACAGTGACATTAACATGTTCCGTGCTGAGCCGTTTTTCCTTGACAATTAAGGGAGTAGATTCCATTTCTTTCCAGGATTGCAACGGCGTGGGATACGCGTTCTCATTTCTCGATATATTGACATTCTAATATCGGACATTTTATATGCAACAACTGATACAAATAATTGTAAAGGTTGTCGCACTGTAAATAGTGCACATAATTAATATTAATATGGCTATATTAACACGTTGATCGCCGACTGGCGATTTTTAAAAAATCCTGAGCAAAATCAGCAATTTCATAAAACGAGAATCGAGGACTAAAGATTTATGATGTTAATCGCTTTTTCGATCATTTTATATTTCACAGACCACGAGCAAATTTAGCACGCTCTCCACCTGTCAATACTGAAATTAATTTTTAAATATGGAGAGATAATCCCGTCATCCGAATATACGTGACACAGCTGACAACGTGTTAATAGTTAGGTTGAAAAAAAATTATGAATATATTCGAGAATCAAGGAACGTCTGTTGCGTCTCCTCAAAGTCAACGACTTCCTTGTGCAGGTAATGCTAGCAAACCGATGATCGCGTTGGAGACATCTTCACCGATGCTCTCGCTTCAATTCAATCCTCGAGATATATCGACGTTGATCAGTGGTCATATGTCCGGACAAGTATGCTGCTGGGATATCCGAGTCGGTGGGAAACCAGTGCATACGTCTCGCCTTTACCAAAGTCACGGGTATCTATTCCACCTTCTATAAATCTCGCTCTTTTAAGAACAGATGTTCCGCAAGGACATCAAAAAGTCAGCGTAACTTCTTCTAATGTCCCTTTCCATCCTAACGGAGTTGAATTTTATTTAGACGAAATTATTTTCTTGTTACTGTCGAATAACAGATTAAATCGGCATACCGTAATTTACTAATTTTACTAATAATTTTATCACAATTTCATTAATATCTTTAACCATATTTTGGTTACTTTATAAAACATATTGCTATTACTATTTTAAACAGTGTACCACTGTTTTGGAGAATAATAATTTCTCTTATTTAACCAAAATTGATTTACAATTAATATACAAAGAATAAATTGAAAGATTGTCAGTAATTTACAAATAATTTAATATTAATTTCTTTAAATCTTCAATCATTTTTAGCTATTTTATAAAACACATTACTATTTTTACTTTAAATTGTGTACAACTGTTTTAGAGAATAATAGTTTCTCGTAACAGCGATTACTTTAATAATCAGTGACAAAAACTTCTGTTTGGGATTTGAAATTCTGTTTAATATATTTCCAGAAATGTTTTAAATATCTGAGCTGCAAGTAACAAATTTATATTGATATGTTTACCTTTATTTTAGCCATTTAGAAGGAGGGAATATATTTTTAGTTAGTATTTCGGCAAAAATGTAAATCGCGAAACAACAGTTTCATTGGTCACAAACGTAATTCGTGCTTGTTATCTTCGCAGCAATGTGGCTGATATTGGATACGACAAACTCTGCAGAAACTTTATAACACTGTGGGGCGCATTTGAAATTCCTCGCGCGAACTACATATTTTATCGGGCAACGAGTTTGAATTTCAGACTTCATTAAATGAAATTTATGCGTTTGTTTGACCAGCGGAGACCGGCAGATAATGTCGCGTCGCGTGGAGCGTGAAAATCACAGTCTATCACAATAGGGCCATTGTTATTATACTGCTCCAAGTTTTGTAAAGACTATTCACGCAAAATTTGAACGGGACCAACATTATTTTAAAAAATAAACACGAATTTATTAAAATTAATTTACTAGATTTTAGTTTTGTCATATTAACTTTACCAATGTTATCAAATCAGCTGATCTACGTCTTAAAAATTTGTATACCCTACTATTATATCATTTTTAAATACTCATTTAAAACATTTTTCATGTTTACGCACAATGTTAACAACAATCTATTTTTATCATTTTCTCGTGCACCAATTTAATATTACTGTGTTATATTTTTTATGAAATTTCTTGAATACACAACACAATTTTCTAAAACCACAATTTCTCTGCAAAATTCAAGTCATTTTTAAGAATTCATTGTAGAAGAACTGAATGATATAAAGCCAAAATTGTTTACAATATATACATGTATGGTTCAGTAACGTAGACTTGTTGGTGTATACTGTACCTAATAGTATCTCGTAAATGGAGAAGTTGTTTCCATCGATAAGTCAAGCAACAACAAAATACAGTATACAAAAAAGTTCGTCTGTAATATTGAATCGTGCCAGAATATATTGCAAAAAGTTTCAAAGCTCTACAGTATTTCGTTTGCGTGTAATAAATTCCCGAAAATGCAGTGGCGGCTCGAGTCAAGTGAAGGCCCCAAGCGGTAAAAATTTTGGGGCCCTTAAACTCAAGTTAGAAATAGAAGTTGCACGAAAACTTATTAACTTATTAACAAAAAAGCAAAGTAATGAAAATATTTCATACCGTTACACATTAAACAAATTTCTTTGAAATTCGGGGCCCTACGCGACCGTTTAGTCCGCTTACCATTAGATCCGCCACTGCGAAAATAACGTATAGAAGAGTATTCTGAATTAAAAATGATTGTTTTCTCTGTGATTCATTTAAAGAGATCCAGCAACCAAGTGCATTTGGATTTCTTCTAAGGCTAACACCGAGTTCTTCTCTTCCTCTTCCAATGGGACGATCATGTGGTGGGACATCAGGTTCATGAATACGCCGCTTAGCGTTATGGTCATGGATTTGGCAGAGCCAAGCCGACGCGACAAATTCAAAGCAGTTGGCGTCACGGCGCTTAATTATGAGCCGACAATGAGCAACAAATTTTTAGTTGGCTTGGTGAACGGCATGGTTTTTAACATCAATAGAAAGAACGTTTCGCCGGATGAAAAATTTTCGATGAAATTCGAATGCTTTGCCGGACCAGTGCATGTTGTAGACAGAAACCCGTTCGCGCCGAAGACTTTCTTAGCGATGGGCAATTGGTCAACTAAGATTTGGTCGGACGACGTGAAAGAAGGCTTCCTGGTCAATACTAAGTGCGATATCTATCTACTTTCTATTTCTCACGAACTTCATTATCATTCTGCATCAAGAAGGTCGAATTAATTTCATGAACTTTGCTGAAAGCATTTCTTTTCTGTCTCAGAAAGAGCCTGCATTGTTAATTTCGTCTCCAAAGTAAATTATTCTTCGTAATTCTAAGACAGCTGTATGCATATTTCCATTTTCATTAATTATTGAATACGAATCGGAAAAATTTGTTTCGCAAATCCAGATTCGTATCTTCTTGATACAAATTAAATATATGTGCTATTAATAGACTGTGGATTTTATGCATTTGTAAAAGTGTTGGAAAAATTTATGAACGCTGTTATATTATTCTGGTCCTATTAAAATTTCTAACGGGCAAATTGAAGCTATTAAAAGATCAACAATCTGCTAATTATACATGAAAATTTCAAGAAATTAATCAAGCACCCCATCACATAAAATGAGAACTTAATTCGATGAAATTACCAACATAGAAAATAATATATAATATTATATAATAATAATATACAATATAATAATAATACTTTAAAGATTCATTCTAAAGTGAGAAGCTCACATTGTGATTCACAATCTAATAATACAAACTAGAAATTTGTTTCAATTTTAAAATTATTTTTACCAGTCATGTATGCATAAGTTATATGCGGATTTTATGCATTTATGACAAAAATGGGTACGTAAATTTATAACGGTGGAGGAATTAAAAAGATTGCAGACCACCGGTGTAATAGTTTCACCTTAACAAGATAATCAAAAGAAGAATGAAATTTTTATTTGGCTGCTGTGTCCTGCAGTCAATGCAAACATATTTTATTTTGCATAAAGATCCGCAGTCTACTTGTAAGAAACGATTGATTAATTTGAATATTTTGAGCAGCCTGCAGAACGAAAGTTTAACTGGCGGCTGTTGGAGCAGATCTAGGGGCTCGATATTTTACACCACGAAGAAAGATGGACTGGTGGAAGCGTTCGATATTCTGTCGGGTATGCAGAAGCCATTGACGTCAATTCATGTCTGCAGTGATAGCTTGACCGCTATCAGCTCTCACGAAGATGGTCAATTGATCGCAGTTGGAAGCTCGAAGGGTACGGTGTACGTTTTGGAGTGTCTGGAGGGTCTGACTACGTTTAGCAGGGAAGATAAAGCTCGTTTAAGTTATGTAAGTTACATGCAATTATACATGCAGAAATTCACATTAAAATTGCAAGGAAAATCACGAATCATTTGTTTTTCTGTATATCTTTCTGTGGCCACCCAATGCTATTATTGTGCGATTCGAACTCTCGAAGAACAAAACTTAATATTTATTTTATTCTTTCTCCTAAAAGAATAAAAAATTTTGCTCTCCTCCACTGATACAACAAAATTGTATCATCTACTGTACGTCCAAGGAAAAGATGAAAAAGACTTCTTCAGGAATCTAAAAAATGTCATTACTCTCATTCAGGTTATTAATAGAAAATTCTTCCTTGAAATTCGTCTCTTCTAAATTAGTATTGGAAAATGTTATAAATTTAGATGATTTGCATTGTTGCAAAAATGAGTAAAAATTCATACATTTTGTGTTTTGTAGATGCTAGAAAAATGCTCAATTTTTGCAAAAATGGCAGAAGTATTATCGTAGGATCTTTTGTGCGACACTTTTAAGCTTCTGCGGATTACATAATTTCTTTTTCTCGAGAGTAAACGGCTCCTGTGGTTCCCAATACTTCTCAAGTGGCGCTCTTAATGACTCGATAATCGAACAGCATGAAAAAGTAATGCCTCTGCGCGGAACTTCTCTCGTATCGCGAGATTAGTTTCGCCGGCGAAAAATTTAATCGGGGGACTTCAAAGTCTAAGTATCCCGAGCATTTACAGGGTAATCGATTCTCGGCGAGCTCTTAGAATGTTCAAGACCGTGTTTACGTTCTTCCCAGTACTTGGAGGGGAGCAGCAGATTCGAGAAGGTGTTGGACAGCCGACTGAAGGAACTGCGGTTGCATTATAGTTCTATCGAGGAGGAGCCCGAACCAAAGCCAAAAGCAAAGATCAAAGCGAAAGAAGATTCGAAGGGAAAGAAAAAGAAGAACGATGCGAAGAAGAAACAGAAGGAGGACAAGAAGCTGAAGAGGGTCAAGTCACGACGGAAAGAATCCTTCCTGCTCGACGCTGAGCTTGCCGCTGCGCAGAAACGCTACTTTGAACATGTGGAAGAGGTAAATCCGAAATTACGATCACCGTAAAAATTGTATTAGCTGTTGTTGATTCGATCTAACCGATGCACAGTGGAGTAATTGGCCCGAAAAGTCGGAAAAAAGTGCATTTCAAAATTTTCCCGTAAGTCGTAAAATTTTATGCACAACATTTTTATTTTGTATGAAGATCAACGATCTAGGTATAACGTGTGTACGTAAAATTTGAATCTTGCCATATTCTTCCGAAGTAGACTGCGGATTTTATGCATTTTTTTTGACAAAAATGTACACGTACAATTTAAAACAGTGGACATGTTAAAAATATTTATGGATATCAAGGTTTTTTTGTTATATCAAAGTATTAAAATTAAAAGAAGAATACAACTGTTATTTGGCTCGCAAAATTTTTGCTGACCGACGTAGTTAAAAGTCTGAAGAATGAGTATATCGTAGTAAGTTCATTTAATCCTTCTATTTCGCTGTTGTAATTGGTCTTATATTTTTATGACGTGGTGTCAGTACAATATTTTCGAATTTTCTTGCTCTACCCCGACGTGGTAATAAATTCAGTATTTTAAACTCCGCATTCTCATCTATTGATATCTTATAGAAAATTTGATATGGTTCATTTCTCAAACAACGCATCCAGTATATTTTTAACCAATTTATCGTTTCTCCGTTAGAATTCTTATCCATTTAAAAATTGCATCCTCCAAAAATCTTGTTAATATGAAATCCTCTTGTTTCATTTCATTTAAAATAAAGTTATTACCTTTCCGGCACTTCTTGATAACATTATAATAATCTTGGAGAACAAATAGTAAATTATTTTTCTTTAATGTCATTTCTACGACGCAATAATCTCTGTCAGTCGGTAAAAACAAGTATCTTGATACTAAGAATTTATGGTCTATAATTTCCACATTACGTTCAACAGTTTGGACAATTTTTAACCACGTTATAATAAAAATTTGTATCATTCTATTAACCAGCTAATTTCCTTTTTACGAGATCTTTGGGATTTTAAATATGTTACAATTTGCTTCAGAATGAAAAGATAACGTAGAAATGTAAGTATTAAAATTGCTAGCTTGTTTTCTCTAAAAAAAATGGACTCCACTTTCAAAATAAACGGCTCAATAGTTTCGCCACAAACGTCAGATCAGGTCAAAACACCTTCTCGATAGCCGACAATAGACTACACATCGAATATGACACTTTTCAGACACTTTTCAGACATGTTTATCAACACAACAAAGCAAAAATGGCGTGAATCGGACTAATACAATCTGCGACATTACAAAATTCCCGTTATTTTATTAACACACGTTCTATGTACTTTAAAACCGACGATCGTTCTACCGCCGCAAACGCAACTGACTTTTTCGAGCAGGAAGCCGCGAAAATTGAGGATATCGACGCAGTGGACAGGACGGCGGTTCAATCATTGCTGGAATTGCGAGTGGTGACGAAATCGGAAGTCCTGCCCATGGAGGCGGAGAAAGAGGACCTGCAGAAAGAACGGAGTCAGAGGTCCATCAGAATCAGAAAGGCGCCGCTGAAGCGACCGAAGAGAAGCAGTTTGACGGTTGACGAATTGGACCTGGAGATGGAACCCATCATGACCGTCGATCAAGCCGCGCAGAGGGGCAGAGGGGCAAGACGTCGCTCGATCTTGAAGAGTTGCCCGATGGAAGTCTGCAAGCCGGAAATTTGTTGCAAGGACGTAATGGGTAAGTCTGTTTCTGGTCGAAAGTTGCGGAAAATCGCATTTTATTCGATGAAATGCAATTTCCTTTCCGTGCCGGTTTCCGCCATCTTTCATCCTTTCTCCCTTCCCTCTCGTTTCGAGCCGCGACGCCCTTCGACGCGAAATCTTTATTCCGCGCGGGGAATCGGAAGCATCTTGAACTTCTTCAGAGCGAACGACTTACAGTGCTGGTCGTATACAGTAGTGCTCACTTAACCTTCTCTCTGTGTACTGCTATTCTAATGTTAACCGTACACAGAGGGGTAATTGGACCCCATACATTTCTCGAGCAAAATGGAAGAAGTTTGTTTGCATAAGTATTAGATTGCCAACTAAATTCGCGAACTTTTGTTTCGTAATTCTTTTATTGTATCATTATAACCTCATTCAGTTACCATTCCTTTTGAACTGTATATCATTGGAAAGCTCTGAATTTTGCGATTAATTTGATATAAAATACTCGTGTTTAAATAATATATATAAATGATTTTGTTTAAGAAAATGTGGAGTATACAATACTTAAAAAATTTCAAACATGTCACAGATAACATTCCTGGATCATTTTTGTTAATCTTCCATTTGTCAACTGTTTGGGGTGGTTAACGCTTAAATCTTGACGACCTAACTTTACTCTTGCCTTACCACTTCTGAATAATAAAACTACTAGCTGCAAAGGGACAGACGTACTTCAAATAGGTCTGCGAGCGTAATGCAAAAACTTCAAATTCAATCATTGTTGCCTTACTCTATTTAACGTAGTACCAGTGGACTGGTGAGTTTCCTCCGATTAAAATGAGTCCAAACACGACGTTAATCGGACTAGTTTTACAGATTTAATGTAATTAACAAAATTAATTTTGTCATGTATCAAGTCTGTAAAAGTTGACCGATTTACATCATGTTTGGATTCATTTTAATTGGCAAAATCTCCACAATCAAATGGATGCACTTCGGGAAAGGTAAGATAAGCATGATTAAATTTGAAATTTTCCTTATTGAATTCAGCACGGACAGGACAATTTGGTGACTTCTCCATGATATATTGGGCGCCATTTCGAACAATTCATATTTTTGTCAGATAAAAATGATTTAATGACACGTGCGCTATGTATTGGATCGTTATTGGCTTGATATATCCAATCATTTTCAATGCACCTCTCTGCATGTGGCAGCAATACATCTTTTTTTATATTTAAATCAATATGACGGTCCATGATTTCCTGTATTCAATGTATGGTGGCAAACAATTAATCGTATTCACTTTAAATCGGAATAGTCTTTTTATAAACTTAACCACACAACTTCAGTACTACGTAATATACCTATAAAAAATTAAGAACTATTGTTGCAATAATATCTAACTGTTGAGTTCTTATAGAAGTGGTATCTTTAAACCTACAGTATGAAATATGCATTTTTCTATTTTTTTTAAACACGTTTGCATAATCCGAAAAATCTGAAAAAGTACACATTCATATTCACGATGAAACACAATCAAAAGAATGATATAAACTCTGATATAAAATCTGCAATTTGATGTTCTCGGATTTAAACAAAAATTCTGAAATAATTCACTGTCGTGTGTTCTATTAGGTAGAATTAACATAAATTTTTTCCTAATTTTTTGTTTAACAGAATAGGAGAAATAAAGTTATATATAGAGTCATAATTAAACCGTGCTCACAGAGGATTTTCTGGGGGAGCCCTATCAAATGATGTAATCAAAAATCAATTTGGTTTAGGGGCACTTTTCGCCATCTTAAACGGTTGTACCCTTTGAGTCTTTTGGTCGGTTTAGGAGATTTCCCTCGTTCGAAGTTTCGTTAGGATCTTCCCTACAGGAAATAAGAGGGAATCCGCGATGCAGTTCCGGTTTTGTGCAAAAATTAAAAATTCAGAATCTTAATGGAAGATGGATTACGAATTCTGATGGCCTTGTAAATTACAGAAGTTTCTTTGTTGCCGTACTAATTCAACCATTTTTAATTGCTGAACGGTTCGAAACACTGCACAATCTTCGAAACTGAAGGATCCTGCTGAATGCAGTTTAAAGCGGATGCATTTTTACAGAAACTTTCTTAATTAGTTGAAGAAAGTAATTTCTATTTGTTATATTTAATCACTTCATTCGATTAACAAATTGAACATATTATTAATGGATAGATTAATGTAAATATACTGTTGTAATTAATATTTGAAGTACAATAAGAATGAAGAAATGACAATTACAATAAGAAATTTTGTGCATTTTTATAAACCTATTCTGTATTCTCAAAATTTTGTAATAATTATTTATATATACATGCTGAAGCAAGTGTAAAGAACACATTCTACTTTTACAAAGTTAACAACTCCCTACCACTTTAAGTGTTTCGTTTGAAAACTTCAAAGGACAGCTTCTCGACTGCTACTTACTTTAAACAATTTTGTTTACTAATTATATTAAACAGAACTCTCAAACATTGTCGTAATTTATATTTGTGAAACTTATATTTATTTTTAACTAAAAAATACGTTTTAAATAAATAGAGGAAGAATCAAATACATATAAAAACACGTTCCATTTGCATTTTCAAGGGTCAATCAAAGGCTTAATAAGAAAGTGCATAGAACGTGGATAAACGTGTACCTTTTAAGTGAAACAGATTAAATGAGAATCGAATCGCGATAGATCGGTTTCGCGTGCAGAAAAAAGATGTTCGAAGAAGTCATTATGAAATGAAGCGTACTCGATAAGACGTATAGAAGCGAGTGGTTCTCACAAGTTTAAGTGAAGTCTCTTCGAGGCGAAATAAGAGAGGTGCAGCCACTCACGGAAAGTCGGGAATAAAACAGGAACACTTGAAGTGTCACTCGAGCTCGCATACATAGCTTCTTTGCTATTCAATAATTTCCACGGAATTTCGAAAAGAGGCTCCACGTTGAAGGAGACGACTGGATACGAATGTAGGTTACAAACCTTGTACTGTGATCCTTGGCCTTTATTCTATCCCGTATCGATCGTCGAGGGATCTGTGCCAGTGTTCCTCGAACTTAATACCGAATTTATCGTCCCCCGTGCTCGCAATTGCTTCCCTATCCTCGTTCACAAATGATTCCCCGAAATTCCCTTGAAAACATCGACTTCACTGAATCGATCGACTTATCAGGCACCATTTATCCACACATTTCCTTCAAATTAAAATCAAGCAAAATAATCTTATTAACAGGTTGCGGGAATAACCCAGCTAAAACTTTAGAAAGAACCCGTGAATTAGAAACTTCACTCGATGCTGCTTCGCTTTAGTTTGATTTATTGGTGCCGTTCATGAGGAAAATTAAATTCTGCTCACATGGGAAATCTGGTGAGAGATATATAACGATTTCGAAGCGCTTTTAATGTTTTTACATTTTGTTTGTAGAAAATGATTGACATTTCTGGTATTTTATTTCTGACGTTCATCGTGTGTTTGAAATAAATCATTCAAGTTCAAGTAACTAACCCTACCACTAGGTAGTTATAGGGGAAGCAGGGTTCTGCGAATTATCTTCTTTGTTTTACTTGAAAAGAATTACGAAAAAATGCATGAACATTCTACCTAATAGCACACATGACAGTGAATTATTTCGGCATTTTTCGTTGAAAAATCGATCTTCAATGAAATATCGGGGTATTTGTTTAAAATGCCCGACTTCAATCTTTTAGCTGTGGTGGCGTATTTTTTTCGAAACGTAGGAGTGTCCAATCACTCTTTACAATCACTGTAATTGTATCAAATATAACATAACAGCGAAATTTCGAAGTTCAAAGCTTCGAAACTCCGTTTCTTTTAATTTTCGTAATAATTTACCACGGAGGTTCGAAATTCGAAGCTTAAAATTCTTCGGCCTCCGAAGTAAATGTGCTATTGCAAAGAGATCTACAAACCACTTGCTAAGCGTCGAGATGCGCCACTTTGAAAATCAGTATGAAGTTATAGGAGGATGAAATGGTTAGTTGGAATGCGGAACAAAATGGTGAAACAGGATAACTTATATAGTTGGATTGGTCCGAGGTAAAGTTTAACCCGCACGCGCTGAATTTATTTCCATATCGGCGACGGGAAACGTCGCAAAACCGATATCTGCATTCTAATCACGCAAAGTAGGAGTGGATTTGGAGATCGAAGGCACATTGTTCGAGCACCCGGAAACTCTTTTCTTCCCCGTTTTCTGTGCTCGCCTCTTCAGCAACGTGAAATCTCAGCCGCAACCTAGCGTCGCTGCCTTACCCTCTCCTCCTTTCCGTTTTATTTTTCGCCGCGAATTAATTCGAGATTATGTAAATGGGATATCGGGAAGGAGCCGGGAATTGTAAGGAACAGTTGAGAGCGGTCGAGTGAGTTTCACGATTACAAATTAGAACGGAATTCATTAGCGTCAGGGCCGTAGAAAGATCGCGTGCAACGAATTATTTTGTTTCCCGTCTGCCAGGGACCCCGGTGTAACGCCATTACTACATTAAATCTCTTAATTAACTCGATGAATAGAGCTTCTTTGCGAAATTAACGAGTGTTACAACTCGTGTAATAGCTTCTCGAGGAGTGTACCTAACTTCGAGTCTTTCACCGCCCCTGAAATTGACAGAATAATTTTCTTGGAAATAATCGTTTCTGTTATTAGGTGTAGAAATTCATTTCGTAACTGTTACCGAATCGTTCACGAACCTGTTGCGAATTTAATAACATCCTGGCTGTTTCACAATTATGAAATGGTAATACATTCAACATATACGAGGCACCGTATAATTTGACAGACAGTGTGGACGCAATATAAATTGCATTTTTATTCGACATTATAAAATTTCCGATACTTCATTTCCCTTTTTTAATGCGTATTTTTGTACAACAATCTTTTATTTTGCTGCTATAATATTACTCATTTTAATAAATGTAATTAGCTATTTATTAATATGTTTTACATTGAAACTTCAAAGAAGGATCTGCTTCGTTTCTGCTTCTGTCCAAAACCAGAATCAGATATCTGATTTGTTGATATTATTTGTTAATGTTCGCTGCCAATTTGCTGTACCAATCAGCATTCAAATTATTTACATAGTCACCACTTCGAATACCTACTTGAATCTGGTAAATTGTTAATTTATTAACGTATCACGTCTACCTTGACAGAGAATTTGGAGTCGTTTGCTCCAATTATAAGAAGGTTATTCTGATTTAAAGTGTGTGCCGTCACTTGTTAGACTGACTGTATACGGAACTCTTAACCAAGCCTCCATTATGCAAACTACGTGCAACCCAGCTTACTATTAGTTATAAGTAGACTGCGGATCTTTATGCATTTATACAGAAATTGGTTAAGAAAGCGAATTAAATATTGTATTGTCATCCAGTTCTGCACTATGTTTAAAGTCTCAAGTCTCCAGTTCATCGAAAAGTTCGTTTAAAATCAATTGTAAAATTTGTACCGAACAGACAAATGGACAGACAAGAAAGCGAGTAAATAAAAAGGTGGTAAAAAAGAAATGGGTACCTAAGTGAGCTGGTAAAGCTGTATAACTCATATTGCTGTAACTATAGTCGCACCTTTGCACGTTTCAGCGAAACGAAGATCCCCAAGGTCGCGTAAAAGGTCCCCGTCCGAGGATCTACGACCTCCGAAGATGATAACTCCACTCGTGGTTGAGAGCAAAAGCTATCAAACACTGGCCGAGTACGTCGATCAAATCGAACAGCCTACGCGGGAGAAGCGAAGGGACATCTTGAAGCAGAGGTACTACCCGCCGAACGTTCTGAGGCACGAACTTGTGTTAGCGAAGGCGGCTGTTCGTGCTTGGCAAAATGAGATCCTGGCCGGCAAGCTCAGCTTCCGAACGATTGAGAAGAAACTGAAGGAAGATCCGGACGATCCCGATAAATCGGGAGATAAACCAGAGTCATTGGGCGAAATCAGTGACCATTCAAACACGACGATGCGATCTCCATCTGCGAAATCATACTTGATGCAGAAAGGTCCCCGCAAGAGAAAGTCGAAGATTACGTTGGAGGACCAGATAGAGCAGGCCCAGCGAGAGAAGCAGCAACGATGGAAGGATCTGAAGCAGAAGGTGAAAGAGTTCGAGGAGAACCTAGGGGTGAAGTGGACGTACCCTAGAATATCCGCTGCTCGGAGGTTATCGGGAAATGCATCCAGGGATTAATTCAGTAAAGGCAATTGAAAATTCGAAGCTGAAACTGTCGCTGAAGCATGTTACTCAAATACTAGCGACCGGGATTTATGGATTCTCTAGGTATGTTGTAGATGTTTTGGTTCTTTTGGATGTTGTGAACAATTTAGTCGTTCAATGCAATAATTGTGCAAATTGAAACAGTCGATTAAGTAAGTGTTCTATAACACAAAAGATTATCAAAAGATGTTACAGCAAGTCACGTGTTCATGACGATTACATCCTTGAGGTATTGAGATCAAGCATACAGACAAATATTGACATACACCGCATTTGTATTAAACGACTCAATTGTTGCATTGGTGTCTACCGTAACAGTCAAAAATTTATCCCCACTACCGTAAACGTGAGCAAGGGGCCGAGTATCGGCGAGACTCACACTAATACAAGAAAAACAAAAGATTGAAGATTTTCTAATTTTTTATTTTTTTATGAAACTTTTATACCCGTATTTGTCCCGTTTTTCTAACTACAATGACTCCAAACACGATATAATTGTGGTTATAATTACTCGTGTAATAAGTAGACCTTTCTGCATATATAGCTTCTAAAAATATTTGAAAATTGCTAGAATACAAAATTCCCCAGAATTTAATAGAGATTTTTACTTATTTCAGAGCTATAAAGGCGCTACTACTACTGCAAAATAATATTTTACTTGTTCCCACTTTCTTAAAATAAGGAATTAATGTTTCACGCATGCAAGAGGGTGGCGAACGGTCGCTATAGTAGCACCTTTATTATAACTCTCGCTCGGCAGACCTGACAGTTACGGAGATACTGCATTGTTACATGACCTCAGATATTGCTATTCCAATTGTTTATTCCAGGTTAGACTGTGGATTTCTATACGTATACTTTCATAGATTGATTTATAGGAATTAGAAGCGAATTAAATTTCTTTATTTCTTAATTTCTTTAATTGCATTGTTTTTACACTTTTTAATCCACGGTGGTAAAGAACTACAAACTTAAAAATGCACAAGGTTCAAAATCTATACGTAATTCTTACGATATTTATTGCTATACCTAAAATAATTTTATAAGTCTGAAAAGCAACACTATGATAAAACATACC
This sequence comes from Lasioglossum morio, assembly GCA_916610235.2. Taxonomy (NCBI): domain Eukaryota; kingdom Metazoa; phylum Arthropoda; class Insecta; order Hymenoptera; family Halictidae; genus Lasioglossum; species Lasioglossum morio. The sequence continues at coordinate 5,992,016 of OU744333.1, forward strand.
TGAATATACTATACTGGTACATGCTAGAATGTACATACAGTATTAAGCTCAATTAAAGACATGTATTTTAAATATAAAAAGTTGAGCATCAATGAAGTGTGTCGACAGTAAGATTTAGCATAATTATAAAAAAGAAGTAAACCGCGTTGACTTTAGAATGGTACAATCGAACGTCAACAGATTCCAATTGAATTTCTATAATATGGACGTAAATCATCTGAGCATAGACTAAAACTGAATGTCGTCGTCGTCCAAACAGCCTATTATCTTGTCCGCAGCGTTTCCACGGAGTCTCCGAATACTATCGCGAAGTTATTCGTGGACCTCGTAGTATTCGGAGTATCTCCGGAAAAAATCAAGTTCAACGGCGCTGATAGTCCATCAGGGAGCCGAAAATATGCAAGAACGAGCTATCCAATTTTCGAAGAGTCTTTTAGGAGGTGATTCGGCTCAAGTGCGTCGGAATACGTCGTCGAGGGCCAGAGAAGAGTAAATGGTTAACTAGGATACAGTAACAAACCGAAAGCCGAGAGCGTATATTTGTCTTCGCAGCAGTTCCAACAGAGCGGAGGGTTTCGAGATGGCCGGATCTGAATGAGCCACTCTCGGTGGGTAAACCACCAATTATTTAATCGATCTCTCTCTCTCTCTCTCTCTCTCTCTCTCTCTCTCTGTCTCTCTCTCTCTCTTTCTCTGTCTCTCTCTTTCTGTATTGCCGCGGAACAAGAATCATCGAAATTCAGCGCAGCTTTTTCAGGAGGGGGGGGGGCAGGGAGGACGACGTGGGTTTCCTTAGGCATTCGAGATATTCCGCGAAGGTCGGGGAATCGCGGGGAAGACAAACAATCTCGTGGAAAAGTTCCGCGAGCAGAAGAAACCCGAGGAAGCTCGGTCAAGACTCTCCTATCGTTTGCTCGACGATATTACGCATTCGGGATACGGAACCGTCGAGAGCGAAGGAATACTGGTAATAGAGATCAATGGCAAACCTATGCGACATCGATGCCACACACGGTTTCGTGAATCTCTGAAAAGTTATCGTTGTGTGCACGTTTTCAGCAATTATTAACCATTAGAGTGCTGATATTCCACGGTGACTTGATACAAGGGAATCTTCGATTTAGTGGTAGAGTAACGTTTTGTAGTACAAGGTAATGGTCCCACTTTTAAACAATTTTAATTAACGCGTTACTTACCGGAAACCTTTAGCACGATGCTACGTTCTATCAGAAAATCTTCTTTGAAACAAATAGTATTGAGAGAAATGATTGAATTACTTGAGGATGGTTTGTTGCTTCATCACTAGACAGCGGATCTACGTGCAAAATAAAAATTTTCTACCTGAATTGCGACAATGTGGAGTGAAATAGACAGAGATTTTCTTTCGAAATATATTCAATGAGTTGAAAATAATTTTAAAATTCGGTAATGATTAGATATAAAATTGATTATGATGATGATTAAAATCATTCGATATAAAAACCTTCTGATTTCTTCAAGAAACTCAACAATTATGAGAAGTGTCACTACTTCTAACAAGTTTTGATTCTTATTCACATGAAACGAATACACTTATGTAGAAATGTTAAGAATTTATCGTTAATTCTTACGAGGACTGTTGGGATTCTATTTAAATATTAATAAGTACTTATTTAACACGGAATAACAATTTAAACATACATGGATGTAGTATGAAGATACGATTTTATTATTTATTCAATACTTAATGCTGGAAAGTATGATAGACTGAAAGATTGACTTGATTGATAAGATTGATAAGGACATTTGTCAGGGACAGTTGAATTTTTAGTATTTTTAATTTAAATATTATTACAGTAATTGCCTCATTTATTCACTCTACTTTTAAGTTCACTTAAGCATTACGAAGTAATGCAGAAGAAATAAGAACCTTATTTTCAGTAGCACAGTTAGAATGTTTCCAACTGATACTGTTTCAACGTGTAATGAAATACTAGAACATGTGACATTTTTTAATGCATCATTGTTTTTCCTGGAATGGTGGTAAAGCTGGAAAATGAAGTCCAACCAGACTTTGGAGTTTTAGCCAGATTGAAACTAGATTTAATATTTTCCTGAAGCTGAAAAATAATGTTTACCGAGAGACTGTACGATTCTATTCTGATGAATTCAAAAGCGCTTGCGTAACACCTTGTTTGTGTCCGCTCGGATTCAAATCCCCTGCCCAACAATTCTCATCTTACTTCCTCAATTATGTTTTTCACACTTTTATTATATTATTATATTATATTATTATTTCTATGAAATATTGCACAACGTGGAAATATTTTTTATTGCTGAAAAGCTTTTATAATTTCATTTCATGCTATTGCGGACACCATATTCTCGAACGATACAGTGAATATAAGCATTCATTCTACCTGTAAATATACAATACATCCTTGGTTATCTTTTATGGTATAGTACTGATACTTTCTTAACAATAAAAACGCAAAAAACATTAAAAAAAGAAATCTGAAAAAATTGAATGGAGATCCGGACAGAAACAAAGAGCGCTGTATAAATAAAGTCTATTGTTTGTTACTACTAGCATATAACTTTTACAAACTCATTATCTAGGAAAAATCATTTCTTCGTCTTTGAACGGCAGGTGGTTGAATTATTAAAGCAATATTACGTTAAAATTTTCAGATAGAGTTAATCTAAATTGTCGTCGTTTCTGTGTGGAAAATTTAGCAACACAGTAGCCAATATTATCCGTCACATGGACAGAAAATACATATATATTCTCACTTTTATCATAAATGCATGAAATCCGCTGTGTACATATAACCAGAGTTGGACAAATATTTGATTTGACTAAAAATTTCGAATAAAGTGAGTTTTTCGTGTGGATTTTAAACCCACTTCATTCGACAGTTCTATTTGAATTAAATGTTTGCCTAATTCTACACATAACTTTTAATAGAAATTGTGATTTCGGCGCACAGGTTCGATCCTATATTACTAATTTCCTAAGCAGTTGTACAAATTTATAATTCAATATTATATTAAATTCAATGTTATATTCTCATATTAACATTTTTAGACGCAATTATATTCTTGAAGATAGTCTTAACCTAGACCGAAACGTTGAATTATAAATTTGTACAACTGCTTAGGAAATTAGTAATATAAGATCGAACCTGTGCGCCGAAATCACAATTTCTATTAAAAATTGGCGATCGAGATAAACAAAACCTTTATAACTTTTAATTGAAAGATTATTCAATATCATTAATAATTACAGAGATATTCGAGGAATCGCTTGAAATGGGACAGCCTGTACATGTAGCCGGGTCAGCAGTTCTGCCAGTCGACTTTTCGTAAAAGTTGGGCGCTGTCAGCGTGGTAGCAGCGGATATTCGTCCGTCATCCTCTCTCTCTCTCACGTAGACAGCATGAAATTCTGCTTAAAAACAGGTGGTTCGTACGCGGTCGACGAGCACCGACGAGGAATTTATAGGACAAAAGAAGAGAACGCGCGCGCACTCTCCTGAGAAAGTGCAAGAGTAGGAGAGGAAGCTGCGAATGTTCCAAGTTTACCGCTGTTCTTGTCCTTCAAGACTTCGACGGCCCCTCTCGCAGCTTTCCATTTATTGCCGGAGTTTAAGCGGCCGCTCTTGCCAACTTGCGCGGACATTATGCCGGAAAACATGGAAGATAATCCGACTGGAATTTAACTGGATGGATGACGAACTTGTGACGAGCGCCACGGAAACTTTTTGCCGTTCCTGTGTTCGCGGGCACGCCGCCGCGCCGTTTCGTGGCCGCGTCGCGTCCCGTTGCCTGGAATAAAATACCGTCGACTTCTTAACGAGCCTGCCCATTATGGAAAACACCGGTAATTTTCTGAATTTTTTTTTTTTTTTCAAGCGAACTGTTGAACATACGGACGCCAAACTTCGTAGACTTATTAATGCGTGTTTCGAGAGTATGCTGTAGATTTGTTTCGAGCAGAAACATTGATTTAGTCAGAAGTTAGAAAAGTTTTAACGAGCCACCTTGAAAATGTTCTCCTGTGATTTAATAGCGCTGCTGTAGTCGCGCAAAACCAAAACACCGAAACGATTCAGGGGGGGCTGTACGAGTATATCCGCCATGCAAATTAAGAACAAGAGTAGTTATTATAAAATGCAAAAATTTACGTTGTAGTTTGATTACAGTAGTATCTCCATCTACAGTAGTAATAGTTATAGCAAAGGTGCTACTCAAACTTTGATAGCTTATCACAAGAGTAATTATATTGTGTTTGTAGTAATTTTGATTGGAAGAACGAGACGAATACGATAGTAAATGTTCATAAAAGAAATTAGAAAAGTCTGGCTGCTCCAAGGGAGTTAGTGGGGATGAAATTTTTACAGTTATAGTATTCATGCAAAAGATACACTTTTTAAGTTTTGAAACTAGAATCAGATAAATATCGACGTTGTTCTAGTTCAGACACTAAAGGGGCATTGGCTGAATGTGTTTCACAAGATTTTCAGTAAATTGGCAAAATTTAGGGCGTTTTATTTAAAAAATTGCAGAATTGACAGTTTTTCTAGTTGAATTGTTAAAAGTAATGTGTCCTTTATAAACGCAGAAAAATTAGGATAGCTCCACAAGGGGAATTAGTTCACAAATTTTTCTCCGTCTTTATTAATTTATTACTGTAACATGGAAGAACGTGATAGTATCCTGAAATCTGTAATTGTTACAGGCAAAATGGAGTGTAAGTCGCCTAAGTTGATGAAAATATGTGCACAAGTAATAATATCGTATAATTGGTCTCACTGTTTGAGTCTACAAAAAAGGTATCCATTTTTACTGTTTATTAACCAAGTAAACGCGCTTCGATTAGCGTTTACACGTAAACGGAATGCGAATGCATTGTTCACAGCTTCTCGACGATATCCTAAGTGCCTATTATTGGAAGATTAATTCCCAGAACAAGGAGGATCGAAGCAGTTAATGCCAAATACTGAACGTACTTTAATACTAGAACATCTTTACTCAATTAAACTCACTCGATTTTATTTCATAACATTGCTGATAGTGTTTTTATAATTTGTAACTGTAATTGTACTCTGTAAATATTTTAAGACTTTAACGATTTACTGTAGCTTTTGATAAATAACGGAACAAATTGTAATACTTTACTATGTACTTTGTAATACTTTAGATAATAATGAATTCCATTTTCTGAGTATATATGTTTTGTTTAATGAGTCGAAAAAATATTGATTTCAAGTTGTAAAAAGCAAAGAAAATTGTTCGAGACAAGGATTATCTGCCGTAACATATAGAAATATGTTAAAATTAATCTAATGTTCGACTATAATCGATTCGATATAATTCAATATTGGTATGTCTCAGTTTGTTTAAGAAACTGTTGTTTATTTATTCGACACATCATTCTATTTTTTCTAGCCCGTGATCCTCACTTGACGTATGACATTTAAACGTAAAAGACGTGTTTTCTTTGTGCTCAGTAATTCGTTTGCTTGTGTTAATAAAGTTCAATTCATTTAATTTCGTTCATTAAATTACATAATCTAATAATATAAAATTATTCATGAATATCAAGTAATATTTTGTAATGATAACGAATAGTTATGATATAGAATAACTTTTTTTGAAAACACAGAAACTAATTATTTTAAAACTAGATCGTGGATTTTACTGAAAATATGAAAAATGTAATAAATGCAATATTTACATACATTATGTTGCTCGTACGTTTACATTTCTAAATTAAATTCGCACGTGTTGGACTTACACGGGAAGAGTAAGTTATAAGAGTTAAAGAGTAAGTGTAACGCAACCCTATCTTTTGCTATTTTTCGCATTAAAGGGGTGAAATCAACCCCTTGAAAAAATTTCTATATTCTATTTTTCGTGAAATATCCCAAGAATAATATTAAAAACAAGTTGCAACGAAAGTTGCATGGTATTAGTGCGTTTACCAAACTGTGTGAAAACATTTTTTTAAAAATACAGTCTCAAAACATCTGCCCGCATTCTGAAGAAGTTGAATGCATAATTGTAATGTAATAATTCCAAAACAATGAACTAATGATCATTGAAAAAACGTGAAAATTATGTGTATCAAATTTCATTCACATTTTGTATCGCGTGTATTGCTATTAACAATACTAAATATACAATACATTTCATGTGAGTCCTTCGCTGCACAGTGTATTATATCTGTTACAGTTAACAAATCTGGTATATAGTAAACTAAGAATGTATTTTCTTACTATTCTAAATTACATTTATTTTTCTGAAAATGTTGTTATAATTTTTTAAAATACATTTCCCTTAAATAAAACCCAAAAACTGACCTTCTTTCAATTTTTTCATCCCAATTAAAAAAATCATGCAGTGAAGGGTTAAGAATGTCAAAAGTACGTAAAAAACTTGTCAAATTGACACGAGGTACGGAGGGTTAACGTTCTTCCACAATGCAAATTACTGAGTGTCATAGTCCAGTGACTGGCAGTTCAAACACGTGCAAATGCGTAACAACAAAGTAAAAAATTCTTCAACGAACGTTCGTTTAGTTACAACGACGAACCCAGCACAATGTATCCATAAACATCGTCGCTCGTGTCTCGCAAGTGTACCCGAAATCATGCGTGACTATCACGGAGCGCGTTGATCTGGTCATAAATTAATTGTAACTGATCAGTTTCAATCAGTTAATCGGTCAGTGAAAAGGGAATCGTTATTCGGTACAACGCTTCCGGGTTCGCGGGGGCGTACTCGGCACGTGATAGAGCTGTATCCTGTTGCAAATAACTCCAGACTAACACGAGTTCGGTGTAAAACCAAAATTCGGTCCGAGTTCGACCTTCCATTCCGGTTCCAATTTGCGCCGGCTTATCGGGCCAGAGGAGCGAAAGGATCCGATCGCTTGAAACAATCGGAATCTCTTCCTTTTTTTTTTTGTGTCTCCCCTCGTTTCTCCCATACCCGTCGGATGGCACGCATAACCAGCAGCCAGGAAACTGACGAGCCGGACCTATGTGCATTAGCTGATGAAAGAGCAACGGTTTAGCTGGCTTTTTGACTTCGGGACCTACTCGAGAGGAAAACGCCACTCGGCTGAAGCTTCGAGCTCACGCTAGACAAAAAGCGAAAACAGCAGTCACTATGAGGATGGGATCTGAATAATGTAGACTGACTGGTGCTAGCGGTGTTTGGATTTGCGGATGTGCGAATCTTGAGTAGCAGGGTACTCGCTCGATTTGGAGCCGAGCAATAAAAATGGGTACTCCGTAAAAAGAGAAGTGTCAGTTGAGATCCTCTTATGCGCCAGCTGTGATAAATAAACATGTTAGGAGTAGCCTAACATTGTACCTCGTCATTAGTAGTCTGCAGAGTTTCATCTATTCATCACTGAAATAGGTGGCTACCCCTATTTAGCTTTTGCAGAATTTACCGACAATAGATACATAGTTTGCTGATAAGAATTAATAGATATACCTATATTTTTTTCTCCCCAGAAAATTAAATACGATAAGAAATACTATAGTTGTAAGCGTGGGGTGACGAGTATTTAGTATTTGTATATTTTATAAATGTAGCAAACTGTACTGCACGGCAGAGAAAAGAATCTCGTTTATATCGCTGGAAATACCATTTAGTATATAGTTAATTATGTATTTATATTCCTATTTTTATTTGTAAATGTTGTGTATTTTTAGTCTATATGAAAAGCATTATTTTAAACAATTATTCAATTAATAATTCCAATACATATTGATTATGAACATGGTCAAATACACACTCCTACAAGAAATAAAATAAATCTTAAAATATTATTTTACTTAAAAGTAGTTCAATGACAGACTATTCTCAATAAATTTTAATTGTCTAATCTTTTAACCAATTTCAAATTAGAATCGATGCACGCAATGTCTCCTTAAATTTTGTTAATGTTTATTTAAAGTATTTTCAGAACAGTTTTTTCAATGGATTTCTACAACGGATTTCATTTAAAGTTGAAGACAGGAAAAAGAATTGCATCTGCAAATCATGTTTTAATTAATGTACGTATGAGGTTAACTAATAAAGACGTTAACGTGAAACTAAAACCGCAAAGTGGTACGACAAAGGATAACGTTGATAAAATAGCAAATTTAATACAAGTAATTTTAATAAATGTAATACAGTAAATTCCTGTAATAATAAATGTCGAGTATGAATCGTGTGCTGCTAGAAAAATAAACTCGTATCGCGAACGCAGCAAGCTTCCTAGCTTCATTAGGAGGTTTAATGCTGCGCTAATGACTGTATGTACATATACGGTACGGGAAGAGCAATGAAATATTATTCAAATATATTAGCATTGGTTCACTCGGTGATCCGGTTTAGCAGCTTCCTAGATTTCCCGATGGAAATTTTGGAACGATTAGATATTAAATGGCTCGCAAAAACTAGCATTAAGAGGATTAATTAATCGACTTCAGCCTTGCCCCAGGACACTCGTGTGCGTTTTGCTGGAACATTTATAACCCATAAAGTTCATTTTCACACCTGAACACTTTATATATACTATAATGGAAGAGTAAGAACCGCTGGGAAAATTCCATGGTGCAGTCTCAAAGTTAGTTCGAAATGAATACCGAGGGTAATCATATAGTAAGCGCATTAACGGTCACGAATCTCTATTTAGTAGAATATAAATATTTGATGGGTGGGGAAGTTCACGAATAAGTTTTATAAATTCTATATGTAAATTAAATGGATCTTCTAGTAATATAGTTCAGGATTACCTAAATGCGTGAAAGTGTGAACTAGAAGAGACACATCTTCCTCACCTTCTACCTTCATCACATTGACCATCCCATATGCGATCGACAGAATTTTCAATTTTAATTAGAAATAAAAAAACAGCGTTTAAAAAATATTTTAAATATTCTATTGTCTTACATTAACTGGTTTGGTCATTGAAAAGCTTGTTAGATATACTCACAGTCCTCTTACCAAAAGGCATTGCCTTCCCCACTCCGTGGCCAGATCCTTCCGAAACACGTATTACAATTGTTTGGCAATACGACGTCGGGTCGTTTACCTTTTCCAAAGATCTACCTGAAGAAAACTATGCGGTACATAGTTTTTGTGTCATGTGGCATTGGGACTGTTTACTAGTCTCACGGCCACTCGCACCATAAATCCCTGTCATAAATATATCAAGGAACCAAACATTCGTTCAGTCGATCTTCCTGAAACTCCCCTCCGACCGCGCTACCGCTAACAAGCTCATTAACAATTATTTATTCAGCTCTGAACGTAAAATTGTATAATATAATCATTATACCTTTGTATAAGATCTGACAAATTCAAGAAGGTTAGTATTCACTTTTCAATTTTAATTGCATTAAATGAATTACTTTAATTTACATCTGTATAAATTATATTCATATATTTAGACATTAATTATTCTCCTGATATATTTAATGTACCTATAGTAGGGATCTACGAGATGCAAGAGGATGAAAATATAAGCAGCTCCAATAAATAATTGTATTCTCCGTTTCAGTTCTTCCAAATAGATTATATCAAGCCTTTAAATGAATACTATTAGTTTGACATTCAACATATTAAGAGCACATTTTAGAAATTTATAAATTGGTAACCGTTTATTTTAAATAGAAAAGGAAAATTGCATAACTGTCAGGCACGAAATAAAAATGGTACACAATAAGTGTCACAATTCAGTTACAGTTTAAAAAACCTATGAACAGGCGGAACGTGGTGAGCATTGGCAATTTCTGCTCGCATGTAACAACTAATCTCGCGATCATTTTTGTCATTTGTTATTTTCACTTGATACCAATTTACTTCTCGCTTATTATTAGTATTACTTTATTTTTCAGCCTTACAGCTAAGAAATGTGAATTGGTTTACAGTATCCGAACTTTACACATCCATCTTGTTCACACATTCGGTTCATACCTTCTCTCACTCTCTCCGTCTCACTCATTCTTACCCTAACCTACTCTATTCTTAGCCTAATTATTGCATCCTTTTCTATTCCCTAACATTTAGTTTTTCGTTTGGTAGATCTATAGATTCTTTTCTCTCTTTCTCCTCAACTTCTCGAGCCACGCTTCGACATTTATATCTTTCCTCCCACTCACTACATCCTCAATCCTGATCTTTCCTTTCCACGTCTCCGTTATTACTCAAGTGTACAAATTAATTCATAGCCCGATTTGTTGGAAAATTATTCAGCTTGTTCTTGATTGGACAAATCCAGACTCTACGCTGTGATAACATTATGTACTAACATGAATATTTCTCGCATGAGCGATACAGGGTTAACATTAGGTAATTATTCAACAAATTATTTGTTGAGGGTATACGTATTGTAAAAAATTGGTTAAAAATTTGGATAGACACATTCTTGATGTCTTCATAAAGCAACATAAAAAAAGTCACTGTTGGTGCTGTGTAAACCTAGCGTTGAACGCGATCGGAAATTGGAAATTTCAAAGTGTTGCTTTCGCAGCGGTGAAACGGTTCCAGCTTTGGCAGACGCTTTCGAAAGAGACACGAAATTGTGCTGGGGTAGTCATGGTCATTCTTTGTTTCTGTAATCATGTCGGTGAACCTTTCATTAAAACAATCAGCTGCAACGAAGTAGACTCGTTTGCAGGCGGCGCGCGGTGTCGTTCCCCCGTAACAAATTTGGCTTGCACGCAGCATCAAAGTCGCCCGACTTTCGGCCAGGGGCAATTAGAGGCCGCCCTTGCGCGTTGGTTAGCCTCCGCGGCGCTGAATCCCGGCAATTTTTGGCGTACCGTTCGAAATTAAAGCCGAAAACGACCGGCCGAGAAAACTGTTACGTGTGATTCGCGCCGTCACCCCTCCCCTTCGAAGGAAACTCATTGTGTAACGCTCGGTCAATAAACAGAAATTATTTTCCGGTTACAGCGCGCACGCGGAATTCTCGTGGCGAGCTGGTTATTTTATATTCATCGTGGACCGTTCGCAGCCACCGGGACAATTTCTGCAACATTAACGGCTCGCTGTCCCAGGCCGAATATAACATCCCTATTTGCAGGCCATCTCCACGGAAACGAAACAGCGAATTATTTAGGCGGTTAGGAAACTATTAACACAGTTAGGAAACTATTAACACGGTTAGGAAAAGGAGCTTCCTCTCTGCTTGAAGTAACGCCAACTTTTTTTTTTCGAAAATGCCTGCGCACTCGTAACCAATCTCAGTTGAATTGTTCTCAAATATCGCACCCCTAGAATAAGATACCGCGGCTGAAATTTTCGATTTTGAAGAAACATATAAAATGACGTTGAAATAGTGTATAGTATATCCTCATCTTCAACGAGTAATTTTTTGTTAAATTTATTATTACACTACGGATTTTATGCATTTATGGCAAAAAGGGGTACGTACAATTTCAAACAGTGGATATATTAAAAAGATTTAAGGCTTTGTAGAAATTGAAAGAAGACAGACATTTTTACATGGTTCCAGTATCTTGCAATCGATGCAAACATTTTTATTTTGCATAATTTTAAAATTCTAATCTTAAATTCATGAACTTAATAACATAGATACGAATCAAAAAATACATGTACCACCGTGAAAGAATTTCCTAATTAAAAATCAATACATACCAAATGAACTGTTTATAATCAAAGAATAAACAATCTATTTAGTCTAAAAATTGCACCACTAAAAATAACGTAATATATGTATGAAATTCTGTTGTAGACTAATATAAACATAATAAAATTATTAATAAAATTCAATTTCCGCATAATTTCTATTTATGCGAGAATATGTCGACAAAACTCTCCGTCCTCTTAGAAATTGATTCAACTAGGAATTAATAAGGGAATTGTAGAATTTGTAAATTCTCATTTCGCGAATTTTCTATACAAAGTTTACATTTTATTATTCTATTATTCATGTAACTCCAACGCAATTTCCGAAATAGGAAATCCGACATAAACCTAGAATTACTGTGGACTAACATAAACTTAATAAATTTATTAATAAAATTCATCTTCTGCAATATTTCTATTTATGCGAGAATATGTCGATAAAACTCTTCGTCCACTTTGGAATTGATTCCGCTAGGAATTGAATATCAAAAAAAACGACCGTTCGAACGTTTTTCCTTTTTTTTTTCTAGAACACGTATTGGCGAATATGGACTGAATTTGATCGTGCGACGCGAAAGTCCATCGATCACGGGTATTGAGTTACAACATTTTAATTTCCGCGGGCCGTCCGCGAGTCGCGTAAAAAGGTTGATCCAGAAATTCGTTGCTGGAGGTAAATGCGGAACAAATTTTTTTTATTAGAGAATTTGATTAGCGGCCGTCGGAATATGACGGTTAAAAGGGTTAGCGTTTCGACGTTTTCCGTTACAATTTTTCCGGGGCTATAAAATTGTAAAGGAAAGTCTTTCGGAACGCGGTGGCGTGACGTGAATGCAACTCTCGACGGGCAAGCAACGAAGCTCAATAACGGGAAACGATCGATTCGTTAAGACAGAATGATTGCATCAGCGGTTCTTGATGAACCAAGTATTAGCAAAGAATTGAGAAGCCTTGATTGCAATCTTCTACCGGTCGTCTCCGTTTTTCCTGTTGAGCGGGTCAGTTTTACAGATTGCTGAGCGCAATGTTTCGGAGTCCTGCGGCTCAATAGGGAGAAATTATTGATAACAGGAAACAAACGCCAGGAATCAAACTGCTTTCATGGAACCTCTGCTTACTCGGTCTTGTGGCTTCGTTTTCCTTTCGATTTACTTGGCAATAGTTTCATTCCATTCACGGTTTACCAAAAGCGTTGCTAGTTCATTCTAAGAATCTGATGCTTTGGTAATTAATCCAGTTAAATACAAAATTAGATACACGACTAATGATTAACCCTCTCTGGATTAAAAATATTTTAGGTCGACCTACATATCTGAAAATGTGTACGTAGGCTAATATGATAGTACTGAAGCATTGCTAGATCATTCGAAGACTCTGATACTTTGGTCATTAATCCAGTTAAATAAACAATTAGATACACGACTAATGATTAACCCTCTCTGGATTAAAAATATTTTAGATGGAGCTAAATACATGAAAATATGTATGTAGGCGAATATGATAGTGCTGAAGCATTGCTAGTTCATTCGAAGACTCTGATGCTTTGGTAATTAATCCAGTTAAATACACAATTAGATCCACGTCTAATCATTAACCCTTCAATTATCCATTCAAAAATTCTTAATATTTGCCATTTAAATAGAAGGGCCAATAACTACTGCAGTGCCAGCAATAGTACAGTTTATTCTATAATTCGAATTAATTCAATTATCTTGAGAGTCTCTTACAGAGAGCCGTGCAACTGCATTCTTTGTCAAACGATAAAATAAGAACACCAGAAACAAGATTTAATTGTGGATATACTATACAACATACAATAGTAGAATCTATGTGTGCTGGAATATATGCTTTTAATGCCACAACATTAAAGAAGCAAGTGAAAGTTAACCATTATCATGTACGTAATTAAAAAGGTACATGCGAGAGTGAACCCACCGAGGTAAAAAAATCTCGTAATTTACGGATGAGCCAACGCGTCATAATTTTAATGCAAATTTCATGCACACGCTACTCTCCATCAAGTTCATTTCGTATGCAACAATTTAATTCTGAGCGAAGTTTCGCGGGGAAGACTTCGATTGCTTAGTGCCTCGGCAAGAAGAAACCCATTCAAATTGATTTCCCGCCAATATTCGGCTTTGCAGAAGGAACAAACTTCCGGCGACATGCTCCGGCGACGGTTCAATCTCGAATCAGCGAAATGTCACTCGTCGAGTGATCGACATGCGACAGTGAGCAAACCCGTGGCTATATTCAAAGGAAGTAGGACTCAAAGAGACAGTATAGTAAGAGTAAGGTGTCCATTGGAACACGGTCATCTTTTCATTGCTGTTATACTCTAGATTAGATTCGCAGTTTACGTGAATATTGCTCGATTATCAAATACCGATTGTCTTCGAAATATTTTGCGAAGAAGCTGTCATTCTGACACTGATTAACTACATCATGTGGCAGGGAGTCGTCAAGGTTTGTCAGTTGCCGTATGTCACACGTTTTATTTTTAACCTTCGCAAGGTAATGTGGAGTCTCAGAGACCGCAGCTTCAGATTTTGTTGCAAAGAATTTTTATACGAGTAAAATTAAATCTGTTTGTTTACTTTTTATCCGGTGTTATTCTTTATCCCAAATTTATTAAAAACGAAGCTATTTATGAAAGTTATTTGTATTTTAAGGCGAAACAAAACTCAATTTTTCTATTCAAGCAATCAACTTTAATCAGTAAATTATTTTCCATTTTGTTCGATGATCTTTTGCCATCTTTCTGGTAGCTTCGTAATTCCACACTCGTAAAACTTTAAAAATTTATCAAAATTGGGTTTATTTTTACCTCAGAATACCGAAATTACTTTCTTGCCAACCCAATATTTATGTGTTATTATGCGAGGATTAAAAAGTTTTGTGCATACAGCGTGTCCTAACAATATTGTATTTCCTTGATAGAAGTGATTCCTGAAGTCATTTCAAGTAATATTTTCCTTTGCAAAAATGTTTCCTGCAACTGTGTCAAGGAATAATTACCGAACCAGAATCCGTCTGCTGTGGACGCGCTCCGATTGGCCCGTGTTTTTATTCGATAATAACTCTTCAATAAAACCGAGAAAAACATTTTTGTAAAGGAAAAATTTACTTCTAATGACCGTGGGAATCATCCCTTTCAAGGAAGTACAAAATTTTTGAAATATCCTGTATAATAAACCTGTACATTATACATAATACAGTATTTCTTGATTAACACACTTCATAGAATGCATTCTAAAGAAGCAAAATACTTTCTCGGATATATTTTCTCGTTTCGCATGATTTTGTTCATGACACTTTTTACGAACATATTTGTCGCACTTTTCTAATTAAACGTAGATCAAACATGGTATATTTCGTAGCAGATTTGCTTGTTCAATAAACTATTCAATAGAACTTCTATTATTCGAACCAATGATACCTCAATTCTCTATTATTCGATTATATGTTTTACATGGAAACAGTTCGATCTAAAGCGATCCATATACAACACTGTTAATTGTGCAAATCAGTAATGATTTAATAGCAATGCAGCAAGGTAGCTGTTGTATTATTCGAACATAATGGAGGTTGTACTGTTTCGTGAGTTAATCAAGCAAACTTGATACGATTTGTGCCGTGTTTGGTGTTGTTCCAATCAGAAAAATGTCTAAAATATGTTAATAATTGTTTCATTAAAAATTATTTACAAAAAATGTATCCCTTATTATCTATTACCGTTAACCTTTTTTAGCTTTTTTGTTAGATGAAATAAAACATGATTCGTTTGTAACCAATATTTAAGGATTCAAATGAACGTAGCCATACAAAAAATATAAATTTTCTTTTCTCTTCTGCAACATTTTTCGGGATAAAGACGTTCTGATCACTGTAACTGTAAAAAAAATGGTACAGCAGGAGGTGAAACTAGTTTTTAATTTTTTTTTAACCATCAAAGACTGTCTTTTCACTGGTTCGGAGAATCGACGCTCTACTGTGTCAAAGAACAAGGTTTCCTTCGAATTAAATCTGATCTTTTGCAATGCCAATTCTATAAAAATTGTTTTCCATTCAAAATCGACAAGAAATCATAGAAAATTTCGATTGCCAGCGATCATTCCGACGATCAACGGACATCCCGCCGAATTTGCGACCGAATCGTGCGTAAAGAGAGAATCCCCGTAAGAAAGGACGAACGTCAAAGCGAGTCTGCCGTGAATCTTTAGCAGAGTTCCCGGGTGTTTACTGGAACAAGGTAAATATCGTACCGGTTGTAACTTTATTCGTTCCTCGGTGAATTCCATGAATGTTCCCAACGCTCACTTCCTCCCCTTTTGCGCGCCGTAAATCGGCGCGAACCTCGTAAACACGCGGATTATCAATCTTTGATAAAGGGAGAAAAGGATCACGAAAATTTCTTTATTCCGCGACTACTGGATAAAAGGAATTTCCCGTTGGCCTTCCAGCGTTCCGACTCTCTCGTTAAATTATGCGACGGCAGATTAAAACGGACGTGTTCCCTAATGAAAGTTTGTTACAAAAAAAATGGACAGTTGCGAAATTCAGGATATAAACATGGAAATTTGATGATCCACGCTGCTCGAGAAAGTCGTCCCTTTAAATAAAAGTCCCTCCTGAAGGTTTAATAAAATTTTCCAGAAAATATTCAGAAAATCTAATATTCTAAGTTTATCTTCTCGTATTTAACTGATGCAGTATAATTCTCACAAACTTGGGGCAAATGTATGCTGAGAGCAAGTTGAAAAATAATACAAATTTAATGCCCGTCGACTCACAAACTTATGAATGTCTAGATATATCCATAGCTTATTTTGGTGAAAGGTAGTGCTGAAGTTTCATTCCAGTAATAATGGCAGAAATATTTCTTTCAAGTAACTATTTTAAGAGATTAAATAAATATTTCAAATAGTATTTTCCCTAATATAAAAATAAATAAATATTTCAAATAGTATTTTCACTAATATAAAAATAAATAAATATTTCAAATAGTATTTTCACTAATATAAAAATAAATAAATATTTCAAATTATTTAACATAACATAGTTTTGGAAATAATCTCTGCAAATATTTTTTATTTATTTATTTCAAATACTATTTTACCCAGTCTTGATAAAACATTTCAGCCACACTGGACACGACTTGTTGCTTCTAATGCTCATGAAAAGTTTGATTCTAAACAGTAATAAAGTTAACAATCATGGCATTGGTGTATTCAGTGTGTTAATGTGAAACAGAACACTGTCTTATACGGTGTCTCAATCTTAACGACAGTGTCTTGCCTACCATTAGCCAAAGATGTGTTCTAGTAAGAGTTTTTTCGGATCAGTTGCAGGAAGAAGATTAGAATGGAGATCCAGAAGGTGTACGTGAAAAAACGATTGGAATTCGGCAAACAGTGCATTTGGTCTGTGACAGACCCGGCGCTGGACGTGGATATACCGCCGAATCCGTCTGAAATGCAGCAATACATCATGAGAACTGAGCGTCACGTCGGTCCGCAGAAGTCAACGCAATTGGCAGCGCACGAGGTTAGCCTGAACGTGATTTAAGGAGATTAAAGGGGGAGCAGCGGGTTTGCCCGGTTCATTCAGTGCATCAGCGTTGATCCGAATCAACACGGCATGGAAAATACGCCATTGTTCCTGATCTCGATAGGAGAATTCTTTTCTCTGTCAAACCGGAACACAATAGACGAGCCATCCTGTAGACTTCGCTTAGGCTGTACACGGCTCCCAGCCGTTAACGATGTGTCCCTGAATGGGTTTAATTAACCCCTTCGAGTGGAAACTTTTCTTTAGACCGCTCGGCCCACCTCGTGAACAACCGAATCACATCGGTACGAAGTGGTTATGGTGGGATTCACTTATGATGCCACTCATTATGACGCACTTGAGGCTTTTGTGTCGAAACACAGGCTATCGCGAAGGCATCTTACATTTACTAATGGCTCATAAGTTAATGAACTAAAATTCTAAGCAAAGTTCCAAGTAAATTGAAATTTAAACTTATTATTTCGACCCTCATGCATTTCTGCCTTCTTTCTGCTTGCGTTGCAAGAACAGTATATAAGTCACACAAAGTCGTAACAGCTTATTTAATAATACCTTTACTAATGGGTCATAAGTTACTGTACTAAGATTCTAAGCAAAGTTCTAAGTAAATTTGCATTTCAACTTATTATTTCGATCTTCGTGCATTTCTTAGGGAGATAACTTTCTTTAGATACTGTTAAACATTTGATTTTTGTTTCTGCTTATGTTGCCAGATCTGTTTACTTAACACGTTGAGTGTTAGAATACCTATATAAGTCACACAAAGTCGTAACAGCTTATTTAATAATACCTTTACTAATGGGTCATGAGTTACTGTACTAAAATTCTAAGCAAAGTTCTAAGTAAATTTGCATTTCAACTTATTATTTCGATCTTTGTGCATTTTTTAGGGAAATAACTTTCTTTAGATACTGTTAAACATTTGATTTTTCTTTCTGCTTGTGTTGCCAGATCTGTTTACTTAACACGTTCAGTGTTAGAATACCTATATAAGTCACACAAAGTCGAAACAGCTTATTTAATAATACTTTACTAATGGGTCATAAGTTACTGTACTAAGATTCTAAGCAAAGTTCTAAGTTGCATTTCAACTTATTATTTCGATCTTCGTGCATTTCTTAGGGAGATAACTTTCTTTAGATACTGTTAAACATTTGATTTTTCTTTCTGCTTGTGTTGACAGATCTGTTTACTTAACACGTTAATGTTAGAATACCTATATAAGTCACACAAAGTCGTAACAGCTTATTTAATAATACCTTTAATAATGAGTCATAAGTTACTCTACTAAGATTCTAAGCAAAGTTCTAAGTAAATTTGCATTTCAACTTATTATTTCGATCTTCGTGCATTTCTTAGGGAGATAACTTTCTTTAGATACTATTAAACATTTGGTTTTTCTTTCTGCTTGTGTTGCCAGATCTGTTTACTTAACACGTTAATGTTAGAATACCTATATAAGTCACACAAAGTCGTAACAGCTTATTTAATAATACCTTTAATAATGAGTCATAAGTTACTCTACTAAGATTCTAAGCAAAGTTCTAAGTAAATTTGCATTTCAACTTATTATTTCGATCTTCGTGCATTTCTTAGGGAGATAACTTTCTTTAGATACTGTTAAACATTTGATTTTTCTTTCTGCTTGTGTTGCCAGACCTGTTTACTTAACACGTTGAGTGTTAGAATACCTATAAAAGTCACACAAAGTCGTAACAGCTTATTTAATAATATTAAAATAGAAATGGTTTATTACAACAGTGATTTTGTGACATTCTCATCCCCATATGTAGAGCCTAATCAAATTTGATTTACTTGATAGATCGTAATAATTAGACTGCGGATGTTTATGCAGTTTCCAGTTTATGTAGACAAAATCGAAGAAAGTGGAATCTTTTAAAATTCTATTTTTAGTGGAAATAGTCTATGTAAGTCCGAAATAAATACAAATTGTACTAAATTCTGTCGATTTTAATATTGTAGCATTTTTTGACAATTATCGTAAGGCTTACGACGTAAGCCTTAAAATGCATAAAGATCCGCAGACTAGTAATTAATTTGAAAGTTTTTGAAACTATTAATAGAATAAGATAGTGTAGGCTACTTTACCCTATATCTATGTAATTATTAACCTAAGTATACAGCTTTGTTTGTTTGCTAAAAGAGGAAACATACGAATCAAAAATCCGTTTCATTAAAGTCTGGATAATAGAGTTAAGAGTATTTTATGTGCAACGAAATCATAATGACGAGTTTTCTCGTCCGTAGCATCGTTTCTTCGACATGGTGAACCGAGATATCTCGGCCCACGGTAGTGAAAGGGTTAATTAGGACCCGAAATTTCGATATACCGAAAATTCGAGGGGCGACTCGTTACGTCGAAGGCTGAGAAGTTTATTTACTCCGTCAACTCGGTTGGCCAGCGCTACAATAACAGGAGCAGTCTCAACTTGTTGAAAGCTTTCGGTTAGACGGGTACGAACGAAAGCACAACAGGCTTGCCGAAAACTTTCTTACTTGACGCATCGAGCATGCAACTTTCCGCGCGGCTACAGAGCTTCCCCGATATTTTGTACAGATTTCCAGAACATCCACGGTTACAAGCAACGTCTCTCGGCCGTGAGAAGCACGCGTTGCTTCGCCTGTCGCGTTAACAAGTAACAAATCTCTGGAAAATATGTATCTTCATCTATGCTATCGGTTTCGCTTCGTTCTTGTCACATTTCAGATTATAAATGTGTACTCCACCAGGAATATACAAGAAACTGTTACGACATAATGATTATTTATAGGAAACAGCAATCTCTCAAACTTCAAACAGAAAATCCTAAAATTATCTTGTTTCAAATATATAGTTTTTCTTATTTATTTCATATATGTAATTTATATCTTTAATAGGCAGAATTCATAATGAGGCTTTGTTTAATTGATTAACACACTATGATGAATAAATGAATCGTCTTAAATGCCATTGATCAAATTAGAGAGTATATGTATAGTCCAACGTACGTGCTAATCGTTTGCTGTGTCGAAAATCGAATTATGCAAACTGATTAGTTTGTCATGCAAATGCTTGACAAATAATTAACCTGTTATCAAGTACACAATCCTCTAACGCGGGTAGAATCCCAATTAGGGTATAAGCGCATGAATATGCGATAGTTAGTCCCGTAATCTACGCGAAAACATTTTTATCCTGTGGCCCACATGGCCACTAGATTAAAGGCAGCGATCATTACCTGTCACTGTTAATCTTTAATCGACAGACAGTGTGTCTATAATTAACCCAATTTAGTAACAATCATTTGGCCCCACTTTAAAGCGTACGTACACGGTATAGTTTCGCATTCGACTTTTTCAAAACTAGCATTTTACTAAAAATTTCATTCTATCCTCATACTTATTTTTCGTATTCTCGCTTTGCGACAGGTTACTTCACGCCGACATGAAAAAGCTTTTTAACTCGAGTTTCTACATAATTCGTGTATCGTGTAATACATTTATAAATAAATGTACTTTTATATGTACAGAGTATTAAAATCCAAACAAAATTTGTTTTCAATTTCTTTTTCGTAATAACAGTCTTCGAAGATTATTTAAAACACATTGTTGCATAACATCAAGTGTCGAATTTAAGTAAATCTTCAATGTTAATGAATCTGGTATGAACAAATTTTGTTAGACATTTTTAACTTCCCGATTTATAGGGAAGTTACTGTAATTACCCCGAAAATCGAAAATCGATTTTTTAGCAGATCTCCACGTTTCATGGTCATTGGAGTCGTTTAAGACAATTTTTATCAAAATGTCGGTATGTGTGTGTGTGTGTGTGTGTGTGTGTGTGTGCGTATGTCCGTTTCTATGGTATCAAATTTTTCGTTAACGTTTTCTGAAAAAGTAACAACGCGATTAGAATGATGAATGATGCAATCGATGTGCCCCGCTGTAACTTAGAGCTGATTACATTTTGGTCCATTTTGGTCAAGTAGTTTTTTAGTTTTTTTCGAAAGGAGTTGATTCAACATTGCAATTTATACAAGAGGCGTATCCTCCGAAGAAGCAAACGTAACTATATATATATATATTTAGACATATTTAAAAAAAAATTTTTTTTTTTTCAATTATGCAACTACTGCTAATGTAACCGCTTACAATAATCGAAAAATATCCCGGATGCGCGCACATGAAAGTAGAAAGTAGAAAATAATGATACTAATATACTGCAACTAACGATTCGGGAAGTTCTTTGTGTGGCTTGTGGAGAGTCACACACCAAATAACATCCGTACCACTAACCCTCTCGCGAGCTCGTAAAGCGAGCTACAACACCCCCACCTGCGAAGCTCGCGAAGCGAGCGAGCAACAACCCCCCTCTAGTTTCGATTAATTTTGTTAGGTAGTTCTTTTAACTTAAACATTAGACTGCGGATCTTTATGCAGAATAAAAATGTTCCGCATCGTTTGTGGGAAGCAGTAGTTAAATCAAAATTCATTTCATCCCTTAATGGTGTCTTCACATTGAAAACAACGTAACACTATTGTCAGATTTTTCTAATATTTTATTGTTTTACATTTTACCCAACTAATTTCCCCGTAAATGCATAATAATCCGCAGGTTATTAATCATCTATACAGCAACGTAAATCTAGGTTAACAACTAAAGATTAACTAACTGAAACATCTACTTGAAATTTTGATAGACAATGCATCTAACTAGCCTACAGGTATTCTACAGCGAATCTACCATAGATTTGAAGATTGAATTTTTATCGTTTTATTGAGCTTCGAACGAAAAGTTGACACACCATCAATTCTACAATAATATAAGGAACACAATGAGGTCTCTACAAATTTATTCCGCGTTTCTGTTCCATAAAAGGATCTGAAAGGGTCATACGTCAAGTTTTAAAAGGGCTTCGTGCAGAGGAACCTTCAATCTTCAAATC
Organism: Lasioglossum morio; assembly: GCA_916610235.2. NCBI lineage: Eukaryota > Metazoa > Arthropoda > Insecta > Hymenoptera > Halictidae > Lasioglossum > Lasioglossum morio. Next base: position 6,014,173 of record OU744333.1, read on the forward strand.
TATGGTAGATTTACAATAGAGCCAAAAAGTATTTGTACACTAAATTTCCGATTCCCAAAGCGTTCTAAATATTTTCACTACGATAATTTCGTTGAAAAAGATATTACAGTAATAAATTTGGTCTTATTTTAACACTAAACCTACGTGGGGGCATGATCCCTTATAAAAATGACAAGATTGATTTTTTTTATACTTCGTGCGGCTCCTATTATAATATAAAAGCTAAATAAAAGACATTTCTACAATAAATTCATATAAAATCATTTCAATATTATTTCAATAATTGTAAAATAATAAATCTGGAACCGGTCATTTTGACCGGTGGTGGTAGGTTTAGTATTAAAACTCGAAGCCTCTACTATCCGATACCCTCTGTATTACGCATGAACATCTCAGGAAGAAATGCAGTTTTGTTAGAGCGCGATTTTTCTCAGGAGACCATGACAGTGTCAATATTGACAATTTTTCTGAAATTGAGAATTTAGTGTTGCCATACTTTCTGGTGTTGCTGTACGAAGACGTACCAGCAGAGATCGCGCGAGACAGCGAGAAAGCTAAGAAAATAGTAGAATCGTTCGGGCGAAACAGTGAAGAAGTTGCACTGGCACCGGTAGCTGTGCAGTTTGATAGGACCTGTCTCGAGACACAGCAGGTAAATTCGAGTTGTGCAACTGGAGCAACAGTTCCCTTGGAATTTCAGGCGCAGACCACTGCAAGGACTACGAAAAACTCTGGGATGTATCATTTCGAGGGCGGATGGCCGAAGGAGATCAATCCGAGGGATGAAGAGACCACTGCGAGATTTCGCAGGAGGGTGGAGAAAGATGACCACTGGGCACCGAAATTACATAACTTGTTCGAGGTTAGTTCCTGCTTGATCGATCTTGGGCTCGAAGCTTGACGCCTAGGAGGGCAGTTCGTCACTTTCGAACTTTGAAGATGATTCTCCTTGGGCGTTATCGATTCGGATTACTATGCGCCCTCGTTCGCTCAGTGGCTATGACGTTTGTCATTTATCATACGAAATTTGGGACGCTTCTTCATGCTGGGCACCATAGATCCTGCTCTCTATTTGTTATACTTCACGCGAACATCTTCACACTTCAGCTACGAAAAGGCTATTAACCCCTAAGCATACTAATTAAATGAAATTCGATGTGGCTAAAGATACCATTTATCTTTAACTTATCGTTTGTGTAAACTAAACCGTTTGTATTATTTCGTCGAGCATCACTCGACATCAGAGAAAGAAAAATGTAGATACAACGGGTTCTTATATGTATTTGGTTCTTCCTTTATTTATGTTTTAGTTAAAAACAAATATAAGCTTCACAAATATAAATTACAACAAAGTTTCAGAGCTATATCTAATAGAATTAGTAAACAAAATTGTTTAAAATAAGTAGCAGGCAAGGAACTGTCCTTTGAAGTACATCTCTATCTCTATATATAATAATATTTCTATTTCTATCCGAGACCACCTTAGCGATTGGAAATTTAATTACGTTAATAATCAACCAGGATTTGTTATTGCACATGGACAAAGTCGCGGGTACAGCTAGTTTCAAATAAAACACTTCAAATAGTAGGGAGTTGTTGGCAACAAAATTGAAAATAATTCGGAGTGCAAAGGGTTACCAATTTTGGTATAATTTCAAAAGAAACGTGTTCTTGGAATGATAATAGATATGTTGCTGATTATATTTGTTGTAGATATTACCGCTAGAATTGCCCAGTACTAAACACGATTTTATAATAATGACAAGATTGTATTTATTCAGATTTTGAAAATTTTTTATCCAAATATGTATTTCAATAAAGAAGTTGATGGAAAATTCTTTGTAAAAACATTTTTGTAATTTGAATATTTGAGGAAGAGGCAAAAGAACAAGTATTTGGTGAAGAAGCCTGTTATTTAATTCTTGACTGATTAAAATTGTTTCGTGTAATTTGTTTAACAAATTTTTGTTTTGCATAAAGATCCGCAGTCAATGAATGGCTATGCTGTATCTAAAAGAAGCACAATTAATTTTCTTTTAACCTAATCTCAGAAGAAGTTATTAGATTATATTGTTCAAAATAACTTGTTGAACTATTGAGCATTTTATTGAGAAACTCTCCCTTCATTGTTAATATTTACGTTCGGAGGACTATTAAAAAACTTCGATATATATATATATATATGTATAAAGTGCAATATTATATTAATAACTAAACTGCAAAATAAAAATTTTCCAGGACAATTGTTCAAAACAGAAGGTTGGTGAAAATGTATTTCTGCTTTTAATATCTTTACTATGTCAACAATGATGGCAATATTCTTAAATTTTTTAAATACGTTTTATATTTCACGTAATTTTTGTCATAAATACACACAAAACCTGCAGTGTAATCAAAACTAATTGCATGCAAATATGCAACTTTCTACTTTTGTAGACAGATTTGAAAAAAGAGGGATTAAGCAGAATCTGAATAAAAGAGTAGCTAAACGTTATACCCTTCTTTCTCTTCTTATTGTTCTACTCGAGAACGTTCGTTTTGCACAGAAATGAGAACTTCACCTAGTTTTCATTACTATGAAATTTTCATTAACGCTCAAACGTTTTAAATAAAAAGGTAACAGTTTTGGAATTTTTCCATTCATTATTCGCATGCAATCTACCGTGCAAAATGGCCCACATCTTTCCAAAGAGCCTTATTGTCTTTAAAAAGCATTTAAAAATGAAATAAAGCTTTCTGTACACCGAATTTCATTTAAGAAGAAAGCCATTTTATGAATTGCATGCATCGTACGCTATAATTTTTCTTTAGACTTGATGCAATAATTTATAATACTCTTAAAAATGTTTAAATCCGGGAATAAATTATTAACCGTTATTAAATTAATAGCAGTTTCAGCTGTTGAACTGAATAGTTCACGTACAATTGTGTTATCCAAATTAGACACGATTGATGACGTTTTGTTGCAGGTAATGGAAGAAGGTATTCTTCAAAATGGTGCTATTAACATATACCAGCACTATTTCGACGACATGGTGCCGACAGAGCTGGTGCAACCAATCAGCCTCAGGTGAGCAAGTACAGTCACCTCATTAGTCTCGCGTGTAATTCAAAACGCAGACGTTACAGGATTAAGTTCCTATTCACGAGTTACGCCCTACGCATGCTTTTCATTCCGTGAACAATTTCCTGTTACTACAATATTCGTCTAAGTGACAAAATTTTAAATTGAATGCAGATGTTACATATGTAGTAAATTTGTGTCATCGTGATTCATCGACTGTTAACAATATGTATTTTTCAAATGCATGAAACTTTTGTTTTCTTTATATAAAATATCAAAAATATTACATTTAACAAGTACTCAATGGATTATTAAAGTAGAACCTTGATTATCCGAATTAAATATAAAAGAATGACTGGTTGAATATCAGAACAGTTACTCTGTTAAAATGCTTTATTCAATTTTCATTAATTTGTACAATTAATGGTGTTGCATATTATGTAGATCGCCTTAGACTAAGCTATTTAGATCTGAAGCATTATGGGATGCTAAAGACTTCAGACACTAGAGGTTCGGATAATAGAAGTGCCAGTGTAATGGGGAAAATGAACATCACCAATCTTTTGTTATGATCATAATTAAATTACATGTTTGTTTTAACATCGTTGATATGCCGACGTTTGTTCTCAAAGAATTAATTTATGAACTTAAAGAAATTTCAAAAATCGTAGTATCCATTGACATAATATATTTCATTTCTGTACTAAAATTAACTTTCTTTAAATTACATTCAATACTCAAATTCAGAAAATTTGGTCAAAGTCACCATTCTGAGCAACATTTCTGAACTACTGTTGTTTACGAGATAAATACAAAAAACTTTACTTGTAAATACATGGATAAGATATGAATAGATCTCCAAATCTAACCCAAACCTAATCCAAACCCAGCTTATATCATACTCGGCGTACGATGTGTCTGTAAAGTTTTCTGCTAATAACTCGTAAACTAAAGCCGACTGCCAAAAAGTTTGAAGGATGACATTGTTCAGAATGGTGATCTCGACAACATATTTAAAGGTCATTGAAATCGTAGAGAAGGTAGCACCTCGACAAATGGATTTACAAATAAAATTTTTTTCAAATATTTCGTTTCAGCTTAATAGGATGATTAAAAGAAGAATATAAATTTTTATTTGGCTTCTGTGTCCAGTGTCACGTCCGGTGGTTCTGCCATAGATAATAATTAATAAACTCAATCATATGTAATTTCTGATTTTCTTTTCGTATTTGTTCCATTAATATTGCACGAGAATTATAACGAATTATAACATCAAACATTATAATTAATACTTGAATTATCGTATTTTATACTATATTGCGAGCGATAGAATTAAGAAAAATCTATTTTGATTTTGCTCAATTAACTTTAAAATATTTTTCTTTTCTTCTTCATTGAGGTGATCAAGTCTTAATAGTTCCAATATATTCTCGAATCGATTGCAACACCGTGCCATTGCTACTTGACGAGTATCTACAGTCTGATTAGTAGTAATCTCTTTGAACGGTTCGAGTTTCACGATAGGTACGTCAAGGACGTAGTCTTTCAATGTCGCGTTCGTAACTCTTATATACGCAATCAGAAATTACATATGATTGAGTTTATTAATTATTATCTATGGCAGAACCACCGGACGTGATACCAGCAATCGATGCGAAATTTTGTTTATTTTGTATAAAGATTCGCAGTTTAGTTATAACTAGAGTAACTCTTAACTCCATTTAAGTTTGAAGGGATGAGAGAAGGTTTTAATAAGACGGTAACCTATTTTCAGGGCCGTGAAAGTGTACACCGACCCACAGAGGCCGAGGAGACCAGTAACCGATATCTCTGTGTCCCCAGACGATGGCAGAAGAATAGTGGTCTCCTACTGTTTCTTGGACTTTGGTAGGCGAGCAGACTACAGTAACACGGTGTATGTCTGGCAGGTCGGTACGTAGAAGAAATAGCTTCCGGTTCTTCTAACCGCAAGCCTCGATTTTCACCACATTACCAAAATCGGCCGGGTATTTGCATCGCTTTGCATCTCTTTGCATATCCACGGGAAAAGGACGTTCCATTGAAAATGGCCGAGATTGTAACCCCGGGGTTGGCATCGTGTTTTGCTTTCGGAGAGAAATTGTTCGCTTTTCTATACGCCAGAAAGAGATTCATGTTCTCGGGATACCGCATGATGCTGCGGGGTGAATGATGAAAATTAATTTTCCGCGCAAGAGTCTGAATTAATTGTATGCAACATCTTTACTCGCCGTGGTCGTGATACCAAACTGTGTGCGCGTGCACTGCCGAAGAAAATTTGATATTCGTCTGACAACCTTCATTAACCCTTACACGGAGCGCTAAGTGAAATATTATTTCGCATAGCAGACGATCTATTTCCATTTAAATCGTGAATTAAATATCGCGTTCGCTGTAAAACGTGTTTTAAATGTTTCAATCGAATGATTTAGTAAATAAAGGTACTCTATTTTTAAATAATTAATTTTTCAAATAATTCTCAATCTTTGAAAATAACATTTTATATAAAGATTCCAAGTAATTTTTCATTGACATTCAACTTTCTTTGAAATTACTACGTACAGTTATAGTTGTATATGAGAACAAAGCTAATATTAATTCCAGTGTTAAAGCAACAAAAAGGAAGTATTTAACTAGGAAAACTTGTAACAAACGATCGAACCTTACGCCGGAAACATTAACCGTTCTATGTATATTAACACTAGAACTACCGAGCACTAAACGCAGTTGGCATACATTGCCTTCTAATAATGACAATATGGCATTTATTTAGATTTCGTACAAGCGATATTTAAATATGTACTTCAATAGAGAAGTTCGCTAAAAAAATTTCTCAAAAAAACATATTTATACTTTTAATATTTCTAATCGGAAAGAATTCGCATCAGTCATTTTGACTGGTCCGGTAGTTCTAGTGTTAACAACAAATACGATCGATAGAAGAATATATTCTTCAGTTTTTGGTCGGGCCGCGGGTCACGTGTTTGACATGCCTGCTAAAGCATTAAAATACCTCGAAGAAGAGACGTGTGAAGTTAGTTAGCGGGACACGTCTCATAAGCTGATTGCTTTTTTTGCACAATCATAGGATTGACTACTGCATGGTCGCAGACAGCGGCTGTCGAAACGATAGTTTATTAAAGATAGTCTGGAAAGAGTAATTGATTTTGATGCGACAAGCAACTGATCGATGCCTGACGGCGACTCGTAAGCCGCTCGAGACGCGAAGGGCGATAATCAAATGTAAATGGGCGGTTACGATGAAAATCTTGGCGGTGGGTGGGTCTCGTTCACTTTTTTTTAATCCGGATTAAAAGGCACCGCCGTTACTTTGCTTGCAGACAATCCCAACGAGCCGTACATGGCGATGGAGCCTTTTTGTCCATGCGTAGCATGCGAATTTAATCCTCGGGATCCGTCCATCCTCGCCAGCGGTCTTATGACGGGCCAGGTCTGCAACTGGGATCTCAGAATCAGCGAGAAACCCGTTCAGTACTCTGATCTGCTGTACAGTCACAGGTGAGCGGTAGGAAGGTGTGTTTGTTTGACTTTTTTCTGACGGAACGCGTGCTGACTCACGAGTTCCTTAACCCTTAGCACTCGAGTGGCGCCTCTGCGGTGCCTCTAAAAATTGCTGTACTATTATTTAAATATGTACATGTAACATGATATTTGGTCCCCTCAGGGTTTCAAATTCATTTACCAATCCCCCTGTTTTCCACTCTCACCATCGCCTTTTCAGCGGGACCTACTGTTTATGTTGGGTTCCGAACCACCTTTTGGCAACAACACGTGAAAAACACCTCGGGTGGGTCACTTTCCGGTTTTTCACCAGACGGTCACCCATCCTAGTGCCGTTCACGTTCCACATTGTTTAACTTCGGTGATCTAACGAGAACCGGTGCTTTCAACGGGACTACGGTTGTTGGCTACTATTATTTAAATAATTGTTTACATAATCAGATATGTCGGTATCTAACCAATTACTACACATTTAAATATTGTATGAGGTATTATATCAATTTCATATCTATCAAATTTAAAAAATCATAGAGAATGGAAATGATGTAGATCAGAAGAAACGTTTAATTTTCGAGTTAAAATAACTTCGAGTGCAAAGGGTTAACTTTGCTATCCTATGCAACAGTTCTGAGCAAGGTTGGGTCTTCTCAAACCGGTAGTGAGATATCGTGCAAGATTTCTCGCACCCATGCGCCGCGGTTTTAGCCTCAGTAAAATAAAATTCTCGATACTATGGGGTGCCTTGAACAGCCGGTAAAATATCTGTACTTTCCCGCCAATATACACTACCGCTCAAAAATATCCGGATACATTTATGAAATATCGAACGTTTGAAGTTAAAAATTGTTCAGTTTTTCATTACTTTGCTTCTCTATCGAGATACGAGGATCGCTTTTATTTTTTTAAAATAAATTCTGCGTAGAAAAGTATTTTACAAAGTAGGACCTAAAGTGAATTATAAACGTTTTCATATACCGGCCCACCCCTAGTGTTTACCCTTGTATTAACCTTAACCTTCTCTCTGTGTAATGTTAACCCTTAATTGTAACCCTTTGCACTCTAATGGTGACACTGTCATCGTCGATTAAACCACTAAATAGAGTGGAAATTATATCGCTTTTGGTGTCATTTTAATCAGAAAAATGCTAGAAATAGGTTGGTGAAAGTTCTATAAAAAAATAATGAAAAGTAAGGAAGGTTTGTAATTGGATTAGTAGTTCACACCGATACGCTTCGGCCGCGCAATCCGTATTTACATGCTGTCCTTTTCTACGTTCGGCTTCGATCGTACTCACAGCGCGGTGGATGCACTCATAAAAAGATAATGTCCCTATACGATTTTTCTCCCTGCTCGGAACTGGCAATTGGAAATAAATCGCGATTTTACTGTATTATACAATGTCATCACTGGAGGACTCTTTCGGTTATGCATATGTGTAAGATAAGAAGTGAGATTGGAAGAAATAAACAATCCTTCACGATATCCTGTCACCTTGCGTGCGGTGCTAAACATTTCAGTTGAAATTCATCATCAAAACGAGCAGTGTACCAGTGTGATAAAAGTGAAAGTTTTGTATTACTTGAAATAGAACGTGTTTTTTAGAGTAAATTTAGAAGCAGTAATTGCAACGATTTTTGTAACTTTAATTAAGGTTTAAAACAATGCAAAGGATTACACAACAATTAGTTGCTCCTAGTTGCCCAAAAATTTTAAAACAATTGTTTTCATTTTATTGTTACTTTTACAGAAGAAAGAGAATGTAGAGTTTGAACAATCACGTCCAAAAGATTACTAAAAATTAAGAGAGAATATTGATAAGGTTTGAGATCGAATTAACCATGATTACAATGCACAGTGGGCCAGAATCGCATAAAGCTAGAGACAATTCGCATTTATTGTATGCAGGTGTCAATTCCGCTCAAAGTTTATAAATCAATTTCTTATAAATTAGAAGTGAAAGGGTTAACGAAACAATTTGTCCCAAGGTCTTATGCTAATGCAGTGAAATGGGTGCCAACGAAGACCAACACAGAATTCTTCTCCACTTCGTCGGACGGATGTTCTTTATGGTGGGACACGCGATGGCTTCGACAGCCAATGGATAAAATGATAATGGATTTGGACAAACCGAACGAGCCTACCATGGAGAGATCGGTCGGAATCTCCAGCATAAATTTCGGACCAATGGTAGGGACGAAGTACATGTGCGGCTTGGAGAACGGTATCATTGTTACCGGCTCGCGGAAAGGAAAAACCAACGCTGAGAAAATGGCCGGTAAGTTCGTCGGCCATTTTGGACCGGTGTGGGCTGTTGACCGAAGCGTACTCAACCCGTCGATATTCATGTCTGTTGGAGACTGGAGGGTGAAGGTCTGGGCCGAAGACACCAGGGAAGGGAACTTAATTTCCACTCTGTACGTAGTTTCCGTAGGTTATCGTTTTATTAAGCTTTTCATGGAATTGCTTCCATTTGTTATTACTAGACTGCGGATGTTTATGCAATTTTTAATTTTTGTAAATGAATTTTAAGAAAGTGGAATAACATACAATCGTATTTCCAGTGGTAGACTTCGCAGATTTCGAAAAAATAAAAATTGTACTGAATTCTGCCGAATTCACCCCTTTTCGAAAATTTTCAGGAACCATGAATGCATAAAGATTCGCAATTATTATTTAACCTTATTTGAAATCACAAAATCGTGGTATATTGTTCTTAATTTTGAAAGAGTTCTCATTCATTGCTGCAAATACTAAATACCATTCAATGAATAGTATTGTAACAATATTTAATATTTTGAATAAGTAAAAGTTGTTTGTGTTTCTCGTATAAATTGTTGTAATAAAATCTTTATTATACATATAGAAATTACAAAATCTGCCCCGTGAAAACACTTTTCAAAAAGCTTGTTGGATAACATGTATGTTTCTGTTATTAAGGGGACACAACTGATTCAGAGTTTTAAAAAATCAATTTTGATTTTCTACGTTCACGTATTGATGTTCCAAAATATTCTGAAGGTAGTGTAGAAATTCAGAAAATCGATGACGTCATGGAATGTTTTTACTCTCCTGATTTAAATCCAAGGGACGTCATCGATTTTCCCTTAGCTCCATTATTAATTACTAAACTGCGGATCTTTATGCATTTACGTCCTCTGAAAATTTTCAGAAAAGGGTGGAATATAAAATTCGCCAAAATGTAGTACAATTTTGATTTTGTTGAGATCTGCAAAGGCTATTATCACTGGGAATCAAAATGTATTTTATTCCATTTTCTTAAATTCGTCTAGAAACAATTGAAAATTACATAAACATCCGCAGTCTATTAATTACTCAAATGAAAAGGTGGCTTCGAAGGCGACGACAACACACACGTGATAGTTGTGGAATGGAACGTTGTGTCAGTTTCGGTTCAAACGAAAATGATGCATACATGCAATTTTGTGCGACTGTCCGCTGATAGGGTGGCTCTAGTGACCTATATTCTTTCAAAGTGTCATATTGGTTGTCAGCGGTCGCCCAGTAGAGCTAAATATTTAGAGGAAATCTAGTTAGCCCCTGGCCGACGCGATGGGATGGGCAAAACTGACCCACATTGTTCTTTCGAATCACAATATTGGTTATTAGCAATAGAGTGTCTGATGCAAATATTTAGAGAAAGTCTGGCGCATCATCGACTGGATTGATAGGCTGCGATCAAACCATATACTGTTGTTTGAAAGGGTCATATTTGGTCGGCCTCGTCACTCGGCAATCTAAATCTCTGTGTACTCTACCTTTAACCTGCTGTTGAACTTCCGGAAAACGCGCGAACGCAGGATTGTAATCTTCTGAATTAATTTTGGGCTTCCATGTTGGAGATTCTAACACTGCTTCGATTTGGCATGGTCGTACAGGGTGATTACACGAAAAACAGAACACCTAAATTTCTCTGTTGGTATGAAGGATAAACGCAATATAAAGATCTGTGTAAAGTTAGGGATGCGTTTGGAACACATGCAATAATAAGAGCATAAATTAATAATGACTATACTAAGGATGTTTATGTATATACATATTTCGATATGTAATTATTATTTTGCATACTGCATATGTTTTCTACCATGTGCACATATACATTTATTACATATTTCTTTTATATAAATTCACTATATTTTCCTGGCATTTGTTTGACTCCAATATTCTATGCTGAAAATTTTAATAAAACTAAAGAGAGTCGACTATCCTTTTTTCTTAACATCCGAAAACAGTAAAATCATCATTGTTAATGACAATAATCAACAAATTTATGAATTTTAATGTACCTTTCATATATACAATAAATTTCATGATTTTGAGTCTCTGATTTATTTGAGTGTTCTGGTAAATAAATGAAGGAAGCCATTGTTCTTTGTAAGAATCTGCTTAATGCGAAATCAGCCAGTTACTCACCGTTCATATAATTTGCAGTATTTTCGTGATTATTAATAATGTAATACTTCTATTTATTTTAATTCAAAATTTAATCGTCCACGACAAAATGAAGATTGACCTTTTGCAATAAAGAATCTCAAAAGAATTTGATATTTCGATAAAAATAGAAAAAACTAAGGTAATAATTTACAGTTACTCACATAACTGATCACACACACACACACTCTACAGAATAACTTTTTTCTAAATCGAACAAAATGCTTCAAAGTTTATCGAAATTGGTTAATCGGTTTACGAGTTATAAACGATCAAGGGTGATTACAAATTGCAATTTTCGGCCTATAACTACCATTTTTACCACTTTCGATCGTTTATAACTCGTAAACCAATTTCGACGAGAGTTTTCAGAATGTATATTGGCTCAGATAAAACATATTGTGAAACTCGGTAAGGTAAAATAGGTAGCACACTCGTTAGCTGAACTTGTTACATGTTATTAAAATTAATTGTGACATATTGTATGCTGAGAAACCTCAGCATAATAAAATCAATAAGAAACTCAGTTTTTATTATTATTTTCACAATTTCGACAAAACGCACTGTTTCAACATTGTTTCAACGAGAAATTGAAGTCGTTTGGTCCATTTGTAAACAAATTATACTGATCTAAAGTGTGTGTGATCAATTGTCTGCAGATCTTTATGCAAAATAAAAAATTTCTACATCAATTGCAAAAAAAAAACAGGGGCCATGTAGAAAATTGTTTCTCTTCCTAATTATCTCATACAGTTGAAACTAATACACTGACGTCCCTAAATTAAAAAAATTTTTAATACGTTCACTCCTTTAAATTTTACGTACCTACTTTTGTCATAAATGCATAAAATCTATAGTCCAGTGATCAATCATGTGTGTAACTATGTATAGGTAGCCCACTCGCTAACTTAACGACCGAGTATATTTACAAAATTAGTTGTTACATGTTGTTAACGGAATATTTCACGAAAAATCGTACCACCGTCAGGTACATGCAAGCTAATCCAACATCTGGATGCTGGGACAAGATAAGAAACTCAGTTTTTTACGTAACGACGGACGCCGGAACTCTAGTCGCCTGGGACATTCTTCAAAAACTGCGAAAGCCAATTTTCAAGTTGCAATTGTGCAATGTGAAGATCACGGCGTTAGCGCCCTACGAAGGAGGGACGTTCATGGCCGTCGGCAACTACAACGGGAACTCGTACCTTGTCGAAGCAACCGAGTTTCTTCAGCACTTCGACAGGAAGGACCGGGCAGCGTTATCAGAGGTAGATGACCGCAAAATTAATGTCTGCTTCGTTTTTCCCTATACATTTCTATCGGTCCAGTTTACGAGCGATTTTTCTTCTAGCTGTACAAAAAGTTTTTCCACTCTGCAGTTTAGGAAAATAAATAATTCATTCCGTGTTTAAAATTCGTTAATGATTACCGGACTGCGAAAGTTTAATCGCTCGCAGCACCGTTTAACCGAAACGGCCACGGTGGATTAATGATTTTAAGTGGAATTTAACAATAAGCGTTTATTTGTTATTGTTACGATATAGAGGTTCATGATCATTTTTATAGTATTTTACAGTGAAAGTAATTGGGATTAAATGAAACTAAAATAAAACGAAAAAATTACACATTGTGAATATTAAAAATTAAGAAAGTATTAATCCAAATGATACAATTGTTATCGGGTTAGTATTACTGAGATATTTTTCATTATTATCAGATTGTAATGGTTTCATGTTCGTTAGAATATTTTTCGATTTCCTTGATATAAATTCATCAGCGTAAAACGATTTTCAACAGTGACATAATTAGCGAAATTAAGAATGAATTGCTTCGCTTTGGTCTAGAAACTAAATTGTTCATTAATTATTAGACATCGAATCTTCATGCAAAATAAAAATTGTCTATGTAAATTTCAGCAAACTGTATTGATTTTCTTCTTTAATATCTTGAATAAGTTGGAGATAACATAACAGTGTTTTCTAAATTCTTCTAATTGTTTTACTGCCATAAATTGTCCTAGTTATTCTTGTCATAAATGCATAAAATCTGCTGTCTATTAATTAGGGAGCTACATTTAGTTTCAGTTATAACAACAATAAAGAGAAGCCCAATTTCATTTCCATTGAATGAACGAATGTAAATCAGAGGATGAAAACGCGAATTCTAGTAAATATCTGATGGACTGCAGGGTCACTTCATCAGGTGGAACGAAGTTTTCTAAAAAATATTGTCTTGGTTCTTATCGCAGTATCTGGAAAGATGCTCGAAGTTGACGAAGGCAGTGGACACGCGGCTGAGGGAGATTAAATTAATGCATAAACTTACGGCTGAGTGGGAAGAGGCCGCTGTGCCTGTTAATAAGGTCAAAGAGAAGAGGAAATCGAAAAAGACGGAGAAAGCCGTAAACAATGGCAACAACATCAACGGCAAGAAACACAGCAGAGACTCAAAGAAGAGAATTAAAAACGATATAGTGACGATCCAGCTGATGGAGGCAGAAAATAAGTACTACGAGATTGTGGGACAGGTACCGATACAGATCAATATTTACACTCTACTCCTTTCGAGGAGTGGATTCCTTTTTCCAGGATTGCAAGGGTGCGGGATTCGCGTTTTCATTTCTCAATAATACAAAAATGGGGTTTTCCAGTGGTCAGAAACGTTAGATAAAGGATCGATCTAGGGCACTCTATTGCCCTCAAAAGTCCTATTTTTTCGATTACCAGGTGTAATTTGCATGATTCAGCAGCGTAATTTGCATTATTCGAAAGCATACAACTGCGCATGTAGCTATTGAGTCGAGTGGAATGTCATTTCGTTTTCTTACGAGAAAATGAATGCTAATTTTTGTCCATCTAGAATCAGTTTTATGACATTTTGTTCTATGGTCTTTGGCAATTTTTCAATCAACTTGAAAATTCCATGCTCGTAGAATTTGTTTTTAATTAGCAACATATTGTGTTACATGACTTTTACACGACGTTGTTTGAAATGAAATTTGCAGCCCATAAGAAATATTGAAAAAAGCGAAAAAAATAGTAGTTGATGGTACATCCCCTCTTTAAACGGTGCACAACTTTTTCTTTCGTGCACTACATATTTACCCTTGCGGTAACAGAAAAGCAAAAAGTGATGGAAATTTGTACTTTGATTTTGCATATTTGATGTGAAGACATACTCGAAAGATTAAAAAACACAACAAGGTAGGAAATTACGTCCGAAGTATCAGCTGTCAAGATATACTATAGACATACAGAGATATACCACGATTTTGCGATATAAAATAAAATTAGTAATAACAAATAATAGCAATGCCATCTTTACACGAAAAATAAAATGACTTTCCGAATGACCCAATATTTTCATAGCTGCCGAATAATGTCGAGGACGCTCGTTTCAATCTGTCTTCTTTTTGCAATCTGTTGGCGATCGTAATTTTATAATTCCTCTGTTATCTCTGATTTTCTATTTTTATAAATTTAGCTGTATATAGTTTTGCACTCCAAATTCACCCTTTTGCCAGTCGAAGTCAACCTCATGCAAATCAATTTCACACTTTAATTATTTGTTTATTATATATTTATATATTAATTTATTTGTGTCATTACTGCAAGGGAAACTCAATATCCAATACTCTTCAATAAATACATATGTACTTTTATTTTTCAAATTTATCTACACACAGTTTTCATATATTATAAAGTTAATGAATCGGCAATTGCTTTTAAATAATTATTTGACGTACACCGTTGCAATAAATGAAATTTCAAATATCTTCACAATTAATGTACATTCGATTTTCAAATAAAAATACTTCATTTGATTTCGACATTGGTGAAATTGATTTGCTATTAATATCCACACATACATACATACACCGTTCGTACCCCAACTCTATATGTATCTGTTTAACGAAGTGAATTATGATTGCGAAAGGAATTGATAAAGTACGCATACTCGAGCGAGCCGGAGCTGTGTCCGATAGGTCCAATCATAGTTGGAGGGAAGAAGCAGGACCGCAAGGCGAAGAAGAATGAGGAGAAAAAGCAGCCAGTGAAGGAGCCGAAGAAGAGGCCGATAGTTAGGAAAGCTACGGATGGGTCTCTTTTGAAGACGAAAGCGCTGCTGTGGCGGATTAAATCGGGCCAAAAATTGAGTCCGAGCCGGATCGGATTGTCCGACGATCCGGTGTTGGTGACAGTGCCTCCGGCCTCAAGACAGAGGCAGCGACCGAAGAAGAAGAAGAAGAAGAAGGAGATCATCAAGTTCCAGCTGCCGGTACCGTGCAAAAAGGAAATTTGCAAACCAAAGGTCTGTTGCTTCAGACGTAAGAGAGGGTCAAGTGGCAAGAAGACGGGTAAGACGCTAAAGACAAGGATCTCAAGCTTGAACTCGTCGATGTTGACGGATGGATCCATGGTAACGGCGTCGATGAAGCAGCCTAGCGGGAAGAATGATCGTAGCCAGCAAGCGCTTATTCGCTGGAAAATGCTGCACCTTCCCGCGGAGTTGCTGCAGGAAGTCCAGAGGGCCAAGAGAGAAGTAAGAGAGTTCGCACTGTCCGAAACAGTCCGGAAAAGACGTACGAGACGTAGCAAGCCTGTGCGAGAGGAAAAGCGGTGAGAATGTGGACAAAGTTCATTTGATTCGGGTGTACCCGACTAACCAATAAACTGGCCTTGTACTGGAACGGTTTACGGTCACTGGGAAATTTGTTTTCGAACTTCTTGTTGTTGTTGTTGTTGCGTGCATATATTTTGTTCTATGGTGGGCCGGGACAGGCTGTGGTCGAAATAATGGTCAGACGGATGGCGTTCGGGGGAGTTTCCGGTTCGGGGAGTAGCCCGTAGAAAGTGATGTGACGCTTAGAAAGCAATTTCAACTCTTTGGTGTTCTTGAAACTGGTCTTGATACAATCATACTTTTATTTGTTTATTGTGCTTAGGGATATCGACGTATACATATGTTTGTAGTTGAAAGTTTGATAGTCGTGTGCATGGACCTTACTTCTTTTTAGTTTACTGTTATTGTCATGGATTTTTTTTTTGGTTTCATTCGTATTTGCTTGAAGTGTATAAAGTAGTGATTTATTATTTATAATCATTATATATTATTTTTAATTATGTATTTATATTTCAAACACTCTATTTTTAATGTAGGTTTAACGTAGGTAAAACGGTCTATTTATTTAATTTTTTTCTCAAAAATTTAGAGAAAATAATTCAGGATGGAAATAGTCGTATCAGCTTGAGACCACAAATTATATTTAATTATTTATCTTTGGGATGTGGATGAACATTTTAAGACAAAAAATTGTTTTTTTGGAGCTTTCTAACAGAAGCCTTTACTAGATAAACAGCATGACAATTTTTATTTTAAAACATGAAATCACACGTGCTTTTAAAAATCGTGTATCATAAATAACGACGGCATATGTATAATATAGCGTAATGAAAGCAATCCCAAGAGCACAGTACTTAAATTAGACCATTGAATTAGAAAGAGCCATAAAAGCAGGAGAAACCAACGTGAAACAATAAAAAAAAATATCATTTATAATTACATTTCCGTCCAGCAGAAAAGCTTTTGCCTCAGACATTTTCTTCCACCTTTCCAACGCAGATAAATATGTACTCTTTTGCTTGCGACTCGCTCTAAACACGCAGCTTCCAGCCAGATAGTCGGCGGGAAATTCAAACGTAAAGCATTCGTGAAATGCTTGATATAGAAAAGAGTTTCGCCGTAACCCACATTGCTTCAATTTTCCATTGAAAACAGGAAAGCCAGCGAGAGCGAACGATCGCAGAAAACGACCAGTGACGCGAACGTTAGAGAAGATGAGGCGGAGGAGACTTCGGTGAGCGAAGAGGACAGCTCGGAGGAAGACTTGCCGGTTAAAGAAAGACGGAAAGTAAGCATTGCTCCGGACTCGTGTACTCCGCAGAGAAAGAAGAGCATCACGAAGGACTTCTCGGAGATGATCGGTGTCCCCTTGCTGAAATCGATCGAGGAAGAGGGGCAGGAAGGGAAGGATTACATAAAGGAGATACTAGCTATGCAAGCTAGAGTTTATCCACGAATTTCAGAGTTTCACACGATCGAGTGACGATAGAACGACGCTGTTCGACGGAGTTTCTGCCGCGTCGCATCCGATCGAAACCGAACAACCGGTCGACGGATCGCAGACATTTTCCACGGTGCCGTGATTTCGGTAATGAGTGCAATCCCGTGGGACCGAGTGTCCCGAGACGCGCATTGGCGAATAATATGATAAGGTACCTTGAAAATTGTCGGAATAAAAACTAAAGGGGTAGACACGCTTTCAGGATTGCAAGGCTGCGGGATGCGCCTTCTCATTCCTCGATAATGCAAAGGATGGGAGTTTTCAGGAGTGAAAAGTGCTAGATAAAAGATCAACCTAGCCCGCGATCGCCCTAAAAAGTCCTATTTTTATGTTTGATAGGCGTAATTTCCATTATTCGGCAGCATACAGCTGCGCATGAAGCTATTTTCATAAAGCTGCGACAGCTACGTGTTGCCAAATAATGCAAATTAGCCTAGTAATGGTAAAAATAAGACTTTCGAGAGCGATCGCGACGATTGTCTATGTACGTGATCTATTATCTAGCGCTTTTGACTGCTGAAAAACCTTATCTTTGAATTATCAAGAAATGAGAAGGCGCATCCCGCACACTTGCAATCCTGAAAGCGCAATCCTAGAAGTATGAGTCTATCCCCTTAATGTTGTTTTTATATAGGGCTATTATCTAACATCAAAGTCTATATCCAACATCATCAAAGAGTAAATTAACAATGCTAACACATTCCTAAATTGAATAAAAGAATACTATTTCTCTTAGAACAAATTACAAGACACTGTTGCTTTTATACAGGGCTATCCATGCAAGTTCAAAATCCAAAAAGTTGAAACAAAATTTTCTTGTAAACCTTACATACATAGATAAATATAATATGATTTGCAGAAAGGACCTACCTTTAAATTTTATTTTACACCTCAATAGAAACGATGGCTCTTTAAAAAAGAACAGCTAAATTATATTTTTTATTCAATTCTATGGATCTTTGTGTAGGTTAGGTAAGTTTAGCATTAAATTGATAATCTTTTGCATGATTCGTTTAATTCGTGGCGATGTTCGTTACAAGTATACTGCGGATCTTCACGCATTTACGTTTGTTTTGGATCTACAAAGGCTGTTCCAATTAAAAATAGGATTTGATGTCATTCCGCTTACTTAAAATTCGTCGACGAAAATTTGAAAATGCATGAACATCCGCAGTCTAGTTACAAGTGAATAGCTCTATTTTCTATAGATATAACATGAAGCCCTTAGCCCGATAATTTTCCGCCTTATCTTATAATTTCGTTTGCTAGCGAAGCGTCGAGTCTCGGACTTTCGAGTTAATTCAATTCTCAGTCGTAGTTTTAATAGTGCACAATTTGGTTCAATTGTTGCGCAGTTAGTCCAGTTACACGGACCACGGTTTAGTTAATAAACGATGCAGTTGGGATTACGTTTCTTGAGTCCAGTTTGCGGGACAAGGGTGGAAAGACGCCAAGTTGCGCCGACATTTTCTCGTTAAACTGTATACACCGTTGCGTACCGGTTCCCCGAGGATCCAAATTAAATTTTTCCCGTCGCGATTTTCCTTTCTCTCTCTCTTGTCTGAAGCTCCGAATCGTAGAAAAGCACGAGAATGCTCTTTCTTGCATTCAACTATCTTGGAATTGTGGTTTTCGGGGATGGCTTTCGGGAGTATTGGGAAGCTTTCCTGGATTAATGCAACGTTTTCGGCTGCTGAAGAATAGGGGATGTTTTGCTCGTACGAATTGTTGCGTTCTCCTGGAAGTTCCATTCAAACCATTGATATACGATGTGGAATATTTATGGCTCCGAAAAGATCGCTACAAACGCAAAGCGCATACTAAGAAAGACATCGTTGAGTCTTGTAAAGATGTCGGGATTCATTGTGGTACACAAGTTTCATTGCATGAATGACAGGGTTGCTATGCGAATGGATTAATGCTTTATTCAACTTTGTTGGGACCGTTCCTGTTACGATGTTCTATAGTATATTAAGTCTGATTTATGTAATATGTAAAATGTAAGGTGTATTAACGAGGAGAGATCACATCTGTGGGCTCGGCGATTTTAATGGAACTTTCTGTGCTGATTCTGGAGACAAAATAAGCGGACACGTGTCCGAGATTTTTTTGCCAATATTCATTTTTTTTGGAACAAATTAAACATATAATTTTTGGATTTGTCTGTGTCAGTCAAGGTTCTGGAGTTCAAATCCCACACGAGATAATATTTTCTTCATTTCTTTTCTTAGTTTTATGTATTTATTTCCAAAGCTATTTATCTTCTTATTTATTTATTTATTTATTATACAGGGTGTGGCCAGGCACAACCGAATAGGGGATGATTCTGAATGAAAATAACATTTTTTCGTTCAGCGACTCGTTTCCAAGAAAATCGACTTTAAAGATTCGTCTGGCTCGCCTGCTTCAGTTAGTATACGCAGAAAGTAGAATAGATTCGCAATGGTCAGACACGTCAGACGATTTCTTTTAATAGCACGTGTATTTGCTGCATTTTCAAAATCTGTTTTCTCGGGATAGAGGCATCTAACGAAGAAATGTTATTCTTTTTCATCGACTTATTGTTACATGTAAAATCATCCCCTAACCGATTGTACCCATCCGTCCGGCCACACCCTGTATACAGAGAAATCCAAAAATTATATGTTAAATATCTTTGTAAAAAATGAGCATTGGCATAAAAGCTCGAACACGTATCTGCTTATTTTGTCTCTAGAATCACCGCAAAAGATTTCATCAAAATCGGCGATCCCAAAATTAATATTCTATAAGTTTTATATTGACTAGTGTTAATATAATGTTTTCGTAAGACTCTTCCTTCTATGAGTGAGAATAATATTGTATATCTTTAAACGATTTCATTGAATTTATATTATTGAGATAGAACACAAATCTTCGAAGTATGTGTACTATCGTAATGTGAATTTTGAATGTTTGTGTACGAAACACAATAAAACAAGAGTTTTTCATTCAAGTTTCGTTCGTGACGTCATTACACTACAATTTACAATAAATATTGCAATTCAGGATCGTGCAAATTTGTAGAAAATATGCAACCTTGTATTTAAAACAAAATCTAGAAGAATTTTAATTTATTTTTTTAATTTGTGATGTCATCAGACTACGATACAAGAAACATTGCAATCCAGGATCATGCAAGATTATAGAAAAAGTACAATCTTTTAAAAAAGGATCCAGAAACAGAAACTCACGCTGGTTTTTATTTAACTGACCAGTTAAATAATAATGTACATTAATAACGTGGATGCAAGGCTGACATTTATTTTGCGGGGTATTATTAAGTTGCAGAGACTATGATAAAGCTACAGAACGTTTCCAGAACCACAATATGATAAATCAGAGTAGGAAGGACTGACAATCAGAGGCTGGTTCCGGGCAGCGGTGCAAGAAGGCATTTCCTAAAGTCGTTTGCCGACAATGTCCAGACTAACTTCCGGGAGTCTAAGCTAACATTCAACCAGAGAGACGAGATATTCACGCGGCAATAGGATTTTGTCTGTAAAAATAGAAATTTGTTCATTTTATACAACGAAAGTGGAACTAAAAATCTTATTTTATTTAAATCTTTTTTTTTACGAAAATAAAAGCTTTCTATCTGAATTGCAACAAAAATAAAACCAAGTAGAAGTAAAATACAAAAGTTATTGTCCTCTTTAGTAGATTTAATAAGTCGAGAAATATTAAACAACGTTCTAAAATTCTTCTAATGTTTTTAGTGTCATAAATGCGCAAAACTCGCAATCTGATAATATAAAAAATATTTATTTGTTTATACTACATATATATCTTTATTTATTATATTTATTGTAATAAAGTACTTGCTTTCAATATAGAATATTTGCTATCGTTCAAATCTTCCATAAAGCTTATGTACATTCTCAAGACTCAAACTTCCTGTTACGTGGAAGATTTCTTATTGTAATATGTTGAAGACAAATATGTGCATCTAACAAACTGAAGTTTCACAATGTATTCGGCTTCCTGGAAGACTGCAGTAAACCCAAAGTGCTAACTGCATCGATAGTTCAACCATGTAACTGTGACGAGCATAATTTCCAATTACAATGGAAACAGTATTTACTATTATAAAAATATACCCATTATACAGGGTAGGTTACCACATATTACCACTTCGATTTACACGACTACTATTATTCCTAGCGGAAATTAGTTCGCTTTGGATTGAATGGCATCAAGAGGGGCACATTCTCATATTAATAGTTACTTTGTAGGTGCCCATGTAGAGAACATGTGAAGGTCATTCACTATTTTTTTTATAGAAACATATATATTTTACTGCAACACTTAATGAATCTAGTTAATTATTTACAAGAAAGTATGAAACCAACTTATGTTAAAAATTATTTTGTTATTTCCGGGAAGCGAAGAAATTTTGAGACACCCTGCATAAAGTGATGACAATCTGATGACACCCGAATGATTCCGGGACCGTCTCTAATTCTCACGTTCCGCCTGCTCGAAACCGAACAATGGTTTAACAAAAATTCGTCGCGGTCGAAGTCGGACGATCGAGATCCCCCTATTCTAGAGTTAGCCTCCATCGAAATGGTTGAAATCAAACACTGCACGCGAAACAAATATTTTGCGTCGACGTTAGGAGCAGAAAAGGACGCAGCACAGCTTCGGAAGAGCACTCGACCCTATAGGGGACGACAAATCCACTTTGGTCCACGTTATTCTATCGGAAGAAGGAGCCTCGGATCCGCTAAGCTCATCAGTGGACTGCTCGGGACAAGCTCGGTTTCCCTTCGAGCTTGAACAAACTGTTTCCTCGGGAAAGCGGTCCTCGAGCTCTTCGAGCGGAGTTTCGTTGCGCGAACTCGTGCGCGATTAAATTCAAAGAGAATCGCCCGGCGAGACAGTTTCTCTTGTGCGCCGCTAGAAAGAGGAGTTGCGTCGTCGCACAAGCACGAGGATAATTTTCGAATTACGAGCGAGGGAACGCGGACAGAGCCGGAGGAATCAACGGCGCCGGGAATTCCGTGAACGGACACGAAAAGAAACGCGAATACGGTAGAAAGTCGAATAAAATACGCTACTCGCGAGCCAGTTGGTGGAAATACAAATTCAGAGATGGATTCATACCTATTCGACGATGTGTCATCGTAATCGGCGATTTCCGATTCAATGTCCATGCGCACCCTGGGCTAGAACGAATCAGCTATTCGTTTAGTAAAAAATCAACTTTCTCATATCGACGTCCATCATGTACGAAAAAGATAAAATTAATGAGATTTGTTGGACGATCAACTGTCAAGGGCTAATCAATAAAGAGAAACGAAGATTCGTATCACTTACGCATGACTGAAGCAGCAATTAACGTGTTAAGGATGTTCTGGAGGTACAATGGGAGACAAAAGTACAAGAAATTCGAAATCTATCAATATGTTGGCAATGAAAGCCATTCATGAGTATATTTTGTTGGAATTTATTTAAGGACAATTTGTCAAAAATAATCTACTGTTACTTAGTAGGTACATTCGGTTCTTTGTATCTCTCAAGCGCGTATATAAATGATACATTGTATCTATGCTGTCCGCGTCATGGGACCCTCAACTCTCATTTTATCTGAGAACGTCATCTGGTTTTTCAAGAGCGCTCCTCACTTCATTCGAGTTTGTCGAATAGTAAAGACGTGTCTCACAACGTGCCTTCTAAGATATATTTTACTTTGAATAAATTCTGTTTCTTACACTAATAGATTCTAGTTTTATATACCCATATTCCAACATATTTTGCATGAAAAAAACTGGAATTTCTAGTTGCGTTTTTTCAAGGTTTAAATAGGGTTTGAAGTGGAATTTAATGAATTCTCCATAAGAACACGTGTTAAAATGTGCAAACTTTAAGTTGCTATAAATATTAAACGGTGTAGTGAATCGAACCCAAACTTTGGTAATTGCATTAATTTAGTAAGAATTATATCTTGTCAAGTTTTCGAAGATTTTATTGCGTTTTTATATACCTCCAGAACATCCTTAAATAAAAATAATTGTTAGTAGCCAAAATATTGAACATCAAGTTTATGAATCAACCTGCTAAATAATCAATAATGTGTCATCGCACCTGGTTCCCACAGTGTGAATTGTAATTTCTTCGGGATTGGATGCTTCTTATTTTAAAAATTATCTGCGATTAACTCCACGGAATTAAAATTAGAAAAAATAATAAGTACATATTAATTTTCATAGCTTTTGAAATTTTTGTAATGGTATTAAGACTAGTTAAACACTTTTTCTAAGGTGTACGTCGTTAATCAATAAGATTACTATAATTATATCAAATGTGAAATGTTTTGCAAGTAAAAAAATCTGAAAGCTTTGTTTCTGAAGCGAACCTTTTCTGAAACAACTGGCGTATTTACATTTCTCGAGGCGAGTGGATATAACGTGATTCTCTAATGCAATTGGGAAATCACTATGCGACCATGTAGATCGAAGGCTTTAGAGCGTTTCCTGATTCCGAATCAATTTACGGTTGTCAAGAGTAATTCAATGGTGTCTAATAAATAATGAGAGTATCTAAAGCGGGGGCGAACGAATACGTGCTCGGGCACGTTATATCAACTTCTAGGATTAAATGGTAAATTGGCCGTTGTAATCCACGACTATCTGGTACAATAGACGACCGGTGCAGCTGACACCGATTGTATTAATGTCGCGGCGGTGTTTCGCGATTAGCGACGTCGTGATTAGAAATGAGATCGAGCGTTTCGGACACCAACAAACTCTGCCCTTGCCTTTGGCACTGGGCTCCACCGAATCGCATGTAGTATATCACTGCACTACTTGCAGTGTGTTTAGCAAAATAATATTTTATCGTTCACAAAGACTGAAAACAGTACGCAACTGTTGCAAATCTACTTACATAATTAACACTTTATATGCTGAATTTCTTAAAAGTTTTTAAAATTTGTGCTAACCTTTTTAAATACTTAATTTAGGTGCAGGTAAACACTCAATAGCACAATTTTCATTATGTGAAAAATAATCATTATCTTGGCTTAGGTGGGCACTCCTGAGTCGTTTGGTTGTACGTAGTTTCTAACTGGATGCGTTGTGCATGTTTGAATAGGTCTAATGAAAAAGTTTCGTAACGGATAGATTGAACTGCGTGTGTGATCTGGAAGCGTCAGTATTGTTTAGTGCTCGAGTTATTCTTATTAGTTAAATTGAGGAGGATTCGAACCCGAACCCTCCGGAGCATCGAGCAGAACCTGTAACACCGTGACCATACAACATACTTTGTTATTCTTATTAGTTTACAGTAATAACTATTATGTTGATAAATAAGTATTGCAGTAGCTCTGCATACCTTTATTTAAATGAGAAATACGTTAATTTAATGAGAAAATTGACGGGACTTATACGTCCTGTCAATATAATACAATGTAAATACAATGTAAGTAAAGGATTAAATATCGTATCTCAAAATAACAAATAATCGCCTGAGACAAAAATTTCCATTTGTAACGCGTGCAATGTTAAACTAGCTATCATCGTATTCTTTATTATATTAAAACTCGAATATTAACATTTGATTCTATTTTGAACTATCTTTTGGAAGACTTCTCGAGGCTAAATTGAAATGTCAGCTATAAAAGAACCTGAATCACCTCCGAGAAGTAGGTTCAAAAATGTAGTTAGAAAACTTGATAAGTAAGATCCTGGAAGGACCGTAATTTATGAAATTATCGGAACTATCTACCGAAGAGATGAACTCTCAGCTGGGAAAATAAACTGTCCGATGGATCTCGACAAGTATCAGAGAAAATATTTTAGCGTACTCTATGAAAATCAATGTCGCTGGAAAGATTCAAAAGGAGAATGTTCCGCTAGGCCTAAATAATAGTCTCGTTCCTCCATATACAAGATTGTCCAGTAAATATTAATAATAATTCTGCAACATACATAGGTCAATACTTTTTTTTATAGCAAATATCAAGCTGCATCAACTAATGTATAAGAAAATATATGATCCTATTTAAAACTTCTTCGGCTGCGAAAGAATTATTGCAGCCATATTATAAATCTTGAACAACTTTCGTTAATAAAGTTTTTTAATATCTCCAAAAATAACAGAAATATTCAAGTGCTAATTTTGACTGGACCACCCTGTACTTGACTATTTATTAAACTAAAATAACCAGGCAATATATCATTTATAGTATACAATTGACAATCGAAGAAATATATTTCGTAGTGATAGGATATGCCAATTTTTTACTTGCTCATTTAAAAAAAAAATGAGCAAGCAATTGTAGGAACACAGTGTGGGAAGTAAAAGAAAACTCTCGGATTGACGACACAAATGGACATATATTTGCACTAACACACAAATTTACGCGTTATCGCAGTCGCTATCGCTGTTACCAAAAGGTCGCTCCCACGTTACGATTCTCTCCTTATATACGTTTGGTTATATTCGCTCTCTTTTTGTCTCACGCGTCCTTCGCATTCGCACCTTTGTGTTCTTCCCTCTTGTCAACAAACTCGGCTTTCCGAGGTTGTTGCTCTCGCTTTTTCTGGGGTCCGCGATCGTGCCCATATGATCGGGCTTCCCCGGTCATTGCTCTCTACACAATACAGGGTGTCCCAAAACTACCCTAGGAGCCGAAAATGAGAGGTTCCTTGGGTCATTTGAAGCGACATTTTCCTTAACAAAAATGTTATCCGCGGCTTTGTTTAGGAGTTATTACGATAGTTATACGAAAAACACGGACCAATCAGAGCGCGACCTAGACGCGAGTTGGTAAAATCGGCTCGGCGCGCCAACTGTCCATTGGCCGACTGTGCCAACTCGCGTCTAGGTCGCGCTCTGATTGGTCCGTATTTTTCGTTAATAACTCCTAAACAAAGTCGCGGATAACATTTTTGCAAAGGAAAATGTCGCTTCAAATGACCCAAGGAACCTCCTATTTTCGGCTTCTAGGGTAGTTTTGGGACACCCTGTATATCGTTTATGGTGTATATTTAAGAATCAAAGAAATACATATGTATCGTAGAAAGACAACGAAAGTAAAATTCTGCTATGAAGTAATTTTGCCCAAACGCAGATGCCCCTGTAGCCTCGATTAGCGATTTCAATTGTGAGTGTACTTCACACGAAGCCAAAAATTTACTTGTAAAGTGAAACCTGTAGGCATTTCCAAAGATGCCAGGTTCCCTCCCGAAATTTGCTGAAATTCCGTGCACAAGCTAAGCGCAAGATTTTTCGATGCCCGGGAAGAAGTCCGCCTGGGCGAGTTGACAGGCAGTGAAACAAGTTTTGAACTTCGCAGGTCTTTGAAACGCTGTGTTTGTCAACGCGTCAGTTCTCTTCCGCGCGGCTTCGAGTGTACATTTTCCGGAAACGGTAGGTAGTTGGTGGGTACACGTGTTCAAAAACTCCAGGCTGCCACGATGTTTAAACCGTGAAATCTAGGCGGAAATTCAGCGTGCACAAAAGCATCCAGCGGAGATGAAAAAAGCATCTCCGCTGCGGATCAGGTATGCGAATGTAAATCGGCCGAGTTTCGTTATCGTTGGCTTCCCCTCGCGGTACGGAGAGCCGCTTCGAGACAGACAGGTAAACGTTTCACTGAAGAACCGACTAGCTTCACTTCCGAGATTCTGCGATACCCCGAAACGATACCTTTTGAATCGTTACTGTCACTCTTTCTGTGTAATAGGAGCCAGCCAGTGCGGACCAAAGGCAGGCCGGAGTCGAATATCGTCCACCCACTACGGCAAAATTATTATAAATTGGGGATTACGTGTTAACCCTTTGGTTACCCTGGACGAGATATCACGCGCCCCGATACTTCCCGATAAATGCCTTTTGCGAGATATCTCGCGCCCCGATACTTCCCGATAAACGCTTTTGACGAGATATCTCGCCACCTAGCACCAGTGGTTTGACATTATAGACGAAATATTTTCTGTTCTGTTCGGTCATTTTGTACCCAAGACAACGGAGTACGCAAAGAAACCAGGTATTTTTGTCAGAAGTGTGACGTACCTCTATGTGTAACACCATGTTTTGAAGTTTATCATGTAGAAAGTAAATAAAATTATTTCAATAAATTAATAAAGATTTCATTCATTTCTCCCTTTTACAAATCAGGATATAGTTACTTATAAAATATATTTGTCTATAGTGTCCAGGTGGGGTGGCGAGATATCTCGTCAAGAGCGTTTATCGGGAAGTATCGGGGCGCGAGATATCTCGTCAAGAGCGTTTATCGGGAAGTATCGGGGCGCGAGATATCTCGTCAAAAGCGTTTATCGGGAAGTATCGGGGCGCGAGATATCTCGCAAAAGGCGTTTATCGGGAAATATCGGGGCGCGAGATATCTCGTCCAGGGTAACCAAGGGGTTAAATGGCAACTGACCATAGTGATGGGCACGTTTGCCTCAATCGGCGCAAGACTAAGCGCCGTACAGTGGACAATTCGGACGAAATCGGCGACAAAATCAAAAAACTTTCGATAGAAATTAGATAGAACGATGAAATTATTTTTAAATGAAAGCTGAAACTTTGTACAATATGGGAAAAATAGGGAGATTATGGTACGAACGATTTTTAACTTTAAAAAATAAAAAAGTAAATTTTTAACAATAATTCGACTTTTTGCGAAATCCGGAGTTCGTAAACAAATCTTGAGACCAGATTTGAAATCAGCGTGAAAAAATCTCTGGGAAATAATGTATAGCATGCTCAAAAAAAATTTCTTCCGCGTGTGGTATTGGAAAAACCACGATTATCTTGAAATTGTGCAAGTTTAACGAATTTTATCAAGATTAAAAATCGTTCGTACCATAATCTTCCTATTTTTCCCATATTTTACAATGTTTCAGCTTTAATCTAAAAGAAATGTCATCGCTCTATCTCATTTCTATCGAAAGTTCTTTGATTTTGTTGCCGATTTCGTTCAAAGTGCGCACTGTGCGCTGCACAGTGCGTTATAATGAGACAAAAATCAAAAAATATACTTCCGTGTTACTCCAATCCCATTTTTCTGATTAAAATGACACTAAACACGATACAATTTCAATTGTATTTAGTGGTTTAATTACCGGTATGGAGTAACATAGAGTAAATATGAGTCAAATTGTATCTTGTTCGTTGTCATTTTAGTCAGAAAAATGCTAAAAATAAGTTGGTGAAAGTCCTATATAAAAATAATGAAAAATAACGAAGTTTTGTAATTGCATTAGTAGTATTCACACCGATACGCTTCGGCCGCGCGATCTGTGTTTACATGTTGTCCTTCTCTACTACTTTGTTTTCATTATTACTATTATTTATATTATTTATTGTATATAAAGTACGAAAGTATAATCACGTTAATCATCAGTCGATTTTGCGTTTTGACTTTTGTTTGTCTCACTCGTAATATAATCTATACCACTATAGACGGCACGTCAACTTTAGATGTTTATATCTTGACAACGGTTTATACAAAAATAATGTTTTTCTGTAGTGTTTTGAAGTAAAAATATTTTTTATCACAGCGTATTAAATTAACTGCACCAGCCCAGTGCTCCAACCACGTTTTGTAACGTGTAAAAATTCTCATATTTGTACTTTTATTGATAAATATTGTAATTCCGGTGAACATTTCGTCAAAAATAAACCAGTTTTATATTCTTTCATGAAAATTCACATTTTTACATGCGGAAATGAAATTCAAATTGCAGGACATAACATGTTACGCTCTTCAGTCACGAATGTAATGAAAAAAAATAAAATGGAACGATTCGATATCAATTAACTTTCAAGTAATGGAATTCGCATTGATCAATATGAAGCGTAAAAATTACATTTGTTAGTTTTATACAAGACAAGAGAATGTAGATTTCGAACAATCACGTGCAATAGATTACTAAAAATTAAGAAAGAATATTGATAAGTTTTGATTGTGCTCGAATTAACCATGATTACAATGCACCGTGGCGTGGGCCAGAATCGCATAAAACTGGAAAAAGTTCACGTTTATTGTGTATAGTATCAGTGTGTCAATTCTGTTCGAAGTTTATAATTAAGTTTATAAATCAATTTCTTGTAAATTAGAAGATAAAGCTACTAGGGAGATACATAGAGTTTATCTTTAAAAAAACACTGATATAAATCATGTTATTCATAAATTAGGTGTGTGAGAAATATACATTTTTCACAAAAATAAAATAAAATACGTATGACTTTTCGTATACAACAAATCAAAAGACATAAAAATGCAAATTTCCATAAAATTTTTATTGCACATATATATATATATATTTTGGTTAGCTTTTTCGAAAAATGGCCGCACTGTGCGACGACGTGACACTCGCGTGCCATCGACGAGATCAACATTGCAGAAAGAGTTATGATACAGGTGTTATCCCGACGATTGAACGAATTGTTTCCCGGAAAGTGGAAAAATCAGGGATTCCCTGCGGCATCGAATTGTGTCGACGATTTTTCACGAGGAAACGGTGGCCGATCGAGGCGTCCTTATTTCGATCGGGAGGATTCTCGTGATTTCCGCGAAATCCCTGGGAATGCCGGAGATATCAAAAAATTGTGTAAGCCCTTTCGGCGACAATCCGATTATCCGCGTTTCATAGAAGTCTCGCTTGGCGGCGCGGTTTTAAGCCGGAAGAAGCCGGACTAATTTTCGGGAGCCAGCGGAAGGAAGTTGGTTTAAATTCTTAATGAGACGACACTACATCGGCCGGGAAATCCCCTCCCATTCGGTCGAGCTAAAGTTTGTCTAAGTTAGCGAGGCACTTTGATAGAAAAAGTGGGAACAAAATTAGCGGCATTCGCGACGAAAAAGTTCAGTCGTCGACGGCTGATTTAAAGCGTTCGCGATGTCGGACAAGACTGTATTCTGAGAGACGTTATATTCTCAACCCGTGGACTTCATCATTTTTATCGCTAAGCATCAATCTCTCAACCTGGCTAAGGACCACTTCGGCCCTAATCGTTAGACAGCGGATTTTATGCAATTGTGACCAAAATGAGTAGGTGTAATTTAAAACGTCTAAACATTAGAAGAATTTAAAAATACGGTAAAACTTACGTTTAGGGGAGGCAGCTCCGATGACCTTGACCTTGTCCTTGACCTTGTCAAAGACAACATTCTGAACAACTTTTGTCATTGCATCTACTCGGTGCTCGGTCTTTTTGTTGCAATCCGGGAAGAACATTTTTATTTTGCATAAAGACCCGTTGTCTACTATTCGCCTTATTTATTTATATCTACATATTTTTTCAGCGATGACTCGTGGTCTCATCTCCATCTTCGTTCTCTATTTTTCTATAACGATAATGAAAAGTACGTTTTATCACCTCTCTTATTCCATTTCTTTATCAATTATGTAGATTATAACAGTGATTATTATGCGCTTGATAAGGTCTTAAAACAATTTTCGTACGAAATAAAAATTATCTGTGTTAATTGGGTTGAGTTGCAAATAATGCCATAGTATTTTTATATTTTTTGAATGCTTCTTATTGTTTTCCGTTTGACCCATCCATTTGTGTCATAAATGCATAAAATCTGCAGTCTGTTTATAAAATGTACTTCATTGTGAGTCATACAGGCCGAATGTTTATTACAATTTTAATATGAACATCGTCGAAATTATATAAATTCTTCAAAAATATTTTTTGGAAACACGATTTTTAATTGACTGTTTTATAGAAATACAAACTAAGAATTTTCTTATGTTCCGACAGACATGATAAAACAGAACAGTATAATAAAATTGCAACTATTTATTCAGTTACAAACAGTGCATTTGAAAACTCTACAAACACGACTGATGGACACTGTATAAAACAGTACAAAAATAAATAAAAATAATTTTCCTGATTTTCCTTTATTATTAACGCTGAAAAACTAAGCCCCGGTATGCAGAAAATTATTACAACACATTCATTTGTTAAGTTCTGACACATTTTTCAAAAATAGTCTTGCTTGAAATGGAAAAGTTTGTTTAATCTCGCAGACATGCATGAGGACAAATTATTTTTCTGTAATATTCCGCACGAAACGAATAACATATTCTGCAGTTATTAAAGCTCGACAAGTGATTAAAAAATACTATCGTAATTTAAAAATACTAATCTCCGAATACCATGAACTCTATTATAAACTCTGTCCATTGTTTTCGCGACAGGCGATTGCCTTCAATAATTCATAAAATACCATTTACACGTGTACGGCGAAATCTCGTTCGTATTAAGCATTTCTCTTCGTCCGTGGACAGCCTGATTTATTAAGCATTAAGCAGATTCGCATTTTTTGCGAGCGGCTACCAATGCGCGATAAAAAAAAAAAGAGAAACGTCGTATCCGGTATTATGCACCGGAGCGTAGGACATGCCATTAAAAGAAGAAATGACGAACGACGACGATTTAAAGTCAACTAGCGGCACCTGTGGCAATCCTTTGGGTGTTGCGAGAAGTATTTAGAAGCCGGTCAGGATCTTAAGGGAACAATCTCGAGGATGCTATAGATCCTGGACCCTTTCGAAGCAGCGAATTAAGTCATTAAATGATAGGTTTGCCGAGTTATTTATGACTGTAAGCTGGGAACTTGTGTTGCCACGCACTATAAATTATGGAAAAATTGTTGGTGGATCAGTGACATAGAAAAATAACTTTCCTATAAATCGGGAAGTTAATAATCTTGAAATATTTATTACACAGGAGAATAATACTCGAACATAGAAGACTTACGGTACACGCTATATTCTTTAAATAGCTTTCATATTATTATTAATTTGATAATTTTGGTATAATAGCAATAATGAGAATTATATATACATGAACTCTTTCAGGTTTAGAAGAAAAGAAACCAAATGTTAAAAAGGTAAACTTGTCGATGTGCTTTAAAATTTTTTACGAATATTTTGTAAACTACAGCCGATCGTCAGACACTTTAAAAGGAGATGTTGTTCAGAATATAATTGAACTATGTCGTTTTAGACACGTTAATCATCTCAGAGCCAAGATACTGCTAATAAAATAGTACAATAATTAACAAGTTAGTACAATTTTGTTAAATTTATACGGAATAGTATTTTCCAATTTTTTCCGTATTTACGTAAACACTGCGATAAAAACCATCTCTAGACTTTCATGTCAAACAGTACAACCGGAAGGCAAAATTGTATGTTTGCGAAGCAATTTACAATAAATTATCGTATAAACTATGTTAATTTTAGTAGAATTGCGTATTTTACTGCATATTCCATATACTCGCAGATGTTATGACCGCACGAGATCCACTGTTAAAATACAACGTAGCTCGTGCCATACTGGCAAACATGATACCGCTGTCGCTGTTATTTAATACAATTAATAAACTTTATATAAAGTTTCATTCGGTATGCCCGAGTTGACGGACACAGTGCATAGCGATCACGGCTTTAATAATGCGCTATATATGTCCGATGTTTGCTTTATTAAAATGAACGAGCAAGTAAACTAAATGTGTATTTAGAATATTTTGAAAGGGTAGCTGCGCATATATTCGCATACCTCGAAACGACGAGAGGCATTAAAATTTCCGTTGGACGCCTCAGCGATTTTCTGCTCACTTTTAATGGACACCTCATCACGCGAATTCCCAAGCAGATTTATTTCCCACGTGTCGCCGTGGTCGCTGAACCGCTTACTCGATCTTTCTCGAAAAACGAAAAAAACCCAGCCAGCGAAAGACTGTAATCAAGTCCACGAAACGAAAGGAATCTAAAACTTCGTTATTGGAGCTAGTCTTGTCCCGTGTTCCGTCAAATCTCGTTATTTTGTTGCGAGTAGATTTCTACGTCCTCCCAAACAGTCGGGAAAAATTAGAATCTGTTTCGGGAATTATTTGTTAGATGCGTTATGTACGGGGTATATTTTCTCCTTATATTGATATTGGCCAATAGATCGATATCTGATCAACCATTGGTTTCCCGAATGTCTATACGTTTTCCTTACATTTAACTCTCTTCACTACCAATATGACTGTCCAGGCAGCAACATGTGGGTCATTTATATATTAATTTTTCTAATTTAAAGTTTGTTTGGTGGCACTACGCAAATGAGTAACATTTTGGTTATTATAATATGGTTCTTCGGTTTTTTTTTTTTGGGTTTCTTATATAAATTAAAATAATTTTCTTTTGTTTTCGTTACAGACATAATGTTATTTTGTTGATCTCTTGAAAATGATCTGAATTTAGATCGAAACGTCGAGATAAAATGTTGTGATATTTTGCAAACAGTGTCTTAAAGTATCTAATGATCGAACCAATGCGCCGATAACATTCAAAATTTTGCTTAAAGCTTATTACGATCGCTATACATATAACCGTTATATTTTCTCCGTTCGACTTTCTCTCTTGTAATAACAATATATGAATTTTCATGGACACTGGATTGACTCTCTCTCGAGAAAGTGCAAAAGGTGTCTTGTAGTGTAAATTCTATAAATTAATTTCTTTTTAAATATGCTATAAAACTATTTTGTTTTACTTATCAGATTTTACTAACGTTCGTCGTATTGATAATATTTTTCTTTTTCCATTCTTTTGTTATCACATTCATTTTATCTCTTTCTGTCTGCAGAAAGAGATGATTTTCTAACACCTTCTCGAAATGTTATTGGTGATTCTTCTTCATTCAAGATATGTATCACATTCGCTATAACAAGTTGGGAATTACATAAGCTCCCCGGTTAATTCGATAAATATTCAATAATTTATCAGATCTACCTAGTGGAGATTATATATAATAACCGGCAATTATACATAATCTCCGGATTAATCACATTTACCGTAACACCTACATCTATAATCTCATTGAACAATGACAGAATCGTTGGTCATCCAACACACGCGAAACGTTAGATTGCGGTCGTTGGTCACAATGGGATGCGTGTGATATTAAAGAACGTGTTTAGATTTGAATCGGCAATGGTAATTAGTGTGAGATGTAAATATTTTCGCGAGGCTGGCAGTGAATCATTAGGAACTAGATCTGGGATCGACGTCTCGTCAGTACCATTACCAGTAATTATCGATAATTTCCTCGTGATCCGTTGTAAGCACATACTCGACTGGCCGAAGAGGGCAAGGGGCGTCGTTTTGACACGAACGTTCGTACATCGGCCGTGCTCGAACAGGGCTGCAATAGATGCACCGACATCGAGTGCATGTCCGGCCCGTCGGAGTACACCGGCGGCCACTTCCTAAAGCGCTTACTTCGCACACAGTGAATTCGATTTGCTCTCCCGCAATCCCGCCTCGATCGCGTTGCCTGTCCCGCGCAGATTGTTTCGTTTTCAATGAAAATGCGGCCCCGCCGATGGGGATTCGTTGAGCCAGCTGGAAACAGTGATGCGATCGGGCAACGCTTTCAACGTGCACGACGCAGATCCTTCCGATCGTTTCGTATCTTACTTGTTAACCCTGCGTGTACAGCACCGCCCGTAATTATTTCAACAACAGTTTTACACGCCTTTCAGATGCCAGCGAGCAAACGTGCTTCGTTATCCTCCGCTCGGAACGCTATTTATTGGAATAATTTAAAAAGCTTGCGCTGTATCGTAGCTATAGTTGCAGTGAGTGACTTTCCATTGATGCTTCCCTGGCAACCCTGCTGAGGACGCAGCTGCTAGATCGACAAACATATGTCATACTTCGGTGATGGAAAGTATGTTCTCCTTTCACATAATTAGTTTAATTTAAATCTGATAAGGTGTCGATACATATATGTAAGGATCTTATATATGGGAGGTTCTTGTGAGGTGGCGCCACAAGATAAACAAGAGGAGCGGAAGTCAAGAATTTGAGAGAATTCAGAGATAGAGAAATTTTGAGATAGAGAAATTTTTGAGAGACACAGAGAGATAGAGAATTCTTGAAAGAAATAGAAAGATAGAGAATTTGTGAGAGAAATAGAGAGATAGAGAATTTGAGAAAAATAGGAGTATAGACATTAATTGTTGATTCTCTTATTTTTAGGTTAGTTAACCATGTGCAATTGTTAGTGTAAGCCTAGTCTAATTCATGTTATTAAAATAAATTAATCTCTTATTTTTAGACGAATCAAGGTGTGTTTATTATCTCCAAGAGCTTCCTCCACATATTATATATATTTATGTGTATGTTGAAGATTCATTTATTAAATAGACTGTGATTTTTTAATCCAAAATCTACATCAATTGCAAGAAACGAGTACAAATTCTTTTTGTAATAACTTGAAATCTTTCTAAATTGAATGTTTCTAGTAATAAAAGCATTTCGACTTTTATCAACGTTCGAACTTCCAAATAGTCAATTTGCGAATTCTTTCTTTGAATTTGAAAAATTTGTTGTAATATTAGATCTTGTCTCACCATGATCTTGTATTTGACATAAGGAAAACTAAATTAATTGTGTGCGTGTAAATAAAAATTATTTTAATTATGTGTATAAAAATTACCACCAATAGCATGATATTCAGAATATTTTTGATTATAAGAGCATACGTGTACGGAATTGGAGTTTATTGAATTTGTTGTTGGTGTTTATTGAGCTCGCGAACTATTCGTTTATTATTATTGAAATGTCTGTATTGAAAGTCATAAATTCTTGTAAACAATTTTACTTATCCATTCATCTATTATAATAAGAACCGTGGAAAATCTGATCAATCTGTCAATTAAAATGTTTTAATCATCAGGATAAGGAAATGTCTTGATGCAAATACTGAATAAGTCGACATTTTAAAAACTTGTCTAATCCTCACTTCAAAAATCAGCAATACATATACAGGGTGTCTCAAAATTGTTGTACTTCCTTTAAAGTGGTGATTCCTGAAATGATATGAAGCAACTTTTAGAAGCATCTCTGTTAAGGAGTTATCAACGAAAAACACGAACCAATGAGAGCACAGGCCCCGCTGGAGTGTTTCTAGTTAATAACTCTTTAACAAAGCCACGGAGAACATTTTCGCAAAGGAAAAGGCTACAACAAACGGGCTCAAGAATCACCCCCTTCAATGAAGTACAACATCGTCGGGAAACCCACTATGAAAATACGTAGTAGCCTGAGGTGAACAATTTGTTGATTGGTAAATAGAAGATCGGTGTACAGCCCAGTATCAAATATAATGAAGATTAATGTCTGCAATGAAACATTGATAATAGAGAAGGATAGTCGACAAATTGAGGATTAAAAATAATTCAAAGTGGAAAGTTAACGTGAAAACCTGGCTATTAAATATAATTGACTGTACAGCTCCTTTGACTGGACACCCCTAATACAGAATCCCGCTAATTCCCTTTCACCCGTTTGAACCTTCTTTCGAAGCAAAGACTTCCGAGCCCGGTTCCCAGTCGTCAGTTTCTTTTAATTCAGTGGAGCCTCGGTCAAAAGAGGCAATCTCGCAACCCGTCTGATTCTGCAAACCGTAAATCGAATTCCATCAGTTTCGAAGCGACTTCCCTCGGCTGCCGCGCTCCCATTTCCCGATACGGAACCCGCAGGTTTCCGGGACGATCAACGCGAAACAGCAGCAGCTTGTAAAGGGGTTAACAAGCACGCGAGCCAAATAAGGGAGGAAAAGTCTGTCGGCTGGAGCTTGTTGACACACACGTAATCGACATGTGAATCGTAAACTGCTACAGACCTCTGCTGCCATTTTCCACCCCTTCTCTATCCTTCAAACGATATTTTACACTGTGTTCTATTTGGTCGCGATGCAAATCATGTAAATTATATTTTTCTGTATTTTGGGTTCGATATTATCAGCAATCACTTGTTACTATACGACAGGTATCCCAACCATCAGGTATCATTACGGAAATTATTTATATTTCGACCGAAGAAATGAACAACTTTTTCTAATACATTTAAATCCGTTTTTACAACACATTTTAACTACATTCGTATTCGTAAGTTCATACTTAAAATTGTTTAAATTTCAGATAGACAATTTTTCTTTTCAACCCTTACGTTGAAATCGGATTGTGTATAAACGATTGAAACCAAGTTAACAAGCTGTAATAAATTATAATTATATTTAAACAGATAAAAACCGATTGCATAAAGTTTAATTACGAATTTCGTTTCAATAGCCGTTTACTTGTTCATATTTTAATGACAATCGTGTGAAGAGTGTGTACAAGTTAATATCTTGTTAGAATAGAATTTGCCAAAATTTATAAATACATGTCAAGTTTTAATATTTAAAATTGTTTTGATAAAATCGTAGTTTGAAAATGTAAATTGACATAACTACCCAAGAACATTTTGAAAAAATTGATTATATGAAATCTTCGCAATGTTTTTACGAAAGAACATAATGAATTGAATTGTAATTTCATTAATTTAGTCATTGTTTATTATGAATATTTATTATTATGTACACATTGAATATTTAAAATGAATATTTGATGAACAATAAGGAAATTAACGAAATTGTAGATCTTATTCTTTTCAATATTTAAAATAGATATTGAATGAACAATAATGGATACTATATTATGGTCGCATAATAGTTATTAAATGAACATTGTACGAACATCGTTACATAATGTATTACATTAATGCATTATACGAATAAAATAAATGTGATATTTAATGCAATACTGTACACAGAATAATACATATTATGAATAATATATTCATTTAATAACACTACGATTGGTATATTTTGTTAGAATATTATCTCATTCTCAAATGTAATATTTAATATATGTATAATATTATGTTGCATATAATAGTACAGTGTTATATTAATATACTATTATACTTTAT
This sequence comes from Lasioglossum morio, assembly GCA_916610235.2. Classification (NCBI taxonomy): domain Eukaryota; kingdom Metazoa; phylum Arthropoda; class Insecta; order Hymenoptera; family Halictidae; genus Lasioglossum; species Lasioglossum morio. The sequence goes on from OU744333.1 coordinate 6,052,161, forward strand.
AATATTAAATAATGTTATTAAACTTAATAGTATTAACATTTATTGGAAATATAAAGACATTTGCCAATCTATCTCTCATTCGTTTGTTATAATTGTTTAGTTATTGACGCTTTGACATATGTGTATACGTTCCATTTGTTTCTGTCAAAGTTTTACGTTATAAGGAAGTTTGTGAAAATCTGTTGAAAATCAACCTTAGTGAGCATGCAACGCACGCTGCCTTTGAGAATCAGCCTAATTATAGAAAGGACGCTCCCTTCGCGTTACGCTTCTTTCTCTCATCTGTTCTGTACGACTTCTGAATAAATGTATTTAACAATCGTTCAAACTCGTGTGTGCAATCAATTTTAATCTTATGAATCGATATTGTGAATATCCAGTCCCAATAACAGCTACGTTGTATTTATTAACAACTCCAACAGTATTCGAAAGAAATTATTACATTAGTAAAATTTAAAAGTTACTTAATATGACCAACTAAAACTGGTGTTTTGCATTAAAATCTAATCTTAACACTAAATCTAACACTACCGGTCAAAATGACCGGTTTCAAATCTTTTGTTTTACACTTATTGAAATAATAACAATTATTTGATAAGAAATTATTGTATAGATTTCTTTAACAGAGTACGTATTACGATAGGAGCCGTACAAAATCTAAATCAAATTAATCTTATCATTTCTATAAGATAGCATGTTCCAGTTACTTTTGAGGCTAGGTAGGTTTAGTGTTAAATATAGTATTTAATATTATATACATAGGTATAATATTTTTTAGTTTAATGATGCTGCGTAGAGTATTTTACCATACATTTATCGATTTGATGTCATCGCTGTTAATCAACGTTATGAAAAAGTCATATGAAGAAGAATCATCAGCTACTATATATAAACAATACAAGAAACATAATATTAATAAAACAGAAATGAATGAAATAAATATAAAAGTACTGTTATAATATTTTCAACCAATTAAAAACGTTAAGAAAGAAAATAAATTTCGATTTCACTCGAGTTTGTTGCAAATCAGATAGAAAATTTTTATTTTGTTGAAAGATCCACTGCCTAATAATACGTTATATTAAAATTTTATGAAAAATATAATATTGCACATAATGTTTCAACGAAATGGTTACGACACACAGTGTTCTACTCAAATGAACTTGAAAATCTCAAGCTCAGGAAATGATTATCATTGAACGAGCAGGCTTGGTGGTGGTAAGGTACACGGGGTAACTCAAAGAAAATCATCGTAAGTGGCGAGTACCGTGTCGCAGAGCTAGTAAACGTCACGCGCCGGGAAGATTAATCTTCTTCGAAGAAAAACCGGAGTGTCTGAGCCCGTTAACAGCGTTCGTCACTTTCTGGAGCGATGTCTGCAGCACGAAGTGAGCTAGGTTGAAAGCAATCGTGTCCAAGTTCCGTTCATCGTTCCGCGACGTGCCAGGCATCGCGGTACTTCAATCCATCCCCGAACCCGCCTCCGAACCCAAACCCGTCGCGGCGCATTTGCATAAAAGCGGAGAAACAAGCCGAACACGATTCAGCTGTTCCACCGGGAATCCGTGCGTTGCCACACGGCTCTAGAATGCGCTGCGCCTGATGCACCGGTTGCATTGGATTTCTCGGCCACCCGCGCACCAGGACCGCGTCTTACCCATCGCTTGTCGTTATTTCGACGATGTTAATCGAAACTTTCACTTCCCTCCAAAGTTTTCGGCTACTTCGAACTCTCCTCCTCCACCGTACCTATTACTAGACCATTTTCAACAAGAAAGAGCTGAAGTTTCGGTCCCACTTGGGGAACAAACACCCGAGCGCCATATTGAGTAACAGATATGCAAGCTTCTGGAGATGCTTATCCCGCCGCTCTAGAATACTCGTGGTACACAGTTTGCATAACGATTTCACGGAAATAATACTCGATTGTTCATTTTCTTCAGTTCAGATACCGACACGACTACGGGGTGTCTCACTTAACGGGGTAGACTCGTTTTTCCAGGATTGTACAAAAGTCCTATTTTTAAGTTTACGAGGCACAATTTGCATTATTCGGCAGCGTAATTTGCAGGGCCGGATTAAGCCTAATAGCAGAAGTCTGGAGTGGAAAATGTTTAGCTTGTAAAATTTTTTAGAAAAAAACGGTCATTCATTTGCAACGAGGCGTCGACTTGTCATGAGCCGCGTTTAAACATAGACGACTGAGTGGCGATTATATTGTTGCGTAGGCTTCGGCGCGGTCTTGCCGGTGAACACATTCTTTTACACAGTAGCAAATATTTATTAAATATAAAACAGTTAACAGTTAACAACAGATAATCCAGATAATCGTGTTCTCGTTTCAATGGCTCGAGAGGATCTGTCTTCTTTCTTTTCTTGTCAACAATCTCGTTGTTCGGATACCGCAATATCGATCTGACACTCGATCTCTGCGATATGTTCAGGATATCACAGGGGAAGGCAACTTCATCTCGTGTCGTCGTAACAATATTTATACTTAAAGAACATGATTCGACAAGATCGTCTAAGTAACCTCACCTTCAAGTAAACGTTCTGTTTTATTTTATTGTTATACAAAATCTGGGGCCTCCTGGTAACATTTGCTACAGGCACCGCGTTGGCTTAATTCGGCCCTGATAATTTGCATTATTCGGAAGTATACAGTTGCGCATATAGCGCATGTATTTTCATAAAGCTGCGACAGCTACATGTTGCCGGATAATGCAAATTACGCCTTGTAAACGTGAAATAGGACTTTTTAGGGCGATCGTACACTATTAGAATTGTTTTATATTACAAATTCAAGAGTTACATAACATTGTGATACACAAAATAAAAAAAACTGTCGAATTTCATAAATAATTACACTGCATTACATTTGGCAAAATAAAAATTTGTGCTGTGATTCACAAAATAAAAAGAAAGTATAACAATAAGAAAATAAAATAACAAATTCGTAAAGAATTATTCTGCATTATATTTCAACATTACATTTGACGTTTGAAAAATTAAAAGTATTATTTAATTTGATAAAGCGTTATACTGCATTACTTATCAAAGAATTATTTATTAAATAATTACACACACTGCACCACATTTTATACATTGATGTTCCCCATAAATGGATAAACGCGTTCTTAATCCAATTATTACATCAGTATAAACTGAATAATTTGTCGTAACACCAATAGTTCATAATCTTTCACGGACCCAAGAAAATCTGGTGGAGCAAATTTAATCCTTCACCATTGGATATTGGGAAGTTTGTAATCCTAATATTAATACATTGTAATCTTAATTCTCCCGGGTTAACTTTAATTAATTGTGATTGGATAACAGCTACCTCTTGCCTCTTAGAATGTTTAATCTGAATTAATTGAATGAAGACTAGTTAATTCATTATCCTGTGGCAGGATAAGAATAATAGAAGAGAATCAATGGCGTTGTTTAAAGAGAAAGATAATTATCTATGTATGTTGTAATGGTAGATAGAAAAGAAACATAATACATTAAATTGAGCCAAAAGTTGCTTTCGCAATGTGCACGTTTAATATCGTTAGATAACACAAGCATATAAACTAAGCGTGCCGCACGTGCCAAAATACTTTCACTTGTTTTCATTTTGTTTCTTCTATAAAACATAATATACAAAACAAAAAAAACAACTTGACAATGTATTTGTCATTCGAATATTTTTGTAAAATGATTTTTGCAAGAAATAGAAACCAAATTGGATGTTAATTCTTTCCTTAATGATTTTAAGCGAGCAGAAATCATATATTGACACCTTCAATTATGAAAATTCTCCAACAATTTTGAATTTGAACTTCTCAATTTTCCTAAAAATGTATAAAGATCCGCAGTCTAATGACCACCATTACTTGTGGAGGAGGCTGTAGATCGCTGACAAACAGACCGATTAAAAAAGAAGCGGTGCTATTTGTCTTCCGGTAGGAGGCGCAAAGAGAGCAGTTATCGTCTCAATGAAAAAGCGAGTGGTTAAATGGATGTTGCGTGATGATAATCGCTACTATCCGCGTAATGGTTCCTTTCAGGAACGTTTCGACGGAGGTTAGCGGCTGCGTCCGCATTGACGCACAGTGAGAAACAATCTTCCACCGACACACGGTGGAGCATCGTCCCGTCCCTCGCGGATCAACCCCTTCGAGACGTTTAGCAACAGCGCGTGTTGCGTTACGACCCTCTTTCAACGGATACTCTCGCCGCTTCTGCTCGAGGTAATTTCAAGCAAGCTAATTAAGGGATAGGGTGGCCGACCCTTCCCTGATAAAACTGGCTCCAGCTTCGAGCACCTCTTTCTCGGCAGTTATTCAGAGAACGATCTCGAAATTTGCGCCTGGTGCTTTAGGTGCGCACTGCCATATCCTGACGGAACGGGAACGAGGTCGAGGAAGGGAACGGACCGTGGCCATTTCATGGACGTTATTCGACTAATCGCATGATCTTCGAGGCACATATCGATTTTTTTTCGCATTCCTTCGAAGTGCCGCATCATTGAATGTCGCAACTAGGGATTGTGCTAGTGCTATTTTCCAATTTCGTGAAACCGGTATTTACTAAGGTAAAATACCGGAATTTTCTTTATTATATATAAATATAAATAATAAATATTCCTTTTGGGCACCTACTCTTATTTGAAATATGTATTCACAGTAGTCCAATAGCTGCATTATGTTTTTTACCATCACAATTCAAAAATATGCAGTTAATAAATTAATTAATGTTTTCTCTAATAATATATATTATATACAATAATGGACGACACAACAAGATTTTTATGTGATATTTACTCTTAGTACTGCTTTTTGAAAGCATAGTAATGGTGTCTGTAGCTTTTATTATGTGCATTATTTTTTTAGAAATTTGTAAAACGAATTCATTCTTGCTTTATTTTAGGAACGTTTTTTTAGAATTTGTATGCATATGTGGATAATGAATTATGTGTTAACATTACAAGTATCAAACTGGAAAAGGTTGTGCTTCGACATGTTGCATGCCGCAGTTCAAAATGATTATTATAGAATTGATATTCAATCAATACTATTGAAATCAACTAGATTATAGTTTAAAGTGAGAATTTCACTACCAAGTAATTAATAATCTTTATTAATAGACAATTTTCTTACTTACATAACTCAAAAGCTACATAGAAATTTGATTCTTCTTTTAATAATGCCATCCAATCGAAAACAATGCAACAATAGTTTAAAATTCTTCAAATGGTTTTACTAAATAGTTTTAATAAATGCACAAAATCCGCAGTCTTGTTGAAATATATAAAATTGGCGTAACAGTGAACGTGTTAAATTTCACATCGAAGCGAACGAAACAGAAAATTGTGTTGGTAAGAAGCAGATGCTTCTTTCGTACAGTCCTCTTGGGAAGCGTAGAGACTATTCGCATGAAGTTAGCACAACGACGTGTAAAGTCGCGAAGCACTAAAGCGATTGTGCCAAAGACTTCGCGACAGAACAGGTTTGATCGCTACTGCCAATTCCCCTCGCTCGATGTAGCAATTTTGCAAGTATAGAAGATGCAGTTTTAATGGAAAGCCTAATTAAGCGGAGGAACCTATTATCTTTACCCTATTAACCATCGTACTACCTCCGCGTTTCATCTCCTTCAGTTTTCATTATTTCATGGCATAAATTAAGCAGCACTTTGTTGAATATTCGTTGAGTTAACTTCAATTTCGAGCAGGATTTTCCCGAAAAATGATCTTCTTTAGATTTCCAAGCTGGAAAGTAAATATTTTCACGAGGCTCATCACAGAAAATTAACTTTCAATTTACCGGAGTCACGTAGAAACCTTCAACAATTATATCCGTGGTAATTATCAATGAAATAAATTTATTTAATCTTGTTTCGTTTGTTTAACTTACTGATACCTGTGGAAATTCAGCCAGCCGCAATGTCATTTCAATGATGTTTCGGAAAGCAACCACTCACCTGTAACCAACAAGAAAATAATGATTTAATTACCATAAATTGTAATAATTGTAGACACATATATTTTACTATACACTTATATTAGATAAATTTAATAATTCATATAATAATCAATCTGGACATGTATTCGTTATTCTGTTCCTATAATAAAATAAACTGTACTTTTTCTTTATGCAGGTGACACTGCAATTCCCTAGCTAGTAAATTAACCGTTTGGAAATATCACAGTTCAACTTCTGACATGTTATCTTGAATTTATTAATTTCCATAGCTGTTCTTTAGGGCTACAATATCTTTTCAAACCACTATACTGGGTGTCTCACTTAAAGACCTCCGGTATATCATCATTAATTTTGTAGCAGAAAGAATAACAAGTTGTACTAGCCATGAAATTTTCATTGACTTGGTTTTATTTACTGTATCATTTTATTAGGTGTCAACTGTAGAACGTTCTATATGATCTGCATGTGTTAGCATTTCTCGCAAAGCCTGCATTCTCCTCATAATAAAAATTTAAGTTTGCTTTTCTTCTTCGGAGTTCATAAATATATTTTTTTATGAGCTATGCAACACAAAAATATATGTGGTTACTTAAAGAAAGACATTGATGACCTTGAAAACTACAAGAAAGAACAACCCCTACAGGATACCATTCACTTGATACCATTTGATACTATCAAATAGAAAATATTCTCTTATATTTATATGTATTCGTCTTCGTATAATTGTATTATCTTATACCTTTTAATAAACAGCTTTCTATGCACCAGATAAATTGTATTATAAAATTGAAAGCACGGAAACCTTTCTTCTATCTGCAAACCTCTCGAAACGTTGAATAATATTGTGCTATGTAATTGGTGTTTACTCTACAGAATACAATAACCAGTTTCTAGACTGCAGGCTATCAATAATATTATGCAATCGTATTGTTCAAGCCAAAAATTAAATTATACATCATTTGCATGGAGACCAGGCTGAATAAATATTTATTCCCTGTGTAAACAACTTTAATTGATTGTAAATAACGTCTCCGTGTTTTTACATTTCTAAAATGTTTTTACTGCTTTAAGTTTCACCTACTGATTCTTATCATAAATGCGCTGTCTACATATCACAACCGATTGTCATTAAGAACAGCGTGCTCGAATTAAACGTTGTGTCTTGTTGATAATTGCAGACACAGGACCGGGGATCCTCCTCCTTTCATTTGCAAATATTCATGGTATTCGTTGCAGAAAAACTGGACAGGTGTTCCCGTCTGAGAAATCACCCTGTATATTTTGCATGCCGGGCGGTTCTGGCGGGGGGTAATAAAATGAAAGACAGAAAATACGCGGGACTGAGGGAATTCTTGCAAGTTTCATTTGGTGCTTCCCGAGTCGGCTGGCCGAGTAAGCGAATTTAGGCAGATCGCTTTCCCGTTTCCCTTAAGCGTAGACGTGGCACCGTTACAGAAGCCATTAGGGGGCATAATATTCACCAGCTACTGCACACCGTCCATAAATTTCGTCTGCGTACATAAACGTATCCCCAGACGTGTCAGCATGTGTCTTCCTGTGCGAGCAGGTACACGGCCGGAGAACATTCGCGGGCGTCAGCGAATTTCCAACGTGTCTTCGGATGATGTGCGTGCACCTTCAAAGCCAGCCGTTACCTGTGCGACTTAATTGGCCCCGTGGGCCAACGTCACCCGCGTAAAGTCAATTATACACCGCGTCGTTGACAAATTAACAGTTGACGATGTCTACTGCTTCCCATCGAATTTTCCAATGACGTCGCACAGACTGGTATTTGGCCGATCTAGCTGGCCAAAATTTTTTATTGCTCAAAATTCATTCGATTTATTATGCTTTATTAAGCTATGCTTACATTAATGGTCATTGCAGTTATCGCGTGCGGCGAGGACCGATGAACAATGGGGGTTGGTTCGAAACTACCTGGCTCTACCAATAACCTGCTCTACCAATAATCTTGTTATTAACCTGCGGGTAGTTCTAGGAAATTGACTTTTAGCCAGCTAGATCGGTCAAATAACAGTCTGTGCATCGTCGCGACATCTATCACTCCTTCCAGTATTATATGGGAAGCAGGAAGAAAATCAAAATTGATTTCATCCCTTGACGGAGTTGGGCAAATATTGTATTTAAATAAAAATTTCGAATAAAGTGGATTTTTTTCAAGTGGGGTTTAAACCCACAAATAACGCAAGTAGAAATCGCGAATAATGGTCAGACATGTGCTATGACTACATTATACATATGTAAGTATTGAATTTAACCCTTATATATATATTTATATATATATATAAAATTTTAGTTTATATAATTTTAATTTGTATTAGATCTTTTTCTATATTACGCCATTTGTTAGAAAATAATAGAATTGTTACAAGGAGATGAAAAAAGTCTCAAAATCTTTTCCGAAGTTTGAAATGCTTACAGAATTAAATATTTCAGAACTTTCAAATCATCATTGACATATTTTCAGTTATTTACGTACAAGACAAAACAAACTTTCCTTATCCTTAAACTTGTTTAATCAATTATAACTAATTATTATTGTTTTGTATACAAATGACTGACAATATGTCAATGTATGATGATTTCAGACTTCTCAAATATGTATTTCCAATTTTGAAAAACATTCTCAGATCCTATTTTTTTCAGCAATTCTATTATTTCAAAGATAAAACCTCCAACGAGGTGAAACATTCGATTCCAATAAATTCCAAGATCCGAGATTTCATTTGATAAGAAAGGGAGGAAGCCGACAAATAATTATAGCAATAATTCGAGACTTCCGCGTCGTACGGATACTCCTGTCCAATCAGACGATCGTACAGCTTAGACATATTGTATTAACAGTGAAAGCCTATCGTGTGTGTACTGGAAACCCTCGAGTCTAATGCGCATACATGATAACTATACTCATGATTATGTGTAGCTCTGTACATGCAGTTTCCGTGTACAGGTGTCCTATATGCGCACGTGTTTCGCCAGTAACGTTGTCTCGCACATTCCTATAATATTCGACATAATATCACGTTCACTAGACATTACCAAACGACGCGACGCGACGTCTCGCGAAGGTTCATTCGCCGTAACTTGTAAAAGCCGGTTACTACGCTTTACGTGGTCTTTCATAGTTTATTATGTTCCGCCCTCGCGACAGAAGCTTCCTGATCACCTTAGAAATCTTCTTCCTCTCATTGTCAGATCCTGGATCCTTCGACAGGTACAAAACCCAGATTAAAATCAAGCAAGCAGTTGCGTGCATTTCGGTCGGAGCTTATTATCAACAAGTTCCGTCAAACAATGTTAGCAACAGCTTTACGATCCTTTTCCTGGAGAACAATGTGCCAGGAATATTAAACAAGCTCGTCGGCTTGTCTATTAAGACACGTCGGACCATTGTGCGAACAGACACGGATTTTATTGCAGTAAAGTGAAGTAAATTCTCTCCAGGAATAACTTGACTGCTATTATATATCTATATATATATATAGTTTCTTGAAAAGTGCCCCGAGACCAAATTGATTTTTAGTCATACCATTCGAGAGGGCTTTCCACGGAAAACCCTCTTTGACAAGCTTCAAGTCGGTACCGATACCGCAAGGGTAACTACCCTTGAGTGAGCACGGTTTAATGAATTATTTCTTCTGTTTTGTTCAGTAAAAAATTACGAAAAAATGTATGAAGATTCTACATGATAGCATACAATACAATGAACTATTTCAGATTTTTAAAACAATTCGGAGACATATAATTGCTGATTTTATATCGAAGTTTTCAGAGTACCATATTTATATTATTAAGTTAGCTATGTCTCAACGTGATTATTAATGTGTATTCTCTTGTTATAATGTTTTCCAAACTAGCTTTCAATATATGTAATCAATAGAAGACAGTAAGGTGATAAATTTGACCAGTTTGAAGTAAAGTAATATAATAATATAAAGAATTTAGAAATGAATAGTAAAGTAATGGTAACAATCAGTATTAAACCTGAACATATGAGACCAACAAATTTACTTTAATGTACGTCTATTGTTTGATCTTATTTCTTTCTAATTTTGGTGACGGTATTTAGTTTAATGTAAATTGTAGCCTTCACTAACCATAGTGTGTAAAACTAGTTATGCTGTATATTAATGTACATTATAATGTATATATATATAAGTATTTATTTTATTTATAATGTACATTATAATGTATATATAGTAACAAGTATCTTATAATGAAATACTAATTACTAAACTGCGGATCTTTATGGAAAATCAACATGTTCTTCATTGATTATGGGAAGTAGGAGTAAAATAAAAAATGATTTCATTTCTTAATAATTTTGTTGCATTGCAATAGTGAACTGTATTTTATACGTTCATAGTTTATTCACACGAAATGTACGAATGTAGTAAATGTAAAAATAAAATGTTATAGTAAATAATATTAATGATAATATATATGAGTAACTCACTCACTCAATTTCTTCATAAATGCATATAAATCCACAGTCTACTAATTACAAATACTGACAATAATATTAAATAACTAAAACTACTTGAAATCAGATTTAAATGTATGTAACTCCGAGAATTATGCATAATCAGTGTATATTGTTTCATATTGCAATATGTACAATAACAATTTACAATGTAAACCATATATACAGTATACAGGGTGTCCCACACAAACGGTTGGAAATAGAAGATGTAATAAGTAAAAATTAAATGGTATAAGACAGTGCATAATATACAAATAATTTTATGTACTTTTGTGCATCGGTGCATCAGAACAAAGCAACTGCACTTTTTTTAATGGAAGCCTATGTTTTTAACTGCACCAATCGATGAAGTTTCTTTGCTCTACATGAAAGTAAAAGGTTAATTTTTACTTATAACATTTTCTTCTATTTCCAACCGTTTAGGAGGTACAGCCTGTTCCAGTTGCGTGGGACACCCTTATGTAACTTGTTAATAACCTTCCCGATTGATGCAACTGAATAATAAAATTATACTACATGATAAATATCTGACAATGAAATTATTAAGAACAAATAGTATTATATAAACAATATGTAGCATCAAAGCATACATAATGTACAATGAAAAAGAAAGTTTATTTCTTGTAGAGACAACCGACACGACGAGATATAATATCCTTTCGGTGTAACCTGTGAAATACCGTTCGAAAGAATTATTTTTTTCCAATTCTGAGTCGTAAGATAACATTTTTCGTTCGACAATAAATAGCGAACAGACCCTTCCGCCTCGAAGTTCGTAAATTTGTTCAGGTGCTAAATCAAGAGCGAAAAAAATGTTTTAACACGACCGAACGCATTGTTCGCGATGATCTACAATCTACAATCACCGGTTTCCCCGTTAGTTGTCCCTCGTCGTGATTCTCGTCGACATGACGGATTTCGGCAGCGAGTGCCACGGAGGGAAACGGCGCGACGGCTGTCCATCGATTTACCGTCGCGTCGATTTCGCATTAGCGGCGGCCGAATCGTGTTCGTATCGATGCTCTATTGATTTTCCATTACCGGGTAGCTTGTAAAAAATTCCGTCAGCCGGTAATCCGTGGAATTTTTCACGGGTGATCGTGACGGGAACAAGCGTCCCGACGCGGCGCGCGGTGTCGCGTCGCGTCGTCGGCCTGGGAAATATTTTCGCCGAGAAATCCCTCGGTGTTCTCCTGTAATCTGAACAAGGTGAGGTGAAAATGGATCGCGCGACTTTCATAGACGCGTACCTGTGAAAAACATTCAATTTTTGAACGCTCTCTCCGCGCCGACGTTGTCCAATCAGAAAGCACGCCAGTTCAGCCTGCATTTTCCCAGTTGAATTTGTTCTTCAGCGTTGAATTGACAAAAATGAACAAATATAGTGGAATGAAATAAGATTATTCGATCGCTTATAAATTGACAGCGAATTTATTTTCTTTATTTTCGTTTAATAAAAATAGTATAACACGATTTTCAAATTCTTATAATGTTTTCACTGGTTTATATTACTAGACAGCGGATTTTATGTACTTTTATAAAAAAGAAACGAATAGGTGTAATTTAAAACAGTAAAAACACTAGAAGACACTGGAATTTCACTCCAGTTTCCTGCAATTTGAGCAGAAACTTTTTATATTGTAAGACGGATTACATTTCCAGAAACAGTTTCTCTTCATCTACTCAATTTTACTATAAATGCATAAAGATACGCAGTCTAGTTATAAATAACATTTGTTTCGTTTGTATATATTATTATTTATTTTCACTATGTATAATTACTATACATAATTTACTATATGCATATGTACAATTAATATACATAATTTAGTTTATATATATGTATATGTGTATGTATAATTATTTTTATTCACCATGCTTGTAACGCAATCACTTTTTCAATATGTATCAGTTTCTCGACCTTTTCCTTCGTCGCAAGAACGGTGTACCTTGAAGTATCTGTTCTTTACTAACTGCTACTGTTTACGGCAAAAAATGACTGTAACTTGTTTGCATATATATTATTATTTATTTAATGCTTTGAACCAAATATGGTTTATATAGCATGTTCAGTACATGAATTGAGTAGCGTATTACATAATGACTTAATGCGCCTCTTAACTTAACTCAACATAACGTTAATTTGTAATTCAGGAGGTGCATTCAATGAAATGAAACTATATTTTTAGTGCACAACGCTTAACGAAATCGAAAATAATTAACAGGCCTTTAATATCTGTTTGCATATATATTCAGGGACATGAGAAAAAAGTTGATTTTGAACGAAAATAAAAATATGAATTTTCGGCAGGTTTTCAAGGCAACCATTCCACTGTGGCGTCCCGAGGAGCCGTAAAGGAAAAGAAAGCAATTAATGTGGCGCGTTGTTTCGACGCAGGTGTGTATTTCCGCGGGTACGAGGAATGAAATTTATTTCGTCTATGTTATTTTTCAAATTTATGTTAGCCGCGAAAGGCAGCGCCTTAATTAAAACCAGCAGGGTCCGCGCATCGCTTGTTTTTACACACGAACTCGTAGTTTAATTAATCCACCGACGTTATAAGTTCGCGTTATTCGCAACAAATATTTCGGAAGCAGTTGCGCGAACCTCCGGCCACATCAACGAAGACGACTGGCTCACTGTACGTCATTACGACGCGTATGTATATTGATTCGACGATAATCCCCACGGAAAGGACAGTCCAGCGACGTGCTTTCACTCCCGTAATTATGAAAATGAGCTTGAACTAATTACGATCGTAACGTATGACGCGATGATCCATTCAACTATAGTGCTAATTAGAGACGATCGAGCGTTGTCGCCTGAATAACGATTACATTCACTACCTCGATCGTCTATGGATCCTCACCCCTGTTCCTTACCCCTCGTATAGTTTCTCAAACGTGCAACAGAAATTTAAATAACAAGATACTAATTCTGAGATGACTGTTTTTCATAAAATTTGTTGTTACTTATTTTGCAATCAGACTGTGGATTTTGTTTGTGCGTTCGTAGCACCTGTAATTTTATAACACAGAAGGAAACATTTAAATTACCAAACACTTCTTTATTTTATTTCACCTTAAATGATAAGAATTCGCTTTTATAATCTTATTGTGTAATAGATCTTTATGTGTCTACATTATGCCGATCGTGATATGCGTTTGTAGAAGAAAATATTTTATTGATTGAAGTTGATCGTTCGAATAAAGAACTTGGGTTTTATTTCACCTTAACACTAACTAAACTTACCATCACCGGTCAATATGGCCAGTTCCAGATTTTTTATTTTACGATTATTAATATAATAAAACTAACATCATAAGAAATGATTGTATAGATATCTTTAGTGGAGCACAAATTACAACAGGAGCTGCACAAAATAAAATTAATATTGTCATTTTTACAAAGGAACATGTACCAGTTACATTTAAGGCTCGGTAGGTTTAGTGTTAAAATACCGAAATAACTTTCTTGCCAACTCAATAATATACCAATACATTTTAATACCACCATACACCTTGTCCCAATAATTGCCTATTTTAACCAATTTCCTTTCTCCTCAAAAAAAAGGGAACGTATTCGTTCGAATCGGTGCAACCAACTCGTACATTCTATTCAGTTACGTCGAAAACATTCCCTTTTGTGTGCCGATGGCTCTGCAATCATTAGGTTGCCGGCAATTCCAGATTGAATGAAAATGAACGTTAGAACGAACGGCGCTGCTGTCGTCGGGCTCGTGTGATAGGAGCCGGAAAACTAGACGGCATAAAAGAAACTAATCTAAATCACGTGCCGTTTCGGATTCGCTCGGACTGGGATTGCTGGTATACGAGAAAAGTCCCCGTGCCTCGCCTATTATTTCGACAATCGTAAAAGAATTGGTATGGCCGTCGCGCGGCCGTGTTTACGGCGACCGAGGGGATCCGAAAGACGTAAAAGGGCACCGGACGAAATTACACAGTCCGGGCCGCGAAATGATACCGCGTCGGAACACGTTAATTTCGCCCGACGAAATTTCACGTGAGTCTGACTCGCAACTAACTTTGACAGGGGACAGAGCCATTTCGTTGACTCGCGCCGTCGCGATTGCAGCACCGGAAGTGTACCTACACGGCCTGCCTCTCGTACGCGTTACAAAGTCCGCTGGAATATTCGGATACTTCGCGCACGCCTCTCGAGTCGCTCGGTTTACCAGCCTGCTCCGCCGCACTGGCTTGAAATTTTGGAAAACTGCGCGGTTAACGATCCGATTCTTCTGACAAATGTCGGACATTCGTGCTATGGTTAGTTTTTTTAACACGTTCGCGACTAGTATTTTATTCGTTGGTTACTGTCCTCGTTTGAAAGTTTTATTAAATGCAACGTATCCAGTTTTGAATTATCCAAACAGTTTAGTAGAAGAAAGTCACGGATTCTCTGAAACTTATACATTGTACAATGACTTTAACCCTTCACTGCTTGATTTTTTTAATTGAAAAAATTGAAAGGTCAGTTTTTGTGTTTTATTTAAGGGAGAAATATTTTAAAAAATTAAAACAACATTTTCAGAAAAATGAATATAAATAAACATAGTAAGAAAACACATTGTTAGTTTACTATATACCAAATTTGTTAACTGTATCAGATATGATACACTATGCAGCGAAGGGTTAAACAACGAAGTGCATCAAATTAATTTGACTGTTTTTAAGTAAACTGGCAGATTATGGATGTGAGCCGAAAAAATTGTTCTCGTAGAATGCGAAAAGCGGGTTAGAGGACAATATCTTCGGCTCCCGGACAGTGGGGTTTTAGTAGGTATGTTCTATCCTTAGTTTTATTTCGGATGGATGAGCCTCGCACTACCCCCTCACCATCATCGGAGAGGGGGTGTGCGTAAAATGCATTTCCCCGCTGCCCTTAAAGAAAAAAAAAAGGTTAACCCTCCGATGACCAACAACTTTTTAAACAAAGACCTTCTGCATTAATATTGCTTCTAATGCGTATAATAATTTCTTTTGCTAACCCTAATGTTGTCATTTCAATTTTCATGTGTTCCTATGTTCGTTGTAGTATTGCAGAATGTGTATGGATATATATTTCGGAAGATAAAACTAAAATTATTTAAATAAATATAAATTTTTAGAACATACCACGTTTTTAAAACTGGACCAAAAAGTATAAAATAATTTTTCCTAGTCCCATACAGATTCCTAACCTCGTACAGATAGTCCTGACAATTTGTGATTGTGAATTTTTAATAGCTATGAAAGTACTTGTATGATTTAAAACGAAAAACGTGGGGCGCATTCAATAGATAATTGATGCACCTTTCCTAGGAGCCTTGTTTGGCATCGGAGGGTTAACTAAAATTCTCGGAGCTCTGACATTTTCATTCAACAGAGGTCTACCTTGTTTCCAAATAGTTGTGGTACGTCGGGAATTAACACCATGATGTCGCACAGTGCTGTTTACCCTGAAATGTTGTCCCAAACTATTTTAGCGTTATTCTAAAGAAGAATAAGACTTGCATGTTATAGTGTAGTTAGTCATTGGATTCATCTTGACGTCAGCTACAACAATACGAAGTTGACCATAATTTTTTATTAAAAAAAAACGATGTTTTATAATTTTTTCTATTGGGCTTTTATAGATGACTAAACACCGATTGACTTTTGCCTAAAATATTTTTTTGACATATTTTCGGTTCTGACTAAAAAATCATGTGGACTGTTGAGCATTTTCAGTGTGAGAATGCAAACCAAGAAAATAGAACAACTTTCTACTTCTTTGAAAGTTTTGCAGCGAGAATACTGCGCTAGAAGGAATTTTTAACTTCAAGGAAATGAAGTTATAACACTGAAAATGACTACGCGTCATATGAGATAAATTTAAGATCTTAATCGTGTTTTTCTCGAAACTGTTTTCCGATCTTGCACCCGGTAGATGCATTTGGAACTTTTTATCCATTTAAAAAGAAAAAGGAAGTTTCGGGTTTAACGAGATGCTATTCTCGCGTTTTTTTAAAGTATTATAAAAGCGTACGTTAGATCGATAATTATCCGGTTATGTTTCAGTTAGGACCAAAACCTCTATTAAATTAAATACAACAGTATCTCGTAATTAAATTCATGTGTCATACTAAACATAAATAAAAAAAGATATATATCCTAATTGATAATTTTTTATACATTACGTATTACGATTTAGGTTTTATAAATACAGTCATTGTTTCTTGCTGAGGTATTTCCTTTTCTCGTCGAAGTTGGTGTTAGCATTCGATCGATCTTTCAATTTCAATTGTCACCATTAGCGATCCTTATTTATTTAGATTGATCTCTTCTAAAGTCTTGCTATAGAATTGATTCTGAGCGAGAACTAACCAGACGTGCATTATTTAAATAAATTATTTTGAATATAATAATCAAGGTAATATTATATCATCTTACTTAGCCACATGTTATTTAAACCAATGTTTAGACATTTTCGACAACTTCTACGCGAAGCATGGTAAAATATCAAATTAGAAACATTCGAGAAACTAATTGCGAGGATGTCCTGAATATTTTAGACTGTTATTAAAAATAAAATCGGTTTTTTAATGAATGAGCGATTTAAAGAAAAATACGCGTGATTTTTATCCGTGATAAAAAAGTATATGTTAGCGTGTGTTAACAGTGACGCAATTAATAGGGAGTTTCAGGAAGGCCTCCCGAAGAAATGTTTGGTTTCTTGACATATTTATGGCGCGAGTGGTCGCGAAGCAGGTAAACAACCCCAATGCCATACGACACAATAAACTGAGGACGCGTAGGATTCTTCAGGTATCAGTGCCGAACCAATGACTGTCTATTCAAAGCGAGACCTTTAGAAAAGGCAATCGACCCGACGTCGTATTGCTAAATAATAATAACAACACATGTTTCTGATGTATCTGGCCACGTAGTGGGGAAGGCTATGCCTTTGGTAAGAGGACTGTGAGGAACCGCACGGCACTTACCCCAGAACCGATAAACAGAAAAGACCTCGTTTCTAACATAAAATACAAAATGTAAAAAATACTGCTCGTAAGTTTTTTGACAAGTTAATCTTCCTTGGCTGTTCTAAAAGCACATTCAGTTCTTCTTATAAACCTTCTGTTGTTCTGAATTTACGCCGTGATTCCAAACTTTTTGCCGGTAGTGTATATTTTACGATCCGACAAAAATCTGTGATATCCACCACAGATTAACAGGAAAGACTGTGGCGATCAACGTGAAAATTTCGTGCGAGGTAGGAAACCTGGCAAGGGAAGAAATAAAGGGAGCGAAGGCGGTCCAATTTTCTACGGCAATGTTACAGCATATTGTCAGAGGGGTTGCGAGAACGCAAGAGAGAAAGAGAAAAAGAGAGAGAGAGAGAGAGAGGGAGATGTACCGGTGCCAATAAGACCGCCGCGAATGGGCTTCCCTTAACAGTCAGCTTTATTGTAACCTTTATGTTCCGCGGAGAGCGGAGCCGTCGCGAAACGAATGTGGCAGGGGTGTGGAGATCTGAAACGCGTAATGATAACCGGGGTGCGTTAATGTGGGTCCGCGGACTCGCAATAAAACTGCGAGTAGGGTGGTCCGTGCCTTCCGTGCCCTCCGTCCCTGCATCAGTCGCCCTAGTCTCGCCCTTTCAACGTTTGCCATTAGTTCCTCGAAATGCAATCTCGCGACGCGAACGGCCGAAAGAAGCAACCGGGAATCACTATGTAGTTCCAAGTGTTGCCGGGGCCATTGGCATAGGTCTCTCTCTCTCTCTCTCTCTCTCTCTCTCTCTCTCTATCTGTCACTCTCGGGCAAGGAACGATCCGTACGGTTTTTCTTTTCCCTCTTATATCTTTTTTTTTCGTCAGCATGATTTAACACGACCGCGTTTCAAATTTTTATTCACCGCTTTTATTCTCGGGAAACGTCGGCGTGACACCCTGAAAGCTTTTCGGGCTTGAACGTTTCACGGTTCGGCCGCGACATCCGAGTGATCGTTGGTTTTTTTCACTCGCGACTCGAATCACTGGTAATATTAATAATTCCGTTTGCTTCTTTTATTTAATTTTTTTTATTGGGAAACAGCCGCCGAACGTGTTATACGTGTTTGTAGGATTGTTGCTGTCCGAACATTCGGCGCAGTGTGAGATGTCTGAAAAAGTTGAAATTTTTATCTTCTTTTATCGAGTTTTCGCTTTACTCTTTCCGGTTTAGTTTGTTTCGCCCGGTTGTTTATTTCGTAACACTTGCCAGACGCGCGACGCGTTTTATAGGATTTTTGGTGTCCCGGAATCCGGTGTAGTGAGATGCGTAAAACAGTGAAATTTTTATCTTCTTTTAGTTGGTTTTTATTTGTAGAATCAGTTTGGTGAAGCGTTTAATAAGTCTGCTGAGATTTTTATCTTCTCGAGCAATTAACTCCTTGCCGTACCATTTTCTTAGCAGTTACAGTGGTTAGATTGTCTTTATCTCCGAAAACGTCGTAGAAGAGGAAAGAAAATTTATATTTTTCGTATGGCTACATTTATTTGTATGCTTAAACATTGATTACAAACGAATCAAAAATTTTATTTCATCTAGAAAGAAGAGTATAACATTCATATTTGTTAGACTTTGTTAATATCTTCATTAAAATTATTATATTTTCTCAGAACTTTTACTTATTATATTGATATTTCTAAAATAAGTTGTTTTGACATTTTTCAACAGTTCTGCAAAATCGACTGTTATCGCTTTAAAAGTATTTATTTTTATAGTTATGTACAATTTCCATCTTTCTACGTTTATTAAGATTAATCGCAAACTTTGAGATAATTTTGTTTAATAAATCTACCGAAGTGACAATATTGAAATTTATATAGTAGACATTTTTAAATTTCTGGGTTTAACAAGTAATTTTAAGACAATTTTGTTTAATAAATGTACTATTATATATGAAATAGACTCTATTCGTCAATGAACTAATATTATATTTTTTATTAAAATTCTACTAATAATTATTCCATGAATGCAACAATGCGTAGGAGAGAACTAAAACCAGTACATGTCCAATTAGGATCCGCAGGTCATCTCCTTTTTAATGAGCATTCTAATGGGCCCGTTGGTGCAAAAAATTTCAACAATCCGTAGAAACATTTATTCAGAAAATGAATAGCGAGGTAATAACAGATCCAACTTATACGTATTTCAGTTACGAAATGCATACCACAAACATGCCCGGTAATGAACGTCACTGTTCCGAACAAAAACTCTGAAAACTCAGAATCTACTGAAAATTCTGCTGTTTCCGTTTCAATCAATTTCCATTTTATTTCGCAAAATCTGACCCCTATTCGACAATGCGCAAGTAAGAATGTTCGGAACATTTACATGCGTTAAAAGTTACTATTAACGACATCGACAAAGTTTCGTCAAAATCAACGTGTACGAGTCTCCGGGGTTCCCTTGTTAGGCAATGTCGGTAAATCGGTGGTCGAAACAGTTCTGGTACGTTGGCGTCGTGTTACATTTTAGAAATGCTCGGATATACAGTGACTCCCACTAATATTCGGACACTCTTAAAAAGACGATAACTTTTTTAATATTGTAGTATACGATTTGAACTTTTTTGGGAAGCTAGAGCAATCAGTTTGTTACAGGATGTGAAAAAAAATTTTGTTAGAAATTCCAATTGATCGGAATTCTAGAAAAAATACTAAAACATGCATTTTCAACTTTTTTTTTATGTGGGCATATATTGAAAATTTAGAAACTACGCTTTGTATATCTGTGTTAAATTGTAAAGGTGTTTTCATGGGAATTTATTGAATATATTCTTTGACTCCAGTATACATTATAGTACAAATCGCGCAAAATATAATTAAATTTAAACTTATTATTTTTATAATATTATACACATCAGTCACTTTTGATGGTCGATAGGTTTAGTGTTAAGGAGGACATTGCACGGACAAATCTAATTTGCGGAATGTGTTGAATAGGAAATTCAAAAATAACTTCTACGGTCTTATTCGCTGGATGATCGATTCCGTTACTATTTTTCAGGGGGCTGCACACTCTTACTGTCGAGAACAGCGGTCTAATTCCATGGCAAACGTAATACCTTCCGCCAGGTTAACCGTATATTTCCTAAGTCCCCTTCTCTTGCACGATACTCCCTTGTCGCGGGGAATGACGGGGAATCGTAAAAACCTAGAGCAGGGTAACAACCCCAAAAACGTGACCCTTGATACGTAATCGGGGGTGAATTTCGGTGGCCGGTATACACGCAGAGAGAAGCGTCCGAACGTCTGTGGCAACTGAACAGAAAAACTAGGGAGGAATACGTGGAATTCTTGATCACGTCGCGAGAAAAAACTTTAATCTGAGTTTATCGAGTGTCGAAAAACAATAGCAAGAAGGAAACCCTTAACGAGCAACTTTCTCTATTGCACATATGTTGGAAAAGACAGAATTTACAAACCGTTCACAAGTAAAATCGATTAATCCTTAAATGGTAAAATTCTGTATAACATTTCTCAGATGCCTTTAAATACATTTATATAATTTAGGACTAAACAATCCAAATGTTCTAACAACGAGTTAAAGAAACTTGATTTTTACAATTATTTATTTACCAGTTAAGGGTTAACTATCGATCAGATTTTCGTACATTTTTTATTCATAATCTGACTTTTACAGTAACAAGCATCTTTTGTACAACGATGAATGATTTTAACTCTATTGAATATATTCAATGCAATACAAATGGTTTCGAGAAATGAATACACTGGTATAAAATTAGTTTTTCGTAAGTGTATGCGTCAAGAACTTATTTCAACTAATGAAGGTGAACTTTTATTTTTTAAATGAAACCACGTATTATTTATACGCTAATCAATGTAGTTTTTTATTCTCTATAAAAGAGTATTAACCTGTGTACATTGAAAAATGATTTGATTAGGAGTTATTTTAATTTAAAAATTACAAAGATTTTCGGAGGCAGCGCAAAATGTGAAATTTTCGACACTGGAAATTACGAAAATCCTTAAATTATTCTACACGCTTTCACATATTAATGTATCTTCTCTTCCCACCTACTGATCTCCAAGTCCACCATATTCCAATGAAATCATAATCAGCAACATCTGTCATTTGGAAAATTTTCAATTTTGCGCCGCCTCCGAAAAGATTGTATTGTATTTAATATTTTATAAAATGGAAATTATTTCATACTTTTCAGTGCATTGGTGTTAGTGGGTTTTGCAGTCGGTTTAATTTTTTTATTCCACACTTTATGAACGAGCAGAATTTGTAGAACACTGTAGGATGGTTTTTCGGTCTTGCGAAGAGTGAAAAAATGTAAAATTTGTTTTCAAGGGACCAATCGGAAGACATACCCTACAAAATGCAAAAGGTTTTATTGGTCACAGGATTGGTCCATCCATCTCAGCGTAATCGGTGAACATACATAGGAAAAAAGGCACATACAGATCGAATTGACTAACCGCCTCCTTTTTCGAAGTCGGTTAAAAAAGATTGGAGAATCTTCAAATTTTCTGGTAATTACCTTCAGCCAATCAAATGGCTTTTTGGTCTTTCAGAGGGTAATCGTACGTAAATTATAGAAAGGAAATCGTTTAACTAGAGCCACTGAGAAGGAAATTAGAGAAGCACCCTCGCAATTAATAAAGAACGGGGTAAAGAGGCAATTTCCGGCTCGCGGTGATGCGGCTGTTGATATTTCGAAACGCTAGATGCACCTCGGGGGGTATCGGAAGTATATTACCGAAGTGCACCGCCCTGCCAATAATCTACGTCGCTAATCAAAGCGATCTGCCGGAACAACCACGTGAAACATCAGTCGACCGGTGGCTGAGCTTGCGTTGCGCACCTGCTTGTACAGAAACGCGGGAATATCGGAGGGGGTTGAAATTTAAGCGGGACGAGATTCCGGAACGCGGTGATGCTTTTAACGGCTCGGATCGAGCAATTTTCGAGACGAGACGAACTCGCGAACGCGCGCCAAGTAGAAACGTAATAGAAAGTTCTGCAATTAGAGGTTATAATTAAAGAGGTTGGGGCAAAGGGATGGAGGGGGAGGAGTGGCAGCCCACCTTTCATCCGGCGAAGGAATCAGTGCGGGAAAAAATGGCCAGCTCGAAATTTCTCTGACTTTTTCATTGTACACGCCGGGGTTCGCCTTCCTTTTTGCGGCGTTGTTTGGCTTTTATTAGTGGCCGCGATTTAACTTGGTTTTAATCCGCTGCCTTTCTTCCCAGGGCTTGTCAACCACCCAGAAACACACTTTCAAGATTTGCCCGATTGTTTCGTCAAATTAATCGGCTCGTTGTGCGACGTTGTTCCGCGATCGATAAACGCAGTTTTGTAAGCCGATGTAATTTTGCCGAGTATTGTGCTGAACACTTGTTGAAAATTTAGAGCTTATGCTAGCCAGTGCCGATCAGTAAAATACGTTCCTTCGGTACAGAGGTTTTCGTACAGAGTATGGACAAATAATAATAATAATGATTTCTACGTGTTATTACAAAGGAGGGTTGCTTGGACAAGTATTGTACTATCGGCGCACAATATGTGCACAAAAAAAGATAATAGCGGTACAAATAATAGAAAACTGATTTTAAATATTTATATAACGATTTTAAATGCGTGTTTTAGGATGTGCAGTTTTAATAGTAATATATGAACGAATAATAATTTTTCATGAAAGCACCTTTGTAATTTCTACGTGTAATTACAAAGGAGAGTTGCTTTGACAAAGTACTATCTGCACACAATCAGTGCACAAAAAGAAAAACAATAGCGGTACGAACAACAGAAAGCTGATTTTAAATATTTATATTTCAAATGCGTTTTTAAGGATCTACAGTTTTAATGATAATGTATGGACCAATCACCAATAAACGAAATATATTCTCCGGAGTTTTTTTTGCAATAGTGTTTATTAGACCAACTTAACAATTTAGCTGTATTTCCTATGTGCCCGTTGTTTACTTTAAGGGAGAAATCAACCCTTCTACCCTTTTAGGTAACAGCCTATAATTCGCAAACCACAGAAGATCAAACAACTATTAAAATAAAAAATTATATCAAATCTTTGGGCCCATAAATCTGTCTAATAAATTTGAAAAAATCATATTTTTGAAAACAAAAACGATATAAATGAACTTTCCAAAAGAATTTTTGCGCAGACTTATAAGCCCAAAGATACGATATAATTTTTATTGCAACCACCTTTTGATATCTTTTTTTGTTGGTGATTTATAAACACTTACGTAGGAGGGTCGGTTCGGATAAAAGGGTTAAGTCCTCCTTTATAGTAGAAAACGGGCACGAACGAAATACGGCTAAATTCTTATATAGGTCTAACGAACACTTGTGCAAGGTTTTGTCAAAATCGGTGAGAACCAATCATAGAGGTTCCTTGTAAGTTCAGCCGAGCCTGCCTTAGAGATGCAAGCCGAGTCTTGCAATTACCAATAAACGAAACATGTTCTCCGGAATTTAACTTTATACCAATTCTTCGCAATTCCTGTGGTCGTGATCAGAACAGAGTGGCCAGATTAAGACTTGTGTCCTCACTCTACTTTCCCCTTCTACGAAGCTATTCCCCCACGCTTCCGCTACGGCACTATCACGTGATGCGTTCCGTCTTTGCCGTGCATGTATCACAATGTCAATTTTCCCTCAATTCTGATGAGTCTGGTCCAACGACGGACCGTTACTTTTGGGGCCTTGGGCTAACACTGTTTGGGAGCCGACCCAATTAACCCAAGTACCAACAATTGATGTATAATTTATTTTTCTTAAATTTTAAATTCAAATTGTTTTTATTTTTACTTTTTTTTTTACTGCGAAGGAGGTCCCATGAAGCACGTACCTAGGTTCGCCGCTGGCGGTGTCGTTAATTGTATCTTTTAAAGCATGCAGAGGTTCCGAACATTCCCATTTGCGTGTGGCCGAATAGGGATCAGATTTTGCGGAACAAAATGGAAATTGATTGAAACGGAAGCAATGCGGAGTTTTTGTTCCGAACAGTGACGTTCATTACCGGGCATGTTTGTGGTATGCATTTCGTAATTGAAATACGTTTCAGCTTTTCCCCCTCCATTCGAGTAAATTCCCCTCGTCTGGCGACTCTAGTCCAGCGGTGGACCGTTACTATAGGGGCCCTGTCCTAACACTGTCTGAGGGCCCATCCAATTAACCCAAATTAACTGATTACTTATATAAAATAAAACTGTGTTATCGGCGCTAGGTTCGATCACTTTTAGAAAACAACAAATATGCAAATTAAATATTCAAATTTCTCAACGTTTCGATCCCCATGTGGATCATTATCAAGAGACAAAAATTTTTGCGTTTGCTGTTGCTGTTGCGTTGCTGTAATACAGTAACTGATTACTGTATTATATTTTTATCGAACAGTATTAATCGAATCTGCTGTATGGAATATAAAACGCTTATTTGCCTCGAGGTACTGTTACTTTTAACGTAAAAAGTCATGTTGAATATAACCAATAGTACGTAAAACACGTATCGATGAAAATGCGAAACAATTTGTCCCCGAAACGTCCGTCGTAACAGTTGGTTTCCAGATTTTCGGGCGAGCAGGGAAATATGAAAGTTTGTTGAATAACGCGATCACGGACTCGTCGAGTTTTTCAGGTTATTGATTGGAAAAGCGTGATGCGATTCCGGTGTAACGTAATTCCTCCGGTTTGCTTTGATGTGAACGCGGTGCACGCCGTTGTATTTGCAGTATTAAAATCGATGCCGTGAAATTAGTGACGGTAATGTAATGCCGAGAAACGGCCCGGGGCTCATAAAAACGTGAATATTAACGCAGCCGTAAAAACAGCGCGACGAGTATTATCGATAATTTAAATTTATCGGACGGCACAAGCAGCACTTCAATTTATGTCACTACATTGATTTCAATTCACCAGTCAGGCCCTTTTCAGGTACCGGATGAAAAATTTTTCGACGTCGATGCGATCCCCGCAAATGGGAAATTACACGGCGCGACGGATAAATGTTGAGAGCCTATCCGGTCTACGTAAACTTCAAATAAAAATATACTAAATATAAAATATACTTAAATAAACTTCAAACAAAAATATACTGAAATATTAGTTGTCGAATATACAGAAAACTTTTAAAATTTTATTTCTTAAGGGTATGCTAGTTTTTGGATTGTTTCACACGAAACTATCTGAATTTTTTCAGAAAATCTATTACACCTTTCGTATTAGGATTTTGCACACATATTTACTGCTATATGAAACACATCTGTGATTTATTTAAAGTAAAGAGCATCAAAATTGCATGAGTTGTATATTTTTTTATTTATTTTATTGAAAATTAAAGCATATGAGGAAGTATATTAATTAGTATTAATTCGGCTATGGTTTGAACCAATAGAAATGAAAAATGTTGAGTATTTACACAATGTGACGGCATATTGTATTAAAATTATTAATTTTATTGTATTTCTCCGCGTTTAGAATGTTAAAAAAATAAGGAAAAAACGACGGATTTAAAATTTGTTTATTCGAGAGATAATAGAGCATTGGCTGAAGATCGTTTCAAAGTTTCAAATCGATTAATCAATTAGAACTCGAGACATCATGGCTACCGTTTAGTAGATATACAACGTAAAATTTAATTTTTAAAAATGAAAAATCAGATTGGTTTTAATTGTCGTCAAAGTAAATACAGCTTTAGTATTTTTCATTTCTGTTGAACTGATATTAAGACAGAATTGTGTTTCCACAGAAGCAGAATTTATTTTCACATTTCTGTGAATTAGTTTGAAGTCATTACGATTGGGGCGAAGTTGAATTTTTCAAAAAGGAATTATTATATTTTGTTGAATTTTAAATTGAAATGCAAATTGCGCTACGTCGGAATATAATGCTGTGCTCTTTATTAAAAAATCGGACCGTGTGGATGAATTGTTCAAACAAAATGAATTCTACGGTACGCTGCCAACGGATGATAATGGAAAGACACAAATTCGTATGATATTGCGATCAATATTTTTTAATTAAACCAAATGAAACTTTACGAGCAATAAGTTCTGCAGGAAAAAAGTGCAAAAATCAGAGAGTAACGACCGCACGCCGTACATCAGGTGAAATGTGATGTAGTCAATAGGCAGTAACAGTAGACACCCGTCGAATAAAAAGTTTCGACCGCAAACGGTATCGAAAACATCGTCTTTCAATCATAAAACATAAATAAATCATTCCATTGAATTTTCTGCTCTTTCTGCACATCACCAAAAATTATGAAAAATCACATTTGCGACAGCGTTCTTTTTGTTAATAAATAGTATATATCTGAAAAACAAGTAAAGTATTACAACGACAACTTAAACGTAAATATTTTCTGTTTTCAAAGCAATAAATTTGTGTTTCAGCCGTTACCGTTTAAAATAGAATTAAAATAATAGCTTTAGAAATTTTAAAAAAGAGGTCGATGAAGGAAAATAGATTCCCTTTCGCAGAAACAAATTGCACAACCATTAGCCTGGACTCATTTTGATGCTTGGTGCTCTACTTCCGCAAAACAGTGTTTGTTTATCTGTAAAATATTTTGAAGACCCATTTTTTCTCAAAATAAATATTGTCTTCGAAAACTTCCACAAATTTTTCTCGTAAATAATACTATTATAGACTTGAAGATTAAAGCGACTCTGTAAAAATGTATGTACGTTTGTTTTTAGTTTTGTGGTACAAAAATGAGGAACAAGTTCGGTTCTGTTAATTTCCGATTAATGAGTCCGATGAAAGGGTAATGAAAAAAGGTAAATAAAAGTGTATAATAATTGAGTAGAAAATCATTTTCGAAATATTGTAACTTTATTGAAATGATTCACTAATATTTTATGCGTGCGTATTAGTTCTACCGTAGAAACAATAGCTATTACGATGTAGATATATTAGTATTTCATAATAATATTCTGCAACAGTAAAAATATCATTCGCGCCAGATATACAAGAATTTCGTATTTTCTCTATTGAAAAGCGAGGAAATACAGCTTCGGATTAATCGAATCAGTGTTTGCTATTATTATATTTACCAGAGTGTCGCAGTCATGATTACAATATTAATAATTTATCACGCTTTGTGGAATAAGATTAATTTAAATTTGATATTAATACTCTAGATAGCATTGACGTAGCATTCGTTAAAATTTAACATGTATATTATTCTACATTGCACTACATTTGTTAAACTATTAAATGTATAATTACACGTACATCTACTCATTTCTGTCATAAATGTGTTGATTATTCCAATTGTTTGTCAAACCTTTGGCTAATTTATCAAACTACCAACCCTTGAAATGTGTTTCATCTATGCTTTCAACTACAGAAAAACCCCATCTTTGCATTATCGAGAAATGAGAACGCGCATTTCAGATCCTTGCAGTATTGGAAAAACGAGTCTACCCCCTTAACACAAGAAAAACAAATTGCAGTGAATCTTTCATTCTGCGAAGAGTTTTACAAGTAAGCAAATTCAAATATACATCGGCGTCTGCTCACCGCGAGCTGCAAACACGCAACAGTCGTCAACTTCGGTTCCGGTTTCGCTATGCATAATTACGTCTGACGCATGACGTACCCGCGCTACTTACCGCGAAAGTTTTCGCAAACATCAAACCGCTTAGAAGCCGCGCGCACGCGAGACGTCCCTCTCTCTCTCTCTCTCTGTCTCTCTCTCTCCACTTTGATGTCAACTCGCGTATTACGAAGGAAGCTTTGAATAACTATCCTAAGTTTCCTCGACGAAATTCTCATAAATTTCGGGGAGTAGCAACGAGCTGACAGTTCAAGGGGTCGAGCCAGTTCGACGAAATCTTCCCTACGCAATCGCGGGCTATCAACTTCTGCTTTATTTGCCGGCCGAACTAATAAACTTTTCAAACGGTGGCACGGCTACAGAAACGACCAGGTATCCCGACTGCACTTGCGAATTGGTGAAACGGCGCCGTTAGTTTCGCGTTTCCAATCACGAAAATGGGAATTTTCAGAAACCTGCCACTATCCCATTGGAACCGATACTTCCAATGGGTAATTTCATTTTATTTTATCAAATTGATATGCAATGTAACGCGTTTTCTGATTCGACTTTGGCCACTGCAAACGCCGTTTATTATCAATCAATTCGCGTTACAACATTTTTAGTAGTTTGACAGACTAAAAGGGTCTGGCAAGAAGAGATTGCATCTGCGAGGTCGCTGAGTTTAATGAAACTTTTTCTGCCGATTCTAGAGACAAATTAATGGTTAATAAATAAGTTATAGTTGAAATTATAAGTAAATTTATTACGTAAGTCCAATGGTTTAAAAAACAATTTTACATGAAATTCATATTTATTTTCGTAGAAACATATTCGCATTTCCAATTGTTTAGTGACTTGTCAACCACTTAGTACTATGTAAACAAACTTGATAAGGGTAGCGGAGAAACTATCAAGCAAATGTAGCAAACGTACAAAATGGTAGATGCAAGTGTAAGAGACTGCACATCTAGCAAGGAGTATAAGTGCACCATGCGTCAGACACAATTACGAGAGTTACGAGCGAAATAATTGCTCCAGATCTCTTAGGTGTCACTTTAACCTGTTGGAGCCTGATGTTTGGTATCATGCCAAGCCTGATGGCTATCATCATTAGCGAGGTTTTCATCGCAAATAAACAATTAGCTTAATTGAGAGAGATCACGTATGCAGACTGAATTGGTCATATTTTGTTGCACTTTCTACTTGCATTCAATTCTACTCTGCATGAACGTATTCTTACTACTTTATAAATGTGCTACTATACACTGAAATGTTGGACTTACTATAATTTCTTTAATGATGAAAATAATAATTTTTGTGTTAGAATTATAACATTTTTTTTTCTTAATACTATTCCATTTTTATTCGATCCATTCAATTATAACGAAATCCGTAATTTCATATTCGAAGCGAATATACCAAATGAATTAAATAAATTAGAAATTTTAGATTATCTAATACACAGATTGGGTGAATTTTAATCTGAGTACGAGTAAAATAAATAAATAGATTCAAGGAATTTTTAGGCTCGAATGTAAGTTAATTTATAATTATCTAAGGAACTAAAGATCTACGATAATTTTTCTATTCATCAACAAGAATATACAACACATTTTAAATATTTTAAAGACAAATTAAAAGTAAGTACTCAGGAACAAGAGCTCAGATTTCCTTTTATAGAAAATCAAGTATAGACAATATAGCTTAAACAATTGTTCTTTGGTAATTCCACTAAATATTTTATCAAATTGGAAATAAAACAAAAAGGTATTTAAAGTGGGTTCTTAACTATATTGACATATATAAAATCATCAGTAATCTAAATGTATAAAACCATTAATATTACCGAATATACTATTAGTACTAATCACTAGACTGCGGGTATTTACGCAAAATGAAAATTTTTGAAATTGCACCTACTCATTCTTGCCACAAATGCATAAAACGTTGATCGTTCTTTGTGCCTGAAAATAGTATAATATTTATTCAATATTTCATTACTTAATAAGCAAACAATTTTCAATATTTGTAGATGAATTTTAAGAAACTGGAATAAAATAGAATGTTGTTTTACGTGGTAGTAGCCTTTTCAGATCTGAAATAAATTAAAATTGTACTAAATTCTGTCATATTTTATATCCTCGCATTTTTTTGAAAATGTTTCGAAGCCGTAATTGCATAAAGATCTGCAGTCTATTAATAAGGGATGAATGGCAACCATCATCAGACACACTGTCATAAGACATACAGAATATTCTCGTAATTAAACTAATATTTATTTATACTTTCCACAGAGGTTGACTACGTGGAAAGAAAGCAAGAAACAAAAGCTTCGAGCGTTTCACAGCCAACGCAATCGTGGAACCGAGGTACAGTCAATTTTTTGACGAAACACTATTTCCATATAAAAACGTTCAATAATTAGCGGTACAGTGACTTTCAAAGTCCCATAAAATCAAGAAACGAACAAAACAATTTCAATACCTCGTCTATTACCGAGTCCATGACCACCAACAATCGATTTTCAAATGAATTCGCCACTGCATCCAACCATCAAACGACCCTCGCAAAAAAAAACCGTATCGATCCTCGAATTCGGTGCTCTACTATACACACCTGCCGTCCCTCTGATTGATAAAAATGGCGTGGATCCTGGACGTGTGCACCGGTTTCA
The DNA here is from genome assembly GCA_916610235.2 of Lasioglossum morio. Taxonomy (NCBI): domain Eukaryota; kingdom Metazoa; phylum Arthropoda; class Insecta; order Hymenoptera; family Halictidae; genus Lasioglossum; species Lasioglossum morio. The sequence goes on from OU744333.1 coordinate 6,082,879, forward strand.
CCTCGATTCTCAATTACTATCGATTCCTAACAGCAAAGTATGATTGTATTCATGGTACGTACGAATACACAAGTATCAAAGTGTATCAATTCGTAAATGATACCTGCTCAATAATATCGATTCTTCACAGGTACATACAGTCAGATAAAAAGTGTTTGAACACTTTTAAAAAGAAAATTTGTTTACACTTAAAATGGCATAGAATAAACCTGTAGGATATAGTTAGACAGCGGATCTTTATGCAAAACAAATATTTTCGACCTGAATTTAAACAACCAGGAGTGAAATAGAAAATTTTCTCTCGTAATTAGTTTAATAAGTTGCAAATAGTATAACAATATTCTTAAATTCTTCTAATTCGTTCACAGTTTTAAATGGCATCTACTCACTTTTTTTTAACCGACTTCGACAACGGAGGAAGTTCCTGAATTCGATCTGTATGTGCATTTTTCTCGCTTTTTTTTCTATGTATTTTCACCGATTATGCCGAGTTGGTTAGACCAATCGGAACGAAACCTTTTGCATCTTGTAGAGTATGTCTCGCGATTGGTCCCTTGAAAACAAATTCTGCATTTTTTCATTCTTTGTAAGACCGACAAACCATCTTACGGTGTTCTACAAATTCTGCTCGTTCCACTAAAAAGAGTGAAATAAAAAAATTAAACCGACTTCGAGACACACTAAAAACATGCACTGAAAAGTATGAAATAATTTCCATTTTATAAAATATTAAATACGATACAATCTTTTCGAAGACGGCGCAACATTGAAAATTTTCCAAATGACAGATGCTTATTATGATTTCATTGGAATATGGTGGACCTGAAAATCAGTAGGTGAGAAGAGAAGATCCATTAATATGTAAGAGCATATAGAAGAATTTAAGGATTTTTATAATTTCAAGTGTAAAATGTTAAACTTTACGCCGCCTCCAAAAAGATTGTATTGTATTTAATATGGTATTCAATATTTTATAAAATGGAAATTATTTCATACATTTCAGTGCATTGTTTTTAGTGCGTTTCGAAGTCGGTTTATTGACATAATATTTCATTACATCTGTATGCTAAAATCATACGTTCCACATGCACCAAGCAAATGCTGAAAAATGATGAATGCTATCACTCCGATCACCAGTTTCGCGGATGGAAGCTGTAAATGTCAGACGGCTGCGCGAGCTGGGTGTTAAAGCGAAAACTCTGTTCCGCGGAATCGAGCTCAAAGAAATTTGATAAAAGAAAAACCGGTGTGCAGAGGTTGGCGGAGGTGAGGGGTGGAGGTGAGCGGCTGGAAAACAGGAAAGAGATTAATTCCCCCTAGAACGAGAAAGTTTCGATGTCTCGAATGGGAGGACGCGATAACATCAGCTGCCAAAGATTCCCTGGTTCCGAGTTCTTTTCCAGGGATGAACGGGGTGCCGTAAATGGGGCTGGGGAAAGGGAGGGGGTTGGGGACGCGTGTCGTTCGATTCGAAAGCATCAGTTCCTCCACCCCCGGTCTCGCGAAACTTTTGCGCTCAAGGCGTCGCGAGACACGGCTGGTCGCCTGCTCGAGTGATCCAACGAAAATTGATCCGGAAAAGCGGGATTTATGGAGTCCGCCGCCGCGCACCCTTAACTTTTCCGCTTCTAATATCTACCCGAGGACCAGGTGAAACGCGAAGACGTAATCTCGTCCGCGTTGCTGCCAGGGGTTCGGCAAAATTGCAGAATCCTTTTACTCGAACCGGCTAACCATAAATTTCGCCGGGGCTACGTTGAATCTTTATTACCGCGGTGGAGAGCCGCGGTGATCGGATATCAAACGATCCTTGTCACGGTGTGCTTTTACGAGAAATTAGCTCTTGAATGACTGAGGGGAAGCTTGACGAGCCAGCCCGGTTACGGAATATTAAAAACGTACAGGGGATGGCGTAATCGGTGCCCCTGTTGCTTGGAACAGGGCGAGTCTGTATGAAAAATTAGCGGAAAACAGAGACTAAAGGCTTGTGTAGGCTTGATTCAGGTTAATCGTACCGGTTTTCCTACATACTCACGAAATATAAAATAAAACTATGCTATCGGCGCCAGGTTCGATCACTTTTAGAAACAACAAATATGCAAATTAAATACTTTGTCTTTCTTATTATTTAAAAAAAGAAAAAAATTTTTTAGTTTATTTTCTTAAACATATTTTTTCGTTCTATGTGAAGATTTCGGAATCTTTTCATAAGGTTATGGTTTAAAATAAAATGTTTCTGTTACACTTGTGTTCAAATTTTACCGCCAGCATATTTTGCTTGCCACCATTGATCGATATTGATCGACCAATCAGTTTAGGTCTTCCATATCTAAGACAATTCTGTTTTGTTCTCTGGGCTAGCACGTTTTCGTGCTTCAGTTACATTTCTGCCAGCTATGGGTTAAGCTGATTTGTATCTCACAATATGTGTTTAAAAGTTTTTGTCCTTTTCTTTCACAGCAAGTATGTATTTCATTTCTCTTCTTTTTTTGTTCTTTTTACTAATTCTTGGTAATTGTAATGGCTGTGTTATATTACCTAATGTTTATTATTTTTTGTTTTTCAAAATCTGTATTATTATTTTTCTTTTTTCAGACGCAAAAATTTTGTCTCTTGATAATGATCCACATAGGGATCGAAACGTTGAGAAATTTAAGTATTTAATTTGCATATTTGTTGTTTCTAAAAGTGATCGAACCTGGCGCCGATAGCATAGTTTTATTTTATATTTCATTTTTCGATCGATAAGAATTTTTCCATACTCACGAAAAATTGGGGTAATTGGGTGTTGCCACAATTTTCTAGCCAAAGAAAACAGCTGTGACATAGTTTGTCAACAACTCTGCAGAAACTTTGAATATATCCTGACAAAATAATTATTTTCTAATTCTTTACAAGCACATATTAATACGTCTACACAATCTACAAACACTTACCACAGATCATTATAAAATATAGAGCACATGCTATTATAACAATCACAGTAATTACAATCATGAACTTTTTTCATTTTCATTATCTTGTGCCCCACGTTTTTAGTTTTAAATCTTACAAGTATTTTCATAGCTATTCAAAATTCACAATCAAAAATTTTCAGGACTGTATGGGGCTAGGAAAAATGATTTTATAGTTTTTAGTCCGTCTTGAAAACGTGGGATATTAAAAAATTGTTTTCATTTAAATAACGTTAAATATTTGATTTCCCTTGTTATCACGTATCAAATTCCAACACGGTGGTTGCTTCTTTCTGATCGAAATGTTAAAACTTATTGCAGCGCCACGTGTACCACAGATGGTACACGATCACTTGTGGATTGATGTAATACTATATTGTGTGTATATCAATCTATCGTCAAAACATCGAATGGGCTGAATGGAAAGTCGAGCAAAAACGGCTTGGCACGGAACGTGTTAACAAACTTATCGTCTTTTGAAAGCGTCCGAATATTAATGGTAGTCACTGTGCGCACCTCCTGTAAGTAAACAATTATTCCACGTGTAGAAGACGCGAGAATTCCGTGTGGAATTTTACAAATTGAACAAATCCATGCTTCCGTAGCCGATTGTGTACTCGATTCTTTATCGCGCGGCAGGGGAATCCGATAAGTCGATACTCGAGGAGAGACAGGCTAAGCGATTCACGCCAATTTATCTCGCGCCGTCTCGGAACGATCGTTCGTTTCGCCAAATAGCGTTTATCGGTCGCAATCGAAGCAAGCACGTCACGTGGATAGGGAAGCCAACCAATCCACTGGCTCCGTAAGATTTTTCGTTCGTTTGGCGAACGCGACGGTAGAACATGGTCGTTTTATTGCTGAATAATTCGCGTATTCAAAACGTCGCAGTCGGGCGTCGCAAATCTAATCCCGGATGGAGGACAAAGCTCAATTTATTAACTGCCCCGGCATCGAGAAGACGAATATCCTAGGGAGGCCCCATAAAAATGCAATTCGCGACGACGAATCGCCGTTGAACGTTGTCTTTGGCCAGTCTCCTAGTCGCCGTTCCCCTTTATCCCTCGGACCGGACTCGCAATTTCCTCACGATTCGAATCTATTACCTTTTTAACCTTTTGTGATAGAAAAGGAAGCGACTCGCACCGCCACGGCCACGCAGCGTGGAGAAGCGACTGTGTAGATTAAAAGTTGGCCCATCGTGTGAAAAGCTTCTCCGGCTCTCTCGGAGCTGTGTTAGTGTTTCAACTGACAGACGGCGGAATGTCGGGAGCGAGGCGAAAGGCGGAGCTGGATCATTTCCGACCCGTGATGGAATTTTTTATTTATCTGGAAATACATTTTTCCTGACGCGCCTCTATCTTGAGGTTTCAAGCGGCGTCTCTGCGCGATCATTTCTCGGCCGACGGCGCTGCTAATTAATGCTCGATAGGGAACAAAAGTGTTTCATCATGTTGAAAAGCCAGTTTTCGCTTTAGTGAATGGTTTCAAATTAATAAGAAATTGTGACGAGCTGAAAATAAAATGTGAAAACAACATTTGTATTTTCCGGTTCATGAGCACGGCTAAATCAATACCGCGATGAGTTCGAGTTGAAATTATACGTCAACAGGATGTACGTTTAGTCGTTTTTGTAAGCAACTGTAATGTCAACATCAAAGTATTACGAGTCTAAATTAATATTGGAAATGAAACAATATTTATATTTTTGTATTATTTTTCTCGATCGAAATATTAGATAATAATAGTTTTTATTTTTCGCGGCGCCAGGTTCGATCTAGGACGAAACACCACCTTTCCTTTTTCCTCTACCATTTAGATAGCACACGTATGACAATGCCTACACACTTGCTACAAGTAGGGCTAATATAGAAAAAGTAATAATGATCGAACCTGGCGCCGCGAAAAATAAAAACTATTAATATTTATATTTCTCGTTCGTGAGCAAATGAAAGATCAACGTCGAAGTGTATTACAAAAAGTCAATATGATAGTATTATGTGTTTAAGATAAAGTGAAAAGTTAAGGGGTGCTGTTTCTTTCTTATTCGTAAATAAATAAAAAATTAATATTAATTGTAACAAGTAGACTACGGATTTTTATGCAAAATACAAAATCGTATACATTAATTTCAAGACACAGGAACAAAATAAGAATTGATTTCCCTGTTAAATTGCTTTATTAAGTTGTAACAAATGTATTGATACTCTTAAATTCTTGTGATCTTTTTATTGTTTAAAATTACACACTTATTTTCAACATCAATTCATAAGATCCGCAGTCCAGTAATGAGTTTAAAATAAAAGTACAAGTTGAAAGAACATTTACCTTTCTCCTAACGTGAGCAAATTAAACTACAGTAATCTGTAGTTCCTCAATTTAGTTTAACATGCAGTATAATATCATAACATATAATAATTTACAGACGCAATTATTTCTTGAAAATGATCTAAAGTAAGCTCGAAACGTTGAAGATAATGTGGTAATTTTCAAAATTGTTTTTAAGACTCTTTAAATAACAATTGATCGAACCAGTGCGCTGATAGCATTAATATATTTGTTGTTAACAATTCTACGATCGATATAAGGAAATATTTATAGTAATCTGTATCTATAAAACAAAATTACAAGAATCCAGAAACAAACGAAATCAAAAATGATCGAACCCAAATTGTGTAAAAAATCTTTCATGTCAAAATTGATACATCACTAAGGGAAACTTTTGAGAGACTAAAAGTGTTTTGTGTAATAAGTAGTTTAGTTATGTTCTTTAAATATGTCCACATGGATTTGAACTTCTTTAGGAAAAGAAATGAAAACTAATACACCAACAAACACAATGTTCTGGCAGTTTAATTATCTACACGGCATAATCGGGACAGCGCAAGCGCTCGAATAATTTATATTAAGCCCTTAGCGTACAGCCTGTGTTTAATACACCAGTCTGATGACGAGATTCTACCCATAATAAATTTCAAATCCTAGATTAAAGTTTCCTTTTTACCCATGTGAACAGTTTTCCACACTTATACAGGACCCTCTGAAATATTAAACAGTACTTAATGATTCAAACTTGACAATCGGATGTAACAAAAGAAACGGATGTGAACTTCGTAAATCTCCTCACGAAGAAACAGTCATGCGTTAAGGGATTACTCGAAGCAATGTTTCTAAAATCCAGTTAACGTTTACGCAGAAATTCAAACAATTTTTCTTTCGTAGAATTGTAAATATTAATAAAGTATATACGTTGGAATGATTTGAAATAAAGGTAAAGTTATCAATTGAAACTCTTTATGTACTAAAGTTCAATCGTAAAGAATAACATTAATAACACTATTCACTGCACTGAAATTCATGCCACCACTATTTCTATTAGAAATCCAAAAATTTCCGAAAATATTTAAAAACCTCGAAAATTAAATTTTGTATTAGAAGAACATGATAGCGAAGCAGGTGGCATGAAAATGTAGTAGTACAACTCAACGACAAACCAGGCGGTCGAAAATTTTATGAAAACCTCGAAAAATGAGTTATGTATTAGGAAAATATGATATCGAAGTAGGTGGCACGAAATTCAGTAGTACAATTCAAAAACATGCCAGACAGTCGAAATTTTTTGAAGTTCAGTAGTTCAACTCAATGACAAGCCCGAGGTACAAAAATGTTTCGAAAACCCCGAAAATGGAGTTTTGTATTACGAGAATATGATTTTATGAAAACCTCGAAAATTGAGTTAGGAGAATATGATATCGAAGGAGGTGGCACGAAATTCAGTAGTTCAACTCAACGACAATCCAGGCGACCGGAATTATTAGTATAATTCAAGGAGAAGCTGGACTTTGTCAAGAAATTTATGGTGTAATAAATACATACGCATTGTCTTTATTTATTAAATGTCTTATACATGATCGTCTTTATTTTACATGATCATAACTAATATTCTAAACATTTATAAGAATTATGTTAACTGGCTCAAAGAGACTCGCTCAAAGAGTCGCAATACTGCACGACTGCGCTGACTGTGGTCACAGGTGAGGTACAGACGATTACATTAGATGATCAGACCTTTGTTATACTATTATACGTAGCTGTTGCGGCAGCTGATGGATAAACCAGTTGGCACCATTTGTCGCAAATGCTCCAGACACTATATATGTACAATCACTGTCGCCAAACCCGGGTAATTTCGGGAAATACAGTTACCCTCTCTCTGTCATTACCGAAGTCATTACCTTTTTCGAAGGCAAAAATTTATTATTATTGAGGGTAATATTAAATTGTTATGAAAAATTTATGTACTATTGGAATTTATTCCTTGCATGTGTGTCGACAGTGTTGGGCAAAAATTTTATTCAAATAAAAAGTTCGAATGCAGTGCTATTTAAAACCTACCTGGAAAAACCCCACTTTATTCTAAATTTTTATTTAAATAAAATTTTTGACCATATCTGCTTGTCGAGCTGCCTCAGACCCGTACCATATCGATACATTTCAAAAGACACGACAATAAGAATACTGACACACACCTCAAAACCGTAGTACATCCTATTTAGTAATTTTTTCTTCCTTCCAATAGTGGTAGAAATAATTTAGGTGCTCCAGTTAAAATATACAACCTGTATACACATACATATAGAAACCAGTATATTGGTGTTTATGAAATATTAATTTCACGTGAAAATTCACAGAATGACATACATATGTAATATGTCAATTCTCATTACTTCAGTTCAACATTAATACCCGCTGGAATGATTGCTTTAAAATTCTACATTTGGAGGAATATTAAACATGCGTTCAAGAGAACTTTGCTACATGTATCATATCACCCCAAAATAATTTGACTTTACGTAATATGTAGTAAATATTCTCCAGCAAAAAAATTACTATAGAAATTGTATATTCTAATAGACGTCGTTTAAATAGAATGTTTTTTTGAGAACGTGGATCAAATGTTGAATACGGCTCGCCTTCATTAGAATCCTTTATATTCGTGTTTGAAATCAAGTAAACATTGGATTTAATGCCGAATGTATTCAAAATGGTGGTATACACAATGTCCTCGTATTACAAGCATTCGGAAAGAGATATTTCATTGCGAAATTTGTACAAAATAAACTCTTGTGTTTGTATGTCGTATACCTCTCACTATTATGTATCGACCGTCACACAGTTGAAAGGCACGAGATATTTTCCATTATTTACATGATAACATTATTTGGACATATCTTTTGTTTAACACTTTACTGAAAGTTTTTCTAAAAAGTTACAGAGATTTTAGGTCCCAAAGAGAACCCTGTGAGACGAGTTTCAAACTCGGCATCCCTATCACAAGGGTAGTTGCAGTGTGCGCACGGTTTAACGAATTATTTCTTCTGCTCTGCTCAATAAAAAATTCCCAAAAAAATTCACGAACATTCTACCTAATAGCACACGCGACAGTGAATTATCTCACAATGTTTGGTTGCAAAATCGATTAATAAAAATATTCGGAAGAATAAAATAGCCGATTTTATATTGAAGTTTTCAGTGTAAAAATTGTGGTGGTCATACATTACTATTTAAACTTTCTTTTGTCCGCCAAATAGATAAATCCAGCCGTGGTGGGGCTGAGTATTTGGCGGTGTGATCAGTGCTGCGACCGCAGAATTGTCAACCACGACGGTATCCGGTAATAAAAGTGAAAGAAAAATCGCGGAGAAACGAGAAACGAGAAATGCCGGGGTACCGAGTCCCGGCGGACAGGAGGCCGATATTTAATAAATTAAAGGGAACACCGTCAGCTTCTATTTTCACGGCGATGGCGGCGCGTGTAATCATTATACACCGGCAAAAGGTAACGCCTAGGGGAGCCCATTACGAGTTTCATAAATTGCGGGGTGAGCCCTCGGGAGTAATCTTAAATAACGACTACGAAAACGACGCTTAGCGGAAGCGAGGAAGAGTTCGTGCGACTTCCTCAAGGACACCTCGCGTCGCTTCTTCCAGCCTTTGCTTGAACGATGATGCGGTTTAGCGGACGTATCGCGAGCGGAAACGCTGCTGCACCGGATAACCGCGTTTCTTCGAAGCGAAAACTTTCGTTTCGCTGACGGGGGAATGAGGAATAACGACTCTTTGTATATGAGTCTCTATTTCCGCCGTCTACCAAGTACGCTCTAATGACCAACTATTTACTGTAATTATATATTTGTTGTTGCTTTAAACCGGATGGTTTATTCAGCAAGTACAATATTGTTTACATGTTGGAATTAAGGAAGGTTGTAAGTTAATTCATATAGAACTTGTTGCAATTTATTTCAGCGACACCAGACAAAATTACAATTTGTAATTTAAAAAACTTGACAAAAATATATGGTTTTAAAAAAGTGAATAAAATAGAAAAATGAGGAAACAAAGTATTAAAACATCAACAAAATGGAAAGAATGAAAGTCCGCTTGTCGTTTTCCTTGGAAACGGAACAACAAACTATTGAGTTGACGTTGCAACTTACATCCTGTTTTGCGGAGAAAATAATTTAAAAAATTGCACGTATTTAATTTCAGTCTTCAATTTATTGACATTTTTCGTTAACTTTATACCATTTTATGTGACACATTCCGCTCGGTTTGCAAATTACTGCAGATGATATTTGACACGCTTACAGCCACGTATTTCATTCATAAATTAATCACCGTTATTAATAACAATTGTTAGTTATTCGATTATGAAGTTCTCGCCCCATGCTACAATTTAGTTAATTCCAGCATTAATAATCTGAAATTCGGTAATGACCTTCGACGTGTTAAAATAAACATGATTTAACTTGTGATATTTACCAATATAATTTCTTAATGGAAAATTTTTTACTTTCTCAATCCATTAAATTTTATAAGAGTGCCATAGTTACTACGAATATTCGTCATAAAATCATGATGTAAAGACAGAATTAAAACAATATATTCATTATCAGAATTCGTCATTCGTAATTGTATAATAAATTGAAATACTTGTTTAAAATGAATGAAAATTATGTCTCAGAAGAATGCGAGGCTGAAATACAGAGGAAGCCTGTTTGTGCTAAAGTAACTGCGAATTTAAACCATTAACATCGGCGCATTACGTGTCAGCTTAAACTAACAAAACTATTATCATCGACAATTCTCATTAGTATCTATTGTTAACACTTTTTGTCAGAAAGAAATGAGTCTGTATTCATTCCGGCAGTATCAAATTCTGAAGTCCTAGAGCACATGAAGTCTTCGTGGGGTGCTTCTTCGTAAGAACTTGTCAAGATACTTGAAAGGGTACAGTAGTAGTAGTCGGAGAGAGGTCTGCAAAATAAGCTGAGCGAATCAAAAAGCAGCAGAAGTTACTGCGAAGCAGCTTGCAGAGTTGAAAAAAATCGAAATCTTCTTACTAAAGTTTTCATGAGGATTAAGTACATGTTTCTTTAAAGTTTCAACCCTTTACATCGCGAAGGCATTAAATAACTTCTTCTAGAACTGTTAGAGTGGACCATACATTAAGCGTGAATATTTTTCCCATTAAAAAAAATTAAGTTGCATGGAAAATATCACCAAAACGGGAACTTTAGTTATTTCTTTAATTCAGTTCCCAGAAATATTAATTATTTGTCCCACCAGTTTGTTTTCGATCAACACTTGCTTTTCAAGAAAGCAGATTGCATGGCTCAGTAAAAGGAACTTTAGAGAATATTAAAACATTAATTATTGTTAATGTTATTTGACAGTATTGGATATACACATTGGGGAAGAATCTTTTGTTACAAAAAAAGTAGGACCTCGATTATTCGAGCCTACTATGTCTACAGTCTTTAGAGGTGGGGACTTGTAGTTTATTTTATTGGAAACACCTATTTTACTATTTCAATTTTTTGTATTTACATTGTTTTTTAATGTTATATATACATAATATAAAAGCGTGGGTCAAGACGAATTCACTTATACGTAACACACTGACTTCCAACGTCATGCAAGGTCAGAAATAAGAGAAATATGCTTTTTCACCCACGCTTTCACGACATTAAGGACATTTAGAACATATATATACATCATTCCCTAAAAAATGTAACCTTCATTTCTCGAAAAATAATGTAAATATAAAAAATTGACATAGGCTAGCGTATTGCCAGGAAAATATAGTGTAAATTCGTCGTCTTCCATTTTTTACAGATACTCATTGTTCCCGAGAAAAATGCTGGTCCAATTTATTCTGAAGACCCTGTATGCTTGCAAAAACGCAATATAAAAGTTTGATAAAGAAATTTGAAGTGTTTCGGTTTCTGTAGTATTCGAATTTAATATTGGAAACTTTATACGCTTTCTCTTCGGAAGAGGAGGGAAATAAAAAATACTGTGCAATCGATCAGGCTGAAGTTTTTGGCTTTGTTCCACAAAAGAAGACTACCAAAGGAAATTGCATCAAGTTTCTTCGTCGAAAAATTTATATATTTTTTATAGCTAAAAGTTGTGACAGAGTAGAATTTCTCAATAATTAAACTGTGAGTGTTTTCCGTTTCATAAAAAGCAAAAGTCACTTTCTAAACGACAAATTCAAGTAAAACCTTTATACAATAAAATACGAGATTTTGTTGTATAGTTTAAAGGAACATTATGTTCAACATAAAAAGGTTTAAATAATTATGCTTCGCATTTACATAATAAAATTCTGAATATTACACAATTTTTATGGCAATACTGGCTAATGGATTTCATGGTTTTAACGATGTAGAAATTCGATTTTTTGTTTCATTTTAAATCCTGAAATCATAAAAACATTGTTACGGAAAACCGCAAAATGCCGTGTACTTTAACACTAACTACCACTGATCAAATTCAACGGTTTTGTGTAATAACAATTGGTTTATTTCGAAAGTACAGCACTGTTATATGTAGCTTACATTACATAGGTGTTACATTGTTTTTATTATACTTACAGAACACTAATCAATGTTTTTATTTAAACATATTGTAATGAAAATCGTGCAAAATCTAAAGAAACTCAATCTTGTCATTTTTATGGGGAACATAGGTTCAGTGTTGATTATACAGATATAGTACATACCTGTTTATTGAATAATATAAAGGACAATTTAAAATCACCATTTTCACCATTTTTATCCGCTTTTAGCTCGTGTGTATGTTAATCGATTTCGATGAAATGTTCAGCATGTATATGTATAACTAACATAGATCTACAAAACATCCATTTTAAATTTTCATTAAGGGGCCAAATAAAAAGTTTAAAAAAAAAATGCCTTTTCTATTATTGCATGTAACCTTGTAAATTGTAATTCTTGGAAAATCTTCTTTGCCGATCATTTAGTAAACCAATGCTTCTAATTGATAATAAAAAATCAGGTGGTTTGATACAATTGTAAAAAAGTGATTCCATTTTAAACGGTGTACGAATACTTCTGTCCCCCACTGTATGTACAACACTTTCGGGCAACAAATTGTTTCTTTGATCGTGACATTCCCATTGTTTTCTAGATCGACTACTCAATTATGAAAACAATATGTAAAGTGCCTTCAGCGTATGAAGCTCTAAGAACGCAACTATTTTCTGTTTTCCCTTATGCGATGTGTTTCTTTTTTCCCGTGAAAATGCTGGAACAGCTCCGATTTTACGATTCAGTGTCGCAACGGTACAATTCGAGAAAACGTTTTTTTTTTTATCATCCGGAAGTAATGGTCCAGGCCGGAAAGAAACCAGAGGTAGCGAGGAGAACTGAAACGGCGAGGACAGCGTCCAACTTGCGGCTCGGACGATAAATCGAGTTCGTAACGAGAAAATACGGTCCGCGATTTCTGGGACGGACAGAGCCGACGCAGCAGTGTTGCTGCGTTCGTCGACGTGCAGATTCGCAAGGATATTGTGTCTCTGTAAATCTTGCCCGCGAGAATTTTCGCGATCATCCGCGTCCGAACGCGACGTGTCAACCCTATGCAACGAGAAAAATATGTGCGTCGGAACAAAAGGAGTGCGAATCTCTCGGATCCACGATGATATTACGTTTCCCGCGCTCGGAACGCCGACGGCATTTAATTTTGCTTCGATTGTAGACAGACCAGTTGTTTAAAACTCGTATATTCAAACTCGCGTGTGTACATTGTCATCCGAAATGGGAAATCTCGCGCGGAAAGAACTTCCGGATTTATTGGTTGCTATTAGTTCGAATGCGTTATTTCTTTGTGGACACGTACGCCGTACGCGAAACGTTTACGTAGTGTTTTATGCGGAAGAAGAATTCAGTTATGGCAGGAGATGCCATTTTGTGCGGTTTATGATAATGCTTATTGCACTTTCCCCCGCGGGGAAGCAGTTTTAAAAGGATCATAAAAATTCCTGCGGGGTCGATGCCTCGTACCGGGAAATATGATCTTGTTTACAGGATTTTGCAATAATGTTGTGCTATCACTGATTCTTCCGATGAAACCGTATCGTTTTACTCGTGTGTAGATTCAATATTTAGTGAACGATTTCGTAACGAATGGTCACACATGTAAATATTTCTACAGAAGAGTCTCTTTAAGGAGTTAGGGAAATATAAGATTTTTAAATAACAATACAGAAAATAAGTGAATGATCGAATAATATAAGATTTTGTATATCAGTTTACTATATTAGGAACTATAAAAAATGCTTGTAATATTTAAAAAATGATTTGTTATGGTGCCTTTCGTCGTCTTTGCTTGGGATATCTTTTCTTCCAGATTGCCAACTGGTGTACAGGATTCCTACAAATCGAATCAACTGTATGAAAAATCCCAAAAACGTCATAAACTATGATATACTCTCTAGGCATTGACGATACCACATTTCAATTTTTGTGAAAAGTAACAAAATAGCAGATATTTTAAATTTAACACTCAGGATGAAAATTTAACGTTCCTCAGTCTGAGAAATCGCCCATTGAATATTTTTACATACTGTGAAATTATTCATCCTTTTATGTCTACTTCGCGAGATGTATTTCTTTAAAATGTAACGCTATACATGAAACATAATGTGTTAATTTAACGTGTAAAATAAAAATGGGTGAATTGTTATCCTAGACTCTTTCGTGCAGATATTTTTTAGGAGCATATGAAGATAAATGACTAAATTTCGGTAGAAAATTTGTTAATTTTCAATTATAATTAAGAAAATAATGGGAAAATGAAAAAAGTCAATCGCCAATGCCTAATAGATATTATAATGAAGATAACTGTAAAATTTGAATGTAATTGCTAAGGAAAAACTCGAGATATATATCTTGTACGGGTCCCATGGAAATCACCGACACAGATTTCCCCGACACAGGTTTCACCGACAACATTTCACCGACACCAGATTTGACCGACAACAGATTTAACCGACACCAGATTTCACCGACACCGGATTTAACCGACAGCTGATTTAACCGATCAACTTAAGTCGTTGTCGGTCAAATTTGTTGTCGATCAAATCAGCTGTCGGTTAAATCCGGTGTCGGTGAAATCTGGTGTCGGTTAAATCTGTTGTCGGTCAAATCTGGTGTCGGTGAAATGTTGTCGGTGAAACCTGTGTCGGGGAAATCTGTGTCGGTGATTTCCATGGGACCCATCTTGTACACCGTTTTGAGAAACGCAACTCTGAGAAAAAAGGTGTTTAAAGTTTACTTATGTATTTTTTTCACAGGTATACGAACTCATTCTCGAAACGGTACTTCGAGAAATAATTTGCATTGAAGCCTGAAATCCTTGTAAAACCTTTTGCATTCTGTTCTTAAAACTTGAAACTACTATGTACGACAAAAAAATTTTCGATCATTTTCAAAATGTCACTGTGTCCTAACCCCTTAAGGGATGACTAGAAAAATAAAACGAATTGTATCTTCTTTTTTTAAAGATACATAGGGTATCGTTTATAATACGTTTAGAATATACGTCAACGAATTAATATATTCTGCATCTAATAACATAATAAGAAACAGACAACGGATCTTTATGCATTTATGAAAAAATTGGTTGGGTGAAATATAAAACAGTAAAAGATTAGAGAAATTTAAGAACATCGTAATATCGTTTTTAATGTAACAAAGTCATTAGGGGATAAAATCAATTTTTGTTTACTTCTGCTTCCCACAATCGATGCAGAACATTTTTATTTTGCATAAAGATCAGCAATCTTAACTGCAATAATAACTACAATAATTGTACTATGTTCAGTAATGAAAATAGATTTTAATACCTAAATTCACAGGGCTGCTATCCACCACATTGTTTTTAATGCAGCAAGCCCATAAAAAGTCTACTGGAAAAAAAACCAGCAAACGTAAAGAGTCTATGTTTGCTGGTTTCCAGTGTACATGTACTTATTATTTCTCTCTTGTTCCTTGGTAAGTAAATTAGCATGCATTTAAGAGTTAAGTTGAAAGCACGAAGTACACAGCGTAACAAGTATTCATAAAATTCCACTAGCGAATTACACGGTGGACACGAAACGTACCGTGCATTTTCAGCTGGAAAACCTAGAGTCAAATGAGACGGGACTAGCGTAATTCCGGAAGCTCTAAAAATTGTCACACGAGCGCATCGGTGTGCTCTGAATCCTCCTGTGAACATTCGTGAGCGGGTCGAAAGTTCGCGGTGGAAATTCCACGAGAAAAGGATCGTGCCCGGAACGATCGGATCGCATAATTCGTGCGATTATGAAGCTGGATCCCAGCGGCTTTTCGCCGGAAAGCAGCGCGCACCGTTGGAATCACGAAGTTAGCCGGTGCAGAAAGGAAATTGTCTTTCTATAGGCGCACGATGATGAGCCTGATCGAGATGAGAACGATGGCTTTATATCGGAGAGGGCTATCAGCGTGTAGGCGTCGCTTCGAGCGCGATTCCCAGTATCGATTCAGCCGGGACCACGTGGAGAGGAAGAATATTTCTTTATCGGTTTTATTATCTTCCTTCTTTTCAAGGGGTTTTCGAATGGGCGCCAGTCCGGCGTGGAACCGTGCCGAAGAATAGAACAGTTTCACCCTCTCCCTTCCCCAACCCCGATCGCCCTTTCCTCGCAGCTTTCTTGCTAACTTTTTGTCCGATGGGATTCGGCTCCCAGAAAAAACATATTTCTTTGTGATTGCCGGTGATACGAAGAAGACCGGGACGAATAGGATTATATGGGAAAATTGAAGACGAAAATTGAAAGACTCCGAGCTTCCGCAACCTAACGCTGCACTAACATTGTATTCCGTAGTTTTCTGGTAGTAACAGATTTTTAATGGTAGTAACAGTTTTTTTTATATCGTAAATAGAGCATACAGTGCATCGAAAAAGTATTCGAATACTGAATTTACTATTTTTAAGAAATTGTCGATATTTGAACTATGATAATATTGTTAAATTATTGTTAAATAATATTGTGCTTTTGGTGCACATCTCTTAATAAAGTAATCCTTCTAATATCTCAAAAACATCGTCTAGTTTGAACTTGTTTTTAAAAGAACCATATGTCCAGAGGAACAAGCAAACCTAATTACAAGAAATTAGCTCCTCGTTCAGAGAATTTAATTGTTAAGGGAACAATGGTGTATGAATAATAGAAGCGAGTTTGTATGAATGAATTTTCGTGGTCAAGTATATTTACATAATCTCCATTTGTTACTTCTACGATGTCTATGATCAATTCACTTGACACTGAATATATCAATAATTGATCTACTACAGTAGCCCAGATTATAATAATATTGATGAATAATTGTGTATATTATTAACACCTAGCACTCGAGTGGTGATTCAGAGTCCCCACCAAAAATTTGCTGTACCATTATTCCCAATATTGTTTACATTATTACATATGTTGTTATCTAATCAATTACCAAACGTTTTAGTATTGTATGCGGTATTATATTAATTCCATATTTATAAAATGAAAAAATCATATAGAATAGAATTATTTTAGGTTAGAAGAAATGTTTAATTTTCGAATTAAAATAAAAAGGCAAAAGGTTAAATTACTATGAATTGCATTTAATAAGATTTACCATCGTTTAGTGGACGTAAGTGGTTTTAAAATGATTAACGCTTATCGGCAGGTATAATGAAATAGCTCAAATACCTCAACCGGTCAAATAACCGGTTTTGCAATCCTTATGTTATAATTACTGAAATGACAAAGATACTTCATTGAGAAATCATTAAAAAAATGTACTCAGAAAAATTGCAAGAAATCCAAATAAATTCAGTCTTGTAATTTTCATAAAACAACGTCTATCACATTTTGGCCCCGAATCTTTATGCAAAATACAATTTTTTACCTGATTTGCAAGAAACTGGAGTGAAACAGACATTTATTCTTAATATGTTCAATAGGTTGAACATAATATAATTAGACCTCGGATCTTTATGCATAATAAAAATTATCTGCGTCGATTGTAAGAAATGGAAACCAGATGGAAAGTTCTTCCTTCCTTTAATAATTTTAATAGTATTGACATTTTCAATTTGAAAAATTTTTCGACAATTTTCAATGCCTTCTACTCAATTTTTCTCTAAATGCATAAAGATCCGTAGTATAAATATAAAAATAGTTTCAAATTGTTCTAATGTTTGTATTATTTAAATGACACCCTACTCGTTTTTGTCATAAATGCATAAAGACTGCTGTCTAGTCAATAAAGTGTATAGCAGTGTATAGGATTAAGCAATTGTAAAATGAAATATTAGTTTTAATGAAAAAAGGTTTCATTTCCGCATCGTTGATAGAAAAGTACGGGCACGTTTCCTCTCGGGTTTCTTTGATTTTCGCCAGGAATGTAATTCGACCGCTGATTTTGATATAAACGCCTCGAAAGGTAATGGGAATTTCAACGTAACTATGCTGTAACGCAAGAACAATGCGGCCCGTAGTATTTGCGCCGAAACGTAGCTCTATTTTCGCCGAGGCACATGATGCATTAAATTATTATTAACTGCGGACCGCATAATGCCCGGGAAATTCTTCAAAATCCGAAGGGTTTTTGTTGCCTGTAATATCCGCTAATGGATAGTATTTCATTCAGCAGATTTCACCGTGAGGCAATTCCGCTGCTATCGTAAACTCCGATTTATTAACTGAACAACGCGTTCCTTTGGCGACAGTAATTGTTGCTTGGGAAACAAGAACAAGTGACTTGTCAGTCATGCTACTTTGGAAGATAATCTACTGGACCAATTTGTAACTTTTGGGTCAAACTAATTTTCATCTTCCGGATAGGAAACAATTTATGTGAGATAAACGTTCCGAACAATTTTTTCGGCCTTAATTTGCTATGCTAGCTTCCACTGTGAGTTCTTTAGTAATACAGTAAAGTCGCGTTATTTCTCAACAACCGCCTACCCAGTGGCGGATCTAACGGTAAGCGGACTAAGCGGCCGCGTGGGGCCCCGGGATACCATAGGGCCCCGAATTTCAAAGAAATTTATTTAATGTGTAACGGTATGAAACATTTTCATTAATTTTCGTTTTTGTTAATAAGGTTATGAGAGTTTTCTTGCAACTTCTATTTCAAACTTGAGCTTGACTTGAGCCGCCACTGCGCTTACCCAGAATTTGTCAAATGTCTACCCCCTCCACTGAAGGGCAACGCCGGAAGGGCCACGAAGCTCGCGCTGCCTCAATCTCGGCTACTAATTCAATTACAAAACTTCTTTATTTTTCATAATCTTTTCATGGGACTTTCACTAACTTATTTCTGACATTTTTCTGATTAAAATGATGCTAAACACGATATAATTTCGATTGTATTTAGTGGTTTAATTGACGATGAAAGTTTCGGGCACAAGGACAGCGCGATCCGTGTTTGCATGCTGTCCTTAAAAAAGGAAAGATTTTATTTTGCAGGTAGAAACGTTCGGCTTCTTTTGTACTTTCGGAACGGTAAACTGACAACAAAATAGTGTCCCTACACGATATTTCTCAGTATAGGATGCAGCCGTTTGCAAATGAACGCGACTTTACTGTAATTATTTAGAGCAGCGTAGTACTCACCGATCTTGAAGACCTTGAAATATGTCGTCAAGGGTGTCAGTCTAAACAACTGTTCACTATACATGTTATGAATGTTATGTTATTCTTTTTATGCCATTTTTCGCAATCTTGTTACGTACAATCTTTTCGTACCTACTATACTCTTGTGAACTAATTCGTATTATCACATGCTTCACGGTATTACGCGGCAGCGGTTATGGCTCGTCTGCGCGGAGGAGCTCGTCGCGAATACACTTTACGTAGATAGAGTGAAACGTGTAAATAAGTAATGCTATGTAGATACAGTGAAATGCTGCAGAATTAATCGTTATTTGAGTGCCGACTATAACCGGTGCTAGTATCCGCAGTTCATTATGCGAACGCCAACTAAGTATAGCCGGCGCTAAGAATGAAAGGTTTAACATCATGACTTTGTAAGCGTCTTTATTAATTTAGCTACTCACTTCTAGATATTGTTGTACGTTTACTTTCATGGCTGAAAAGTGACATGAATATACAGGGTGAGGCACCTTTACAATTAAAGTACAATAATAAAATCATTCAATTGCACATAATTTCGTATCCAAAGGATATTTTCCTCTTTATTTAATTGTTCGTTGCTCAGATGGTAAACTATATAGATATAAATATATTGCAGGCTACAAATGTGTAATTAAAGACAGATCTAGCATTACTAATGGTTTGAATATCATACTCTGTAGGTAATAATTTTATTCTGTCAAAAGAGATTATCAACCGTTCACACTACACATAAAGAATTGTTTACTTTGTCGAAATTAACGAAGGTTAAATAAACGTACAGCAGGTTCGAAAAGCTGATCCATATTTGAAACCACAATGAGACAGTTGTGACAAAGATTCTTTGTAAAAATTCCACCTGGCCGTTGGCTTATCTTCAGGAGTCTCGCGATATGTACACCTTGGTGCATTCTTCGTTGCATTAAGTGCAATAATATTCTCGACATGTTCCCCACAAAGAATCGTCTGTGGAGAGATTGTGCCACGAATTACACGCCACTCTGCGGTATGAGAGAAGGATGCTTTCGTCTCTCCGCATTCAAAATTTCCTTTGATACTTCTTATCGACGCGGAAGGAAGGATTTTCCTTGCCCGTCAGAAACCTCGTCCGCCCACGTAATATCGAGATAGCGGCGATCGATACAGGCAGATAGAACAATTTTTTACGAGCCTAACAACTTTCTCCCCTTCGTTGGAAACACGAAACACATGTGGATTCTACCGAATATTTTTTTAAAAACCGCGACTTCTCACCTGGCCGGTTTTCCGCTCCACCTGTTCGCCGGGCAAACGGGAAAATCGGACGATTCGCTAACGGGTAAGACGGTGCTCGGTGCATTATGCAACGCGTTGTCTGGCCACGTTGCTGGCTCGACTATTTATAGACTCATTGAGATATCGATGAAATGCCGAGAGAAGTCGGAACCACGGTAAAATTAATATTAACCGCCATCATCGTCGACCAAGAATATACCACGTTTGCCTACCAAATTAATTCCCGTGATTCTAACATGCTCTAAATTTTAATGGATTATGTTCTATATTAATTTGTTTAATTATTGGGTGACTGCGAAAGTTCCTGTCCGATTTTCAAATACCTTTTCTGAAACGTTCTTTTGAGCAAGACATCCGACAATTTGTAAAACGTTGAGAAACAATTATAGAAATTAAATAAAAAATGAAAAAGAACTGCTGTTTTAAACTGTAACCGCTTGTGTGCATAATTTGATATAGCATTGTAAACATTCAAATATTTGCATGAGTATATACTATTTAATTTAATGATTAAATGAAATACTATTTGAAAATACTGTTCCATTAAACGTTCACGTTATGAGGAAATACTATTTACTATTCACACTTGGATTCAAATATGTATAGAAGATAATGAAATGATGATAAAAATTGCGAAATTCAT
The DNA here is from genome assembly GCA_916610235.2 of Lasioglossum morio. Taxonomy (NCBI): domain Eukaryota; kingdom Metazoa; phylum Arthropoda; class Insecta; order Hymenoptera; family Halictidae; genus Lasioglossum; species Lasioglossum morio. The sequence goes on from OU744333.1 coordinate 6,103,763, forward strand.
TAACAAGTGTGTCCTGTTCAAAGCAAACAAAGTGAAAGTAACTTATACATATAAATTACTCTTCTACAATGTTTCCAGTTATTTACAGAAACTAAACATCTTATGTCATCGATATTATTTTCAGTCACTTATAAACAAAATTAATGTCTTATATTATAAACGAAAGTACATGGCACTATAAAAAGTTACGAAAATAATTTATAATTTTTTCAAACAATGTTCCGTGAGAATTTAGAAACAATGCAACATCAATTTATTGTAAGTCAAATGTAATAATACTGTATTTGCGATATAAACCACTTGGTTTAAAGTAATAATAAATAATTAATTAATTTATTTATTTGTTTAGCAGTTCGAACCACATCCCACGTATTCGAGGTAAGTATTGTTGTTCTAGTTAGGATAAGCAAAATAATTCTTTTTTGTAGCGAAAGATCAACTGTTACTAAAATGTCGGGAGCATTTTTTCCGTGTTGCAATCTAACATAATCAGAGAATATATGTTCCCTAATTTAAGGCATTGTAGCGTACAATTTAAGTAAAAGCGACGTTTCGTGTGGGGATAATGTAAATGTACGGACACCGTTTCGTGAATGTTAATGTAAAAGCTTTACGAGATTAAGAGAAACGAATGTGGCACTAGTTTTTAGAGCAATTGTTTTTGCATGCTTTAATCATTAATTATTCATGTTAAGAAACAGTACGACAATCTACGTTCTAATTTGATATTCTATTATTATATGACGATATAATACAGCTACATATTGTATACTGTTGCTTTGTTAATATTGCTGTTGCTGTTATGTGTGCTAAATCAATTTACAATTGATGGAATAAATGTTTTCAAAAGTGAGTGCGTATGTTCAAACAATCAAAAAATATTTGACTTCTGTCAATACCGAATAAATTCACATTCTGTCGGTTTTGCAAATTAATTATTACAAAATAACATCCAATTATTTGTCGTTCATTTCAACACAATTACTGTTGCAGAATACTAAAAATATTTTAACCGAATCGAACAAATTCAATTTTGTTAAGGCTCAACAATCAATTATTACAAAATAACAATTATTGAAGCATAGTATTTTGTGCTGTATAGTAGTATACAAATAATTACAAAACCATTTAAACATCTACAACAAAAGCATATTTACCGATACGAATACTTTATAAAATTAATAGTTTGTTACTTTTTTCATACTTTTTAGATTTTCAACGGAATGGCTTTCTTTATTCCTTAATTTAAGTATTAATGTAATTTGCCACTGATTAATATGAGGAACTAAACAAACATTTTCCGTTGCAAGCAACTTTGGATAAGATATTCTATACTTTTTACTTATCCAGATATATAATAGTTTTCTTACACCCTCCAGTTCTAGAGTACAAATTAAAGAAAAGATTTTTTCTAAATCGTGTAATGTTTCATTAAAATTGGAACCTGTCGATTGCATCTGTAGCAACCTGTACATAAGTGTATGCATAGGAATAAATTTTCTCACATCTACCAGTTCTAAAGGAAAAATTAAAGAAATAGTTTTTCCTAAATCCTTCAATGCCTTATTAAAATTCCAACATATTAATTGTACCTGTAACAATCTTTATATGCGTTGGAATAGATGTTTCTATATCCTCCAGTTCTTCAGGAAAAAATGTAAAATTTATCTCTATATAATTATACTTATACATATATACGTTGTATATGTATATATTATATTTGTATGTACATATATTATATTGTATATATAACACATATATGTTAATGCTAAGCATTTAGTAATAAATTAAGTAATATACATGTAATTCATTTTATCGTATACATAATTATCTCTAATCTACACATCGAATAAAATATGAGATTAATACATACATCCATATAAGTATTATAATTATTTGTACGTATATATACGTGGAAGAATAAACGTTGTTATGGACAAACTGAAGAGAGTATCTCTAGCCCTTGTACCGTTTTATTAAAATTTGAACATACTAATTGTACTTGCAGCAGTCCGTACGCGTGTAGAAACAAACGTTAAATTCACCAAAAAGATGCGAATTAAATGTGCATCGCGGCAACTGCAGCGAACGCGCAGAACATTATTTCCGAGTTTAGGCGCGCGAACAGCTGCGAATATCGACCGTAAGATGAGACGAGGGCTGGGGAAATTTCTACGGGAAAGCTAGTTTCTGGACCCGCCGCCCTTCGACGTCCTTCTTGCAATAGTTTCCACCCTTCTGTAAAACGATGCCCCAATCAGCACGCACGCGAGCATATCCCAGCATTCGGGGCTTGTATCTTTCTACGCCATTCTGTTTCCACAATCGTTCTAGAGAACCAAATTTTCAGATCCTCCAGATTACTAGTCGAAAACTTTTACGGTACACCGTGCAACTGTTGAACATTGTTCCCCAGGAAATTATAATCAATTCTGTTTGATTTGTTCCGTTTCGTTTGCTCATGCAATACGTTACTGCCCTGCAATAATATTTTCAGTCGTATTGCCCCGCTGAACAAAACATTTTCTGCCTGAAACAGTGTAAGTCTTAGGTGGCTCACCCTGTATTGCTGATGCGCGGTATTAGGTTCCGTCCGGCATTAACCCCTTGCTCTACAATATCGTGTCAGACTCGTGATGAAGATTCTAAACAGACTCTAATAAATATGTGTGTTATTAATCTCCCTTAAACCGAGACGAAATTCCATTTTGGTTTTGTTAATGTATACGTATTGGAGAACATATAGGCGTGCAATAGATATAAACTTTCTCCATTTTTTTTTAGAAAATCACAAACTGCAATAACAGTTCTAATCTCTGAAACCGTAAAATAAATCGAAGGGCAAGGGGTTAAGGGAAGTAACCCTACTTGTTAATTCGTATATCAAAGAGTACAAACCCATCTGACATCTAATTCCTTTTTAATTAGAAGATTTAAGATTAAACCATCGATCGAAATACTTCATTAAATGTAATGTTCCGTATCTATCCGTTAAATCAGCGATTACTAGTTGGCCTTGGTGTTCTGTTTCCTGATCGACAGCTCAATTACAAATTAATTCGTAGCATCCGATCATCCTGTTACCGAGTCTATTCGTTGCCGAACTCGGCTGTTAGATCCGTTCTCGTTGAGCAAGTTGAAAGTGCTCGATTCGGTGGCTCAGAGGAACTCGGATCGATTAGTTGGCCACTCGATCTTCAACGATCGGTGAGACGAACGCGATACACACACACATACACTCGAAGCGTGTGCATAACCGAGATCAATACTGCCGTCATTTGCTTGTTAGGAGCGTGTCAACAGAGTCGAAAAATTAATCAAAACGATTGTTATTCGATATTGGTTTCTTATATATTTAATTCATTTGGCTATGTAAACCAAACATGGTTTACGGCATCAATAAATTAATAATTAATTAATTATTCAATTCATTTGTCTGGAATGTAATCAACTACATACAGTTTTGTTTTACAACTGGTATTAATTACGAAGGGAACAAAATGTAATTCATACAGGCTGTCCCAAAAATTACGTCCTTCCTTGCACGGGGAGATTCCTGAGATTTTTGGGACACCCTGTATACTAATCGTTGGGCTTTTCTCTGCAGTTCATGGTATATGACTAGACTGAAGATCTCGTTATGCAAAATAACAAATGTTCACATTGATTGCAGGAGGCAGGAGCTAAATAATAATTTTATATTCTTTTTTTAATTATCGTATTATACTGAAACTAAACATTCATGTCTTTAAATATTTTTAACATATCCAATGCTTTAAATTGTACGTGCTCATGTTTGCCATAAACGCATAAAATCAGTAATCTATACAACAAGATGACATACAGTCTACATATTTGAAAGTAGGTGCGAACGCTTATCACTAAGAAAATGCAAATTGATTATTTTTTCAAGTTTTAGTATGGAACTGCTACAGTATGGAAACCTCGATAAATTTCTGAAGGATCAGTCAAGATATTGCGGCGGAGTGAAAGTTTCTGATTACGGGATTGAATGAAAGAAGTAATCAAATCGTTGGATAATAAGTTAAACGAATTTCTTATTCTGCGAATCTGAAATGGTGTTATAAATCTTTTCGTGAGATCGACGACGCTCAATAACTCCGATTAATAGCTCGACACCACACAGAGCAAGGTGTCTAACAGTGGATTTATCAAGATTGTGGAATTTTATGTAAATTTACATCTTCATAAGTAAAGAGAATTAAATAAAATTTTTCTCTCTTTACTATTCTCTGTGGAATAATTAAAATTGTAATGGAACAGTATGAACTCTTCTCCGTCCATTAATTCTTCCAATTTAACCTGCCCCTTGGTGGCAAATGAACCTAATAATTGAAAAAATCAGATTGATGGAAGGTAAATATCGTTCATTTATAACAGACGTGACACAAGTTAAAATATATTTCCAAAAAAAGTATAATAATAAATACATAAATTGTAGTGTACTTTATAACCAATATACATGACAATTAACCCAGTATCTATATAACAACAAATTATTTTACATTTTTAATTCGGTGGTTTCTAAATGGCTCTCTTGTCAAATTTCAATTTCGTTACTTATGTAATTTTTTAATTAAATAATGATAGTAGATAAAGCGTTACGATACAGTAATATTCTACGAGCACGCAAATGATTATTATGATTATAAAAAAATCATTTAGGATTCTTACGATCCAAATCTGATATTTTAATTTCGTATTTCAATAAATTTCACGCTTTCTTGCCTGGGTGCAACACATCGAAAAATTCGAGTGACCCAAAAATCCGGAATTTCAGCGAAATACGGTTGGTCTCCGTCGACCTAACATTTTTAGCGACGCTCGAGAAAGAAAGCTTGATTAAAATGAATTATGTTATACAACCGTTCCGATCCGGACCCGTCGAACTCGTTTCAACTGGCGATTACAGGGATCCAAGGTATGAAAAAGCGGATTTTTCCGGCGCAGCTGGGTCTCCCAATTAATTCGAAAACCGGCGCGGCGCTCTCCCTCGGACAGAAATTCCGCGTTGCATAATGTACAGAGCTCCAGAAAGTGTTCGAACACAGAATTTCAAATTTCCGAAAAATATTACGATTCCCTAAAAAACAATCGCACAATAGTAAGCCTGGCAACCATGCGGAACTAAAAGCATCTACCTTCGCAACTCATCGTTACTTTTCTTGGAAAATATTTTCGTCTGACATAGCAGGTAGGAAAGACATATTTTTCCTGAAAAATGCTACGAAGTAACACGTCTCCGCACACATTTTTCCGTGACAGAATCTACCGTAGATTTGAAGGGTGAAACCTTTACAACCCTTGAAACTTGATATACGATATTTTTAGTTCTTTTTGGAAAAGAAATTAGGAACAATTCAATCTGTAAACACCTTACAACACGCCTTATTTTTAGGCAGAGGATCATTACGCAAAATAAAGATTGTCTACCTGAATCGCAACAAACTGGAGTGAAATACAAAATTATATTCACTCTTAATATGTTTAATAGATTGAAAATAATATAAGAATACGTTTAAATTCTTCTAATGCTTTTAGTGTTTTAAATTACATCTATTCATGTGTGTCATAAATGCATAAAATTCGCTGTCTACTTATGGTAATGTAAAGTTGGCAATACATCTTTCATTTAAAACCCAACAAAACGGCCAGCAAATAATTCTACATCAAGTGTCCTAATAATTAAGTGATTGTTGTACTGATCGTCTATTAGGAGATGACAGTGAGAAACTTGTAGGAAGTCTATTTAAAAAATATTACAAATATATACATTATAAATATAAATATAATTACAAATATAACAAATGCATGTATTAGTAATGGACAGTGGCGCCTCGTGGCTGAAATTAGTGGGAGTGCTGCACAGTATCACCCAGAGATTTTTTTTTCTTTTTCATAAACTGGGGGATGGCTACTGGCATTAAGCTTAGGGATTAATATTATACAAGTGTAAAGACAGAATCAAAGGACTCATTGTATTAAATGTTATCAATAATATTCTGATCAATAATATCACTGGTGATGGACAAACAGTGTAATAGTAGGACCTCATTTGTTACAATTTCATTTGTTGCTTGCTAGTGATTCCCACCACGAGATGTTCAGGCTTCTGGAACCAACACCAACTACGAGGTCTGATCAAAAAATTCCAGGACTATTTAAATTGCGCGCCAACGAAATGTCGGAGCGTGGTGAAATTATTTAAAATATCTAGCCCTAATCTTCCTGAGGACGACCGTGTTTGCAAAACTTCGATAACCTTCTTGGTTGCAAATCTACAGCTGTTTAAGTGAAACAAGACATTTGCGTTCAGCGATTTTATGATGAACTAGCTGGATCCGCGACTTTGTCCGCGTGCAATAACAAATCCTGGTTGATTATAGACGAATTAAATTTCCAATCGTCGAAGGTGGTCTCAGATTTTTCCTAAAACCTACCGTTGAAAAGCTACAGCTGTCGAAAAAGTCGGTCAACTAAAAAGTTTAAGAAGAACGCACACTTTTCGTGTTGGAACTCCTAAACTATGCACCTACAGAATCGGCTTTGTGGTCATTTGAAAGAACTCGGCGAGCTGAATCCAATGAATACCTCAAATTGAATACAGGTGCTAGCAGTCAAAAGTTATAACCTGAAATATTTATATGAAGAAGAAGAACAACGCATTTGTGTGAAATTTTGTGTGAAATTGAATAAAAAATTCACTGAAACTCTTCCGTGATCCTCCCCTCCAAACTCTTAAAGAGTGTAAAAGGAGGTTGGAGATTTAGTACTGTACACTATACACATATAGGAGGCTAACAAATAGTTGAATCAGTGCATCTGTAGTGGAAGTTTTTTTTTATTTAGTGCCAGTGGCGCACCCAGTAGGGGGGGCCAGGGGGCCAAGTCCCCCACCAATGAAAAGAAAACAATACACTGAAAAATTAGCTAAACCGTAGAATAGCTCCTTCCTCTCCGATTTCGATGATTTTTGGATATGTTATATGTACAACTAAACATTTTGAACAACTTTTCCCTATATACATATATAAGTAAATATTTGTGGCTATCGAAGACAGATATTTTTGCTAAAAAAAGGTCATTTTGTTCAACTCGTCCCCCCCCCCCCCCAAGATTAAATCCTGGGTGCGCCACTGTTTAGTGCAATTTGAATCTCAAATTACAGATTATTTTGCCGGACATTGTTTTTCAATACATTGTGATATTCTGAATAGTATAATACAAATTATAAGCAATCGTGAACCAAACTACAATGTAGTGGGAGTTGTGACAGTGAAGAAGATGTTGCTCAGGCCTGTAGTAGAGGAAGCTTTAATCTTCAAATACAAAATAACTTTTCCAATGTCTTTAGAGACGTTTTAGTCAGCAACGTTTCTTCAAAATCGTGTGTGTTTTCAGTTTCAGTTTCTTGTCCACACGTCCAGAAAGGAAAATGAACCAATGTCAAAGAAGAAGCTTGAAGCTTTAAAATGAGTCCCGGGTACCCTCTACAAAATTGCAGCAATTTAAATATTTAAGAACGCGTCAGAGGTCGGGGATTTATTGTTGAAATACTTTTTTCCGGAGCAGCTTTATGTCCGTCCTGGTAAATCCAAAACAGATGCGGTGTTTTCGCGGGGCCGTGGAGGGCTAAACACCGGGCGAAGCGTAAGTGGTATTACGCGGCGCTAGGGAGGGCGCTTTAGAGATCATCTTGGGATACACGAAGAGGTCATAAATGCGGCGCGGAATAAGCCAAGAATGGAAGCCAGAATACGGAGGCTGTTACTTGACATTTACGTTGCTGCGCCCAATGAATTCCATTAGAGCCACGCGGCGCTTGAAATCTCACGGAATACATCTGTTTATTTTCTTTTCCCTTTCTTCGGGAGTTTGGCCGAGCGACGCAGACACCGGGAAAACCCCGAAACGAGACAAGGGCTCAGCGCCGCGGAAAAGACTCCAGAGTGAAATAGAAAGAATCCAATGAATAGGGGATCACCGAGCCAGAATTTGAGAGAGAGAGAACTAGATCGACCGAGAGAGAGAGAGGGGGAGGAGAAAGATGAACGAGGAGTGCAATTCATATCCTGCTCTTGAAGGGTTGATCTTACGACTTCCTTGCGGGAAACGTTTCATCAATTACTAGACCCCTTTTGTCCGCCAGCTTCTTCGGGGAAGGAAGTCTTCGCCAGCGTGTCCTCTGGAGGAAGACGACTAGTTCCCTTGGATTTGTTGCGCAGCCTGGCTGCATAAAAGGGGATATTCTCCGGGGTGAACAGTCACCAGAATCAAACTGAAGCTGTCTGAAATTTTTAAGCGTGTCGTGATCGAGAATTCTCTCAGGTGTCGAGCACCAGCTGATTTTCGAAGAAAATTTCTATGGAACCCGCTATTTTCCCCCAGCTTGACGCGATGAATACCAGTTTTTTTGGTTCGAGATTGTCGGCATAGTTGTTCCTATGACAGTGACGCTCTTTTTGTTACCACGCTTATATTAGTTTGCCGTGTCGTTTGTATCAAAGCTTGTAATCGAATTTTAAATCACTTTCCGATGAATTGGAGACTTCAAACTTTGAACATAGCTCAGAACTGGATAACAATGCAATATTAAAATATTTTATAAACATAATAATAAAAATTCAAATATTGGAATACGTTCGATCTTGTCAGTTGTAACACACCGTGAACGAATGCTGCTCTTATGGCAGTTTAAGTATTCTCGAATAGCATCACACTAATTTTTGTCAAATATTACATTTTTTTCTTATTTTAACTTTTACATTTAGCATTACGGTGCATAACATTATTCGATCCTAAGCACTTCGTTCCATTATAAGATGTAATAGGAAATGTTGTCGACCACAAAAGATTATGATGACACGATTCACTGTTTAGTGAGTTGTAAGCTTTTTATAAATTTCAAAAGTTGAAAATGAAATTAGATACTATTGTTTTGAGTACATAAGTTACAAATTCAAGATGTATATTTATACAATCTCAATGAATAAACAATGTTGATCCAAGAGTAGTTAATTTAAGAGTTAATTTAAGTAAATGATTAAGTGAATTAACTCTTAATCAAATAATTAATTAAGAGTTATAATTAGTATAATTAAATTCTTATCAGTATATGTTTTCATTAGTATAATTATATAATTAATTAGGAGTTAATTTAAGGAAATAAGTCATGTTAATTTCAGTCAAGCAATAAAGTTGTCTTACGTTCAATTTATCAAGAAAGTATTAAAAAACTATTTGCATCCAGAAATAAACTTTCACAAATCTCCCGTTGCTTTCAATTGTATTCGAAAATTGTGATTTTATAAAAATAATGCAGATAGATGATTAAAAACTACTTCGGATGGATTGTGGTCCATAAAAAGCCAGGAAACTGGAAACGGGAAAAGCCAGGAAAGCTCTCGAATGAGTGGCAAATAATCGTCGAGCTCGATACTTATACTTCGAACGTAACATTAATCGTGATCGATTACTCGAAGCACACCGCCCAACTTTTTCTAGTCGAGACCAATTAATCGAATGAAAATTAAGGTAAGCACCGTCGGGACGATTACTTTCCCATCAGGCTGGCCGAGTTCTTAATTAACGGGGCGGCTGACGGGCCCGTCATTCTGCAGACGCATAAATGCCGCGGTGTTCCAGTTAATTATTCGAACCTCGCCGCCTAAAGAGAGAAGGACGCGCACGTCCCCGTCGAATAACGAGATTATTAATTAACTCGGGATGCAGAGGAGTCTGGAACACTTAACAGCCGCGAGACGACGACGAATCGCAGCGCGGAACGCGAAAATTCTCGCCTGGGCGAGCCCTTCGTGACGAGGATCCGCTGGAATTCATTTCGCGCCGCGTTTCGCACGAATTTCGCCTGAAAAACAACGCCTGGCACTACAATTGTTCCAGAAATTAAGTATTTTGCAGCTCGCAACTCGGAACGAATTAATCGCGTAATTCACGATTCTCGACGTTCTTGCGTTCTTTATTCCCCACTGTCCGAATTGAATCGAAAGCTCGCCGCGACACGTGCATACATTGCGTGAAAAAAGTACCGAGCATCCTCATTCAAACTGCCCGCGTAAGAGGTATTGACAAATTTTTTGTTTCTGGAAGTTAGTAGGCCTGTAAATTATTTCTAAGACAAGAACAGGCGTGGGAGAGGTCCAAAGTCATGTGAACACTGGAGTAATGCGAATAGCGGATCGCAGTGTTTAGAATTCTTTTACCAAAATTATTATGGCACTTAAAATGTTCAATTGAATTTTCCTCTTACCTCAAACTGCAGGTTAGAACAGGACTTTAATTTTTGCGACTAGCTTTTGATTATATTAAAGTGTGAAAATAGTCCGTAAAACCTTTTGCCTTCGTACCTCTTGAAAACAGTAAATAAAAAATAATATCTACAGTGGAAAATTAATACCCTTCTGTGTAACGAGTTAAATCTCTGAAAATCGTTGAATTCGGCCAGATCGTTGAGACTTAAGAGTAAAATGAATATCAAAACAGAACATATAATAAAATAATGTATTTTTAAAAGTCAAACCTTATCTTAAAAACATTTCTTCGTAAAATCTCTGCATTTTTAAATATGTACAGCTGATATCTCTTCGTCACTGTCATAGAAAAAAGTCCATTAATCATCTGTTTCAACTAAAATTAAAGCGTCAACAGCTAAGCTTTTCTTATAATAATAATGCCTATAATCACAAACGTATTTTCTTGGGAATGAATAAAAGACTTATAAACAAGAAGTTATAAGTAAATAAGGAAAAAGGAAGGTAATTGCAAATGGAACACCAAATCTGAGAAATGTAAATCAAATTGTTACATTTACTTTGAATAGAATTTGGAATTTTCAATGTTAAGAATTTAGGAGTTTCAATGTTGGAAGTTTCATTGAAAATTGTTGGAAAATACTGATAGGAAAATGAAGAAGATTCCAATTATAGGATGAATAATTGCAACGTGTAAGTGGTAGATTTTTCAACGCGCCTAGCAAATCTTCTGGGACGAAAGTCAATATTAAAGATTTCTCACGGTTCATGAATTTCGCGCGCGTTTTAAGTTCTGAAAACGACTGCAGACAAGAAATTATCCGACAGTCCGAGTTAACGCTCGTTAACGATGCTGCGCTGATTATTAAACGCAGTAACAAAACGCGCAAACTTTCTCATTGCATGGGCGCGGATTTCCTGTGCGAAGTTATGGACCGACGCATCCCTTCCGCTACGTTCAACGATCAATGAGCGAAGTTAACTTCTTGTATGGAGTATACGAGCCTCTTAAGGTGCGTACACACCGTAGATCCCAAACTGATTTCCCTTGTAAAGGTTTTATCGGGTATAAAATTTATTGCGGCTCTCATCTCCACTGGAGGTTCATCCACCTCTTAGACTATATCCACACAGCACTGCCCTGGCATAAAACAGTTCATCAATTAGAATATTCGCAACATTGGAAAAACAAAGAATATTTCAGAATACTATCATTTTCATTTATGTTAGTCTGCTTGTAAATGTAATTCACTATATTTTCAATTACATGAATTAAGAGTACATCAAAACTCAAACATTTATTGCTATTTTATTCACAAAAGAGAACATTCATAGCTCACCGAACGTGTTAATCAACATTTTTAACTAGTAATGAATATATATTTATATTCATATATAATATGTGTGTGTCATATATACAATAAACAAATATAAACATATACAGTATATATATAAATTATAAGTTATATAAATATAATATACACATACATAAATAAAAAAAGATATATGAATATAATCAGTAATGTACAGAAATAAAAAAAAAATATAAATATAACATATATACATAAATAACAAAATTTATACCTGTCAATATAATACATTCAAGCAACAAACCAGTAGCTTATAATATCATTCCTCAGTTAAAATACTTCCTAAACTATGCATGTTGAAATTGGTCATTTCACGTGACCTAATAAAACGATGCTCAAAATACAAATATCTTTACGTCTCTGATATTGCTTTATAAATACAGCTTTGTATTTTTAGTTTACACTCGAACGTGACTGCTCCATCGCAGTAGCAGCGATCTGCTAGATGTCAATGATTTTTTGCCGGTATATCTGAACACGATGATCTATCTGACCGATAAAACGCTTCTGAGACGTCGCTGACGATTAGTTCCTTATCACTGGAGTTGTGCTGGCGAGTTAAGTGCCGATATCCCGATCTCGTTCTCATTAATACTGTCAGAACTGCTTCATGTAAAGCGATTTAACGTTCACGTTATTTTTCTCTCATTCCATCGATCTCTCTACCGTCTGAATGGAAAAGGAGCAAGACTGTGCGTGTTTTCTTGCATTTAATTAACGCCTCTCGCATTGGCGGAGCCCAAGACGCGGCGCGACGTCGCGGAGAAACAAACATGACGTGCGTCACGACAAACGCCGGAATCATTAATTAATTCGAAACAGGAACGGTTAACACGGCCGCTAGAAGTTGCGCACGGGACGCACTTGGAAATTGTCGTGGAACAGGGGCCCCGAGTTCGTCTGAACTAGTTAGCGTTTATTAAATTTCATTGAATCCGCCAGTCGCAGCTGCAATCACTATGCACGCTGGCACAATACACGCGTCAGCTATCCGCAAAACTTTTCTTTTTGATTCGCGTGTTTTCGTATTCGACACCGTTGTGCCGGTGTACCGACGAGATATGCGCCATCCCGCTGACTCAATTAAAAAGCTAAAAGGATTCGCGCAAGGTTAATTAAAGCCTGAGAGCTTCGCGAGTTCAGAGGTGTGTATCATATCGATTTTCGACCTCTTCGCAGTTTCAAGGTCGATTTTAACATACCGCAACGCCAGACATTCCGCCACTAGCATTATGCGGCAGTTAACTATTCTGTTACATCATGTATATCTTTTATTTAATTACTTCTAGATCGCGGGTTTTATGCAGAAGAGAAACTGTCTTCGTCAATTGTTAGTAGACTTCGGATTTTGTGTAAGAGTATTGACGTATTATTTTCAATACATTAAAAGTATTGGTGAAAATTTTGTATTCGCCTCCTGTGTTTTGCAATTAATGCACAAACTTTTTAAGAAACGGAGGTGCAATAAAAATGCGTCTTTTCCCTGAATGGTTTTAATGAATTCAATGTATCATAACAGTATTTGTCAATTTTTTATGTTTTCGCTGTTTTCTGTTGTGCCTACACATTTCTCTTGTCAATTCTTAAAAAATGTTTCAAGAGATTCAATTGATTTTTAAGAATATTATAGATAGCAATATACAATAATGAAAAGAATATGTACATAAATATTTTCTTACCGTCACAAAAGATTGCTTATTTTTAAATTAACATATTTCCAAACTACTCCTAACGGTATGTATGTGACTGAAATGAGTTTATAGAATTCAACATATTATAGTTGACCAATTTACAATATCTAACAGATTATAATGAATTATAATGAAACATATATACATATTATTTTTTAATTGAAATTTTTCCAAATAATAATATTAATACGTGACTAAACCGATGAATTCATCTGTCTATTCTCTATAAGGACATGAAAGAGCTTTTATTTGACAATACACAAAAATATAAAATAAAATAATGATGAACATTTGTTTTATGATTGACAAAAATGGTTCCAATAAATAATTCTTTTCTGCCATTTCGTTCATTCCTCCAAGCAATGAACCATGTCGTAAGGAACTTCTTTACACACTATCAAATGCAAGGAAAATTTATGAAATTCTTTTTTTCAGGATTCCACCTGCGCTCAAAATTGTACGTTCGTCGAATCGAAGGATTGGGTATCTTCTTCGACTATACTTTTTCCACACACAAATCAATGAAATGTTTGGAAACGGATCTGGATATCCGGTCATCCCCGAGCTATCAACTGGCTCCTGGTACCCGCAAAAACGCAGCTACCGCCGTAAACCAACCGAGATGCACCGACACGTGCAACGATAATTCAACGAGACTATAGTAGGGTGAACGGCTAGGGCCTTGCGTCTTCTTCCGTTACTATAAATCACGGGCCCGAAGGAGGGCAAGCATACGCGAATGATGAATCGCTTGCTCCAAGACGAAATCCCGTGGCTGCTGGACACGGTACACGTAATATTAAACTATGGTCGATCTGTTCCAATCTAGAGAAATTAATATTCGCGATCGTGTAAAATCAACAGCATCAATATCGCTGGATCCAACCTTTAAAGCATGCCATTATTTTTGCTGATTGGAAATATTAAATTACAATATTGTACTATTAATAATGAAGGTGATAGTGTTTAAATAACTTTGTGTCGAAATGTTGTAGCGATTTATCGTTAAGGGGACACCATCTGTTTTCGGAATTCTTTACTGTTCGGATAGATTGAGATTTTTCCATCTGAAATTATTTTACTGCAACTTACGTAACTAACTAATAATCTGCAGATTTTATGCAGAGACTCTGTAAGGGTGGAGTCTCTTCATAGACTCTCCAGAAGATCGTAGTCCACTTCGCTCGATCATAAGTTTTTCACGCAGACTCTTCGTGTGAAGATAAAATTATATAAATGTGGAAAAAATGTGTGAATATTGCAATACTATTTTCGACTTATTCAAATTCTTGGAAAAGAAACAGATTTTCATTTCTGTTTTTTTTTTTTACGGTCGAATTACAACATTTTCATTTTGCATAAATATTCGCAGTTTAACCATTAGTTTCTTGGAAAAATATTTACTAAGAGACATATGATTATAGTAGCCTTTAGTAACCTGTTAAAATACAATTTTTAAACTTGTCAACGTTATGTGATTATCCAAAGAAAAATAGAAGGTAGATAGATGGATAAGTCTATTTTTCAACTATGCAAAAAGATTCGATTTACGATAATTGTTTTTATTGACTTCAAATATTTATATATTCTTGATGAAACTGTACATAATACTAAAAAATCTTCTACTAAAAAACTAAAAAATACTAGTCTTTTATGTCTTTTTCTATGTAAAGTCGAGAGATACTTTTATTTTAATATATATATATATATATATATATATATATATATATATATATATATATATATTTTTTTTTTAATATTTAATAATTATTGAATAGTGGAATACACGGGTTGAAACACTGCATCGATGCACAAAAAAGTGTCTACCTGCTCCTTAATAGTTTGTAAGATGGTTGACAGAATTTCTAACTGTTAACCTTCATAAGTTCCTCAAAAATAGTTGCATAAAAGAGACTAGCATAACAATACACCCATTCTTCTTCTACACGTTAAATCAACAAATTATGTTTATTGAATTGAAGAAAAACATCTTAAAAGGCACAATAATTTTACAGTATGTGTAAATAGTAAATGAATTTTCACCATGAGGAACGTATGATGGTTAAGGATGTTCGTAAAAGCGGTATTTGCAGTTTGTTCACGAGCACATTTCTCTAAAAGGGCTGAATAGAAAAATTTAATTGTTCGCCACTGAATTTATGTTTGCAATAAAAATAATTGATATTTCGTTGCTCCACTCGAAGCACTATATCACGATTACACACCAGTTCATTCGACGAACGGCAATCTGCGTGCGCTTCGATCCGTGGTGTCGTATATTTAGCTCTGATACGTCTAATAGATCTATCCGATCTCACGCGCGCGCTCGTGCACACCGACGATAATTGCGGCGAACCAATCATATCTGTCACTCTTTCCTTGTCCATCCCTTCGCGCATCGCGGCGTATCAATGGATCCATGGTAAAATCTTCGACGTGTTTAAAACGTCGCTTGTCTGCTCGCCGCGACGGCCACTGATTGGCATTGCGAACGGAAAATATTCTGCGACGCTTCCCTTCGTATTATTGTGTGACACGATTGTGCATATAAATGCACTTTCGACGAGACGGCGCACGTATACGTTCCCCGATAAGTTACTCTTGACAAGACAAGTCTGGAGTCAGACAAGTGCAATTCTGAAACCACTTAGCCAGATGCATTACCACTGTATGCAGGTACAGTGACACCCATTAATATTCGGACACTCTGAAAAAGACGGTAACTTTTTAAATATTCTACTATACGATTTGAACTTTCTTGGGAAGGTAGAGGAATTAGTTTGTTACAAAGAAATTTTTTCAAAAATCGCAATTGATCGGAATTGTAGTGAAAATACTGAAAGTTGCATTTTACAACTTCTTTATATGGGCCTATATTGAAAATTTAAAAACTAAGTTTGGTAGATCTGTGTTACTTATGAGCTTTGTGAAAGTTTCATCGAAATCGGTGGATGCATTGTATCTGATTGTTTATTAATCGTTCATAGTCTAAGTTTTCCTGTTCCAAGAATTTTGTAGTATGAATTGCAATATCTAATTGGTTTATTTTCTTTACTCTTGATCGTTCTTGTGAAAGTTATTCACACGACTGCACGTGGAAGTTTTGATAATAGGAATAGTTTATCCGAAGACACAACGTTGAATAAAGAAGACTTTAAAGAGAGGGCTGCGGGCCAAGAAATGTTGGAAAACGGTGGTCTACACTAAATTATCCAAAAAACAAGAGATAAGGAAGGAGGTGAATTATTCAGATTAACTTTCAGTGTACCTTTTTTTAATATTTTTTGTTTGGGGCTGAGCAAGATGGTTGATGTTGTACGTGAAAGATACTTCGTGTCAGACTTTTTAATGGAGCTTTAAACGGTCTATGTTTATATAACATTTGTCCCATTTAAACTAGTGTACTCTGTATCCCTTAAATATTTGATATAAAATCATCATAAATATTTAATTTAATGAGAACATTATTATCTGAAGAAACATTAAAATCAATGTGATGTATCGAAATAAGATGCTGATAAGTTTTTTAAAATTAGCCTTTCTAAAATGAACGCATAATTTACAGAAAATTGTAAAATATTATTACGTTACCATTACAAAATATTGTCGGTGGTTAAACAGAAAATAATCGGAGTTTTCTGTGGTGATAAGTCGTGCACTTTTATCAATAGAACGAAGCCAAAGCTATAAGGGTGGTTACCCAACAATAAGAATTACTAGTTCCTTCGTCCGTGAGCCAATTACAAAGACAATAGCGAGTTCTCGCACGATGTGCGGATATCTCTCACCAGAAATAATTGAATTGCCTCGGTATCATAAAATTCGTATTTCCCCGTTCTTTTTCTCAGAAGATTTATACTCGAAAGCTGCGTCCACAAAAGGCAATCGCGCGATCAAATAATTGTTTAATCCGTTGAAAAATTCTGATTCCGATTCTAACGAAATCATTGAATTCATGAGACTGATCTGTCAGTCCTAAAACTGTTGAATTACTTCTGTACATGAGAAATACAAATTTTGATAGATATATGGAAAGAGATAAATAAGATTACAATAATTGATGAACACATATATGGTTTAGAAATAGTATAAACAATTTTTTGGTAGCATTTATACATTTTCCTGTACCTACACAATTAAAAAAGTAGCATGATAAACAGCGAATCTTTATGCAAAATAAAAATTCTTGGTACCAATTGCAAGAACCAGTACCTTTTATAGAGCTTCCTTTTGTTCTTGAACAATTTTTTAATAATTTAAAGACAGTATATTATATTCCTTTAATGTTTCTATTATTTAAAATTGCACAACTAGAATTTATGATGCATTTATGACAAAACTCGGTATATGTAATTTAAAACAGTAAAAACAATAAAACAATTTAAGAACGTCCATGTGTTATTTTCGATTTATTAAAATTATTGAAAATAGAAAGAAAGTTTTATACGGCTTCTGTGTCTTTAAAACAGTAAAAGCATCGGAAGAATTTGAAAATATTTATTTATAGTTTACTTTAATATGGTCGCATTAACAGCGAGATCGTTAGCGACTACATGGTTTACAATTAATTATAATTGCTAACATATCTTACAAGTAGCTTGCAAAGAGTGTTACATTATTTTCGACCTATTAGAAAGAAAATGAATTTCTAACTCACCCCGGTTTGTTATAATTTAAGTTGGAAATTTTTATATCGCATAAGAAATCCGCTGTCGAGTCATGGAATACTGCTCGATCATGAATCAGTGATCATGTCGTAAGACGCGATCGAACAAAAACGTGAGGGAATTCAGTGATACAATTCGGCGGATGTATCCGGCGGTGTATTTTCGGTATTCAGGAAGTTGCCTCAATTTCTGAACGCTCCGCGAACTATTCCCAAGGTGGTACGCCCCTGACAGAAGCTACCTGTTGATTTAGCCGAGCCAGCCAGGTAACCGAGCCACCTTACGAGGTATAAGTTACGGTTGGGGCCGACGTACATATAGTACTTTTATTCGTCGACGTTTTCGTCCCCATCTGCCGCCGGCGTGATTTTATGCTATACTTAAACGGATCTCTTTACGCCATCGATCATCGAGTCACCTCGTGATTATCCTGTCCGAGACTTTATTCAGGTGAATAAACCCTGGTTCTGTGATTTACTTCATCGTAGACCTTCATCCTATACTGAATTCGCTCATAAACGATCATCTCTCTTCCTGCTACAGTACACGTGAATGCGTGACACATTCAATACTTTTACTACCGCAATTTTCTATTGATAATACTGGCTCTCCCATTAACAAGTGGTATTTTAAATTATAAAAGTATGCTGTTCCTTTACAATTTACAATTCCTTTTACAATTTTACGAATCGCGTGTCAAAAGTAAGAACTCTAATTTAACAGAACGTAAATGTGGGACACATTCAGTACTTTTATTACCGCAATTTTCTTTTAATAATACTGGCTCGCCCATTAAAAAGTGTTATTTTAAATTATAAAATATGCTGTTTCTTTACAATTTACAATTTATTTTACAATTTTATGAATAGCGTTGGTGCAAAAGTAAAGACTCTAATTTAAAACGATATCTCTTTATATTTCACAGTTAAAAATTAGGAGTTAAAATTTGTTGTATCTCTATTGTTTTGCAATCTGATCTCTTCTAAAGATATGAGATTATAAGAAAACAGCTGATTTTATGCATTTATGACAAAAATGGGCAGTTGTAATTTAACACAATAAAAACATTAGGCGAATTTAAAAACACTGTTATATTACATTCACAACCTATTAAAGGTATTAGAAAGAAAATAAAATATTTCACTCCAGTTTGCTGCAATTTAGGTAGAAAGTTTTTATTTTGTATTAAATTCTGAAATTGAATATTTCAAATAATTAAGTGTACGAAGTTTAATTCGATTATATCTAAAGTAACAATTACTTGATTGCCTCCTTAAGATTTACCAAAGATAAAAAAATAGATTTGAATAAATAACTTAACTTTATAACTTAACATTAAACCTACCGAGCCTTAGAAGTAACTGGCATATGTTCCCTTATAAAAATGACAAGATTGATTTTATCATAGTTATCATAATACGTGCACTACTAAAGATATCTATACTATATAATCGATTCTTATGAAACCAGTTTTATTATTTTTCTAATTGTGAAATAAAAAAACCTGGAACCGATCATTACAACCGGTGTTGGTAGGTTTAGTGTAAAATAATAGCAATTATTTACACAAAATATTATACAATATGATCTCGCTTTCTATTACCAATTGTATTGTTTTCTATGTACAGTATGCACCAATTGCAGTGGATCATGAACTAAATGCTACATAAATATAGCTGGAATGTATTGGAAAGTTTCTACTACGTGAATGACCTACCATCAAATGACCTTTCAGCAGATCGCACGTTCTCTGCTATGAAATGCGTGCATCAAATGTCATCCTTGCATTAATCGAGATTCCAATCCTCTCGAATATTAGAGTTCTTCACTAGGAGCGTATCAACGTGTTTATAAACCCTGGCACTGTAATGACTGGCAACTTCTTCTTTTTCATGTAAATTCTAATTTTATACAATCCTTTTGAAGGCAGGATAAACTGGACTGGACTAATTACTCTCCTTCTGTATTAAATATTAGTAATTAAGGAGAAAAATGGAAGATGAACTGTTTAATTCAAATTGATCAAGACAATCAAAACAACAAAGCAATGAATATGTTCGTTTCTTCAAAAGATCGCATAAATTGCATTTTCAGCCTAAATGATTAAAAATCGTGGTAAAAATTTTTTTTGTTACGCCACGCCGAAAAGTGATAACACCTCTAGAATGCGTTATAAATAGCTACCACAGTTGAAACGGTTTGTCGACCATAAATTCGGTGTACAAAAAGATGTCGGATACGAATGTTCATTCGGGACTGTAGGTGATAGTTATTATAGCTTCATGTAAATCCGATGTCGTGACAACCGGAACGTCCATTTTGATGTTTGAAATATTCAGTACCAAGCGCGAACTCTTCTTTATCCTATTGTCATGGACTGTATCGTCGACCACACCGTCCGACTACAGTGTTCCCGTTTGGCCATGACAATTTTATCTTGATAAAAGCTTCGTCAAAAAGCGTGAATTGTAGAATATTCTACTGCCTCAAATGCACCGGATCCCCTCCCCAACTCCCAAGAGAAATCCAGGATGCTCTGGACGTTTGGGACTGAC
Source organism: Lasioglossum morio (assembly GCA_916610235.2). Classification (NCBI taxonomy): domain Eukaryota; kingdom Metazoa; phylum Arthropoda; class Insecta; order Hymenoptera; family Halictidae; genus Lasioglossum; species Lasioglossum morio. The sequence goes on from OU744333.1 coordinate 6,124,338, forward strand.
CAAACCACTTCTTTGAAACAAAATCAAATTCCTCCTGGGTTACGCACGGAGCACAACTGTGTTCCCACACAGTCCGATAATTGATTTTTAAAGCCAACCTTGATGGAAATTTTCAAATTAATTAAATCTTTACATCATAATGTGTAATGAACACGAAAGTGTAAATCTTTTAGTGAAAAGAAGATTGAATTGGGATTTTGCGTTCTGCGTCGATGCTAAAGGATTTGTACTCAAAATTACAATAACTTCCCTATAAATCGGGAAGTTAATTAATGCTTTTGTAGATCATATTCTGCGCTGAATACCTAACCCAGACCTTTTCACATGCCAAATTAAACCTTTGCAGGCGTTGTTCACCTTTTTACAAGCCAAATTCACCATTCTGCAAATCATATTTACCTTTTCGTGAATCAAATTCATCTTTGTCAATTTTATTGTAACATTCGATCGTTGTAGATTAGATCATTATCATCTTGCAGCATCCCTTACACGGATACATATAATAAATGATTCGAAATGTAACTGCGGCAATAAGGTTCAAGATCTTAACCATATCATTTGGCAGTGTAAGTACCTTTTTGGAATCACAAAGAGTTGATCTTATGAAACGATTAAGCAAGCACAATTTGTTCTCACCATTAAATATCAGATCGTTAAATTATGAACCAAATATTCAGTCATGTCATCTCGTTTTGAATTTAATCAAGCAATGTAATTTAAAGATTTAATGTTATGTACTTAATGCGTTATATTCTGCTGTACCTACACTACTAATATGTAACTGTAAGATGTCATATCAACAATATGTATATTAAACCTGTGGGGTTCGCATAAGTTAACATTAGGTTTAAGTACTCTGTATCCTGGCCATTCGGGACACAGATGGTTTTCAGACGAGCAGGGATGGCCTGCAAAAGAGTATCCCAAAACTTCGCGGAAAAAATCGTTACATTTATTATTTAGAAATAGGTCGTGGGGGAGAAGGAAAAAACAATTGGTAACGAGAGCCCTTGACGAAGGGAAAATGACCAGAGTGGTTCCGAAAGCCAAAGCGAGCAGATCGAACAGTACGGTGTAGAACAGCGTGGTACCGAGTAGACTCCTTTCATACAGTGAGTTTAGTTTTATCTCAGTTTCGTTAGATCCTAATTAAATATATTTTCTTTTACGTCATTTTACACGCGACCTTAATTTCCACCAAAACCTTCCAATTCCCACAAACCTTACGTTAATCCGAATGTATAACTTTATAACAAGGGGAGTTCCAATTAAGCTCTGAATAAAAGAAAAAATATAAATGACTCGAAAGTAAAATAATGCAACATGATTTTGTCGTTTTGGAGATTTTATTCACAGTTACTGTCGCTACTGTCGTAAAGGTTGGCACACGTTTTATTTTTTAGCTGTAAATTTTCATAGGATGAGAATCACGCAAAAGAATTTATATCGTTTAAAATATGCTATCGTCGCATAGAATTTTTGCTTACTGTAAGCTGTACATATTGCAAGCACTAAGCGTTTCAGCTACCGATAAACAACACACTCGCGCGCGCGCGCACGCTCCTATGAACGATATTGCGCAATCGATAACGAATCAGAGCGTGTTAATGTTTATTTCGAGAGTCCCGGCGAGCATGATTGGTGACTTCGAAATTTCCATTGATCCGCGGGACTCGAGCACGACCTCATCGGTTCGGTCCGGATTATCCGGCCCACCCTTCGTTCGTCATTTGTATCCGAGCGCTATCGTTTAATCGTCTGTGCTCACTGGAAGCTGCATTGATGAGAATTTCAGTCGAACTTCGATAACGAGAAGAGAATCGGATGGGCAATTAATCAAACACCAATTAAGAGACCGATCGGTATTTGTCGAAATGTATACTCGATGAGTTAGATCGATCCGAGACACAGCAAAAAAAAATGAAACTAGTACAATAACACCGGTCATTGATTATTTCCTATCCCTCGAAAATCTTCGACAGTCTGACTAGATTTCGATTTTGAAAATTTCAATCTCGCTTTCATTTTATTCGGATTGACTCGCGGGCCGAACCAGGCCCGCCGCCTGTTTTGTATCCGATCCGAGAGGTTAATATTGTTCTTTATATGAAAAAATTAAATATAAATTAGATTACGTGACATAAAAAACTTATGTAAAAGTAACACTATCTATTAAAAATTATTTGGAACCCCTGGTTTTCTGTTGCTCTATGGCCCACCAGGCTTTTACGGTCTGGCCGTTTCCAAAAAAAAAGTGTCCCGACCCCTGCTCTACATATAATACTAGACCTACCACTGCCAGTCAAATGTCGGTTTTAAATCTTTTATTTTACAATTATTGAATTGATTTAGTTGCTTATGGCTACAAAATTTAAATGAATAGTGCCTTGTTATCTTTATAATCTAAAACATTTTAATCGCTTTTAGTGCTCAGTAGGTTTAGTGATAAGAAATGATAAGAAATTGAAACTATTGGCTAATGTCCTATTCGAATAAATTGAATTCTATGATGATCTCAGATGTAGTAAGCAATCTTGATGTACTTTCAAAAATTATAGAATAGATCTATAATTAAGTGAAATTAGTGTTCTGGTGAGTTTTCATTATTTTTCCTTTTGATACAGTATCATCGTATGTTTATTCCGGCAACGATATATTATAAAAACAATTAAACCAGTATACCAGTTAAGAGTTAAATTATTCTACGAAATAAAAACGAAAACAGGAAAAAGCGAGAAATGTAACGAATACAGCCATTACATCAAACGCTTCTGCATGTGATAAAGTTTTACATAAAATTCAATGTGGAATAGCGTCGTAGAAGAAGGAAGGTGTAAGCTGAAGACACAAGTCTTAATCAGACGACCCTGTAAGTACACATTATCAACTGACGTCACGGAAAGAATGAATAAACTAATTGTGATTAATAGGCAGCGAATTTTATGCATTTATGACAAAAATGGTTAGTTGGAAGTTAAAATAGTATACCCATTAAAAGAAAAACATGAAGAAATAATAAACATATTAAGAAAGAAAATCAGTTTCTATTTCACTCCAGTTTCTTGCAATTCAGGTACAAAATTTTTATTTTGCATGAATATCTGCTGTCTAGTGATTAGTACACTGTGTGAAAGTCTCTAGCTTTAAACATTAATTTCTGAAGAAGAAAATGTTAGACATAACTTCATCTTCTGTGCTAACATTATTGTGTTCAATAAAATATCTATTATAGATCGCTCGAATTTATTAAAATATTTTATTGTATCTCATGTAGGTACCAAGCAAATGTTATAGACACATTAGCATCCGCAGTTTATATTCAGCCCATATTTCTGGCTTATAAAACCGCAAATTGGAATGTCTAGTCGACACCGTGCCCAGAAACCAGCACGAAGCGACAGATTTATGTGGTTTCTTCCGGGCGAGCAAATTCTGAAAGTATTTTTGAATTTCGCGGTTATAAAAATCAGGGAATTAAACGAGCCGCAAGAACTTCAGGCAATCTTCTACCGCGACATTATTCACGTGTTTTATCGCGTGAGCTTTCCCACATCTATGCGGTGGTCCAGCAAGAACTGGAAGAAAAAACAAAACTGAAGAATAGAGAGATAAGTGAGGGAGAGAGAGAGAGAGAGAAAACGCGTTATGTATGCAGAAATCAACGGTTTACCACTATTTTTCTCGTCGCTGTATTACTTTCTGATTTAACATCTTGTATATAGGGCGTCCAAAAAATGTTCTACTTCATTAGAAGTGATGTAAATAATTCCAGAGAGTCAGTATAAGTGTATGTGCAATATTGAATGGTCAGTTGAGTGAATGAATAATTCCTAACGATTGGTACGAGTGTGTAAAGGTTTGGTTGGTACGAGCGGTTTGAAAGACTAGATGCGTGAAGAACCACAATGAGAGAGCACCGTGTGTTGAGTGTGTTGAGAGTCATAATTAGAAGCGTTACTATTTATCATTAAATCACATTGTATATATATCTTCTGCAATAGTTTGGTCATTAAAGCTTTATATTCAGTTTACGGTTAAAAATATATTAAACAAGAGTTTTATTTACACATAATCTGCTTGAGAAATTTACAACACATTGAACGGGGAGATTCTCGAGTTCATTGAAAGCAGAGTTGAGCAAAAATTTTATTTCAATAAAAATTTCAAATACAGTGGGCTTAAAACCCACTTGGAAAAAACCCACTTTATTCGAAATTTTTATTTAATTAAAATTTTTGCCCAATTCTGATTGGAAGTAACTTTTTTGTTTGGCAAAATGTTCTCCACGGTTCGCCACTGTTGCCGCGTTATGATTGGTCCGTGTTTTTCATTGACACTATGTAACATGATATTTGGTCCCCTCAGGGTTTCAAATTCATTTACCAATCCTCTTCCTCTTTTTCCACTCTCACCATCGCCTTTTCAGCGGGACCTACTGTTTTCATGGTGGGTTCCGAACCACCTTTTGCCAACAACACGTGAAAAACACCCCGGGTGGGTCACTTTCCGGTTTTTTACCAGACGGTCACCCATCCTAGTGCCGTGCACGTTCCACATTGTCTAACTTCGGTGATCTAACGAGAACCGGTGCTTTCAACGGGACTACGGTTGTTGGCTTGTTTTTCATTAACACTAAACCTACCATCACCATCACTGGTTAAAATGACCAGTTCCATACCAGTTCCATATTTTTTATTTTATGATTATTGATATAATAAAAATAATTTCATAAGAAATGATTGTATAAATATCTTTAGTGAAGCGCATATTACAATAAGAGCTGCTCAAAGTCCAAGTAAAATCAATCTTGTCATTTTTATAAGGGAACCATGTGCACCGGTTACTTTTAAGGCTCGGTTAGGTATAGTATTAATAATTCTGTAACAAAGGCGCGGAGAACATTTTCGTAAAGGAAAAATTAACTTTGCATGATCCCATCTCCCCGTTCAAGGAACTGCAACATTCTTCGTAAGAATAAGAGTAAGAGAAATCTTACCTTTTTTTCGAAAATATCATTTGATCATTAATACCATTATATCATAATCGAATTTAATTTTCTAATTATATCGTGCTGATACTTTGTCAGACGATATTACATTGTCGTCACTGAATCACCCGAAAATGCGTTCTGTTAATCATCATAATGAGTTCAATTGATTGCAGACACTGCGTTACGCTTCTTTGTAATTACTCCGTGACACGTAATTTTGGTATTCCGTTCTCCATTGGTTTCGTGATCAATTAGATCCTCATAATGGGCATTAATGTTAAATAATTGGTAATTACATACCCCAATCACAATGGAGCGTACTGATTATGTCAGGCCCATTGTATTTGTATAGTATCCGATGACATCAGAATGACAACTTCCGGATTGTTCTTACCTGAAACAATAATAAACACGTTAATGGTAATTTAATTATGTATACTTATATAAGTAATATAAGTTATTCTTCGTATTAGCCAGGTGTGCAATTTGATTCGTGGTCCTCCCGATTAATTAATATTTTTCGAATAAAGGTAGTCAACACTCCTGTGTATTTTCATGATGTATATTGATGCATCATACACATTATTCTACTTAACAACTGAACAAGGCAATGCAGGATAATGTTTAAACAATGAAAATGACAATTTGTCTAATGGAGTAATTCATTTTGTCTCATCCTTCAATTTGATTGTTAGTTGATCTAATAAATAATTGATCTAATCGTAGATTTGAAATAGAACTAGATTATCAAATTATGAAAAACTAAAACGAAAACACATATCACAGAACTACAAAACATATATTTTAAATTTTCATTAAGGGCCCAAATGAAAAAGTTTTAAAAAATGCTTTTCTTACTGTTGCATGCAACCTTGTACATTGTAATTTTTGGAAAATCTTTTCTGCAGATCAGTTAGTAAACCAATGCTTCTAATTGCTTACAAAACATTAGGTCGTTTGGTACAATTATAAAAAAAGTTATACTGTTTTAAAGTATGTTCAAATGCTTTCGAGGCTCACTATATACACAGTGTTCAGATAATTTTATTGTATCAACTTGCGTTACCTCGGACTCCACTCTAGCAATTGCGTTTAGCACTCGATAGTTCCGGTGCAGAGTTGGGCATTAATCGATTAGAATTGTAACCCAGATTGATTGATGAATGTGTACGATTAAAAAAGGTAATCGTTGAAAAATCGACGATTGACTCAATCGATTGATGAAGTTAATCGTCAATCGTTGATTAAGGAAACTGTTCGATATGTCTTTAATTTGGTACGTTATTATACAAACTACACTTTATACCGTATATACTTTATTAATATTATAAAGGTGTTTCTCTAAATAACGACACAGTGTTTCCGCGTATCCTGTATTTAAACTTCATGTGAATAGTATGATTTAAGTGAATGCTCTTTACAAAGTTGCGATCTGCTCAGACTGGCTGTTTCTACCAGACTGACTACACAGACTACGATCTTGACATTATGCCCTCGCAGAGATGCTTCTGTTCTTGGGAAAAACCGCCCCTTACGCCTAAACCCTTATACTATGGTATCATTGAATTCTAACAAAAAGAAATCATCGAAAAAGTTAATCATCAATCAATTACCCGATTGACGATTACAATTGAAAAGAATGCAATCGTTAATTGCAGTTCAACTGTTAATATATATTTAGATAGTTTTGCGATCGAGAAGAATTAAATAAATGTATAATGGTTTCGGCGCACAGGTTCGATCAATAATACAAACATTATTTTATAACAATTTTGCAATTTTAAACCGCGACGTTTCGATCCTGATGAGGATCATTTTCAAGAGATTTTGCGTCTGTAACAAGATGTAACTTTATAATAATAACCGTAATTTAAAAATATGTTTCACACAGCAGAATAAATTTATCTTTCTCACATGTTATGTAAGGTAAACGTAAAATTTATGAAGACTATATTGATTCCATGCTGGTAGATACTGAACTGATCCTTGCTGAAGGTTGCAACGTAAACAGTAAATACATCAGGACAAAGAATTGGAACTTGACCATTGTTATAAATTTTTATAAAATAATGTTTGTATTATTGATCGAATCTGTGTGCCGAAACTATCATACATTTATTCAACTGTTAACATCGATTAACGATTGAAGAAAAAATTTATTCGTCAATCGTCGATTAAATTTTTGCCCAACTGTGAATCGCAAGAACAAGAGACGGCTGCAGAGAGGCCAGAGGTGACTCTACGCGGAAAAATAAACAGAGCGACGATAAGTTGGTCGAAAGTTTAACGCGCCATCAAAGACACGAAGTTTCACAAGTTCTGGCCACACCGTTTCCAAAACGGTTTGCGCTGAAAAAACTGGGCGGGAAAAGCGAACAAAGCGAAAGCCCGCGCGGAACGGGACGCAGGGTTTGAGGTTGCCGTCGGCAACGGCGCGAAAGGAAACGTTTCGCTCGCGTTTTTCGAACTTTCCGCTGACTTTTTTTCTTCGCCGGGGTGTCTTTCGTCCGCGTCTTTTTATTCCAGGTTTTTGCGCGACACGCGACACTGATTTACCTAAGATTCCGTCGCCGCCGAACGGCTCTGCGACATGTTATACGAGCATTGAACTTCAGCCAGCAAGTCGCGAAATCAGATTCCCGCGTTCAGATCGACGACGATGCATTCCGGCCTCGAAACGACGCGCACAAATGAAGTTTCTGGCCGTGCTGCGTTGCTCTGGGCGAAATCTGGACGGAGATACCGACTTATTTCATTTCCACTTGTATCGAATTGCTCGCGCTGCCGCGCCGGTCGTACCGTGTCGAAGTTTTATCGAATCTTATAGCTGCTTTTACCCGTGAGTGGTAAGTTATCCTTTCGAGAACGGAAAATATTCAACTTGGATACTGGGCAAATTGTGATGCCGTTCCACGAGATTGTATTGTGTCCTCGTGCACTACTTTTTTTTCAAGTTTCAATCCTGTCTTCGCGAGGCAAATCATTCCGTACGGTCTAAAACTTTTTCACAGATTACACGGTTTTTTTGAACGATTCTACAATTTCTTGTCGAGCCTTACAATTTTTTCGTGAACTCTATTTTCTTCATAGTTTCATAGTTTTATAATGATTTCGTTCGCCTATAATTTTTTCGTGAATTCTATTTTCTTCATAGTTCCATAGTCATACAATAATTTCGTAGGCCTGCAACTTTTTGGAGGCCTTGTAATGTTTTCTCAAGTCACAAAAATTTGTTCTATTCAAACTTTTTCGTAGACTCTCCAGACGCTATGTCTACAGTTCTTATTGGATAAAAGTAGATCTGATAATAATCGTGATTTGAAGAATATAATCATTAGACTCCGGATCTTTATACAAAATAAGAATTGTCTGCATCGATTGCAAGAAATAGAAAACAAACTAAATGCTATTTTTTCCCTTAATGATTTTATTATAATAGAGGAGAAATCATACATTGGCATGTTCAATTGAATTGAAAATTTTCCAACAATTTTGATTTTCATCTAATTATCACCATTAAAACTACGAAACAAAAATCAAAGGAACAATAATCATGCCTATAAAATAACGTGTAAGATAAATAAAAAACTTCGATTAATATTTTAAGAAGATAACGGCTTTAAACATAGACATTGTAAACAAACATTATCGGTGATTTATTGTACGAATAGCTTGGCATTCGACAGCATCAAATTTGAGTATCCGATATATTGAACATGACTGCTTAACGTATCTGTCTGGTATTGAATGATTTCCATTTGCGATGATCTCCATTGATCACATTATTTTCTAATTACCAATTTCTGGCAAACTAACAATATCATTCTATTATCAATACATACAAACGTTAATATAAGCAGAATTAGTCAATAATGGACAAATACGTACACCGAATAATCTGTTCAGATAACATTTCCTAGCATTAGGATCGTGTACACTTTTACAAATATTTGATTAATACACAAAAAATACTTTCTTCTAATTTTCAATTTTCACTTACATCTAAAATTAATTTTTTCTCGATTGTACTATTCTATGACATTGATAGTACAACTATTTTTAAACACTGTTATTTATTGGAATTGTGAAGAAAAGAGTGAAGATCACAATTTCTAACTGTTTTATCGGAACCTACAAAGAATATTTAAAACATGTACAAAGCTACAAGCATTGCAAAAACATAAAAATCTATAAATCTAAGATTTGCGTTTCCGACGAAACTTTCTACATGTATATAACTTACTTACATCTAAAAAAAGGCCTGTTTGAAAATCATGGTCTCAACATTTTTGTCGAAATTTTGACCAACAGGAATTTTTAAATATAATTTTAATTACACATTACCTTAAACCAATTTATGTCGTTTACTCGAATTTTGAAGAAAGGATTTTCCTTTGTGAAGGATGTGAAACAGTTTTGTCGACCACTATACATTATATTGCATTGTTTACACAATATACAGTGCACGAGAAGTTATTTTGTGTGCATATTCAGAATTTTTGAAAAACGATGGCTGGCCTATCTTTTCTCCGGGTCCCATGGAAATCACCGACACAGACTTCTCCGACACGGTTTTCGCCGACAATATTTCACCGACTCCAGATTTCATCGACAATAGCTTTGGCCGACAACGCTTTTAACCGACAACGAATTTGATCGACAACGATTTTGACCGACAACGAATTTTATCCACAACGACTTGAGACACAGTATGATAATATTGTATGATAACACTGTATGATAATACATATGATAACACTGTATGATAATACATACTGTGGACGTCTTAAGATGTTGTGGATCAAATTCGTTGTCGGTCAAAATCGTTGTCGATGAAATTCGTTGTCGGTTAAAGGCGTTGTCGGCCAAAGCTATTGTCGGTCAAATCTGGAGTCGGTGAAATGTTGTCGGCGAAAACCGTGTCGGAGAAGTCTGTGTCGGTCATTTCCATGGGACCCCTTTTCTCCGACTGTACCTGCTCCGAATTTTCGTCGTTATTTTGCAAACATTCAGGGTACGTATATTCCAGTCGCATTCTCGCCAGGGTGCAAGTGCAGAAGAAGAATTTCAGCGGAGGGTCACGAAGAGATTTTTTCGTGAGACCGTGGAAAAGAATGTTTCGGCGTATCTACCGGTCGACACTTCCGTGGGAAGCCACCATCGACACGACGCGATCCGACGCGACGACGAGGGAGCGCCGAGGTTGGAAAAATCGAGGAAACGTCGATCAACCGAAAAACGCTTGCGGATTGCCGCGGGATCGCTTGGAAATGAGCCCCGTTTCCTTCGGCATCGTTGCATTCCTCAATTTCTCCCTTTCGCTCCTCGCCTTTTTCACCCGTTCCCGTTCCATTTGTCTTCCTTCCTTCTTTTCCTCGGTTTTATTGCAGCTCACGGCTTCCTTTATATTTCGTTCCTTTGCCGCTACGGAAATTTCGCGGTTCGATGAGAGATAAAGTTCACCCAGTGGCTTCAAGGGAAAGGAATTGTTGTGGTGTAGGTGTTGCTGGACGGGAAGAGGCTTTCATTCGTTTCCCCGGGTCGTTGTGTCGATCGCGTGTCCGCTTAAGAACAGAATCCGTCGAACTAACCGTCCGACCAAAGACAATTCTCCAAACGAGTGACCTTATATACTGCAGATGCGAGATATTGCCACCGGTAACGAACCCTCTCAGTTTCCTCCTGAGGTCTTCTTCTGATTTTATTGCAAGTGGTCACAGAGATCGCACCGCTCTTAAAATATCTATGCCTTTCTATCTATCACTTTGATCCTCAATTGAAAACCTGGGTCTTTCGAAATATACCAAACTATTCATCCTTCGACTGAACATCTGAGGTTTTAGCTACGCCAAGGCAAAAAAAAAATATTGGATGCTTTTCGCTATATGTAAAGGACTGCTATTTGAACATTTAAATTACATAAAAGATGCAAGAATAATATTTCAGACCTTCTTACTTCACATTTTAAATCTACGAATTGTGTTTCAATCATAGCGTCACATTTCAAAGAAATACATTTTACAACATAGAGAAAAAGGAATCAATTGTTTTGCAATGTGTAAAAAAAGCTAAACGGGTAAATTTTCGCGCTGAGGAACGTGTGAGGGGAGTTAACAGCTATTATAGTAAAAAAATGCATACAACCCAGCTAAGACTTGTAATTATTAGTTCTGTGGATATTTCTAAGATTCTATGAAATGATATAAATTCTCAAAATATTTAATACGTATTTAAGTACAAAGAGCGGAGTAGTGTCGACATATCAGGGAAATTGACTGGAATTGATCACCTTCCTATAGTCGAGGGATATTAACGCGTTTTAGAATCCAATTTCTTTTATTTTTACATACATATAATAGAACATCGATTTCTTAAAAAATATGTGCAGTTAAATAAGCTACTCCTAACGAATTCTGCATTGGCCTTTGTTTTTTAAAATGTTACTTGAACGCAGTATGTAGTCGTTTCGTGACTGCCGAAAAATAGAACTGTATTAAGCAGAATTAATGACAACATCAAAGTGAATAATAGTTACCGAATTTATGTTTTGCACAGGGAAATGTTAATTCTACTTAATAACAATGTGCCTCGCTCGTTGAATGCTGCAACTGCATTCGAATCACCAGCAGAAGTCGAGGGAATTATTTTCGTTCGATTTCCTCGCGTAATCTTTCCTTTCCCCCAACATAATTCTCTGTCTATTTATGCTCCTTCTATTTTACCTCGACCACGTTCGGTCCATTTCACTTCCTTTCCTTATCTCCACTAAATTTTCCCATGAACTTCTTCTCCGGCTAGGCTCTTTTTATCCCGGATTTCTCAGCCCGAGAAAACTCGTTGGAAATCTTCGATAAGATTCATTTCTCGTTAAAACTGTGTTTCTTTCTCTAATTTGTACAACATCTTTGGCGACCCGTCAAAAGTTAAGACAGAGTTGGGCAAACTCTAGTCACAATTATGATTATTGACTAATAACTTCGTAAGCTCTATAAAAGTGATTAATAATGACTAAGAAAATACTTGAGCGTGACTAATGAGTAATGGCTGCATAATTATTTGAGCGTAATGACTAATGAATAATGACTAAAATTTTATTAAGAATGAATATGGAATACTAACTATAATAGCATAACTAATAACCAAATACGAAATCAGAAATTCAGTATGACTAATGACTAAAAATGGTTATAAGTTAAAATGAGACATAATAATAATAAAAAAAATATCCTATTACGTTAGAAACATATACAATACAGGTTATGATAAATTATAGTGACGAGAAAGAAAAAGGCAGTTGAATAAGAAAAGATTTCCAGATTTTCTTATTTTACTTTTGTGAAGAAAATAGATCATACAAAATTTTTATAAACCGTTACAAATAGAGTAAAAATAACATGATGAATTTAAAGTTAAATTATATTTCACTGAAATGTGTTTGGTCACTGCAAATACCGATATAGTTTAAGTATACATATTAATGAATGTTAATAGCACAATAGTAACTGATAAGTAAAGATCGATGACTGAGCAATCACTAACAATTACTTATAGCTGTGATGAACTAGTGCCATGTATGTAGCTATGACTAACTAATCAAAAAGTTTAACTAAAGACTATTTTACTATGACTAACACTCAATCAGGCTATTAGTCATTTTTAAATTATTAGGTGATTTGTGCCGTACTCTGAATTAAGAGAATAATCCTGATACTGCAACATCAGACTGCCACACATTTATTTCGGTCTCTACAAAACTCTCTTATTGTAAAGTTAACTACAAAAGCGGTCTGTGAAAATCACGTGCCACAGTTTTTCGCCCAGAAATCAAAGAAGTTCTACATTGAGGGGATTATCGTTTTAAATCAAAAATGGCAAAAGAAGGTCGATCAAAACCGCACATACTTGATTTAATAAACTTCATTTGAAATGTGGAAAAAGCTTGATTCATTTCTGCATTGAAATACGAAGAAACATTTTCCCCAACCGTATTAATGCGATTTTTCGTAAAACAAATGTGAAGTCAATAGTCGTTTGTAATTGTCGAACTATTTTTCTTTTAGCACTATCGTTATCCTGACATCTGCGAGATTAAACGATAAAGTTCGCATATTCTAGCACAAAAGAAATATTTGGAGAACACACGTATGTACACAGTTCAGCCCGCCGCGCCGCGCCGCACTGCTGTGTTTTCTTTATAAACGCAATCTCTTCCTTCCCGTTGTATTTAACACGTAAGTATACATTGCAGTGGCGCATGTAAAGAGTGTGTAATATGTAATAACAATCTGTATCCTGACGTAATAACAATATTCAATACCAGATTTCCCAATTGAAGAAGCTTTAGTGTAATATTCAATAATATATTAACAATCATCTCGAATAATATTTGTCGAAATTATTGATAGTTGCACATTATGATTACGGCACTGATACGAATTTATATCGACAATACAATTGCAACTTTTTATCAATTTCAAAATCATGCTTTGAAAGATAACTACTAGACTGCGGATTTTTATGCATTTATAGGAAAATTGAGTAGATGAAATTGAAAATTATAGGAAAACTAACCCTTTGCACTCGGAGCTATTTTAACTCGAAAATTAAACTTTCTTCTGACCTAGAAGATACAACACTAATGTGTAGTAATTGGTTAGACACCGACCTATCTAATAATGTAAACAATATTTTAAATAATAATTAGACTGCGGAGCTTTATGCATTTATAGGAAAATTGAGTAGATGAAATTGAAAATTGTAGGAAAATTTAAAAAATTGCAGATGTCAATATACGATTTCTCATCTATTAAAATTATTAAGGGAAGAAATAACATTCTGTTTGGTTTCTACTCCTTGCAATTGATACAGACAATTTTTATTTTGCATAAAGATCCACAGTCTAATAATAACACAGCAATTTTTAGTGACTGCTAAAGATAAAAAGGACAATAAATTCAGGGAGACACGTGCGATAAATACATTTAAGTAGGTGCAGCTAGGTGCATCCTCGTTGGTTAATCAATTTCTTTTTTGTAGTGACAAACTGCACGCACACACGATTTCAGGTAATATTTCATTGGACACGTGATATTCGTTTAATTAGTTCCCGGTAGATGTTGGTTGTTACGGTTTTCTTCATTTACTTTTTCCCCTAGCCATCGTTACTCGCAACGTGTTCTCATCTCGCTGGTATCGTCAGCAATTTCTCTCGTCCCGTTCCTTCCGAGACTTTCATTTTTTTCCATTCGTCTGCGCTTGGTCGTCTCTTCCTGTTGGCGTGCGGTGCCCCTCGCGTCGCCAACCCTCTTCATCGCGAGCAATTTTCGCGGCATTTCGTACCGTGCGACCCATGAGCCGCCATTTTTCTTCCCGATGCCCGTAAAATCATGCCAGAGGCAGGTGGAAACAAACCACACCCGATGCTTCCCCTTAATTCCTTGCTACGGTCATCCCCTTCGCATCTACCACAGCCAACGTAAAAATTCTAATTAATCTCGGGTGCATCAAGTGCGAAATTAGATATCCAAGTTACAAAGTTGGACAAAGTTTTGAACGGAATGCGTTCGGAAATTTAATGCCAGCTCTCTGAAGAGTAATGAGTTCTACGAGTTTAATTAAGAAAAAACCATTAATGGAGCACCGGGAAGCTTGATTAACATGTTAATTGCCCCATCAACCACATATGAATAATACCAACACTTTAAACGGCGTATTGAATATATTATACTTCCTTGTAGCTCGCTGTGCACAAATTGTTTTCTTTAGAAAAGAAAATGAATGCTTCGAGTTTCTTTGAAAAACTGGTGTCAATCATTTTATTCGTGTCATAATCTGTTTTCTTTTTCAACAAACAACCGCCGTGCATCTGTGGTCTCCATTTGAATTTTTTTCTTGAAAACATAGGTGACCAAGATTTCTGTAATTATTAGACTGCGGATCTTTATGCAAAACAAAAACTGCCTGTATCGATTGCAAGGGATATAGACTAAACAGAATGTTATTTCTAACCTGAACAATTTTAATAGATGAGAAATTATATTATCGACATCTTCAATATTTTAAGTTTTCTTACAATTTTCAATTTCATCTACTCAATTTTCTTATAAATGCATAGAGATCCACAGTCTAATTATTATTTAAAATATTGTTTACATTATTAGATAGGTCAGTATCTAACCAATTACCAAACATTTAAGTATTCTATGAGGTTTTGTATCAATTTCATATTTACCTTTGAAAAATCATAAAGAATGGAAATATTCTAGGTCAGAAGAAACGTTTGATTTTCGTGTTAAAACAGCTCCCAGTGCAAAAAAGTTAATGTACATTACTGTAATTTGCATTAATCTTTCAAATTAAACTGCCGCTATAAAATTACACTGCCGAATAATGCAAATTACGCCTCGTAAATGTAAAAATAGGAGTTGCGAGGGCGATAGCGGCCTAGATCGATCTCTTATCTAGCGTTTCTGACTACTGAAAACCCCCATTTTTCTAATAAGAAATGGGAACGCGTATTCCGCACTCTTGCAATCCCGGAAAAAAAAACGAGTCTCTCCACTTAAGATGAATTTTGCGGACTACTTTTGTAACAAATCTCCACATATCTATCACATCGAGAAGAAAAGTTCAAGTAAAGCGAGAAGCACAGAAGAACGAACAAACGCTTGTGATCCATTTCGGAAAAGGTTTGAAGAACACGGTAAAAGGACCAGTTCGAAGGTGTTATTCAGCTGCTGAGCGTTCATTTCCGCAGAACCACGGGACACAAAACAACTAGCACAATGAAGAAGAGAATCCAAAACGAGAAGTCCAGGCGAAGAAAAGGATTCTGAGAGATGAGCGAAGGGTGGCGATTAATTTCGGCCAACGTTTGTAGAACAGCATTAATGGAACTGTCTGTCCGTACGTCACCAAATACGCAACGCCGCGACGCGACACGACGCGGCGTGGAGCCGCTTGTCACCTAAAACGAGGTCCATTTTCGTGGCAACCGGGACACGGGTCGGGGAAAAAAGAGGGCTCTGTCCTGAATTTACATGGACGGATTCAGCGACTGTCCGGATCAATTGGACAGCAACGGGTATTATTCGGTGTACGGACGGTTCAGGAATTCGCTCCGAAATCCATAAATCTCAGCTCGTGCGCGTCCGTGTGTGCTATACTGCCGTTTTTGTCGTCGCGCGACCTCTGTCAACCGTGGACCACCGTTTCCTCGATTTCACCCCTCGTGCCCAGACACTATAATCTTTCGCCTCTTTCCTGTGTCACGCCCTCCTTTTCTCTATCTCTCTCACACTCTTTCTCTCTCTCTCTCTCTCTCTCTCTCGCTCCCTCTCTGTTTCGTTTCATTCTTTCCGTGCCGCAGTGATAGGGCGACGATAATCGATTGCTTCTTTTCGGAAATATTGTTCGAGGGTCGCGAAATTGAAGGAAGATCCTTAAACGCTCGTGCCTCGACCCCGATGCGCATTTTATCATCCCCGATACGCTCCGACAGTTTTATCTTTTATACTTTTGCGGGCTCGCATGCGACACTGGATTTCGGGAGGAATTTAAATTTTTTTTTTGTTTGGCTTTTTTAGCTGTTTGGTTGGACACGGTCGAGCTAAACTGTCCCGGCCAACGGTTTGGAAACAATAAAATTTGGTTGGACCCACGCATGCCGTGGCGAAAAAAAATATCCGGACACCTATTCGGATCTTTACTACTCTAATGTTTTATCTGCAGAATGTTCATGGTCCCTTCGGGTTCTTGTTTTTTAATAATTGCTCGGAAGATAAGTCGTGGAAGGAAGGTAACAGAACTAGCTGGCTACTGAATCTGTCATGCAATAATATTGGGATGGGAAGAAAGTAATTTCGGTATTTTAAGGTGAAATAAAACCGAATTTCATTGTTCAAGCGATGAGACCAGACCTGGGTGAAACATATTGAAACTACGAAATAAAAATATTTGCAAATACTATTTGTCACAACTGTTGCATACGTTTCATTTGAAACTAATACTAAATTACTGTTTCAAATAAGTAATTATATATCTATATATTTATATACCTAACTAAGGTTAGGTGTATTGTCATTTGGTCTATACCGATCTCTATGTGCTTATATGTTTGAAGTTATTGTTCCTGGATTAACTTCAACAATTGATTAAATTAGTCTCCGATGTTTCATTGATCACTTTTTTTAATCGTACATATTAATCAATCAATCTTGGTTAAAATTTTAGTCGATTAATGCCCAACTCTGCCAACGACTAACCACATCTACGAGCATAACAGAAAAAAGAATTCACTCGCAGAAATACCTGGAAAATCCTCTGAAATCTGTCACGGTAAACCAAGGCAACAGCTACACTTTTTGTCGTGTAAACAATTTCGACAACCGTGAAACGTTTTTCCAACTCAACACTGCCATGCTGTGCAAATTCTAGCTTATTGGCGTCTATCAAACCAACTATCGAACAAACCATGTTTCGGCTACAATATATTCCGTCGCAACACAACAACACATACATACAACGCGTACATACCATACGTATCAATAAAACCGTGTGGCTGCTACGTGTGGTTTCAAGATTAAATAGTAGCTGTTTTCATCAGTCTCTGCGTGTCACGCGATATACCGTTTTTATTACTTTCCCCGCTCTTCTTGACTTTACCAATGATTACACTGCGGATGGTTGTGTGTTTATGGCTGAGAAAAATACCCGAGAGAAACAGTGAGATACAAAATCGAATAGATTCTTCAGGTCCCGGTTATTTTCTAAATTCTTTTCTAAAAGAAAATATTAAAAAGGGAACTGACATTTTCCTTTACCACACCTTCTTGATTTTTCTTTAGAACAATGATAACTTGTTTCAATCTGATTATCATGATGAACCCCTCGGATTTGACATACGCGGCACCGACTCTGAGAAATATGTTAAAACTGATAACTAGACTGCGGATCTTTATGCAAAATAAAAATTGTCTGCATCGATTGCAAGAAACAGAAACTAAATCGAATGTTATTCCTTTCCTTGATGATTTTAATAACGGAGAAATCGTATATTGACATCTTCAATTTCTAAAATTTTCAAACAGCTTTGAATTTTGTCTACTCAATTTTCCGTTGAAATGCATAAAGATCCGTAGTCTAATTATCACTGACTGTACCACGATGGGTCAAATGACCGCTTCCACATTGATTATTTTTTCATTATTGTAATTGTAAAGATGCTTCCATTGGAGATTATTGAAGAAATTTCTTCGTTCGAGCACGTGTTATTATAAAAATTCTAAAGAAGTAAATTCAGTCTTTTAGTTTTTATAAAAGAAGAACCATGCAATATTCGTTTGAACATTCTTTTTTGTACAATAAATAGCACATTGATTATTTTTTAATTATTGAAAATGTAAAGATGCTTCCTTTGAAGATTATTGAATAACGCGACGCATCGTATCATTCGTGTGAAATGAAAGCAAATTTCTTTATTCAAGCGACGGACTTTAATCAAGAAAATATTATCTTGTTCGTTCTTTTTGGCAAAAGAAAAATATGTTATTCATCAAAGTTAATAGTTAAAAAAATTGGGCTCTATTTCACCTTAAAATACCGAAATTACTTTCTTGCCAACCTAATACATATAAATATGTCAAGTGTCTTAGTATTTTGCCGTGCACCCAGTGATTTTCCCTACGAAAAGCAAGCTCTAGCAATGGTGTGCGACAACGTGTTAAGCATCTAGTTGAACGATGTCTCTGCGAAACAAAATCGCGCCGAATGATTGAAACCAAAGACTCTCTCGAAATGACGTTCGGCTCCGGCTACACAGACAGAAGTTGAACAACGCTCCGTTTCAGTTTGCACGTCCCGCGGATATCCGTCGTCAAATACTCGCCGGAAATGGGGAAACTAGGTGTTCCCCTGCTTCGGCGGAGAGCATCGACGAAAAACAACGGATTTAATCTAATAATCCGCAGAAACCAGCGCTCACCAACAATACGCGCTGTCGTACGAATTCGTGAACATCGCAAATGCATCATCCCTCAGAATTTAAAACTTTTACTAATTTCTAATGGAAGGTACTAATGAGCAGAAATTTATTTAGATGTCTCGCACTACTTTTATCAACACCTGCTGGAATGAGGATTTAATCATTTCTAACGGAAGTTACTAATGAAAATAAATTTATTTAGATGTCTCGCAATTTTTATAACAACACCTGCTGGAATGAAGATTTAATCATTTCTAATGGAAGTTTCTAATGAAATCTTCATTCGAGCAGGTGTTGTTATAAAAATTACGATTCATCAAAATAAATTCGACGTGTACCAGTCGAATTATGTGCTCGATACGATTAATGTTAATGCATTGATATTGATACGTGACACAAATTTGTGGAACTAAAGAATATGCACAACACTTCTGATTATTCTGATTAATACCTGCACAGTGTAAGATTTGTAACAGCGTGTGGATTATGAATAACATATGCTAAAAGAAAAGAGGAGTATTGTTCGTTTTGAATATTTTTATTAGGTTCACGTTTTTATACGTTGAAAGAAAACAGGAATATTGTTCGTTTTGAACAATTTTATTAAGTTCACGTTTTTATACGTCAAAGGAAAAGAGAAGCATTGTTCGTTTTGAACAATTTTATTAAGTTCACGTTTTTATACATTGAAAGAAAAGATGAGTATTGTTCGTTTTGAACAATTTTATTAGGTTCGCGTTTTTATACGGTAAAAGAAAAGAGGAATATTGTTCGTTTTGAACAATTTCATTGAGTTCACGTTTTTATACGTTGATAGAATAGTGTTTCTTTAACATTTTCATCAGTCTCAAACAAGTAGGATGTGATATCGGCGCCATAGCTAATTATTATATATGTTTCGCTGGCACTAACCCTGGCTAATAAAAATGGCAAGCAATATCTTCCGCAATAACTTTCACAATATCACTTTTACTATAATTGAGCTTGGCAAACTGAGGTGACTATCAGATAGTAAGATATCAAATGGTGATCCAACATTGAATAAAAACTGTATCTATCATTCTTGTTCGATTCTCGTTTAATTTTATGTAAGAAAATTGAAGAAACTAGTTTTCAAAGTATTAAAGTTTTTGGTTTTCAAAGTCTACGTGTGTAAGTACTGTTATAAGAAAGAATATATTGTTTTAATTACTACGAAAACAAATTTGTTGTTGGCTCCTAATGCAAAAACGTATCTCCTACGTTTACCCTGTTATCCTTGAAAGGCTTGATTCCCGAGGTAATTTGAAGTCACTTTTTCCTTTGCGAAAATGTTCTCTGCTGCTTTGTTAAGGAGTTATTAACAAAACACTTGGACATGGCATTGGCCAAATCAGAATATGCCCACTGTAGTCGTGCTTTGATTGGTCCGTGTTTTCCGTTAATAACCACATACAAAGCTGCGAAGAATATTTTCACAAATGAAAAAGTGACTTCAAATGACATCAAGAATTACAATATTATGTAATACTAGCTGACCCGACAGACGTTGTCCTGTCCAAATTTGAATAAATTTCTTTGTGATCGTTTTGTGAAAAACTATTGGAAATGTGTAACGAACAAAACAAAAAAGAATTACGCATATCCATCGTTCGAATCGTGAGTTATAGTCTTGAGTCCATACAAGGATCCCATAGAAAAGCACACTTTTATATTTTCCCGAATTTTTCCAGGCAACTTTTCCAATTTTTCTATCCCTGAAAACCTTGTTCGTACTATTACGAACATTTGTTTTTTTTAATTAGCCAAATCGGTCCAGCCGTTCTCAAGTGATGCGCTTACCAACGAACAGCATTTCATTTTTATTTATATAGATGAAGTACAATATTTTTGGAACACCCTTAGAATCTCATAAAACACACGACAATGTGCACGGCTTTTTGAGAATGTTCGACGATACGGTAAAGTTCGGTTCCGCGTTGTTTGTTGATCTACGCTGTGCTCGTATTTTAATGCACGATGTACCAGCACTAATTAAGGATTACCGGGGCTCCTGTGTCATGGAATTGCGCGGTCGACTGCGGAACCCCGTTAAATGTAGCGGAATCCGAAATGCACGCGACGAATTTTACGTACTGTTAAGTTCCCCACGACCGATCCACGTTTCCTACATCCTACACGCCGCTTCTCGCGGATACTCGACACAGGAACGTCCCATCTGTAATCGTGCGCTTTTTGCCGCGGACAACGAGCATCTAATTGAAGCAGGCTAATTAGGGGGATGAAATAAAATAGGAAGAGAGCGATATCTGCTCGAAATACAACGCGTAATTCGAACCATTATCCAGTTAAAGCGGTATTCACTTATCAAGCTTTGAAAAATGGGTCATTTTTGGAAATTCTTTTTACCTTTGCTGCGACCAAGTGCTGCGAGAGAACTGTTTCTCTCTCTCTCTCTCTCGATGGAAAATTCTGCGACTATTAGATTGTCCCAGAGTTGAGCATTAATCAATTTAAATTCTAACCAAGATTGATTGATTAATGTGCACGATTAAAAAAGTAATCATTGAAAAATCGAGAATTGATTCAATCGATTGATGAAGTTAATCGTCAATCGTTGATTAAAAAAGAAATCAGCGATATTAATATTACAGCTTTTTTATACTTTTTTTATCCTGTAATGAAAAGTTAAAAAATATGTATTACAATTTGGTAACTTGTTTCGTCGAATTTTTTTAAAAATTGGGAAAAATGAAAATAGTGAAAAACGTAGTTCTCATGTATGAGAACTTATATTTGTCTCACTTTTTTCTACAATCTCCATCCAATGTTTTCAATAATATTAATTCATCATCTATACAACAATTGATGTAAACGACACCAACAGATTTATAGTAATGGAGGTTTAATGTGTGCTATATGTATGTGAAACAAGCGTATAGAACACAAAGTCATTTTTAACGATTGCAACGAAAGTAAGTTATTTTTATATTCGTAAAACGTTATAGTTATCGTTTCTGGTAGAATCGATTACATTTGGCAACGTAGAAAATGATCACAACGCCGGACAGGAGGAATTTATGGTTTTCACATGTTTCCAAATTTCGACAACCGGACAAAATATAAATTTTTAAGAAAAACAGAAAAAATTCCGTTTTCTGCAGGAAACAAATTACCATCGCTAAAGGAAAGAGTTTGTTAGTTAATCATAACAATTAAACGTATGCATCAGTGAAATGCATAAATAATATTTTCCGAAAATTTGTATAGACATTCATTAAATCCTGGTTGCTCCTCGATCCAATTATGTGAATAAATAATAAACTTCACGAATCTGTTAATTTTACCATATTGAAATGCCGTAACCATCGAAGTCTATTCTTTGACGTGAGCAAATTTCACGCGCGTCAGAATGTGCCAAAATTATTGATAAATTATTACTACCAGCCGAATCTGTAACAAACTCGGTATTGTTCGAAGGATCGTCGCAGCGTTTCAATTTTCAGTGAATATCGAATTTCTACACAAGTCGACGGAAAGAGAAAATTGCTACAACTTGGTTATTCGTTTTTAATGCGCGTTCATATCGAAATGGCGACACGTGGCAAATAATTAATTTCCGATTGAATATCGCAACATTCTATGAAATTCGTTAACATTTTCTCCCGATTCATTCCGCGATACTGAATAAATTCATATTATAACTGATCTGATTTCGAGTGCCCGGTGAACATGTAGCCGACAATATTATGTATAAATAAATAGCACGCTTGTTGAATCAAGAAAGATTTATTGTAATCGTCAATAATTCACATAGCCGAAAATGTAACACGTAGAGGAGTGTGGCGGTAATCGCGAATGCGAATATTATATTATGACAGAAAAGCGTAATCAGTAGACTGCCTGTTACTACAGTATTTTTTTCCAATGAGATTCAAATACGTAAAAATAAATACTTTACCCTGAACGAATTCGTACAAGTCAATGAGAATGTATTCTCGTTGGCGAGCCAAACAAAATTGCCAATCATATCTTTTTAATCTGATTTATAATCAGGAATTTGAAAAAACATTCTTTATAAAAGGTAAAAGTAAGAAAAATTTTTCTTCTATCTCGATTAAAGGACTGTTGCTCACATAATTGTATATTCTTTTATACAACATACATTGCTTTCTATTCTCTTGCCACTTTAATAAAATAATTAAGCTCTTAGCATTATGTACACTAAACTGAAGGAGAAGCTCATTAAGCCCATCACTCATTTTTGTCAAAAATTGATTTTATTTCCTAATTTTATGAAATACAGATAATACGCGTTTGAATATAAGCATTAAAGAAATGATTACTTTCTAATAGGTTGTTTTATTTAATTTTTGCCTTAGGTGTTCGTGATTCTCCCGCTCTCCCCTGTATAGTTGGAGCAGTAAAACTTCTTTAAATCGATATTACCGTATTAGTTGGACGATCAAAAGGAAATTAGAAAACAGAAACACATTAGCTACTATGTATAACTAATCCACGACTACCGCTAATGACCAATCGAGGTAATTAGGCAACGTACAAGTGCTGTTGTGGCGGTATCGTGGATAATCCAATGTATTGGATCGCTATTTCTCGTGGTATCGAACGTGCACCATCATTTAGTAATAAGCAAACCTCGGGAGAATCGTGAAATAACCCAGAGGAATCACGCAATTACTTTTTCCTCGTTTTCTTTATTCGTTTCTCAAACATTTTCGCTCCACTGAACATCAATGAAAATATCATTTAATTTCCCCCTTACTTTTCGAGATCAATTTGTCTTCAATATAAACAATTTTATTTAACTTTATTAATAACAATTTCAAAAAAATTTCAACTAAAACAGAGGAACGAAAATCCTGTACTTCTTTCTTTACAATTAAGTATCATCAAAAGTATATTTTTAAAAATTATTAATTAGAGCTGCGAAGGGTTCTAAGCATTGCCAATTATATACCTATAAAAATCGTCCATTCTCCAAGAGTTAAATCAACAAATCAATTAAGAAAATTATGAGGGTTAATAAGTATGAGGGTTAAAAATGATGTTTGTCGAAAATGATGATTGCGTACAAAGTTGCAGTTTGCTAACAAGATTTGCCAATTGAAAAGAGAAAGTGTTCGTGCACTTGCGAGTTCCGTTGGTGAATGATCTCCGAATTGACGTCGATAATTGGAGACGAACTGTGATTTATTAGGCAAATATTTGACGTGGCAGAAACGAGGCAGGTAGTTGAGACGCAAATTACGTCGCCCAGGAAACTTATTATTATACCAGCAAGTTGTTACAATTACGCCGCGAACTTTCCGCCGGATGGTACGTCGTACTGTAACTTTAATAGGAAACACTGTCTCCTATTACCCCTTTCTAACAAGAAACCATTTGCGGTTGGATAACGCGGCCGGTTATCATGCTCCGAGCAGTCTACCTCCTCCCCCGCACTCCCGCATACTCCGCATCGACGAAACTTTTTATTGTCGTCTACACTCGCTAAGCAAGCATGGCGTCGGCCAGCTAGCGATCTTCACGGCCCATGCCGCTCGAAGTAACTGTAAACCTTTTTTCCGTATTTCTTCGAACGTTGTCACTTTTACTGCCGTTTACAGTGCTCCCTCGAACAACGCGGCGAATTCACCCGCGCACAGTTGAAATCCGCGATGTTAACACTAAACCGCACTATACAACTACATGTTGCTTTATAAAAATAATAATATTAAATTTATTTGAACTTTCTGCGGTTCGTATTACAATATCTGCGCTACCAACCCTTACCCGTCCCTCATTTCACGAACTAAATCTGTACGTCACAACTTGTCAAATTGACACAGCGATAGAAAAGAAATAAAAATTCAATGTTGTTTAGTCAAATCGATGAATTAAAATTTACATCTTAGTAATATATAATAATATTAATACTATAATATTAATATTAATATTATCATAATAATACATCTTAGTATAAAAAAAAAATAAGTCGCACAAAGTTTCGGGAAAATGTACCTACAAATAACACAGCAGTATAACTTATTTCGGGAAAACTGTGTCAAATTGACACGAGGGACGGATGAGTGCTAATATATGTATAGACAGCGGATCTTTATGCAAAATAAAAATTTTCCACCTGAATTGCAACGGACCGGACTGACACAGAGGTTTATTTCCTCTCTTAAAAGTTTATTAGTGTCTGTGATATTATTTATGATATTTCTACGTCATTTTATACGTTTTTTTTCAAAATTGGAATTTATAGACCCGGTCTCCCCCATTCTTTTTTACTACTGCAATTAATTGGCACTTTGGAATAATTTACATTTTTTGGAATGCATGAGTCACGCGTTGAATTTGATTTGAAGAAAAGTGATTGACAAATAGAGTAAATATATGTATTTACCGATACCGATACGTTCGACAGTAATTAATTTCTGCGTCCTCGCAGTTGTGGGAAAGCTCATTCGTTTCCTGGTTTGAACTTCTCATTGGTAAGTAACATAGTTTTCGACTTATAGTTAGGCTTCCCGATAAAGTTCGGTGTGCCTCGTAATACCATCTGACGTCGAATTCGTTTAGGAAGACGGTCGAGTTGCATTTGCATCCAAGTTTCAAGAGGGCGCATCCCGTAAGTGACACGTGAAAGTGGAGGCGAAATTAATTATCCGCAACGGCGGATCGATGTAGACTATTAATTCTACTAATTCTGCGGGTAACGATGGCATTAAAGGCTTCGTCCATTTAATCTAACTCCATTCCCCCTATTTTATTATCATCCATCTACAAAATTTGACAGGAAACCATCAACCGACGAATTAACTCTTATTCATCTCACGGACGATTAATTACGAAATACGTTCAACAGCTCGATTTTCAATTTTGCGATAATGAAGATAATGACTGACAATTGCCGATGATACCAACAGATCCAGATCATCAGAGAAACGAAACTTCCACCTTTTCTAATACTCATTCTCGATTTTTAACATAACAAAATCATAAACGATAGAAATAAATTTAATTTTATGGTGTTATCAGTTTTCCTGATACTCCGTCTAACTATTTATTTATTGATCTATGCAGTAGCGTTTACCATAGCCCTTTTAATTGCTTTTCCACTGGAGAATAATTTTATTTCTCTACAATTAATTTCACTTACTCATTTAACATCTAAATTTTTCTATTGAAGCACTGTATCTCAAAAAAAGGTTCAACCTCCGATAATTTCTTAACATCTTAAACTCATATTTTCTAACATATTCTAAGTATACTGCAGATCTCTGTGCACCTTTTTTCATTATTTTTTTTTATTGTTTAAAGTGATGGGACGTTTAATTGTTTATGCACAACTTCCTAGGTCATCGAAAACCCAGCAAAGTGAGAGACTCCCCAGCGTTCATCTCCTAAGGGAAATCTTTATGCATCTACAATCTGCAAATATCCAAAAGAATTATGTGCGGTGGGTCTAACATAAAAAGTATTTGATCACTAGATTCCCAATTCTCAAAAAATTGGCTATATTTAAAAACTGATAATTTCATAAAATATGCTCATACTACCAATAAATTATGACTTTAGTTTCGTAATCCATCGTTCATTTTATTCTAAGCTTTTTCACCATGCACGAAAAACTGAAGATGCGTTTTTTCTCAAAAATGCTACGTATTCAAACGTTTGTGAGAACTTTGAAAAATTTTTTGGGCTACTGAAACCACCATCGATTTAGAGATTGAAGCTTTCTCTTTATAATGACGTCTTAAAAATTGATGTACGATTTTCTTTAGTCGTTTTATAGAGCACCGAATGAGAGGTACGCCACTAACTATTGCAGTAGTACAAGGTACACAGCATGAGGGATTTAGTTGACCGAACTTGCTCCTCATTTTTTTTCTTCCACAAAACGGCGAAAAAAAATCGTACATTACTGTTTAAAGAATCGTTGTGAAGAGGTGGCTTTAATCTTTAAATCTACGAGAGGCGCTTGGATATGTAATATTATTCTAAAACAAGTTTGATCAATTTAACCCTTCGTTGCATAGTGTATCATATCTGATACAGTTAACAAATCTGGTATATAGTAAACTAAGAATGTGTTTTCTTACTATGTTTATTTATATTTATTTTTCTGAAAATGTTGTTTTAATTTCTTTTAATATTTTCCCCTTAAATAAAACACGAGAACTGACCTTCGTTTAATTTTTTCATCCCAATTAAGAAAATCGTGCAGTGAAGGGGTAATATATTAGTACTATTAAAGGTGGTTCGGAACCCACCGTAATAAAAAGTAGGTCCCGCTGAAATAGGGGGTAGGGAGACAGTTGTGGTAGAGGTGAGAAGTGTGGAACAGGATTTGAAACCCTGAGGGAACCAAATATCCATTACTTTACTATATAAAGTATTAATAAATACTTATATAGTAAATATAATAAATACTATTTAATAATACTATATAAATATAATAAATACTATTTAATAATACTATATAAATAGTATTATTAAATGTGGGCAAATAATTACAAGATTGCACACATACGTGACGCTGTAATCAGAATTGGTAAAAAATTACATTTAAATAAAAATTTCGAATAAAGTGATTTTTTCCAAGTGGATTTTAAATCCACTATATTCGAAATGTTTATTTAAATCAAATTCTTAACCAACTCTAGTTGTAAATAATGCGTTATATGATTTTGAGATGTTCTTCGTCGACAAAGTCTGCAAATATGAGAAACGGCAAGTAATTTCCGAGCAGCAGATGCCAATAAAAATGCAAGGACCAGCCTAGCGACAAACAGTTCGTCAATCAAACTCGCCAGTGATCAGCAAGTTGTCCATTTAATCAAAGCGGGACGCTCGATCGAGGAAACATTCGACAGCCGTTCAAAGTGACGCCCAGTCGAGTAGCCATCGAGTAATTTTTCGCAACTGAATCCCCCGACCGGTAGTTATAAGGGTTCGCTTTGGCCGGTGAATCCTGTGCGCGTCAGTCGTGCATAACTCTGTTGACGTCCTTTTTGCACTGTCAAAACCAATGAGGGATCGGCACCGAGTGCTGCCGCAAGTCGGAACGGCGGTATGACGCCGACCAACATAGATTGATGAGTCTATGGGTGCGTGTTCCGTTTCTACGTGAACAATCATTGCGCACCGCGGATCGGCGTCACATTGCGTTGCGTTACATTGCATTGTGTTGCGCTGTGTTCATCAGCTGCCCGCTCCCGCTCGCCAAACTTTACGATCCTGCCCCTCCCGTGCACTGATACCGATATGTGTCCTGTTTAGGGGTTGAATGAGACTAGATAATACTGTTTTTCGTATAAACTCACAATATAGGACGAAACAATAGGATGGAACACATGCAATGGCTCGCTAAAGTGTTCGAACATCCCACGGTGGGGTATTTGGCCGAAAAGATCGGAAAAATGACGATTTCAAAATTTTACGTAAGTCATAAAATGTTTCCTGTCCGATGTAGATGACCCTTTGCACTCGGAGTTATTTTAACTCGAAAATTAAACATTTCTCCCGACCTACAATATTTCCATTTCTCATGATTTTTGAAATTTTTTGGATATGAATTTGGTATAATACTTTATACAATACATTTAATAAGGTAAATAATATTTTCAACAATGGTACAGCAAGTTTTAGTGGCGCCTCTTTCCTAGAGTCACCATTCGAGTGCTAAGCTCTGAAGAATAATTTTTCTCGGTTTTCTATTACATAATTATTGAAATTAGAAAAACGGTGGCATAGGAAATTATTGAATTGGCTTCTCTATTTAAGCACGTATTTATATGAAAACATAAGAGGGTAATACTTATTGGTATAGTTATTATTATGCATAACGTTTAACAATCGACTGAATATAGTTTAGTATGATTTTTTTATTAATTTTTAATCTTGGTTTTTGTATTCTAGTTAATTAGTTTTATTTTAATATTATTCAATTATCGTCCACTCGCATAAATATCATTTTATAGTTGTGGAATGTTGCGAGACACTCGAAACCTGAAATTTTTTGGAATAAGCAAATATTTCACTGATTTCACGGTGTGAACAGTAGCATTATCACGGTGAAAAATGTAATTACTGCAATACAGATTGCATATTTATTTGACTGTTTATCTAATAGTAGAAAATTTGTAAATTTTCCTTCAATTTTATCGTAGTATCGATGCGAAGACATCTCCTAAAACACGTTTTAACTTCACTTCTGGTTTTCTTGAGCCGTGGAAATAGTATGACCACCTATCAGGACAGACAAGATTGAACTTCTTTACGTCACAGAAGATTACGGTATTCCACTTTTTCCTCCACCGAACGTAATCTCGAGTGAATTTTAAACGGACTTCTTTATGTGCCCCAGTAAAAGATGGTTGTCGCTTTAATTTTTTCCGTTTCAAATTCGGAGCTGCTTGTAAAATACGATGCACATTTTTCACGTGGGTCTTAACACTTTAACACCCGTTTCGTGGGCAATTTTTCTCACAGTTCCTTTGAAATAGAAGCCACACGTAACATTGCACATCTATTGTTTAACCCTCGGACAACAGACAACATCTAGAATTGTGCTACTCGATGAAAAAATAATCTGTGCAAAATTTTAAATAGATCAAATAACGGGAAATCGTGCCGCATCGACTTTGAAAATTCTTTTAATTTTGTAACTCGCTTTTTGTGGATTGATTTGCTCCATTTTTATAATCACCCAATATATAAATGAAGAATGTTTTAAAAGGATAACAACTAACAACGAATCGTTTCCTAGCGACATAATATTGATTTATTAAATATGTATTACTTCACTCTTGTCATTGACATGGTTATGTAAAGATGTTCCTGTGTATTCTATATATTTCATTACATTTGTATCTTTAATAAATAACGTTTCAATTTAAATCCTCTCACAATTTTCTCTACTGCAATGTATTATTAGTGTATACGTTTATATATCGTTGAATTTCTCTTTTTACGCATTATAACAATATAGAAACAAAATGTAATATCAATTTCAAAAACAAAAGATCCTACTCAACAGTTTGTAATCCTGCCAGTTTGTAATGCCAGGAATACCTGGTTTGAACAATGAAGGGGTTGAAGGATACGATCACGTCGTTTCAATATTTGAATAAAATAAGAAAACAAATACAAGATGAGTAGTGAAACAGTGTTTCCATTTATTATGTCTAGACTGCGGATGTTTCGCCGGCAGGGCCGTACTAATGTCGCGAATCCTCGGTCAACGGGGCACAATACGTTTCTGGGCGGTTTGCCAGCACTCCCGGGAACAACATTCGATCCAGTTCTCACCGCTGCGAAACATTGACCCGGTTCACGAAAATTCCGGCTAGGAAGATGAGACTGAACGGGGATAGACCACGGCCGCGTCGCGCCGCGCCGCTGCCAGAAGAAAAATGTCCGCCATTCTGCCGAATTTATTATATGCACGTGGAAACACGTAATAAACTTCACTCATACGCACTCTGTCGCGGTTGAAATGTTCACCCGGTTTAAGTCATTTAGAAAGTCATTCACAACGCTCCCATGAATTTCCCTGTCTGTCTCTCCGAATCGCTCTCTAATTCTTGCGTTTGTTTCGGAGAATTACATTTCCTGACCGATTAGTCGATCTCGCAGTTTTATTGTTTCACAAGTTGAAATATACGCCCTGCCGTATTTTAACGAGACAGACTCGTCATGAAGATTTTAACAAAGTCCAACAAATATGAATGTTACGTGTGTCTTTTTGCATGAAATGAAATTTCATTCGTTTGTAATCAAGTTTTAAGCATTCAGATAAATGTAGTCATACAAAAAATGTAAATTTTCTTTTCCCTTTTACAACATTTTTCGGGATAAAAATGTTTTAAGGGAGTTTTTTCAGGATTGCAAGGGTGCGGGATTCACGTGCTCATTTCACGATAATACAAAACTTTTACACAACAAAATTAAACCGACTTCGAAACGCACTAAAAAGTATGAAATAATTTCCTTTTCATTTGTATGAATACACACCGATTGTTAATAAAATTGATTAATATAATCTTGTCGGAGGCGGCGCAAAATTGAAAATTTTCCAAATGACAGATGTTGCTGATTATGATTTCGTTGGAATATGGTGGACATTGGAAATCAGTAGGTTGGAAGAGAAGAAACATTAATATGTGAAAGCATGTAGAAGAATTTAAGTATTTTTGTAATTTCCAGTGCCGTAAATTTTACATTTTGCGCTGCCTCCGAAAAGATTGTATTGTATTTAATATTTTATAAAATGGAAATTATTTCACACTTTTTAGTGCGTTTCGAAAATTTAATTTTTTTTTGTAATATCAATCATTTGGTTGCTGATGCTATATTTGAAAGTATATCGCCGCCCGAATGTAAGAACTAGGTAACTTGAAATTTGGACATTTTCAGTTATCTGCTTCGTATTAAAGAAGAAATCGAATAGAATTTAATGTAAAAACTGGGTAACCTACAAAGTAATCTACGGCATCTAGTGAATCATACTTTAGTTTAATCTTGTTAATGTAAATAGTAAGCAACTTCTGTCTTTTTTTAAACAGGTCCAAAATAAGGAATTGTAAATTACCTAATTCTTACATTCAGGCGACGATATGATTCTGTTATATTTAAAATCGAAAAGGAGTATTAGAAAAGGCATAACGCGAAGAAAAGCATTGAATTTATTAATAGACCTTGTATAACTGGCTAAAATAGCTTCAACATGTTCCCTTGCAAATTCCAAATGCGAAAGACAGATGAAGATGGAATCGTGAGGACAATTCTGATTTTGTGGAAATATCTGGAAATGAGTAATAAAGCCCCCCGGGTAGCAAACTGAAAAGACACCTTCCTATCGCGTGCGCAAGAGTTCCGTCCACTCGAGGATCTGAATATCATGTCGACATTAATTGCGTTTAACCGCGGCAGAAATAATCCGTGCGGTATCGCGTCGGTTTCCCGGAGTACGTGGACTGGTGGTCTGCTGCATAAAAGATGCGCCTGCGAGAGAGGGCACCGAGTATGACGGGATTAGACGTAGCAACGCGAGCAAACGTTATTTCGGCCAACCGGTAATTACAGCCGCACGCGTGCATCGCAGTACGGGCCACGCACGGTTAAATACCTTTTGCCGGTGATTTATGCTCGAACGCGATCCGTGCACACCGGAATCGAATGAAACCAAATGTCGCGGAACACGAAATTTCTCGAAAGGAATTCGTCGTCTGATACACAACGGTTGCGTTGTGAACCGATTCCCAGGTACCATAGAAATTACAGAATAATATTAGCACGATTCTATCTGCTCTACTTTCTCGAACAGATAACGCATTTTAGATAATTAAAAGAAAATTCGCCGTTCAGAACTACTATACACATAAACAGCAGATCTTTATGCGAAATAAAAATTTTCCACCGGAATTAAAACAAACATGATTAACATATAAATTTATTTTCTTTCTTAATACGTTTAGCAGATTGAAAATAATATAATAGTATTTTTAAAAACTTCCAATGTTTTCTCTGTTTTAAATGGTTCCTAGTCATTTTTGCCATAAATGCATAAAATCCGCTGTCTACATATAATTTACGGCACGATTGAAAGGTAATATTGTAATCGATACAGCGCTGAGGCAGCCATTTTGCACAGTTACGCTTGTAATCATGCCATTAATTTATATATTACAACAAACGACATTGTTTTTATTATGTAGTGCTATCGTCAAGTTTTGTGATAGCACTACATGTAAATAGCGTTTACATTAAGTACTAATTAATAAAGCTTTCTATACGAGTTCTATTTTTCTCTATTTATAAAATTAAAAATTGAAAAGTATAATATGCTTTACGACAAAATTGGTTGCGTTGTTTGACAAACAAATAATTAAAGTGTCTATAATTTTATTAGATTATGAAAAATGCAAATGTGCGTATAAGTGTATAACACTATTAATTAAGTACTGAATTAACACAAGAAAATATATGTAGTTATTTCAAACATATTCATTGATGATCTTGAAAATTACGAGCAAAATAACTCCTGCAGGATAGGACTAGTTGGTAATGTTCAAATTACACATAAAAATTTTATACACTGAATATGTAGGAGTATAAAGATGTTCCTCTGAATATTACAAACGCGCAAGCATTGTGCGTTACTTAAATTCTTAATAAAACTGTATTTGCTATATAAACCACTTGGTTTAAAGCTTAAAGTTTAAAATAATTAAATTAAATGGAAAAAACAAATTTAATTTTACGGTGTTTTCAGTTTTCCTGGTACTCCGTCTAATTATTTATTATTCATCCAAACAGTAGCTAGTGGAGGGTAAATTCATTTTTATACTTTTTTTTTTAATGTTACTATTTCATATATAAACTTTTCTATTAAAGCACAGTATCTCAAGTCATTCAGAAATTTTTCAGATTACCTAATGTGGAACCACGAAAATATAAAAAAAGATAAAGTAATCTTTATATAGAACAAAACAAAAACGACTAACGTAACTAAATTCCATACAAAATATAAATTACAAATTTCTATTTCGTCTATTTTTCGTCAAAAAATATGGTTTTAAAAAAACATAAAATGACCACTCTGAGAAACTGGAGAAACTGCCAGTATGCTGTCATATAGAATAACACAGTGGAATGGGTTTGTGGATTTGCATATGGAACATTAGCCTGACGCATGAAAATTAGTTTTTCTCTAATATGCTTGTATCTAGGGCGATTTCCTGTCAATTCCAGTGTTTGTTAATTCTAGTATTTGAAACCAGCTCTTCAAATCTAAATTTTACAAACATAAACTGGCAAAAAATCTTGGCACAAAATGGCAAACTTTCTAAACTCCTCTGCAAGTAATAACTCAATATAAAAAATAACTATTTATTCGAAATCAGCGAAAAATATGTCAAATTGACACGAGGAACGAACGACGAACAAACGAACAAAAGTTGTTCAAAAATTTATCAGAACAACAGCTTTCAGAATTTTCATTATACAGTTATTAATATTATAAAAATGCCTTTGTACTGAATTTTGTGTATTTTGGTATATATTGGAATAAAATCGTATAAATTACGTATCAGTACAGTCTATTATTCTTATAAATCAATATAAAGCAATAATTTTTAGTGCTGAGTAATTCTCTTTTTAAATAAGTTGAAAATACATTCTTAAATTACGTTTCTGTTTCTATTAAAGATTAAATATCTAGGATATGTATTAAAGTAAAAATAGCAACAATAAACTTGTTTGAACATGATAAAGAAACACTGGTTCTTATAAAGAAAACTAGTAATGGCTACTAAGCCAACACAACAAACATTTCGATTCTGGAATAACAAATCACAAACATTTCCAAACAAATAATAATAAAAAGAGATATACAACAAACATTTATATATCCGACGGTACCATTTAAATAAAACTAATTCGCATACACGTAAATTGAAACAGAGAAACATAAATGTAAAACTTTATTTGCACGCAAACAACCTACATTTACACAGTTATGCATAGTTCAACGAACAAACGTCAAACTACGCACACGTCCTCGAACTCAGTTATAATTTTTCCACAAAATAAAAACTTCCGATTATACCAAGACAATATTTATAATAGTTTCACAGCGCACAAGGAGAAAAACTGACTGTACCGAAAGTTTATTCCCCAACATTTCCCGTATGCACAAAGAACACCCGAAATTTCGTGCCGCGCCATGTCACGCGCCCGTTAAACTCAACTTATGCTCGTAGTTTCGTTCGACTCGCGTTCACGAGTGTTCAACGAGCAAAAAAAAAAAAAAACTTTTCGAACGTGGACCGTCGGGATTTCGTATCCCGTAAATCGCGCTAAATTATCACGTTAAACTCGCAGGAACGAGGGAAGGGTGGGGGGAACGCCGAAGCCTCGCGTGACAAACGAAAAAGGAGCACGATTGGAAGGTTTGTTTGCTGACGGTGGGGTTGAGCGCGTGTTGCATCGATGACAAAAACAAAAAAAAAAAAGAACGCGCAGATTCCGGCTGGGGCGTGAAAAACATTCGGAAAATCGGGTTCGGTTCGCAGGATGCGCGAGCCGTGTAAATCGCGAGGGAAAGCCGCGCGCAAAACTGCAAAACAACGGGGGTAGGGCCAGGGCCGGACTGAAGCGGTCGCGCGCGCGTTACATGACGGCGCGGCGGGCTCACGAGGGTCGCGTGTCGAGGCCGTAATTACAGACCCGGGCTAAATAACGCTTTCCCGTAGCCCTCTAATCTTCCACGCTGTTCCCATAAGGGCACCAAAGCTCCTCCATATACGTTACGAAAGATCCACGCCGCCGCGCTGGAACGCGGCACGTGAATATTAACCACGGTAAATTGAGACCGCTTTGTCGTGAAAAACTGATTGAAACCTTTATGCCGGGGTAACCGCCCACCGTTCTACGCCGGATTACATTAACTTCTTAATTGGATTCGTCTCGCGGGTCTCCGGGACAAGCAACTTCATTGGCAAAGTAATCGCGGTGTTTTGTTGCGTTTGATGAATTGCTACGGATTCAACACTTTGCGAGACCGGCACGATGCGATCGTGCGATACGTTTCAAGTCGACTTTTGCAACCACGGCAGACGCGTTCGGTGTTGCTGTAGGGGAGACCGGGGCTAGTTGACTAATGAGGACAGTTGACTAATCCATTCTAATTGTAATAAGGTAGAGTGGGGTGAGTGCGTAAACAGAGCAAGTGCAGAGTAGTTGACATTTTGTACACTATTCTATCAAAATGAAATTTTTCAAGAGAGATTAGAATCCTACGTAATATTTAATTCACCAGTAATAACTGTGCAAAACATTAATATTGTACTAAAAAATGTTCATTATATTGTTCAATTCTAGTTTATAAGATGTCCTTGTAAGGTTACGAACAAATGCAGAGTAGTTGACATTTTGTACAATATCCTATCAAAATGAAATTTCTCAAGATAGATTAGAATCCTACGTAATATTTAATTCACCAGTAATAACTGTGCAAAACATTAATATTGTACGAAAAAATGTTCATTATATTGTTCAATTCTAGTTTATAAGATGTCCTTGTAAGGTTACGAACAAATGCAGAGTAGTTGACATTTTGTACAATATCCTATCAAAATGAAATTTTTCAAAGGAGATTAGAATCCTACGTAATATTTAATTTACCAGTAATAACTGTGCAAAACATTAATATTGTACTAAAAAATGTTCATTATATTGTTCAATTCTAGTTTATAAGATGTCCTTGTAAGGTTACCATGCACAGCCATGTGCATGCTGCTAATAATCCCATGTGGGGTTTCATAGCTTAATAAAAAAAAGAAAACTGTGCAAAACGTTTGATATCGACAGCGTTAAGTATTTACATACCGGACTAAAAATACACAGGTTTAAAATCCAACTTTACAAAAATTAGTCTGCCCTTGCCCCATTTCACCTTACTATAAAGTAGACGATGCTGCTTTCCGCGATGGTGAAACATAAGAATGACTAGCTCTCCATGTAATGTGTTGTCGTGACCGAAACTTGCATGTTTAAAAATTTAAAAACATCGGCGGTAAGTAGATAGTTTTGTTTCGACTATTTATCAACTTTTGTCCATTAAGTACTGCTTGATATTTTTTCATGAACAGTTTATGGAAACATGATACATTAAATATAATTTGAGGGAATTTATTTTATTCGGTGCATCGAGGTTATGCGCATGTGGCCCTTACTATGATAAAAATGTAGAACGAGGCTACTTGACTAAGATTTACGTCATTCAAGGGAGATTCCTTGTTCTCAGAATCAGATGATTCAGAATGCTTGATCTGCAATGAATCTTACAGTGATAGTGTAAGTTAGATTATATATAATAGATATTTTCAGTTGACAACAAATCAATAAGAAGCCCAATAAAACTTTTTAGGACATAGTTTTACTCTTTACCTGGCACAGCTGCACTATTTAGTTCACGAGAATAAACAAATTCGTAATCACAATTTCATATTGCATTATAAAAATTATACTAAGGATGTTCAATAGAAGTTAATATTCGTTTACATCGTCTGAATACTTTTAAAATGAAATTCATTTCGCGTTTAATTACTCTCAAGTAATATCGTGCCCGTAATGAAATTTCTCTTTCGGTAAACATGAATCGGCTTTAATATCATAGTAATTGTAACGTTGATTAAAACTGTCATAGACAAATGACGAATCAATGGTTGCAAATCGGCACCAACGCGTTCACTCATGCGTTTCCTCCGTTCGACCTTTCTCTGCAAATAGCGTTTTCCAATCAAGAGAAATTTCATAGCATACTTTCCTATTTACAGAAAACGTTTCCGCCTGTGGATTCACAATTAACTGTTCGGAGATTCATTAAAATATCCTCTTTCAACAATTTCTAGACAATTAAAATTCTTTTCTATCTTAAAGATATGAGTTTTTGCATTCGACCTAACCTAACAGTCTAATGTTTCAGATAAAAATTACAAGATTTAAAGCAATTAATATTGGATTGGCAAGAAAGTAATTTCGGTATTTCAAGGTGAAATAAAAGCCAATTTTTCTATTCACTATTTTAAAGTGCATTCAAATATATTCGTGATTCGCTGTATATGTACAAGCGTGAGTGGGAGTGTAAATGTGTGCGTGTACGTGAATCTCGTAATAAGGAAATGAAAAAAGAGTGCGATATCGATAGTACGACATCGATTTACTGACATATGTTATTGATTTATGCGACAATCTGGAAGCGGCCAGGGCTATCCGTATTGTGTAATTAATAATAAATGATTATTAATCCTTTGCACTCCGAGCTACTTTAACTCGAAAATCAAATGCTTCTAACTAGAATATTTCCATTCTCTATGATTTTTTGAATTTGGTAGATATGAGATTGATATGCTACCTCATACAATACTTAAATGTGTAGTAATTGGTTAGATACTGACATATCTGATAGTGTAAACAATTATTTAAATCATTTAGTTATAATTAAATTTTTATAATCATTTATTTTTTACTTATTCAGTTTCCAATACAATAGTCGATAATGCAACATTTCCTTAGAACCAACAACAGTGTCCCGAAAATTTAGAACTTAACGATGAATTAATTAAATAATCCTTGTCGCCGTTCGATTCGCCGATGCGTCATTACAGGAACGGCGTTACACGGATAATGGCGGGGCGCAATATATTGCATTCCTAAAGTCCTGAATCTGATCAAAGATTCAATAATGGCCAGGGCCGCTTCTAAAGCGAGCATAAAGTTGACGGTAGACGGTACGACGAACGTGGCAGTAATAACTATCTGCACCGTCGACGACCAACTTCCGCCACTTCGATCAATGTTAATCACTTTCTTATCACCTGCCGTCAGACTCACCGGGAGCGGCGAAACGACGGACACGAAGAAGTTGTCTTCGCGCTTAACGGCCTTCAACTTTTATGATTAATGCTTCGATTGTTCGCCGATAAACTTGCCCCGCTCTCAAACGGCTTCTAATTGCCTCATTAACCAATAATTTCGCGGTGTTGCATAAACTGCCCGGCGATCGGCAGATAATGGATCGCGAGTGTATGATCAGATCGTTGTATGATTATATTGCTAGACTCACCATCGCCAACCATGCTCGATTAAAAACGCTTTGTATTAATCATTTTTTTACCTGAAACAAAAAGATAACAATGTTCGGAACAGGTTTTAAAAACAATGTTTTAGTTATTTGACTGACTACTAACTGTATTTATTTAATGCGATCAAAACATATATTTTATAACAAGTTTAAGGCTGTAGAATATATTTCCACCAAAAGTACGAGTCATTATAAAAAATACAGTATAGAACAAAGCATATACGTTTGCTTAATTGCTACATATATAATAATTAATAATTACAACAACAGCTTTTTAATAATTAGAACAACAGCTGATGACAGAATAAACTATTGAAACAATGAAAGTGCATAAACGGAACTTGTTTTCCAACAAATACAAAAAATAATTGAAAAACGAAAAATGTTGTCTCCGTGTAGTTACCTGGTCTTTCGTTTGTTAAAAAGTTCAAATTGATTTCAGCGCCACGTGTCACAGTGCGGTACCCCGTGGACAAAATTCCAAAAATTCATTGTCTAATATTCACTGGACTCTATGTTGAAACTGTGTTTTAACATCTAAATTATCATGTTTTTCAATAGAAAATTCAAATAATTCAGTAGGGGATTAGTTACAAGCGTCTTTTTTAACTAGAGATAATAGAAGAATATATTTAGTAATTAGTTACGTGATATTATACTACAGTTACAAGATTAATAAAAGGTTTATTCATTTAAAATGTAATAGATAAAAAAATTATTTGTTACTGTACTCGGAATTTATTTTAATGAATGCCTAAATACGAAGTTTGTTTTCGTATACTCGTAATTTCGAATTGTAATCCGCAGTAATATGTACAAGATCATACGTAAAATTTAGAACACATTCTTCCATTGCATATACAATACTTACACATATTATACTTTCATAATAAATTAAGAATAATATTAAAATAAAGCACGATCGAAGCGTGATGCAGCAGTAATGGGTACAGTTACATTATTGTGTTCAAAATAATATTAAAATAAAGCACGATTATTGTGTTCAAAATAATTGTTTATATCGATAGTACATAATAACTAGACGGAAAATCATTATGCAAAATTAATATGGAAAATATACAAAAATATATGCAAAATATATGCACGAAATATGCAAAAACATATTCAAAATATATACAAAATAGTGAAACCAATTATACAATCTATACATATTTTCATTGATTGTTTGCTATAATTTGCATTACAATATGAAACTATGACTTTTTCCATATTTTCAACGGTAATTTGATATCTTTTCTCGCTAAAGATTAATTTGTACACTGAAAATGTCCTTTCAACATCACAGAACATAATTGTTAAATTGTGAGTAAAGAAGTGTTAAATAATAACGAAGTGAAAATCATCCGTTTACGATACAGCTATTCACTTTGATTGAATAAAAAATCACTATCGAAATGATAGACGCATATGGGACAGAGTGAAACTCACGACTAGAGGCATGCATGACAAAGTAGGGAATTGAGGAGAAATTTGAACCCCGTTTTCAGGCACAAAACGGTCGTAAAAGCCTAGGAATCAATCGTCGTTAATTTTGGATTCTTTTGTGTGTCAGTGATATGCGAGGACGGTTCCTTTGGCTCCCTTTCACGGCCACTTCCGTTGCGGACAGTCGCATTTGAATTTAAATAACGCACCCTGTTGCCAACAGAACCGGAAACTGCGATTGGAGGTCGAAAAGAAGCCTCCGGCTATGTGCTCGCCAGAACGGCTCTTTGTATCGGCTGCATCTAATATGAGGGATTTGTAATTAAACTTGCTACCCGATGACGAGTTATTGTGCCACCGGCTTGTTTGCCCCTTCGGGCGTCGAGGTAACCCTCTCTTTCTTTCTCTCTCTCCCTCTCTCTCTCTCTCTCTCTCTCTCTCTCTTTCTCTCTCTATATGTCCCTTCGTGTCTGATGTTTGTTGCCTATATTTTTCCGACAGGGAAAATTGGAAAACGCGATATTAAACGTCGATCACGCACTTGTAATGCGGACTGCCCGCATGCGAATCTCATTGCGTCGACTTTAATTCTCCTCGACTGTGTGCTTGTTTTTAGAACATTTCTGTTTCAAAGATACGAGCGAGGTGATAACGAAATAGATACTAGGGGGCCGATGGTTCAATATAAAATTACGAGCCACGCACTGGGAAGAAAGCTTAAACTTGTGCTCCGCATAGGAGGCACTTCAATTTTGTTCGCTTGGTCTTGCGCAGGGGCAGGCCACGCATGATTGAACAAGGGTCTACATCGGGTATAGACACCATCACAGTGGAGTTAATCGTCCGAAACGATGCGTCCGTCCGCTGATCGAACGGTGAATCGTTCACACAGGACCTCGCGGAATGAGAAACATCGCGAAAACGCGTGGATCCGTCGCGTTGAAAGAAAGAACTCGAGCGCATCTCGTCGTTCGAGCGAGCAACATTCGATAGACTCTAGAGCACAATTGACGACTCGGTTAGAGCCGCACACGGGGTTGATGGCAATGCCGTCCACAAGAGTGGAGATTCAATCATTGTTAACTAAGAGATATTAGGAAAGGCAACTATTTTCATTTTTTGCGCTCGTGGATTCGTTCACAGAAACTGGATATA
This sequence comes from Lasioglossum morio, assembly GCA_916610235.2. NCBI lineage: Eukaryota > Metazoa > Arthropoda > Insecta > Hymenoptera > Halictidae > Lasioglossum > Lasioglossum morio. The sequence continues at coordinate 6,165,549 of OU744333.1, forward strand.
ACAAGAAATTGCATGCTTAGTCGGCTAAAGATTTTATTCAAATCAAAACTCTTTAGCTCCTTGCCTTACAATATCGTGTAAGACTCGTGATGAAGATTTTGAACAGAGTCTAATAAATATGTATGTTATTAATATCCTTTAAATTGAGATGAAATTCTATTTTGGTTTTGTTAATGTATAGTTATTGAAGAACATATACATTTTCTCCTTTTTTTTAAGAAGTTATGTACTATAAAAATAGTTCTAGTCACTGAAACCGTAAAATAAATCATAGAGCAAGGGGTTAAAACGTCTCTATACTCAATAATGTCGTAGAAGAGGAAAGAAAATTTATATTTTTTGTATGGCTACATTTCTTTTAATGCTTAAATATTGATTATAAACGAATCAACTTTTATTTCATTTAAAAAGAAAGCCATAGCAATCATATTTGCTAGACTTTGTTAGAAATCTTTATCACGAGTGCGACTCGTTGAAGTACAAGGGGTTAAGTCCTTTTTTCTTTGTTCCTCTTTTCTTTAAGAATGTTATCTTATCTCTTTCTTTCAAATTTTGCTACTTTTTTTATCGCTGCGGTTCTCAAGAGTGCAACTAGTGATATATTTTAGAACAAAATGGACAGTCCGTATGGTGGCATGCTACGTAAAAACATTTAAACAAATATTTTTGGCAGTATGAACATTTTATAAGTGCTACTGAATTCGAACATTATTCGGCAGGGTAATTTGCATTATTCGGAAGCATAAAGCTGCGCATTTAGCTATTTTTCATAAATCTGTGGCAGCTACATACTGTCGAATAATGCAAATTACACCTCGAAAACTTAAAAAGAGATTGATCTTTTATCTAGCGCTTCTGACTACTGAAAAAGCCCATCTTTGCGTTATCGAGAAATGAGAAGACGCATCCCGCACCCTTGCACTCTTAGAAACGAATTATTTAACCAGTTAGCTGTTCTTGACGAATATACTCGTCATGACAAAAGTCCAAAAAGTGTATATTCGTCATGAGTAAAAAGCAGTAACGATTTGCAGTTTAAATTGCAATTTTACCGAAAACTGAAATATATTCGTAAACTTCAAGATGTTTGAAATATTTTGAAGCCAAGTCGAAATAAAAGGAACAAATAATAGAATCAATTATTTCGTTGTCTATTATTACAAGAAGCTGCCCGTCTAATCGGGAAACATTTCCCGAATTATGTACCCACATCTTCAAAAGCTAATCCTACTCGAAGATGTGCACATTGTTATAAAATTAATATTCGGAAAGAATTGCAAAGTTCCATTATGTATTGTACATACCTACCATGCTTTGCTCAATACCATTCCTCAACAGCAGATTAAAGTAAGAAATTGATTTGTCACGTTGTTTTCGTTCATATGCAACCTATTTATGTTAATTTAAGTAAATAAATGAATGTGAGTAATAAAATAAAACAATAAAAGTAACTTCATTACAATTTAACCCTTAGCACTCGAGAAGCGCCTCAGAGGCGTCACTAAAACTTGCTATACTATCATTTAAAATATTGATTAAATTATTAAATATGTCGGTACCAAACCAATTGCTAACCATTTAAGTATGAGGTATCAATTTCATATCTACCAGATTAAAAAAATCATAGAGAAATATTCTAGGTCAGAAGAAACGTTTGATTTTCGAGTTAAATAGCTCCGAGTGTAAAGGGTTAATTCCATATTATACATACCCTGTGTTAGACGAATATATTCGTCGTCCCTTGATTTGCGAGACGCAATTTGGACATACATTTCCCAAAGAGGTCGAAACATTTAACCGGTTAACACTTTACCGACCGGAAGCCTATTAATAGGATTTTCAATAATTCTGCTGTACCAAAAAAAAGCATAGAAATTTTCTTTGACATTGCAATCTTAAATGAAACTATTAGACGACGTTATTGAGGGTGACTTAGTTAGTTCATACTAAATGCTAAATGAAAATTTAGGCATGTACCACACATTTTTCAAAAATATGCAATAATCACCGGTCGGTAATGTGTTAAGTTCATTAGAATGAAAATAAAATAAGTTTGAATATATCGAGGAATAATTATCGGGGGACGATCATCGCGCCGTGAACACTATCATTTTCGCAATCGTGGATTTCACCGGGACACGTGTGCACATTTAATTTGTGAGAAGTGCCGAGGAATGGCCTCGGACGCTGGCGCGTTAAATCGCGCGATGGAACGGAACACGACCGTGGCTGTTTGAAAAATGGCCCCGTAGCAAGACACCGGATTTCCGCTCGTTTAGGCCCGCGAATGCGTTAATTGCACCGCGGGGAAAGAATAAGGGGAACACGATCCGTGGTTCAGGGCAACGCTGCTGTTTCGCGCGTAATTATTCGGTGCGTGTTAGCCTTGCAATTGCGGAACGCGAAACGTCACCGCTGGAAAACTGTGTATTACGCGGACGGACATGACGCAATGGTTCCCTTGGGAATTAGAATCTTTGTTGTTGGCCGTGGATCTTCGTTGATTCCGTTTAACGGTGAACGGAGCAAATAAGGATCGTTACGCATTTATTCGAATTGTTTCAATCCGAAGAAAACGAGTTCTTAGTCGAGTCTTTAATTACTGCAGTGCCAGCAATAGTACAGTTTACCATATATTATATAGAATTCTTACTTGAAGAAAACTCTTACTAGAATATATTTCTCATCTATTTTTTCTTGGGTATCTTATAGTTTTATTTATTTATTTATTAATAGTTTATTTTTTTAATGTGGTCGCATTAACATCTAGGTCATTAGCGACCACCTGGTTTATAAACAAATATATATTACATGTTACTGGAAGGGTTACGGTTAATATTAACAAACAAATTATAGTAATTCATAAATGCCGATAGATTTAAAAAAGAGGAGGACGTTTCCAATGTTGTCATCGCCTAGATTATCTTACAGTTTTATCGCGGGGTGTACATTGTCGATTCTCGATGCGGCGCCAGTGGTGCTCTAGATACCGTCGCTAACGTTTAGCGGAAACAGCCTGTTTACACCAAGCGGCTGCAGTTTTTGCGGATATTTTAATTCCCGAGACTCGGAGCCTTCCGACACATTGCGTATCGCAACGAGTTCCTGCGCACTCATTTTCCGGGGACTGGTCACAGAAAAAAGAATATAACATTTTCTGACGGGCGCCGTCGAAATATTCAATACACGAGAATACCATTTGCGCAAGAGAGTAGCCGAGTCCACAATACTCAAAATTGCCAGTTACAAATTTGTTTTCGAGCCGACATTGTTGGTTTTTATTTTTCGCGAACGTTCTCCGGGAAAAGTGTATACTAATTCGCGTTATTCGATATTTTTTCACACACAGGGAATAAATGAATTTTCATGACAACTTTCAGCTAGATTCGTGAGTGTGTAAATGAGATGAAGCACAGCAATCGAGGATATGCACGCTACGACAAATGTAACTAAGTTTGCGACCTCCACATTTTCTCAAACAAAATCATTTGTCTAGAGTGTTGGGTAAAAATTTTATTGAAACAATCAGTTCGAATGAAACCCCACTTCGAAATTTTTATTTGAATAAAATGTTTGCCCAACTTTATATATATTTTTTAAGCACGAATATTTTATATCAAATTAATCGCAAAATAAAAGGTTTTCCAATTATATAAAGTTGAAAAAGAATGGTCGCTGAATGCGGTTATAATGAGACAACAAAAGAATTACGAAACAAAAGGTCGCGAATTTGGTTGCCAACCTAATAAATCGAATAGGTTCCATAATGAAAGTGATAGAATGAAAACAGTGAAATGTCTCAGCAATGGTAAGGTTTAGGACAAATACACTTTTGTACTTTTGTACTCGGAATACGTCAATCTATCATCCTATTTAAAAAAAAAAACAAAGGTTACATCTATATCTCCTATACGCCTCCACTTGCAAGAATACCATTTATACCATATTCTATAGTTTCTTAACCCCTACAACTTTTGTAAATAACGTTTTCTCGTATTGTTTGAAATAACTAGACTACGGATCTTTATGCATTTATGAAGAAATGGGTTGGGCGAAATATAAAATAGTAAAAATTTTAAGAAATTCAGGAAAGTTGTATTGTTGCTTTTAATGTAGCAAAATCGTTAAGAGATGAAATCAATCTTTATGTTCTTCCTGCTTCCCACAATCGAAGCAAAACATTTTTATTTTGCATAAAAATCCAGTGTAGAAATAACCAAAATATTCAAGTGGACAGTGTCGTATAACGCGCAGTATATTTGTCGGACGAATCTGCTTGTGTCCAAACTCCGGGAGAATTTGATGAAAATGTTATTTCGATGTTCTACATAAAATCTGTGCAGTAGGTACGTTGATAATATGAAAAATAACAGGTCGTTGGCTATATTTCCGCGTTTTCGATACCACGTTTTGGCGACCATTGTGCCCGGCTGCTTGGAAAATTTCTTGGAGAAACACACATTCGGTCGTCCCGAAGCTCAATACAATTTATTTCGTCCGAAGCACGTGAATTTTTCAAACGACCACCGCGAGCATACATTGCCGTGAAATATTTAAACCAGAACATGCGGACAGTCACGTACCACCTCCGGAACGTAGAATCTGTTAAGAATTCAATTCAGCCCGAAATTCAAATGAAATCTAACCTGAAATGAATTACCCCGAGATATTGCAATTTTTCGAAAGTTCGCGTCCCCGACGATAAAACGTTTCCCGACGGTAATAAAACGTGTCTAGACTGTAGAAAAACTATCTACAATTGATCTGCGCGTGGTTTAGTATAATAACCAAACAGTTCGTTGGACGAATGTCTTATCAAGATTATGTTATATATAATTTACAAGGGGAACAACAAGGCCTCGATATCAACAGCTATTTATTTAATTTATAAGTGCACAACGATCGTTTATGATACACGCAAAATAATAGCTTAACCAACAACAAACGTTTCATAAAATAAAATTTATTGGCTCGTGTACCTACCTACTTGAAAAGAGACTGTGTCTATTCAAACTTAAATTTATACAGGCCTGTTACTGAAGTTATTAATTACAGATTTTCTGTGGAATACTTTCTTTTTTATTTAATTTTCGATAGAAAATGTACAAATTGAAAGGGGTTTTAAAATATGTATAAATGTGATTGACGTTTGTTCAATTAGAAACAGCTGATAGAAAACCGTCGCGCTAGATTCTAATGAGAAAATGTAAATGGTGAATGTATGACTTCAAAATCAAATTTAAGAAAATCCATATCCTCGTATTATATGATTACAGTCAATTTAACCGGGTGAAAATTCAGACATTCAATATTTTTGCATAGTGTAAAATTAAGCATCCTTCTATGTCTACTATTTCTTTAAAATGTGACGTTATAAATGAAACATAATGTGTTGATTTAACGTGTAAAATAAAAATGATTGAATTGTTATCCTAGTTTCTTTTATGCAACTTTTTCGAGGAGCGTATGAGTGTTAAATCAGGAAAAATCAATTGTCTAATGAAATAAGAATTGAATCAATCGTTCCATTAATTTAGTAACAGTTTTAAAAAAGTACGAACATCTACAAGAGTTTTTCTCTCATTTTTTATTAAAAAAACATTCAAGACACGAATGCATAAAAATCTAGTTGCGTTCAAATAGTACGAAATAACATGAATTATTTTTCAAAGCTACAAATGATGTTGCAACTCAAAGGTAAAAATGTGCAAACTTTGATGGATGTTATTTTGATTGATACACATAAATTATAACGTGTCAAAGGAACGAACATTATTCAACCATTTATTTCTCATCAGCTAAGTAAATACCATGCAATAAGCAACTAATTATCCTGCAACTGTAGAACCATCTGTTACGAAACGAATAACTAGAAAACCTCACGGTTCCCGATGAAATACACTTGCGAACAGAAGGGAAACGAACGACGATAAAGACGATTGCAATTTAAATGTAATTGCGTTCATCGAGATATTGACGAATGCGAATCACGTACACGAAAATGGAGAAAAATGTTAGAAGTCCTCACAGCCGGAAGATCGGTGGAAGTTAACGAAAAAAAGAAGAAAACGAGTAAGAGAAGGGAAAAAATCTCACCGCCTCGACTAAGACGCCATCAGCGAGATCGCAAAGAGCGTTCAGGGTGTCTTTCCCACCCCCCGCACCTCTCGGTTGCAACAGCTGCATCAAATCTAGTTATACCGACGGCGAATGAAATTTTAGCAGGTTGAGAGATAGTTCAGATTTACGGTGGAATCCTCTTAGTGGCACAATTAGATGTACGAAGACGTTTAAACTTTTCGCTCGCAGGCAGTCGTTATGGCTGCCCGTAATACACTCATCAAATATTTAACGTGCCAACTTCTGTTTGAAATATGTACGAACGCCATTAATTACGCCCATTCCACGGTATTAACAATGCGAATACGCTACGCGGAAACGAGGCGAGACGCTTAATATTGTTTGTCCGTCTGATGATGCCTCGGCAAGAATACGGTTATACAGCCGTATCTCCGTAACTGTCGTATCGTCGAGTTTGCCGAGCTACAGTTGAGAGTAGAAGTGCCACGAAACTTTAATCGCTTATTGCAGATGTAATTATTACCGTAACTATATCGTGTTGGGTGCCATTTTAATTATAAAAACGAGACGAATACGATGGTAATAGTTACATTAAGGGATTAGGACAATACTTCGAAAAAATCGAAAATTGTTATTGTCTTAAATAGTAGTGGCAAGTCTTGAAAACACAATGCAAAAGGTTTCATATGGATTTCAGGCTTCACTATGCAAATTATTTCTCGAAGTACCGTTAAACGATCAATGGAATCGCCGATCAATTCCCAAGCAACAAGCCAATTTTGCAGCGTGAATTATTTTTCAATTTTGTTGCCAACGACTGCCTACTATTTTAAGTGTTTTATTTGAAATTTAATTCAAAGGACAGTTCCTCGACTGCTACTTATTGCAAACAATTTTTTTCACTAATTATATTAAATGTAGCTCTCAAACTTTGTTGTAATTCGTATTCTTGGAACTCCTATTTGTTTCAACTAAAAACTATGACGATTAATAAATAAAGGAAAAACCAAATACATATAGCTCTCAAGCTTTGTTGTAATTCATATCTGTGGAACTCCTATTTGTTTTCGACTAAAAAAATATGACAATTAACACTAGGTTTACGGAGCTCTAGAAATAAGTTTTTCACATTATTTTATAGACATAACAAGAATGTGTCTATCCAAATTTTTGGTCAGTTTTCTATTAATATATACCTCAAGAAATAAAAGTAAATAATTCCTCAGGGAATCTTTACAATCATAGTAAACGCAAATTAAGAATATTAGAATCCGTCATTTTGAGGGGTCCCGTGAACCTATTGTTAAATAAATAAAGGAAGAACTAAATACATATAAAAACACGTTCCATTTACATTTTTCTTTCTCTGATGTCGAGTCACACTCGACAAACGAGTGCAAAGGGTTAATCAATCAAGATTTCGATATGGTGGATCTATGAGGTTTCCGGTGTATCGGTTCAGTCGCATGCCAGTTCGAAAATAAATTAGCCCCGGTGCGGTGGCGAGACATGAAGGAATTCCGACGAATCGATAAACTACGACACAATGGCTGGCCCCAGCCTGTCCCTCGTCGGAAAATAAATGTTTCAGCACCCTTCGCAGCGGACCCAATTTACTGAGCGTGGTTTCGTTAACATTTATTGGATTCTTACGTGTACAGTTGTCAACGTCACCTCCCCTAGTAATTTACGACTGTCAATAACTCCCGTGGATATGACCGGTGTAGTTAGCTCCTGAATTCGACAAGTAATTGGGACAGACTCTTTCATTCGGGGAAATTTATAGCCGCGTGAGAACGCACCCGATAATCCCCCTTTGAAGCAAATAATAGATCAAGTTTGTCGATGATGGATAGCCAAGCTCGTTGAGGATAGAACATGGAACCGAATCAAATTTCTTATCAGCCGAATGATGAATGTTTGATGATCGAAGTGTGCCACAGGATACAATGGTGAATAGTGGCGCGAACGTTGATGAACTGACGATTAACAGACAAACTTTTCAGTAGAAACATCTGCACAAATCACTTTTTTTCAACATTCTTGAATATCCTTTGCTCTACATCTATTTATATAAATAAAAATTAAATGCTGTTCGTTTGTAAGCGCATCACTTGAGAACGGCTGTACCGATTTGGCTAATTTTTTTCTAAAAAATGTTCGTAATAATCCGAATAAGGTTTTTAGGGAAAGAAAAATTGGGAGAGTTGCCCGGAAAAATGGAATCTTCATTTATAGGAATAATCCAGTGGCGCACCCAGGGGGGGAGCCAGGGGGCCAAGTCCCCCCCCCCCCCAAGAAAAAAGAAACAACACACTGGAAAATTAGTTAAACCGTAGAATAGCTGCTTCCTCTCTGATTTCGATGATATTTGGATATGTTATATGTAAAACTAAACATTTTTAACAACTTTTCCCTAAATATATAAATAAATATTTGTGGCTACCTTTGACAGATATTTTTGTTAAAAAAGAAAAAAGGTTACTTTGTTCAACTCGTCCCCCCCCCCCAAGATTAAATCCTGGGTGCGCCACTGGAGACATTCAATAATCTAACCATTATTTCTGGTGAATATTTTTTAAAAATACCGACAAACATCCGAATCTCCTATAGATAAAAGATATTTGGATGATAACGCCCAAGAACCTGCCACGAAACAACGTCGTAATCAAAAGTAATAGGAAAACGCAACGATCGAACACCGTTCCGCTGCGAAAATGGGAACAAAGCCGATTCCCTAAAACTTGAATCGCATTGAACACGATTTTCTTTGTGAGACTAGAAATCCGGATCTGCGACATATCCGGCACCCGGAACAGTCAATTTGCCGTGTTCCATCCGCTTTCAATTATTTCCGCGATCGCTTCTTCCAGAAACGGAAAGAATGACTGGTCCCGTGGGAGCTGAGCGTCGCTCGTAAACTTGGAAGCTACGGGATCGGCGCTCGTGTAATCGTTAACCGGTTTATCACGATCTCGTGGCCACTGACTCGATTCGTGAGCTACGGAAGACAGACTCAGCGAAACTGCGAGGCTGGCCGCAACGATTGCTAACCAGTCGCATAAATGTTCACTCAACGATTTGATTCGAAGCGGATCTCGATTGGTGGTACGCCTTCGAAGTTTAACGACTAACCGATTAACTTGTTGCCTCGAGTTAACGCGTTTGCACTCAACGCCGCGGTTGTTGAATGTTGTATTAACATTTCACTCGTTTTTATCGTGGGACCGTCTGATTTAGAACTTGACTATAACCAAATTCGTCAGAATGGAGGACTCTAGATTCTAGACAAGTCCTAAGAAACCTCAATAAATGTTTGAGGTTTAAACAAAAAATTTATAGAAAGACGTGAATAATTAATATAAATTGCTGTTCATAATCTATTTATCTCAATCTATTTAGAATTATTATTGCAATATTATCAGTCGAATGAAGAACTTTAAATATTTGAGACAATATTTGTTTGTGATGTTTACAAATTTGTGACCACAAAATTGTCAGTATTAACAAAGACTTGTACATATATTGACTTATAAATAATATTGATACTGTCACGCATATTTTTAATCTATGAAAATAGTAAATTGTTTTAGGATAACCATTAAATTGTAGATTTTATATATTCATATTGAAATTGACAATGGGTATATTAAATATAAACAGTATAAACAAAAGTAAAATTTGAGTATACTGTTATATTTTCAATTGATTAAAATTATAAAGAGGAGAAACAAATTTTATGAGAGCAGGAAATGTTTGGAACAAATTCCTGGAAGTATTTTGCAATTGAAAACAACAATATAATCGTAACATTTTACGAAAAAAAATACAATGTTTTTATCCTTGACCCATCGAATACTATTGTATACTTGAATATACCAAAATCTCATCGCAATTTATTCAGAAAAAACTTATTTTCCATGTGAAAATATTTATAATATGAACTAGACCAGGAGAATACTTACACAATATAATTAAAATATACATTAATATGCAACATAACAAATCAGTATAAGTAATGTAAACGATAAAATATGTGAAACTTCTTTTCGTTTAACAGAAACAAAGAAACGGTAGTATTTGTTTTGAAGATTCATTGGATCTATTGAACAATTTAATGTGTGCTTATAAAACTAAGTATTGACGAACATAATTAATTGATTCTATGTATATAATTCATTCGTAAGAGAGACCATTTCCATTTTTATTACTTTATTTGGAAACATGAAACAACCTTTACAAGAAGTAGCTTTCAATAGGTTCTCAGAAAGCGGATAAACATCTATCCAATATTCGATATTTTCTGAACGAGAGGGTAGAACCTGCTTGTCAGTGGTAGTGCGCGTGATTGATCTCGATTAAATGTTTGATGATTCTCCGAACTGGTAAAGAATAGAAAACTTTGCAATTCTGTGATCGAGCAAAGAGTAATTTCGAAGCCCCAACATGGCTTACTTGAATCGTACCTTTTAATAAAATACAGCCGGAACATGTTCGCATAACTTTCTACTCTCCTACACCGACTCGTGGAAAATACTGCGATTAATCTCGATTAAATGTCTGATGATTCTCCGAACTGATAAAGAATACAAATCTTTGCAATTCTATGATCGAGCAAAGAGTAATTTCGCAGCCCTAACCTAGCATACTTGAATCGTACCTTTTAATAAAAAAGAAAAAAACAGAATAACCTTCTTTTCTCCTACGCCGATTCGTGGAAAATACTGTTGACGTTTGAATATTTAATTTACCGAAGAGCCCGGGTACGATTCACTTCGCAGAAAATCGATACCCGCTGGAGCAATTTGCGCGACTCGTGATTTGTCTTTTGTGAATCCACTCGTAGGCCCGTGTGTGTTCTACGCGGATTTTATCTGAAATGGAAATCAGCTACATTTTTCTCCGCAATGCACGATTCATCACCAGCAACGGCATGCTAGCGTAATTAGGGACTGAAATCCAGGTTGTCGCGATCGAAATAAATACAACTATGCCTGAAGTCCTATTTCCACTCCCAGATGAACCGGGAGCGTATTCAATGCGCACAGTTCGCAACGTCAATGCGTGTTGACGCTGTTCAATAGATTTCCTCTATTTGTGAGAACACCGATCATCGAACGCGTTTGCTTCTCCTGATAAATGGAACGACTCTTAACTATCTGTAAACTTAGGGCCATTTCTTCTGCATTGAAATACTCCGACGTCTGCATTTAACAAACTTCTGCATTCTGTATTATGGTACAATTGACACTACTAATGTTATTACTAGATCGCGGATTTCCATGCGAAATGAAACTGGTCCTAGTCAATTGTAAGAAACTAAAGTTAAATGATAATGTCTCTTCCCTTTTGATCGTCTTAACGACTTGAAAATAATGTGACGCTATCTGAAATTTTTCTAATTTCTGTTGAGCTTTGTATTTGACCTATTGACCTATTTGCCATAAATGCATAAAATCAGCAATTCAGTTGTTGAAAAGTATTGCGATACAATTGAATAAAACTGAAGATCTGAAATTATGAATCCGAAAGTACAGAATTTAGAACAAAATTTAAGAGATAAATATCTTTCATCCTTCAAAAATATTAAAAGCAATTTCAATGTAGCATTCGCTTTGTAAGACCTGTTGGTATATTCTGAATTGATTAATTTAAAAATATAAATGGTGTATATATATTTCGTCTTGACGTAAATAATAATATTATGTACTAAAAAATGTTTTGCCATTCAAAAGAATGAAGGTAATCTTCATGAGCAAACTTCTTTTTTGAATTTGTTTAAATTGCATTTTGTAGACGGCTACAAACCAAATAATTTTGTTCCAAAAATATTTTTATGCATATGCATGAATGAATGACTTATAGTAATTATAAATATACAGTTAATGTTAAGAAATCTCATTTGTTAAAGCAAATTTTAATTTTTTCTCAAATCATCGAAGACTGTCTTTCCGAGATCTCTTGTTCACTGTGAAAGTCAATGGCGGATCTAACGGCTGCGTGGGGCCCTGGGATACCACGAATTTTAAATACATTTATTTAATGTGTAACTGTATGAAATATTTTCATTACTTTTCTATTTTGTTAATAAGTTTATGAGAGTTTTCTTGCAACTTCTATTTGTCTAACTTGAGTTTGAGGGCCCCAAAATTTTTGCCGCTTGGGGCCTACACTTGTCTTGAGTCGCCACTGGTGAAAGTTAGGATAATTGACGCTGCCACTGTACTTTGAAATTGATTTAATTACATACATGAGAATTGTAGCGATCAAGATGAAGGCTGGAAGATCGCGAGCAGACGTAATAAATTGCTTTTCGTCGGTCACGGAGATTTGTGGGACAGCGTAAAACCGAGTGAACGATTTACGGAGGAACAAACAGCAAGAACTTAGTGCGTTACGAGTTTTCTGCGGGTTCGAAAGCCGATTAAACGGCTGTATAATCAGCGTGTTTGTGAATAGCACCATCGGATAATGATTTTAGTTAATTAGCTTTGAAATCCGTATGAGTGGACAGCGGGTAGACTAACACTTACGTTCGTGCGAGCTGCTCTAATGGCCATTCCGCGGGATTAAAGGCTCGATATATCACTGCAAGGTGAGACAGAAACTAGCGTTCCGATTTTTTCCCGTTTCCCTGTCCACCGAACGCTCGTTTTTTACATAGTGCGATCAGCCGATCGACTATTGATGATCGTTCCGCAAAAACAGCAACATTAATTCAGTTGCGATAACTGTATTTTGCACGGACGCCGACGATATCGCTAATATTTGCAATCGATTCTCAATGTCGAACGCTTATTCAGAAATTAAATATTTACAGCTATGTGTAAAGGTTGCACTTTCGCGAGCCGGTTCCGCTCAGAAGAATTACGATAAAAACGTTTCAGTAACAACAACCGTCAGAATAAATTGAATTCGACCGAAATCGATCGAACGAACTGTTTGTTTGGTTACTGCCAATAATTTCAATTAAATCTTCGTTTCTTGCAGAGCGGTGCAGAAGAACCAGATCGTTTATAACGTGTTATCATTCGTAGGGTGCATTCGAGTGTAAATTAAACGCTCGTCAACCTAGAAAAACTGTTGAAATACTCCGCAAAGTAGAATTGAATAAAATGTTCCGTGATACACGGAACAAAGTGCGAATCACTTTTGTACCGCACGAAAATTCGAATCCAATTACCCTTTATGATAGTGCACCCTTGCGGACGGGTAATCGAATGTTAACAAGCGCCAATATAATAATGAGCCTTTAATCGCAGTCAAGCGTGTTTAAAGTTTCACGCCGTTGATGCGTACCCTGAAAACTGAGGGTGCATTTGCCCGAAAATAAGGGGATTAAGCCCGATCCTCTGTCAATGTCATTATCGGCCATTAATTAATCGATGCTTAGTGATTTGTTCGAGAGAATTGTCACGCTTCTTTTTTTCACACGAGAAACTCGCTTTTGATTGTACTCGATTGGCTCCATTTATAACAAGTATTTCCCATTTCCGGTTTCATTGAAAGGAATCAGAGGGCCGATCAGTTAGCCCTTAACGCTCAACTGGTGACTCAGAGTTGCCACTAAAAATTACTGCAACCATTAATCAAAATATTGTTGACATTATTAACCCTTTGCACTCCGGATTATTTTTCGATTTTGTTGCCAACAACTCCCCTCTATTTGAAGTGTTTTATTTGGAATTTACTGGAAAAGACAGTTCCTTGACTGCTACTTATTTTAAACAATTTTGTTCTATTTGTTTTTAACTGAAAAATAAGACAAATAAATGAAGAAAAACCAAGTGCATATAAAACCCCGTTTTATTTACAGTTTTCTTTGTCTGATGTCGAGTCAGACAATGAATCTATATGGAAAATAAAATGTTTATCCATCATTCGCACCAAAATGAATCTAAATAAAGATTTGTTTCTTGTGTAAATAATTTTAATTCATTGAAAATAACGGTTTTTACATTTCTTAAACGTTTCTACTGTTTTAAGTTTCACCTGCTGATTTTTGTCATAAATGCATAAAATCCGCTGTCTACTAACCAATTGTTAAACATTTAAGTATTGTTTGAGGTATTATATCAATTTCAGATCCACAAAATGAAAATAAATCGTGTAAAATGGAGTTATTGTAGGTCGGAAGAAATGTTTAACTTTCGAGTTAATTTGCAAAAATATCTTGCTGAGGGATGAAAAAGTTCTCTAATCAATTACTAAACATTTAAGTATTATTAGAGGTGTTATATCAATTTCATATTGATAAAATGAAGAAAAATCATATAGAATAGAATTATTCTAGGTCAGAAGAAACGTTTGATTTCCGAGTTAAAATAACTCCGAGTGTAAAGAGTTAAAATCTTCATCACGAGTCTGACTCCTTAAAATACAGCAAGGAGTTAGAAAAGAGCAGTAAGCTGTCTCAATTCCTGGAATTATTCTGTATAAAAATCATCAATGTGAACGTTTTCTGGTGGAAAAAGCTGAAACCAGAATAATATAAACGTTGAGATGTTCCAATGTGCAGGTCTAAACAGACTAAACTATACTTATAATGTTATAATGTAGGCAATATAAACGAAACATGGTTTACGGCATCGATAAATAAATAATTAATAATTAAACAGACTAAACGTGCAGGAGCAGCACGTGTTCCACTCTGAAGTCTTGCGTCGTAAAAGATCGAGAACGAATTTCATGGATTTCTCGCCGTCTAGCGAGGAGAATGTTGCGAAACTGTCGAGAGAACGCTCGAATAGAGAAAACAAAATAAAATCCGGTGTACGGATCCGGAAAGAGTGCATCGAATCACGACGTTCATAACAGCGTTGTTTCCCGGAGGAGTAATAGCGGCGTCGCGAATATTTGATGGTGATCTCTGCGTGCTGCTTCGAATGCTTCTTTTCCCGCCGAATGCCGGCTGATTAAATCAGTTCCAGGCAGCGATGTGTTGATTCGAGCCACGTACTTGCGAAACGCGTGCGCTGCAATGAAATTTCGCCTGCGAACGGTCGCGCACGAATCTGATCCGAAATAAAAGCCGGCGCGAAAACTTTTCGCGGACCGTGCAAATTTGATGGGAATTAATTCCGCTGGAAGAGAGAAAAATAAACTAGAACGCATTAATGAAGTCGGACAATATTTACGTTATCATTCCGATATGACTGCCCCGACGCCGCGAACAAATTCTCCGTCGAACTTTTATCTCCGCGAGTCAATATTCAACAATTTTATAGCGAATATAAAATTAAAGTATAATTATGGGATATTTAATTCAATAATATCGATTATTTTTTGTACACCTTACTGCTAACAATTTACTTTTTTTTTTTTTTGAAGAGACGACTTGTTTGGCTTTCGGATTTAATGCGGCGAGAAACTTTCCTGGGTCAGTGATTTTTTTGATCTACATTTTTTCAACACGAAATTGTTCACCCTGTCGTTCATCTTTTATTTTTAACCGTTCTCCCTTTCCCAATTTAATGTAAATGCATAAGTATAAACGTACAATTGCATCAACTTGCTTGTTGCGCGCCATTTTAGCTATTTGGCGCTCTAAAATAAGAACTTCTAAGCTGTTAGAGATACTTGAATGCATTTTAAGAGGTTAAAAGATAACATTTATAGCTTCGAAATTGCAACAAAAATCAAATTTGAATTTACAGGGTCTTTGTCAATTTCACAGGCAGTAAACAAATAACGGAATAAGTCGAATGAATTGGAATGCTTTTGAAATAATTGAATGGATGTACTTTATGGTCGACAGTCTCTCAACTTTTAGGTATTAGCTGAGATGCGAATATTAAAGTTCAACAACAATTAATTAAATCAGTCTTTAATTTCTCGATGATATCCTTTTTTAAACAACGATTGACGATTAACTTCATCAATGGATTGAATCAATATCCATTTATCAATGATTACTTTTCTTAATCGTACACATTACTCAATCAATCTTGGTTAAACTTTTAATCAATTAATGCCCCACTCTGCCTTCAGATCATAAATAACGCAAAAATAATTTTTTGTCCGACTTGCTATACATATGTATGGACCTGATTAAAAATGACTCACTTGTAGATTCCGTGTTTTGAGATATTTCGAATCGTACGGTAGATTTATAGTGCGATTAACTATCGAGCGAAATGACCGTAGCGAATTAAACGACAGCCGATCCGAACTCGCGGGAAGTGTTCCGCTTAAAAAAAAAATGGAATACCGAACGCCAGATAAATGGGATGACTCGCGAAACTGCAAAGTATTAAAGTGCAATATCGAAAACACGAAGCGCGGAACCGCTTCTTGACGTATTATCGTTTGATCTTCCGTCGTTGTATCGGCGAAATTATTTCCACGAATAGCCCCCGCATTGAACCCCGACATCTCTCGTTTCAGCAACGCCGGGCTCGGAACAATGAGAAAAAGCTCGCTAAGTCGGTCTATCAAGCTCCAGAAATAATTAGAGAGAACCCCGGCACCCCTTTCATCTTGCTGCTTTGAATAGTCCCACTTAAAGCGTGCAGTATCACTCTCGCAAATGAGAATAATTTTTATCTTTGTTTCGGTAGCATTCCATTTTTCCTGAAACACTTTACACTTTTTTCAATAACAAAGCTCTTGTGCGCGACGGCTTCTCTTATCTGTCGCGCCGGAACAGTTGGTCACTGTGCAAAACGCAGTTTCAAATTCCCACTAAAAGCGCACGCTGTTTCTCGCTACCGGTGCCAGTGTTTCGCAACTCGCTCGCGCGTCATTCCGACGACCCTCTTCTTTTTCCATTTCTGTTCAACTGACTAATGAGTAACTTTTATTGCGCGTAATTGGGTTGCTCGATTGCAACCCTTATTCGCGATAAACCAAGCCCATCGTTCGTAAATCCGACTCTTGCGTTTAAAACCCTTCACTGCATAGTGTATCATATCTGATACAGTTAACAAATTTGGTATATGGTAAACCAAGAATGTTCTTTTTTACCATGTATATTTATTTATTTTTTATTATTGAAAGCTTAATTAGAACTCACCATAGGGGGTTATAAAGCTATACATTAGTAATATACATCTTACATTTGAACATTAGTAATGTAGGTACAGTAGAACACATTAAGTATATAACATATTAAGTACATAACTTTAAATCTTTAAATTGCATTGCTTGAAAAACTTGAAAAGAAAATAACATGCCTCAATATTCGGTTCACAAAGCAACGATCTGATATTAAAAGGTGGAAACAAATTAAGCTTCCTTAATTTTTTCATGAGATCAACTCTTTGAGATTCCAACAAGGTACATTGCCAAATGACATGGTTAAGATCTCGAACCTCATTGCCGCAGTTACATTTGGAATCATCTATTATATGTAGTCGTGATGTATATTTATTTGTTCTACAAATGTTGTTTTAATTTGTTTAAATATTTTTCCCAGTTAATCCCAATTAAAAAAACTCATGCAGTGAAGGTTTAATTCGTCTACTGATTAGGTTCACGAACGTTATCAAGCCTGAACATTTATTTCGTGACTTCTCATTGAATCAATAACAAAATTATTTTAGATTTCAATCTTAGTTCATAAATTTATCCCGTGCCCCTTTCATTGCTTTACTGTATAGAGCCAAATTATATCAGAATTGATATTTACTAAATATCTTCGATTTCGTTTAACAAGCTGCTATGTGAAAATTCGTCATTGCGTTTCATCGCTATTGTTTGGAACACAGAATTTTATTCCGATTTATTCAGAATTTTAGACCGATTCCAAATCTTTTATTTCCCGATTAAACTGTCAAACAGCCAAGAAACGTTTCGATTTTCATTATGCGATTCTTATTATTTTCATTATCCGAATTTGTCTTCGATTGTTCTCCTAGACAAACAGTTCTTGAGAAATTTGAGTTTGAAAAAAAGACATATTTCTCAACTTTTTTTTATATATTATTATAAAACATTTATAGTACTATTATTATAAAAAATTTATAAAACATATTATAAAAAATATTTTTTATTATATTTATTGTGTTATGGTGGACCATATCGCGTAGCGAACAGAGCCTTTTTTATAGCATTTTATAGCATTTTATAAGTTGTTTTAAAGTCGCGTCCGTTTTAGAGCCCGCAATTCGACAACTACCCCATTCATTTTACAGCGTCAACAAGCGCCTTTTTATTTTATTACGCGCTATAGTCAGTAGTAACACTTTTTGCGTGGGTCACTCGGGATGCGCTCGGTACACTCGCAGGACCGTTGAGAAATTTCGGCTTTTCCCATTTGTTTAAAACTATCCCACCCCACTTTTTTCGGCCAACGAATCAGCGATCAGGACTTTGTAAACGCTCCGGCGCGACATAACGTATAAATAGCAGGACCGAACTGCAGAGGATTACTATTACTATTATCATTGACTTAGAACACAACGCTTACCTCGAGCAAGTATTGAATAAACCTAGTTCAAAATTCGAGTCATCGATTCACTCTATCTCAATATACAGTCCACTAACGATTATTTCGCACAAGTAAATTCGCCAAATCATGTTATTGATATAATAAAAGTGATTTCATAAGAAATGATTGTATAGATGTCTTTAGTGGAGCACGTATTATAACAGGAGCTGCACAATAGGGTGGTCCTTATTTTTCGACCATGAAATTTTCGGCAGCCCCCCCTCCCAATATTGTTCCTTTTCATGAAAAAAATGATATATCCATAGTTTTAGAGCAATCGGACATCGGGAAGTCATGCCTCATCGAGCGCGAAGTTTAGAAATAAAGGTAAGAGCGCGCTAAATGTGAAGCGTATATTGAAAATTCAAGTTAAATATTTTATACCTTGAAAAATATCATAATTTCTTACGTGCATTCAAGTACAAGTGTACTTTGTACGAATTAAGATTATTTCACATTAATTAGCCTGTCTAACAAGTCCGTTTTCGCTCAAATCTCGTGTTTCCGGTTAACAGTGTAAAAATCCTATCACAACCCCTCAAGAATTGTGCAGACGGCTAGAAGCCCCTGCAGCAATACTAAAAACTTATAATAAAAATTTTTTTCTTCTTTTCCTATAAAATTTCTTATGTTTTTGTCAACTTCAACGTCAATGAGGCACGCCTTCCCCTTATCCGATCAACTTTATCTTTTGCAGGAATTATTTTCTTACCCAAAGGCACAATTTTAGGGGGGCGGAGCCGCGAAAAAAACTCACAAAAAAAATTTCACCAGGTATAGCTAAGGACCACTCTACTGCACAACGTCTAAATAAAATCAATCTTGTCATTTTTATAAGTGGAACGTGTACTTTTAAAACTCGGTAGGTTTAGTGTGTTAATAGACATTCCACAAGCGATTCAGCTAAATCGTGTTTCATCTGTTCCGGGGCGCACGGCGAACACGTGTCAAAGGATTCCATTCGCGGGCTTGATTAGAAAAACCACGCTCTTTTAAAGAGACAGTGACACAGAGCGAGACGCGGAAACACGGCTGGAAAAATCGTCGAGGGTAAACTGACCGATGCGGGTGGGATAAATTGCAGGAAATAAGAGAAATGGGCTTTTCGATCGGGAACGCCATGGAGAACCGTATGAGGCCGTCCGGACACCTGTGATTCGTGGCGAACGGGAATCAAGCTGATCCGATTTAGATCAGGCTGATTCCTCGTTGCCGAAACCAGCATCCCTGCTTCCAATCGACAACCGATCTGCTTTCCCTGCATTTTACCCACGACCGGGAACCACTTCATTCTACGCCAACAGGCTTGGTCGAATACCGTTCCACATCCATTATTTGGGACGCTTTCAGGGCTAGAAAATACGCGTAGGACAACGATTACGAACAGATTTAACCAAATAATCTACTTTCTTGAGTTTGTACATTTTTAAAAATAATATGACACGTTCACAGACCAAATCGATTAATTCCACTTTTTGAAATACTTTAAATTTAAGTGTCAAAACACTTGGTTCAGTCGTATTTGTATTTTGTATAATAAATTTCCCAAATAGTACAGATTAACGTCATTAAAAGATAACATTTTTTTTTTGGTCGCCGAATATTAAATAATTTATTTCAGAAGCCATTTTGATTAACTCCGTACTCTAATATACACGCAATGACTTTGACAACATATTTCGAAGTCATTGAAATTCTATTCCGAATAATTGCCCAATTTTTCCTGATTTAGTTGATCCGTGTGGACACCGATAGCCACAATTTGTTTCTTCGTTACTCGTTTCCGTTCAAAGCAAACATGGCGAAGCATCTGGTCATGAAATCCCACTGAATTGTTATTTCTGGCGGGCAATAGAATGTTTGCTATCGAGGGCATAAATCCCTTGGCCTTTTTTGTTTGCTTTTATCGCTCGTTCATCGGATCGTTCGTCTAGATATTGTTTCCAGCGTACACGTGATCTACGAATCGAGATCACAGGAATGATGGAGCTAGATGAGTGCGTCCGTACATTCCGAACGATTGCGATCTTTTAAAGTCGATCAACGTTAAACAGAATTAGTCATGGTTAAAATAAATAATTACTGCTGCGTCGTTTTAATTGCTTCTACAAATCGAATAACATAAATATTTCAATGCACACGCGATCACCACTGAGAATCTCTAACTAGAATACAAACTTGTCTCTTTCATTTAAATACTTTCCATATTTTTATGAAATAATCTTTTCGTATCTGTTTGTTTCAATAATTTAGTTGTATGAAACAATGAGATAAAACGTCCGACATTCTAGTTTAATTGCTTCTATAAATTTAATAACATAAATATTTTAATACACGATTACGAGATTTGCTTACTAGAATTCAATTTCAGCTTGTGTCTTTAATTTAAATTTTTCCATCACTATAACTTTACTTTCCAATCAAACATACGCGTTCATCTTTTTATAGAATCGCACTCGCCTTGGTCGAAATAATCTTTTCACGTTCTTTGTTTTAATAATTGCATTATATTAAACAATGGAATAAAACGTAGGACATTCTATTTTAAATATAGGATCCTCGTAACATTTCTCCGAACGCACTATTTCGATTTATTTCCGAGTAATTTGAAGTTATTGGGTTAAATAACTCGACCCACATTCACGTATAAACTTTCTAAGTACCGTAATTCCTCTATTTTCATACGCGAATAATTTTCTATCGCGTGCATATTTCACGATCAAGTCGTTTTACGAAGCTCCGCAAAAGCCGACACTCCCCTGAACGTTATCACGTTCGCTATGAAAACGAGCATAAGATACATAAAGATAATTTGTAAACTTTTAATCGGGACTTTCATCGCGCACTTCTGCTACACTCGAATCGAGGAACTTCTGGGACGTGCGTCCTCTTAAAAGCTGATTTTTATAGATCATCGTGCGTTTGTGGAGCGTGGAAAATTCAGAGACACACATTTCTCTTTTTTATTACAAACACCTTGAGCTTCAACATTGTGTAATATTGCTTCAGCATTAATTTCAATCCTATTAAAAACACATTAACACTATAATATAAGTTTTTGCATAGAAGTGATGCATCATCTTCGTGAAATAACGCGAAAATCCTATTTTTCATATATTAAAACAAGATACTAATGGAAGCTGAAGGTAGAAGATACAGTTTTTTAATCAGACACAGTTTTGTAAGAGTGACCATCATTATTCAATTCGTGTAGTACTTTTTTCCTCATTAACACAATCAGCTGCCAAGGTCCCCTTTGGAAGTCATACATAATTTAGTGCCACTACTTTCATTTTAACATTTCCCATGCTTTGAAACATTATTAAAGAATTTATTTAAAAATATATCTTCGAAACAAATTAAATCTATGGAACGTGCGCAAAAATTTTTGAAGAAAGAATTAATTGTTCTTTATCTATAGGAAATCTATAAACCCTTAGCACTCGAGTGATGACTCAGAGTCACCACTAAAAATTACTGAATAATTCACAATATTGTTTACATTATTAAATATTACTAAACATTTAAGTGTTGCAGTTTCATATCCGTGAAATGAGAAAATCTTTTTCTATAATTATTATAAAATTATTCTAGGTCTCCTAGGTATTACAGAATTATTCTAGGTCAAAAGAACTGTTTAATTTCCCAGTTAAAATAGATGTAAGATTTTCACTAATTGTGATATGCCAAAAAGAAGCTTAGAAATCATTATTTACATGGTAATCCCAAACAAAATTATTAGATTATGTTATTGAGTGATTTGTTGGTTCACAAAGCAAATTGTTAATTGTTGAAGGATCTACTAAAAAATCTACAGCTACGGACCACAGACTTAAAAAATTTATAAAATCATGCCCCGTATATGTGTGTCAAAATTAAGAAAAAATAATATAAATGATGAATTTAGACGAAGCTGATCGAAGAGTTTGTATCTCGACTTATTAAATTCTCAAGTGCCGATCATAAATATATACGACCATTTGTTTCGCGAGACAACTACCTTTTATCGGCCACCTTTACTGCCAGAATAATTTCTCAATGCGCGAAGTTAAAGTTTTAATATCGATCGTTGTCTAGGCACTTCTAGACGACATCGATATAATTTAGTGATCGCAATATGCCCGGTAATGTACTGCTGAAAACCGGGAAACCAGTTTGCCAGCGCGATTTCAAAAGCAAGACGCAATCTGCAGGATCTAAATAGAAATGGTTCTGTCTGAAAACACAATAATAAATCAGCATGGTATCATGACACACATTGTCCCGGTACTACACGAACCGGTATCATAAGTATGTTATTAAGGTCAACAGGGTAATGGCGTTTGCCTTGACGGTACAGTTGTTCCGCAGCTCACACTAATACAACCGCCATGCGGTATTAGGTTACGATTCGAAACGACTGAATTTTTCGCTACCGATACAGTCATTGATCCACTCACCTCGGAAGTATTGTAAAGGCTGCTGCACAAGTGTCGTGATACGTGGCGACAATGCGGACACTTCGTGATACCTAGAGAGATAAATATGTAGCCTGCGGCCGTAGTTCCTTACCTGAAACAAAGAGAACATAATCGTAGCTTTTACATAGTATGGACAATGGACCAAAGTTTTTAAATTATTTCCGCAGAGAACGATATTTTTCAAAGACATTAACATTGTTATTATACATATTTGTTATTAATCCGTGAATAATCTATGAATACTCGTTATTATATTTCTTTTAACAATCTTTGTATGTTCTTGTGGAAACATTGCAAAATTCACTCAGATCTCCATTCGTTGGAATATAAATTAAAAGCGACCGAAGAAACAAATTTCTTATCAAATTAAATTCCTTGCCTGAAATAAAGAGAACATGATCGTAGCTTTTACATAGTATGGACAATGGACCAAAGTTTTAAAATTATTTCCGAAGAGAACGATCTTTTTGATCTTCTTAACTTCTTGCACTATAATATCGTGACAGATTCGTGTGATGAAAATTTCGAACAGTATCTACTAAAAATAAATATTACTAATTTCCTTTAGATCAAAATAAAATTCTATTTTGTTGTTGTCAATATATAGTCATTAGAGAACATATAGGCATACAATAGATTAACATTTGGGTTACATGTCTGGTTTTCTTCCAGAAAGATATAATGAAATTTTTTATCTTTAAAGCTATTTATGTTACTACATTGTTCTCGCAATGTATAATTTGGGATTTCTTTCACAATCTACAGCTATACGTATTCATGTCTCTTGCTATATTTGCCTAAAATAGATAAATCACAGATAATCTTAATTTACAAGAGTGTGGTTACCCATTCGTTACCTAAAAAATCCTGTGCTATGTATACATATATAAACTCTTTGCACTCGGAGCTACTTTAGCTCGAAAACTAAACATTTCTTCCGTCCTAGAACGATTTCATTCTATATTAATTTTTTCCTTTGTATGAATATAAAATTGAAATAATGCTTCATACAATACTTAAACGCACAGTGATCTGGAGACCCTGTTTTCGTGGCCAAAATTCAATTTCTCAACTTAAGTACATTGAAAAAAATTTTTCCTATAAAGTAACAACCCTTCAAAGCTCCCAAATCCAAAATATTATTAATTTTTGATAATTCTCTGACGTCGTACAGCGTTCTATAGACAAAGTTCTATAGAAAATTCAAAGTAAAATAAAACGTTTTAGATTTCAATCATCGAATATCAGAAAACAGATTTTAACGATGGTTTTATATATTTTAGTAAGCGCATTTCAAATATTTAATCCAGTTTTAAGCATTGTTTAGTGTTTTAAGCATTGAATAGCGTCAATTAATAGCGTTTCAAACGTTGAAACGAATTATAGAAAAATGATTACGAGTGATAAACATCAGACTTGTTTTATACGAAGGCTTGAACATTTATTAAGAATAGCATGTAAACTTTAACTGCAACGTTCCGCAACCTTGAACTATAATTATTCGACGCCTGGATACGCAGTGCCACTTGAATCTTGCATACCAGCTTGGAATTACAATGTATGTATATGTTTTCTCTATACGTGATGATCTGACAAAAAAAAAACGGTTTCAAGAAAAGTTAATCAGCATTCAGTCTTTTATGATTGTTAATATAAAAAATTTGGTAACAATTTTTTCTCTTCAAATATCAAGGCCATCCCTATTTTTTAGACGTCACTATATGTTTTTTATTTCATAATCATATAGCTGACGTCAAGACGAATTCAACAACCTACACTACTATGATACGAACTCTTGAAATATTGCTAAAATAATTTTGACCACGAAAAACGAGTTTCCAGACCACTGTGCGGCGGCGCAACAGACAAACATGCCAGAGAAGCACTCGATGCAATATACCACTTGATTTGCGCAGCATTTCGCAGTTGTTCGCGTCGGGAAAAAAAAGCTCGGGCCCTTCCATATAAATAAATGATTCACTTTGCCGCGGCCTGTCACGTTGGGACGCGCGACGAAATTAATTTCAGCGGCGCTCGACGCGCACAATATTTCATGTGGCACGTGTAAAGGAAGCGGCGTAACGCGGATCGAAACGCGCGGCCGGAGAGAATAAAAATAAAAAAAAAAAAATAGTAAAGCGGAAAAACGATTACGAAAGAGGACAGAATTGATCGTGTTACAGAGAGTTAGCAATGTTATTGGCTGGGACACGAGTAGTGGGTGCGCGCGACACGAGCACACCCATTGTTATTGTGTAAAGAAGAGCGCGCGAGAGAGTCAATTTGCGAGCGACGGTCAATGGCGACGGTGATGGTGCACCAACTGGCAGAGTTACGCAAAGGTCGAGTCATTGACAGAATGTGAAAGATGACCGGGTGTGGGGCGGCAGAGAGCTGCACGCAGAAATTGATTCGACGTAATTCTGTCGGAGGCAGACGGCGCGGCACGGCGCGACACGCGCGCGGGACGAACGAAATCCATGAGCGGTGCGTTACGGATTTAATTGACCCTTTGATTTTGGAACTCGATGCGCAATCACGATCTACCATGCCGGTTGATTGTCGTGTTTTTTTGCGACCCGGCCTTCCTTGACGGCCGCGGACGTGAAACCGTTCGCAAACACTTACTCCCGCGCAGTCTGACGCACTTCGATCGAGAGAAAGTTCCCGTTCGATTGCCTCTCCGAGAGCGGACGCTTATGGCTGGTGCACAATCGTCGACGCTTTAGGCCCGTTTAGACCGTCAGTCATCAAGTTTTTTAAACCTCACGAACTGTTCCGATTAGGGTTTGCAATACCGGTATTTTTTTAAACGTTGTACCGGAATACCGGTAATAGGAATTTTCGAAAATGTACAGAAACACAGTTGATTCTTTGCCAGATTTATTAGTTTTATACGAAAATAATAAACTATGAACATATAAACAATTTTGTTATGGACAAATATAAAATAAAGGAACAAATAATAATTTTGATCATTAGAAACGAAAAAAATAATATAAAAAATAAACCGTTACAGTATTATAATACAATAAAGGAACAGAATACATAATATTATTATTAAGGAGATACTAATAACTAAGAATAAAGATTACTAAGACTAAATTCACATAAAAGTTTTGTTGTGTAGTCCATTATCTATTAATAGAAAAAAAACATTAACTAATTTATTAACTGCATATTTTTGATTGCGATTGTAAAAAACGTAATGCATCCATTAAACTGTCATTAAGCCTGGAACGTATTTTTTTGCATAAATTAGCTGCAGTTGAAAATGATTTTTCCGCATCTACGCTGGTTGTTGGTACTGTTAATAATGTGTGATACACTTCCTCTAAATATTTTCCTCGATATCCTTCATCTTCTAACAACTCGGTCTGACGGTTTTGGAGAAATCTATTTTTTCTATTACTTTTGTATTATTGTTTGTGGCAATGTCTTTATTTATAGGCAATCGTAATTCAGCAAATGACAAGACAGCAAATGATTGATGTTGGTACTACTGTAAATACGTATTTCAAATAAGAGTAGATGCCCAAAAAAATATTTATTATTTATAGCTAAAACCGAGAATACCGGTATTATGCTTTAGCAAATACCGGTTTCACGAAATTGCAAAATAGCACGAAATACCGGTATTGCAATCCGTAGTTGCAATTTTTCTTACGTTCGCGTGGTTTGAATCAATTTACAGTATGGGAGACCCGGGCTACAAGTTCCGCTTTTGAAGAAACATATAAATTAACGAGTAATTTGTTATTATATATATTATTAGACTGCGGATATTATACATTTATAACAAAAATGGGCAAGCCCAATTTAAAAAAGCTTACAGATGAAGAGAATTTAAAATTACAAATGAATTATTTCCAACCCACTAGAACCATTAAAGAAGGAAAGAACTGTTTTCTCGGTTTCTGTTTCTTAAAATTGATGAAGAAAATTTTTATTTTGCATAAAGATACGCAGTCTATTTTATATATATTAAAATTTTATCCTTAAAATGAAAATATTGTAATAGGCTTTTTATATTTTTTCATTTAGTTGTCTGTATTCATTTATGCATTATAATAACCGCAGTCTAGTTATAATGGAGATCCGTTTTCAGAGGAATAAATGTACTGACACGTTTGATAAATTTATTGCCACGCGTATTCTAACTAAATGTTTTCAATGTTGGCGCAGCTGTTATACCACGGGGATGTCCTCCATTCAAACTGGGCGTCATTGTTCAAAGTTAGTACGATTATTTGGCAGAAAAACCGAAAAACCTGAATAGTGAGAAACAAAAAAAAAGAAACAACAATTGCTGAGAGAAATATTGTAAATTTATATGTGCGTGTGCCAGGAAAATCTTATTTAGAAATAGGATAAATTAAAATGGAGATTGTTTATCTTGTGATCGAAAAGATCTAATAAATGCAGTTGTTGAATTACATTTTTTTTATGCAACTGGAAAAACAACGATTAATCCAATATTTCATATTTCAAGTGTATTAGACAGATAACAATACAAAGCTTTTTATATGTACATTTTTCTCCGCATCTCCGATCTCTGCGACTATTTTTATATTGATAAATTATTTCGTATAAACTATTATCAAAATGTGAAATAAGCTAATAAAGTTCTCCTCGTGGAAAATATCAAATGAAAACCATTAATCTATATTAAGTCTGTCGCGCATTTCTAGAAATTATTTAATTTATACTTCGCGAATGAAATTGGAATTAAATCAAAACTGACGCCCAATCAAGAAGAAAACTTTATCTCTAACAGGATTATAAAGTATATCGAAACTGTTGACATTAACTGAATTTATTGAACTCTACGACCAAAAGCATAATTAAAAACGAGACTCTCTCCTGAATGTTACAGAATTACAGAAATATTAATCTCGCAGTATCATTTTTCCTGCCTGTGCGACGTAATTGCAGTCATAAAACGCCTCGATTGCGCGAATTACCATGCGCGAAACGTATTGATGTATTCCCGAAAATTATGACGCCAATACCATGAATTACCAAACAAACGTAATAGTCGCTGGCACGCGAAGAAAGAAAGGAGATAAATAGACCGTACGCTTCGGGGAGGCGAACTAGTTTCCTCGTGAAAACTAACCTACTTTAATTAATTACGCAGCTGAGTTGCGTTCACATCGAGCGAGAAGTTCGATCTTGGAAACCAATGGTTACGTCTATTCATAAAATTATGCTTTGCTTCGTTTCGTTCGAGGGGGTTACCGCGAAAAAATCTTTTCACGTTTATAAAGCGTTCGTCGAATTCGTGACGCGTCTTGTAAATCTGTAAGTAGGAAATAATTAGATTGCGGATCTTTATGAAAAATAAAAATTATCTACATCGATTGCAAGAAGTAGAAACCAAATTGAATGTTATTTCTTCCCGTAATGGAAGACTTTAATAGAGGAGAAATCATATATTGATATTATCAATTTTTTTAATTTTCCAACAACCTTGAATAGTATTTACTGAATTTTCCCTTTAACTGCATAAAGATCCGCAGTCTATATTATTACATATTTACAGAATACATAAGATGTAAGAATTTTATGATAGTTTTTCGCGGGAACAACGTCGAATGTGGATCCAATCAAATTAATTAAAGACTTTTTTACTTTTATTGGATTTAATAATAAATAAAATGGGTAGGCTAAACGCAATATGTAGTCACAAGATCATTTAAATCTCGTATTTGTTTGTAAAACGATCAGGATTTAAAGAAAATAAAAGTGGCATTCCATTTTGAAATAGTCTCGTAACTTTTCTAATGTAGTAATGATAGACCACAAAGAGTTATAACTATACTGCGGTTCTGTATGCAAAATAAAAATGTTTTGCTAAGGTATAAATCGAGATATCTTGTACACAGTTTTGAAAAACGCAACTCTGAGAAAAATGCATTTAAAGTTTACGAATGTAATTTTTTTCTCAAAAGAAATTTTCGAATTTTTCAAAATATTACTGTGTCCCAACCCCTTAAGACGTAAGCAGGTAACGTTGATAGTTTCAAAGTGATGCGAATTTTGGTCGCAGCAACTGTATGCTAACAACGTTTACGTTCTCCCGGGGTTAATAGATTTTCGCTGCTATTTTGCAAAATAAAACTATGAAGCGGGAAGAATACCATCCAGTTTTTCCATAAGTCGATAGCGCTCGCGGTCGATGGCTAGTTGTACACTCGATAAATAATACGAACTCGATATTCGGACCATGCCAACCAACTATTTCCATGAAGAATGCATTAAGGTCGTCGCGCCTCGAGTGTACTTTTACCACGGCATCACGCATCGGGGATGCAGCCTGCATCCTTTAAGATCGCGTTATGAAGAACGGCTCTGCGACCCAATAAACGTAGCAAGAACCGCGGCATTACGGCAACGATAATTTACGGGATGATTAACCGGAAAAAAACGCGTTGATTTAGAACCTCGTAGGGGCAAAGTCGCGGAAAGCTGTTAGTTGATATTAAATACGACCGAGGTAATCATTTTAATGAGATTTATTCGTCGAATTTCGAAACCTACCTACTACTATATAGCACCATTAAGATGATTCAATGGCAATTTGTCCTGGGAACGCTAACAATAGTAACCCTTAAGTTTAAACAACTTGCTTGCGTGCATAACCATGTATCTCCAAACCTTTCTATCGGGAATATATATCATTTTCGACTTGGTAAAAATATTAAGGATAGAAACAAGTATCTGTTCAATTCCTGCTTCCTGTAATTGATGCACGCCATTTTTATTTTGTGTATGGATTTGTAATGAAACAAAAATATATCCAAATTGTAATTTACTTCGTAAGAATTTATGTTTATATTTATGTGCACAAAAATGCACAATTAAATCATCATTTGAGGTGGCTAATAATAAGAAATATAAAAGTTTTCTACGTCGATTACAAGATAAGAAACCATATAAAAATGTCTATCTTTAACTTAAATTGGAAGTAACATATGGATGTTCTTCAATTGTCTTAATGTTATTGCTGTTTTAAATTACATTCACCTGTTTTTGTCATAAATGCATAAAATCTGGAATCTTGCACCACAAAATATTAAACATAATTTCGAGTCTGTCATGCTACTCAAATAAAAGAAACTTCGTAATTAATACAAAATATTTAAATCACAGGTTACACATTTAAAATGCTTTAAATTCTCTCATTAAAATCAAATGTAATACATTTTTATAGAAAAGTCTTTTTCGAAATTTTCTTTGAAATTTTGTCGCACTTAAAAATGAAAGAAAATGAGAATGTTAATTATTCAGATACATTTAAAAGAACATCTAGAAGCACTAAAATGTTCTAAAAATTGATTTCAAAGGTTGCGCTATCGAAACGACGAAGCTGTCAATTTTTCACAAAGTCCTGTGAGTTAATTATTATTAATTGGCGCAAAGTAGACGATTGCAGTTTAAGCTATCACTTGTTTATGCAGAAATCGTTAATGGTCCAAAACTGTGAATGTAATAATGATGTTCGAAGTATTAATTATATTGTTTGACGCGCCGTTCATAATTCACACCGCTTAAAATTAATTAATTACATGCCCAAGCACAGAATCCTATTACGATTCAGTTCAGTTAAACTGTAGACGTGGTAACAAAAATTCCTGCTAGTTTTAAACGCAACAAACATACAGGGTATCTTTATTTTTAACAGCACAAATGTAATACTAATATTATCATACAATTTCATAGTATTTTCAATATATTCAAATGCATTTTACTTTTACAGCCGCTACAAGATGGAATAAAAAAAAAGTATATAACACTCACAATTTTTTATTCAGTTCCTTCGTCACTCGCAATATTAAAATTTACTTCTTGTAAAACAGAAGAATATTATTAAAACTACAGAAATTTCATTTCAACTATTTTTTCAATATACGAAATAGCAATTTAGAAGACAAACTCGACCGGACCACTCTGTAAAGTTGAGATGAATTCCAACCGACTGAGATTGAAAGTATTTAGCGAAAGAAGTAAAAAAAAGCAACATTTCATGGTCTAGTAAAACCTCGATATTCGAAACTTTAGAATCGCTCCGTCGAAGTCCGCAGTTTTGGAAACCCCGAAACGAGGCGGCCACACATCCAGCGTGGAAACCGAGAACAATGCATCCAGATCGTGAAACTTGCACCCGCGAAACAAACCCGAAAAAAGTCAAACAGAATTTTCCGTGTTCCGCGATCGCATAAAGCCGCGAAGCAGCGAGCCGGAAAACGTAGAATTGCTTCCGCGATCTCAATTACATATTTAATTATCGAAACTCCTGCGTCTAGCAACGAGACCGCTGCGCGGATGCAACGGGAAAAAAAATCCTGAAAACGCGCTTTCGCGAAACACGCAGATACGCGCTGAGACAGAAAACGAAACGCGACCCAGTTCCGGACAGGTTTCGATGCGCCGGGTTATGAAGTTTTGCATATTCAACTTTTTCCCTATTTCTCGTACCTTTCAGACGTCTAAGATAGTTCTGCAAACAGACTTATTTGAACGTAGAATATTTCAAGAATGCCCACGAGGTCATGAACTCAATGACATTATCTTCTCGCCTATCAATTTATACGCTCTCTTATCATCCGAGTTATTTCGGCAGAGATTTTTGTTTGTAGGATAATAAAGCAACTCCAAAAGTTTAAGTAGAGTTATATACGCGATAAGCAAAAGTTACTCTCCTACTATCATAATTAGTCAGCGAATTTTATGCATTTATGACAAAAATCAATAGGTGCCATTTGAAACAGTAAAACCATCCGAAGAATTTTGAACATATTGTTATTTTATTTTTAGCCTGTTAAATGTGTTAAGGAAGAAAATAAATTTTTATATTTGACTCAAGTTTGTTACGATTTAGACAGAACATTTTTATTTAGCATAAATATAAATATAGAAATATAAATACTAACATAAGTCCTAAAAGAAGAAATTTTATCAAATCAAATTAATTGTAGTGTTGCATAAGTATATTTGAAATAGTAATTACATCACTGAGATATTATCTTTAGGAAAGTGTAAATAGGTGAACTGGCAATGATGTTTGATTTAGTAATTAATATTTCAACTTTTCATATTAATTGGATATTCTGTTTCTGCAGTTGATTAATTAATTTTGCATGCAGCTCATTATACTGTGTCTTGTATCTGGAACATTAATTTATCTCACCACAGAAATTTCTAATTAATCCATATGCAGGCAACCGAACATCTCATTATCATATTTCTTTTAACAATCTTTGTATGTTCTTGTGAAAATATTTCAAAATTCACTCAGATCTGCATTCGTTGGAATATAAATTAAAAACAACCGAAGATACAAATTTCTTATCATTTTCAAATTAAATAATTTTCGACGCTGAAGTTTATACGAAAGGAAATGTTTTGTTTATGAAATTGAATTGATCTTTTCATCCAATATTCGTAATAATACTACAGTATTGATTTCCATACCATTTATATGAGTTGTAAATAATATTACACAATATTGTTAATTATTAGGTCGTTCGGAAAGTTATTTCGTTTTCTTAAGGGATATAACATTTTGTTCTATGATCTCTTGCGATTTTTCAGACATCTTAAAGATCTCATGCTTGTAGAATTTCTGCTCTTTATTATCAAAAAATTGTGTTACATGCCTTTATATGACTTTACTTCGAATATGTTATTAATAAACTGCGGATTTGTATGCAATTATGGCTTTTGAAATTTTCAAAAAATGCTAGGATATAAAATATGACAATTTATTACGATTTTAATTTATTTCAGATCTAGAAAGGTTACTACGGAAAATAAGATTCTATTTTATTCCACGTTCTTAACATATTACCGACCGGTGATTATTGCATAATTTTGAAAAATCTATGGTTCATGGCTAAACACTTTTTAATGGAACTTTCAACAGTAACGGCAATTTTCATTGTGAACTAACTTTCCACCCTCAATAACATCATCTAATACTTTGATTTAAGATTGTAATGTAAAAGAAAATTTCTATGCTTTCTTTTGGTACAGCACAATTATAGAAAATTCTATTAACACCAAACCTACCAACACCGCTCAAAAATGACCGGTTCCACATTTATTATTTTACAATTACTAAAATAATAAAAATGATTTTATAAGAATTGATTGTATAAATATCTTCATCTTTAGTATATACATATATCTTTGTTTGTATAAATATCTTTATCTCTAGTACACCACGTATTATAATAGGAGCCGCACAAAGTCTGAATAAAATCAATCTTGTCATTTTTATAAGGGAACATGTACCAGTTATTTAATGTTAATAGGCTTTCGATAGGTAAATTGTTAAAATTCGTCTACAAAAATTGAAAATTGCATAAACATCCGCAGTCTAGTTACAATGCTTGTGTCCCGATGTGTGGCCAAGTATGGCGGTGCGTACGGTCCGGGGGTTCCACAGTTCTGTTCTCAAAATTTGAATTTGCAAAGGAGAGAACACGGTGCGCGGCATTCAGCGGGGCTGGTTCGGCAGCGACCTTCTGGCAATGGAAGTAATCATTTGTGCGACAAAAGCGACACAGATCATAATTTCTATGAAAGACAGCAGTCGACCCGTTTCTCGCGATGCAATAATGCCGCTTTTCGCTCGATCGAAGTGGCACTGCGATACCTCGAGCTTTCGTGGATACTGTAAGGCGGGCAGTATGGCTCTTTCTTTTGTTTTCTTCTGTGAAAGTACAGACACCATGTGCCTTTCGAATATTTCATTTTTTCTTCTCGCGTGCAACATGATTTCACTGCGATATAACCTAGATTATGCCACCTGCTTAGGCGCGACGCGGCGCGTGATGTTCTTGTTACCTGTGGATGTCCGATCGAATTACAGTAAAGTCGCGATACATATTTTCTTGCGACATTCTACCCAGAATTTGTCTAGTCAGTCTAGTGCCTACCCATTCCACTGCCGGCCAACGCCGCACAGTGAACAATTCGGACGAAATCGGCAACAAAATCAAAGAACTTTCGATAGAAATGGGATAGAGCGATGAAATATTTTATAAACTAAAGCTTAAACTTTTTAGAATATGGGGAAAATAGAGAGATTATGGTATGAACGTTTTTAACCCTCATCCACACGGGTAATTTTTTATACGAATTTTATACGAATTTGAAGTAGGTACCCGGGTACCACGACGTGTGGATAAGGGTTAACCTTTAAAAAATTCGCTAAACTTGTATTATTTCAAGAAAATTGTGGTTTTCTAAAACATAAATATGAACTAGCACTTCCGTCAATTCAGAGATGACTATGGCGATAACCGAAATAAATAAAGTATTGTAAAAATGTTATTGGCTTGTTATTTAAAAAAAGAAATGGCAGGCCTTTGAACTCTAAATTAAAATTTTTTACACTTTTTCAATTTGACATGATAGAAAGTTAACCAGATCACCCCTTAATTTAGAAACAATAGTATCAGATAATAGCATAGTTGCTATAGTAAAATTATTGATGTAGTTCTCATAATAAATGTTGTAATAGTTAACCAGATCACCCCTTAATTTAGAAACAATAGTATCAGATAATACCATAGATGCTATAGTAAAATTATTGATGTAGTTTTCATAATAAATGTTTTAATACTTACTTTGCTATCTCTTGCAGATTATAAATGAAATAAATAATTGCATAAACTAGTGTACTAAATCAGATTTAGTAAAAAGTTCTTAAAAAACTGTAAAAGTGAATTTCACTTTATTAAACTGCACTTTACGAAAGCAAATTTTCCTACCGTTTTATATTTTGATCGTCCTGCGAGTTTTCAAATAGTTTCGTTATAGTATGTGTTTAAAAACGTTTTAAATAAAAAAATTCTCCTATATTAAAAGGAAAACGAAAAAGTTATGCATACAATTATTAACCCTCGGACTCGAGTGCTAAGGGTTAATAGTGTTTTTATTACAGTTTTAGTTTGATCATATCTTTAACAAGAAAATGAATTATCAATTTAATTCAGGGTTCTACAACGTTGTTTATTAGGTGGAAGCATCATTGGATAGAACGAGTAAGCAAAGTATAGCATTATCTTCACGGGAATCGTAAGATAACACATAATATGACACAGAAATCCCTAATCGGAATAAGATGGCTCCTCAGCAAGTGTATGCTGGATATAACGGAAACTATTTGAACAACTTCGCCCGCAGCGGGATTACGAATGGACCTCGGCGTGTCTCAAGCTGAAATGGAAAAAGTGTACCGAATACGGCAGGTAGATTTTCACGGATTTCGCACGGTATACGGGACGAGATATTTGCGGAAAATCCTTTTCCCAGGTGTCGTTTATAAGTTATTTATTTACACACCACGCGCTTCCTTTCTGGAAACGCTAGAGTAAATAATTGAAAAAGACTTTAACCAACTTTGCATGTTTGGATCGCTTCGCTCTTCATAAAAAAGGAAACGAATTAGCTCGCCTCTTTCATCTCTTGAAACTGGTTATTTCATTTATGTTAAAAAAAATTACAATAAAACTTGAGCTGTGTATTAATTATAATTAGTAGAAAAAGCACCATAGTCGTCAAGTTTCAAGTTTAGTTGATTACGTTGTTACTACTTCGTGGTCTCTGATAAATAATGGAGTGAAATGTACTTCAGCACATAGTGATAATTTTCCTAGCTTAATTGCCGTGTCTATCAAACCTTCCCACTTCAAGTTTGTAAACTATTATCATACAGTTAATGAAGCTGCGTGGATCGTGATTACAAAGTCTTGCAACAACTTCCATTTGTG
This sequence comes from Lasioglossum morio, assembly GCA_916610235.2. Taxonomy (NCBI): domain Eukaryota; kingdom Metazoa; phylum Arthropoda; class Insecta; order Hymenoptera; family Halictidae; genus Lasioglossum; species Lasioglossum morio. Next base: position 6,201,305 of record OU744333.1, read on the forward strand.
CTCCAAGCAACAAGAAGATGGAGTCAAATGAAATCATTTCTAATATTATATTGAGTCTTTCAAGTTCCCGTCTTCTCAAATAGTTTATTAAAACTATTTAATTAATATTTCGAGGATATGTTCCAAGTAAGTAACGTGAGTAACGTTCAAAGTATGACAAAATGAGACAAAAGTAATAACTGTTTCAGGAATGTTTTTAAAAACGTTTTAAAAAATTATGCAGATTTTTGTAATAGTCAAATTGGATATTTTTATATACTTCATTAGGTAGAATTAAGTTAGAGTAAGGTGGATTTAAGGATAGGATAAGAGCGACGTGAAGGGGAGTGAAAGGGAAGAAAGAATTGTAACCCTGTGAGGAATCAGTAATAAATATATATATATATATATATATATACTTCATTATTTTTAACAAAATCAGACCTATACATAGAAGTTAAACTCTCAAAATATTAATCACTTTATTTAACGGAAATCTAATAATGGAATTCTCAAAGAGAAATGATTAAATTAGGTTATTAGGTTTTTAAAATGTTGATTCGGTAAGCCGATTAAGTAATCCCAAGAAAACAATTTTTATTTTTCTAATATATATCTATCTCGTTAATAAACGGTTATTCATATTATCTCGTGATAATATTATGGATCTAATGAAGGCACTGATCACAAATAATCAACGTATTACGAGAGTGGGATAATGATAGTTTCCAAAAGATGGCAAAATGGTGCATATATATTATTGAATAAACTTTATTGTTAGTACAATTTTATTCGTTTTTGAACAACCAATATTTTGTCTGTTAGCGTGTCACCCCGCTGCGACACAAAGGGAGAGCAAATGCATGATACTTGCGAAGAAAGCGCAGAAAATATGGCCCACAAATTGCCGAACCGCACAAAGGGACACGGCGCGCGTGCCTCTCACAAAGACGCAATTATCGCCCGGCAACGTTACGACACCGCGAAATCGCGCTTGCTCTTTCTTCCAGCAACGAAAAACCGGCCCGCCATGCACCACCGTGTTGGGGGATCCTTGTTGAAATAGTTGCGATTCTTTTCACGCTAATGGCGTGTCCGCGGTAAGAAGCGCAGCGGATTTCTTGCGGTCCCTTCGGCACACGAATAAAAGGCTCCCCGGACAGCCAGGGGAAGTCCCTGTTTCCATTAAGCTCGTAACTACCGTCGACGTTTTCGCCGCTACCCGCCGCGTTGCGAATAGGATAACTGTGGCATTATGCTTCGATCGTACTTTATTTTAAATCGATTCCTAATCCATCATATAATAATGATATGTGTAAGCATTTTATGGAAGAATGATATCTTCTGAATACAAAAAAAAATTGATGGTGTCCTCAAAACCTAATATAACATAAGAAAATATTCAAAAATAAAATTGATAACCTTTGTGTACGTATTAGTGCGGACGAAAAAGAGTACCAATTATGTACTAATAAGTAGCCCTACTTAAAGTGGGGTCTTCAAGCTTTAAAATGAGTCTAAGTTTTCTGTTGTACTATATTGTTTTTTTTTTTAACGAAATTATCACATTATCATTTAAACATAGACAATCGTCCAAGAATCTAGAATTCAGTGTGTAAATACTTTTCGGGTTCACTGTATTTCTGTTCTGATTACAACATTTTTTATTAAATCAGTATTTTATTTCAAAATTGAAAAATAGAGTCTTACTTTCACCTTTTTCGAAGAATGATTTTTCAAGTCCCGAGATTATACAAATATGAGAATGATCGTTTGCTTTGCCGACGAGAAAACATTCTCATTGAATTGTACAAAATTTATTCAGGGCGAAATATTTATTTTTACGTATTTTAATCTGAATGAAATACTGCAGTACAAAACGTACACCCGCAGTAATAGGTACATTTACCCTACGCGACGCGTTGCGAATACCCGCGGAAGTGCCTGCTACCCACGACGGTACCGACGTGATACAAATTCCAATTACGCCCGTTTCTCCCATTCCGCTTATGATTAAGTAAGATGAATAAGCAGTCGAAACTAGCGATCGCCTTCGCGTGGTGCACAGCTCATGGCATCTGCTCTATGGAACACGCCGCCAGCGAACACTCTATACATCATGAAATAATCAAAATTTCACACTTCGTAGACTGTTATTGGGCGGGTAATTGTTCGCAAAGTAAATACATGCCTTGTTGCTTTGAAACGCTGCGTTTCAATCATTGGGCTTGATAGAAAACGAACAGCCCCGATTTAACGGTGATTGATTTCAATGTTGCTGTGACAACAATGCCGGTTCCTTTCGATTTTTTTTTTTGTATCATGTTACAATGTTTTACTCTCATCAAATGCAGCATGCTAATTTTAACTCGAATACCTAAATTGTTTCTGCTACTAATGAAAGTAAAAACAGACGATTAAATTGGATGTAATTATGGTTTTAAGGCGTGCATCTGATGGTGGTAAAAGAATTCTGTGAAGGCCATTTTAACGATTCTGTATATTAACCCTTTGCACTCCGAATTATTTTTCAATTTTGTTGCCAATTTATTTTAAACAATTTTGTGTAATGATTATATTAAATATAGCTCTCAAACTTTGTTGCAATTTATATTTGTTTTAACTAAAAATAAGAAAATTAAATAAATAGAGGAAGAACCCCAAGAACATATAAGAATTCATTTTATTTACATCTTTCTTTCTCGAATGCGAAGGGTTAACATGTACTTTTTATAACGTGATGTGTTAGTCGGCGTTAAGGTGAGTTCAACGGCCCACACCATGACCTCGAAGTGGCCTTGAAAGCGAAAAAATCAGTTTCAGTTCGAAGTGATTTCCCTTTTATACCATGCAACTTTTTGTAGGGCAGGGTGGTAAGTTATTTCCCCATTCTCTATATTAATTTAAAGTACTAGCTGAAAGGCCTAGCTTCAGTTTTGGTATAGAAGTTCATGCCAATTATTACTAGACTGCGGATCTTCATGGGTTTACAGCAAAATTGTTGGATAATTTAAAAAATTGAATATGTCAATATATGATTTCTCCTCTATTCAAATCATTAAGGGAAGAAATAGCATTCGATTCAGTTTCTATTTCTTCCAATCGATGCAGACAATTTATATTTTGCATAAAGATCCGCAGTATAATTATTACTATATTGTTCTATTATGAAATACTATATTATTATATTTAATACAATTTTTATTTATATATTTTGTATCTACGAAGGCTGTTCCCACTCAGAATAGGGTTTTATTTGATCACACTTTCTTAAAATACGATTATAAAACTTGAAAATTGCATAAACATCCGCAGTCTAGTCAGTAATAATTGGCAGTCACATTGATTATAATCAATCAATCAATGATTTGCATAAACATTCGCAGTCTAGTCAGTAATAATTGACAGTCATATTGATTATAATCATTGATTTATAATTATTTCCTCCTTGACAATAACAAATCGCAAGTATAATGGAATTCTTTATTCCTCTAAGAGTTCGTTATTTGTTCAATACATCTAGTGTACACAGCGTATGCCAATAAGAACTGAAAAATGTATTTTGTCCGCTCCTTGCGCTCATCCCCTTAAGCGAGACACTTAAAGGTTTCAGATACCTGTAACCAGGACGAGTCTAGCAACTGGGTCAGGTTATCCAAGTAAAGTTGGAAAACATCTCCGAGGAAAAATTCGCAGTATTTAACGAGTGTCTATCATTCCATGTCACGATTTTGTTTCGTAAGAACCTCTTGATAAATTTCTAAACGCAGTTTAATTCGACAGTTTCGTAAGATAAATCGACGCGGATGTCTGTCGTTTAACATCGTTTTTCATTCGTTTCGACCTATTTCCTCGGGATTCAAAACTGCAAATTTCGATGAAACTTTTTGCAGCAGCGATTCCTGACGCGTTGCTGCGCGCACTCAGCAGAGGACTTTGAATAATGATACCCTCATTAGAAAACAGAGTTATGTATCGGCTACCATCGCTAATGAATATTCATCGGCAAAAAGCTCTTATACATTTATGACTGTTATGTTTTTAAATAATAACTACTGACTTGGTGAATAACATATCATATATACAGTGTGTCCCACGATTTTTCGAGTATTTCAAAATATGAATTAGTTTTTAGTCGTTTACGAAATGCAATAGTCACCTTCATTTTTTTTTTAAATAGGAGTGCATATTTTTAAGTACATAATAGTATTGCTTATGTCAAGACCTATGATCTTGACATAACCTTAACAATAATAAGTAATAAGTTGCTCTCTCTCGAATGAAAACTTACTTTCTGAAACGTGACGTTGAAAATAACTATTGTAGTCTAATAAGCAGACTGTGGGTTTTATGCATTCATGAGACAAACGATTAGGTGAAATGCCGAACTGCGAAGACTGCGAAAGCAAACCAATTTGAGACTGTTATTATCTACATTAACGTTGACTTCTTAAAATTGTCAAACGAAGAAATACATTTTGATTCAATTCCTGTTACCTACAACCAGAATTGGCCAAAAATGTTATTTAAATAAAAATTTCTAATAAAGTGGGTTTCTTCCCTAAGCCTACAACTAATTTGTAACATGCTAGTCTTCTGATTCGTTAAACATGGACAGAACATTCGTTTATTAAAAATGCGTAAAATTCGCAGGGTGCGGATAAAATGTTTGCAATGGGCTCTCCGCAATTAGCGAAATCCATTTGGGAGATGTCTTCATTGGCGACCATTTTTGACTGTTTACCGCTAATCGCGGTACGTGCTCGTTAGGCCTTTATCTCGAACACTTTTCACGCGTTTTGTGGCATCGTAAACGCGATATTAGAAGTTCGAACCCCCGCCGGTGTAATGAGCAGAAGCGTCGCGAAGGTGTAATAACGGCGAGGCGAGCGGCCACGAAATAAGTAAAGCTTAATAGCACCGTTATCGCGGCGACCTTACATTTTCGCCTTTAATTACCCTCCTCCCGATGGGGTGGAGCCACGGGAACACCATGTCGGGTTTGAACTTCCGCCTCGCATTGTTTGCGGTGATGGACAACGCTCGTTCCTCCGCAAAGTGGACTTCGCGCCGGTCGAAACGTTTAAATTAAATACAAATATTTATGAAACGATTCGGCGCAGTCGATTGAAAGTGAACCCTTAGCACTCTAAAAATTGCCGTACCATTGTTTAAAATATTGTTTACATTGTCAGATATATGTCGGTATCTAATCAATTAATAACTTACATTTAAGTGTTGTATGAGGTACTATATCAATCTCATAATCACCAAATCTAAAAATTTATAGAGAATGGAAATATTCTAGGTCGAAAGAAATGTCTAATTTTCGAGTCGAAATAGCTTCAAGTGCGAAGGGTTAAAGTTAGTGGAACCTAAGATATGTGAATTTAAAAGGCAATGCTTAATTGCATTTCACGATTATATTTCATTTTATGCACGTATTGTCTGAATCTTAATACCTAAGCCTTAATTAAATAAAATCTCTTTCTAATATTACTGCCTTCTTTCATTGTTTTATAGAAGTACTATAGATACTAGAATTTAGTATCACTAATCTAGATACTATAATAAATACTATAAATACTAGAATAACAATTTCTTCAGTTTCCTCATGTAAATCTCCGTGAAAAGTAATGTCGTTTTTGTTCACATTTGTTCGAATATGAATTATACAACTAGTGCCATATGGAAGGGGTATAAAAAAGAACACTTTCATATAAACTAGGTAAAAAATGTCAGTAGAATTTTAGTTTAATTGTATTTTGTACTTTTCTGTTATATCACAAATAAACATCAATGTTTTTAATGTTAAGGCGGCCGCAATGTGCTACTTATCTATGCTTGGTAATTTTCATAACTACCGAAAACTATCACGTTATTTAATCATCGAAACACATTCGAAATTACCAATATAGAGTAATTATATTGTATTGCTCCGTGAAGTGGCAAATGAATATCTGATTCTCGGTGCAGAATTTTCATGGCGCGAAATTAATTATCACATTCCAGCGGTTTAAATGTAGAATAAAATGCGCTGGCGTGAAAAGTAAATGTAATAAAAATGGCAAACGCTCGGTATTCCACTTGGTACTGGAACAACAATGCATCTCAATCCGCGGATATCTCAATTCATGCCATTTAACTGTTTCAATTAGTACTTGAAATATACAGTTTGGAATTTTTGCACAATACTAAGAATTTTAATCAATTTCTACTGATAACTCATAGTCGTGGCTATACCTTTCTTATTTTGTTAGACTTCCAATATCTTGGAATATGTTTTCCGCTAATAACAAGCATACAAATTTATTTCTTCTCTTAACAATTATAAGTTGATTTCAAGATAATGCTCTTTGATTCTTCTAAAGTTTTTAACAGAGTAGCGCAAAAGTTACGAGACGACTTTAAACTGAAATGACACTTTTATTTTCTTTAAATCCTCATTGTTTTACAAATAAATACGAGATTTAAATGGTCTTGTGACTATTGCGTGTCACCTACCCATTTTTATTATTAAATCCAATAAAAGTAAAAAAGTCCTTAATTAATTTGGTTGGATCCAGATTCGACGTTTGTTTTCAGCGAAAAACTATTATAAAATTGAAGTTCTTACATCTTATGTATTCTGTAAATATATAATAATATAGACTGTGGATCTTTATGCATTTATAGCAACATTGAGTAGATGGAATTCAAAATTGTTGAGAAAATTGTTTACAAATTGAAGATGGCAATACATAATTTCTCCTCTATTAAAATCATTCAGGAAAGAAATAACATTCAATTCAGTTTTTATTTCTAGCAATCGATGCAGACAATTTTTATTTTACATAAAGAGAGATCTAATTATTACTGTTAAATATTTATGAATTCATAAAAGCAATTACACATTAAAATCAACGTATTCGGACAATCCACCTCACCAGTAGATATAAAAAATCATGATATTACTTCTAATTGTACAATGAGACCGTATAAATATAACTTATATCGATTTCAAACTTCAATGCACGATGTATTAGGTGTAAAAATTAATTCGGTGCCTTTTTAAAACAAAATGGCGGGCGATTATTGTCATTTAAACCAGAGTTACAAATTTAATATCAAGGCACCGAATTAATTTCTACACCTAATACATCTTCCCTGCTTTTTAAAACAGTTTGTGGTCGAGACATATTGTTAAAATTTTACACGTGTTTTTTCTTGATGCTCTATCAAATCAGAGCCCGCTCTAGCAGTTACGACGCCTCGGACAAAAAGACAAATTGCCGCTCTTTAAATAAAGGTACATATTTTTTTTATTTTCAATTAAAATTAAATCATTTTATTTAAATTTTAATAAAAGCATATATTTAGAAAGAAACATATAACATAACATTGATAATCAAGCAGTACAAAATAGTAGAATCAATATTTTTCTCACACTTATAGTCAAAATGGCGCCCCGGGCAAATGCCTAGAGCGGGCCCTGATCATGGACCGATTAATTTCGGTCAAGCGTTCTTTTGACCATTTTATTCGGCTATACGATGTTATATCATAAAGCGTGCATGTACCGAAAGACAGGTGGCAACGTGATATCCAATATTATTTCTAAGAACATCACCAAGAAGAATGATAATCTGAACTTTTTGTCAGCGTGCCTGCCTCGGTCTCCCATTGCTCCGTCAAGGGAATTTAAACGGGATCAAGATAACGCGAGCGCGCGCGCGCGCGACCTACGTATAAATTTGACGAGTTGCACTCGCCTATTTGTAAACGAGACCGTGCCGATAACAACGGAGGGCGTGTCTCGCCGGTGATATATCGGTGGAGACGCATTACCCTGATGAGTCTCCACATCAAAAGTCAGGTAATTTGCAATTAACGAAACGCGCCGGTCGGTGCTCGTCTTGTATCTCGGCTGGCTGGAAATTTGAATATTTCTACTGGCAAATTGGCTCGGCCCTGGCTCGCCCTCGCGAAAAAAATCGAATCCGAATGTCATTAAAAACCGCTTCTACATCAATCGCCGTTCTCTATACGTATTTCATATAAAATTTTCCTTCCTCCTTCGTTAGACGCGCCACTTCATTTCTCAATTAATGAATCCTGTTACGCGCAGCTATTCCACTATTGAAATTTGAATATTTTCATAAGCAAATTGCTGCCTCCGCTGCTCTGATAATTATGAAATTTATTGCGTGCTGCAGGTCGCGGCTCGAGTACAAACTTTTTCGTTAATTGTGCATTTTCCGGAACCAGAAGCTATATACGTTGAAAATTAAAGCGCGACGGCAAATAAACATTACCGGATGAACTAATACCACAAAGTTTGCATTTATTTTTTATTAACTCGTTCGTCAATCTGCGGATCTAATTTTTGGATAATAGAACAATGTCACTTTCTTTCTTTATTTTCGTTGAATTTTCTCTTTCTGGAATCAGAACTCACGTATTTACATAATTTAAATACTTTATTTCCAATGTTTCCAGACAATATAACAAACTTCTAATAATTATTAAATTATATTTCTCGATGAACATTTGTTATCCTTCTTTATTAAGTTTGAATTGATTAGCTTGCTGTTACTTCTATACTTATGTTTGACAGTTTACTAAAGCCATCCAATTTTCCAATTGCAATTAATAATTGAGTATGCAAATTATAAAACTGAAAAGAAGTGTTTAGAATTGTTTTTATGCAATGGATGTTCAGAAAATTATCCGACGACAGTGTCTCGTTAAATGATAATATTTGTTTTATCAATGGCACATTGATCATTAGACAAAATCGAATTTCTATTTGAAGTATACACGAAATACATACGTTCCTTCATGTAAGTCCCGCATTTTGCCGAAAAAGAAAAGAACCAATTGTGGCACGACCTAATTTGTCTTCTATATTAGAACACTTGTGTTACAACACTATAACCTAAAATTGAGCAACAAGAGCGTCCTAGAGAGTAAATATTAACATGGCTTATTAACGTACGTGGTGTTTATCAATCTACAGTCGATCTATGATGCAACCTTTACCGTTGAACTTATTTTTCCATCGAATGTTAAGTTTATTTCGAGAGCATCCGTTGAAACATCTGGTGCTCCCAAGTGTTTTACAAGTGTCTTATTAATAAACAAATAGTTCCTAAGTATAATGACAGCTTTCGAAACATGATTGGAATAAAGAACACACGCCGGACAGAAATTCTATGGTGATTGAATTCGGCGCCGATGATATTTGCCAAGTGATTTATAACAGAACCCAATGTTTAATAGAAGAAATATATTTCGACATCGTTAAATCATTGACCTAACATTTGCTCGTCGATATTGCCACGGTAGAGACCGATATTTAATTATTCAGTTCATTTTTTACTATTCTTTAAACTTTCTATTGCACATGCTTCATATGTGAAATTTTTGTAAAATATAACAAGCGTCTAAGCCCGAAGCTAACCAAAATTAATATTAATTAACTTCCCGATTCATAGGGAAGTTACTGTAATTTAATTATATTCTGATCGAATGGCATCTAGTTGGCGCGAAAACACCCTTTTTAAACAATTACGATGATTAAATAGCGGATTTGATGACTTTATGGCAAAAATGAGTAGGTGTAATTTCAAATATTAAAACTATTAGACGAATTCAAAAATACCTTTATATTATTTTCAACCTACTGAACATATTAAGAGAGAAAATGAAATTCTATGTCACTCCGTTTTCTAGAAATTCAGATGGAAAATTTTAATTTTGCATAAAGATCCACTGTCTAACAATGATACTCCTTTCAATTATGAATTCCGTGACTATAATTACTGAACTTCATTCAAAGTCACAGACAGACGAAATATCTAATGTTTAAAAAGAAGTAAAATATTTTTTTGCAACCAGTGACATAATGTTTCAGTTAGTTTTTTAACATTTATATATCAACCATAATGGTTAGGTTCTTGTATGTATATATATTTATTGTATGTATATGTATATCAACCAATATGGTTAGGCTAAAAACGAATCTGATGTCATCTAAAAAGAAAGGCGTAACATTCTGACTCGTTAAAATTCGGCAAGGGGTTAGTAAGTGATCGTCTTTTCAAAAATGTCCGAATATTCGTGTGAATAACTGTATCAAATTCAGCATGGTCAGAGATCAATCAAACATTTCACAGTATCGAAAAGCAAGAAATAGGTCAATAATCAGTGGAGGATCGGACGAGGATTGAAAGCGTCGCTCGTCTTTTTCGGAGTGCTCGAAAATTATTCGAAAATGAAAATAAAATGTCGGAGGCTATACCGGGTTTCGAGCCTGTTTACAGTACACTTTATCCCGCGCCTAGTCAAAAGCGCGAAACACAAACTTGTTGTACGTCGAACTGTTTGAAATCAGAATCGCTTTCAGAGACGATTAACGGCGGAACAAGAAATTCCCATTAATGCCGCGCGCGTGGAAACACGCATTAAGTATCACCGGCATTTTCCCGGCTGTTGCCGAGCCTATTACACACGGCGAACAGGTTCGGCCGAAGAAAAATTTACTAGGAAGCAACACCAATCCAGCGGTCGCGACCAGTTGCCATCACGTGAAATGTTATGCCGGTTTCCGAGGGGACCGAAGCGTGAGACGAGAACAAGGTTGAATTAGCGCGGCGTGATTAACACTTTCTGGATCGCATGAGTCTGCACAGCTACCCATCGCCATCATTTTCGTAAAGATTTGTAGAAAAGATGCAGATTTTTTTGTGTCTTCGGTCGTTAACGCTTCGTAAACAAAAGATCGAGATCCACGTGTTTGGTCCAAGAAGTAAAAATAAAAACAATTTTAATCAAAAACTGAAGAAAACATAAGTTGTAAGTTATAAATATCGCCACGATTTTCGTAAAGATTTTTAGAAAAAACAGATCTACGTGTTTAGTCCAAGAAGTAAAAATAAAAAAAATGTTAATCAAAAAATAAAGAAAACATAAGTTATAAGTTATAAATATCGCCACGATTATTGTAAAGATTTTTAGAAAACACAGATCTACGTATTTGGTCCAAGAAGTAAAAATAAAAACAATGTTAATCAAAAAATAAAGAAAACATAAGTTATAAGTTATAAATATCGCCATGATTTTCGTAAAGATTTTTAGAAAAGACAGATCTACGTGTTTGGTCCAAGAAGTAAAAGTAAAAGCAATATTTGCGTTAATTTGGGTTAATTGGATAGGCCTCCAAACTGCGATAGCCCAGGGCTCCAAAATTAACGGTCCACCGGTAACTGTGGTGCATAACTAGTTTTATGCTATAGTTATAGCAGTACTATAGCACCACTAAAGTTTTCAAGAATTTCGAACGTTTATATGTATAATGATATCCAAATGTAAATAGCACTGTGTGATAGAAATTAAAAAAGAAATGATATACATACTGTTGTTCGTTACTGTTCCCTGCGTAATTCTTATTTTAATAACTTTTTAATAAGCCTTAAACGACTAATATTCATATAACATTTATTCCTACTTGGGTACATAGAATACTCTGGAAACTTTGGCCCTTAAAACCTGAAGCGCTCAGTATAATGAAAAGCGAATGAATGTATTACTTAATTAAATGAAGATAGAACGATGAAAGAATTACAACGTAATCGCAATATTAAATTTCAACGGAATGATTAAATTATAATACGAGTTGTTGCAACGAAGAATTTTAATAATTCATTTAATGATGGCACTTTTCTTACTGGAAACTTACAGAAATGGGTGAATAATATCTAATAAAAGATAAAGGGGGATATACTGTTCAAAGTACGCTGCGAACAGACTTTTTCCAAAATTTCTTTGCTAATTGTATTTCACGATTCAGTTTCAGCTTCTTTCAGCTGCGTAACGTTAAGCACTGCCGGCTATTTGCATAAATACGTCGTACCGTAATCCCCCACAAATTTACCATAAGATTTTGATCTGGGGAACATGCTGGCCATTCCACTAAATTGATATTAAAAGTTTCCAACCATACTGCGGTTCCTCTCCTTTTATACAGGGTGGGTCATGTAACTCTGCCACCCTTAATAACTTCGTTATTTATACAGATACAAAAAACTTATTACGGATAAAGTTATCGTATTTGGACGGGCGCAAGCTTGTATGGGTGAAGGTCATCTCAAGGTTATATTATCCGAGATCTTCCGAGTAGAGCCGCGCTTCTTTCTTTATGTAGTGTAAAAGAATGAAAAATTTTAAAATAGTATTCCAAATCTTTGATTAGTGCATTTAAAACAATTCCGAACAAAAAAATATCAATTATTCCTACGTTATACGAATTTTTTTATTTTTGTCCCAAATTCCTACTGCAATGTGCGCTGAGAACAATTTCACAAAGCAATGAACGACTTGAAATGATCTCAGGAAACAATCCTTTCAAGGAAGTGCAACATTTCTGCAACAATTTCAATATCTTTGTCGTATCATACACGTAGTTAGCTTTCCCGGGTTATTCTTCCAACGTTCAAGAATGTTAAAAAGTCGGTGGCGCTATGTGTTATTCGTCGCAGTGTATTAAAAATCTCCGAACCAATTTATCATGGAGTAGCTTCTTTGCGCGAGAAAGTATCGTCGTGATATCGATTCCGAAAGGCAATTCGATAGACGAAAGCTACGATTCCGCTTTTAAACAGCTCGGTGTCTCCTTTTCCGTTCGTTTCACGTGATGCTTGTCACCGTTCGAGATTTACAAGTGTCGAGTCGAAATTCCTGTATTTGGTCGGGTGTTGCCGTTTCAGAAGAAATTGCCAATTAATTAAAACTGTCTAGCTTCCTTTGATATCTAATACCCTGGAATTGATGGTGTCCGCTACGTCGATTAACTTTACCGAGAAATCCACGACTATCGGACCAATTGACAGCACAGTTCGATTAGCAGAAAAATATTTTTGCAATGTCAGCTTTCGAACTAGACATTCGCGTATTATCTACAGCTTATGAAAATTATTGGAAACGGAAGGGAAATGTCGCTCATATTTCTTGAAACTGTTGCAGAGAACTTTCGTTGTGGGAATTCGTACAAAATCAAAATTCGAAGAAACACGAGCGAAATTTTCCTTTCGTTTCCAATCATTTTCAGAAGCTGGAGATAATAAATTATGTTAATATTTCGACCGTTTTAAAGTTCACCATTGTTGCAATATGTGCATAAAATCCACAGTCTAACCTTAATACATTTATATCAACTTCTATTTTAAAAAAGTACAGCATTATGAACGTTTACAAATCTATCTTCAGAAATATTTGTAGATATAATAAACTTCTATATAAGTCTTAATTTTGTCAATTATTGTCTAGAAACTGATATTTGCATAAAAATACATGGCTTTGTTAAACAATATTTAAACGAAATGTATTTAGTTTACAGTCTCGAGAGACAAAAATTCTTCTGAAAACAAGAATGTAATGTTTTTACAATTTTTAGGATGTAATTACGTACACAAAATTCAAGCATATTTGATATAAATCATAATTAAATTTGATAAAAACATATCGAGTAGCAAAATATATTTTCCAATATTCCTTATGGATATTCCATTGCAATTAAAAAGACATTGTAAAGTATCTTTTGCTGCTCGAGATGTTTTTCCGAAGCATTTGGATTTCTGAGGCAATCGGCAGCAATAAAGTAGCGACATCGACGACGCAGTAATAAAAAGAAGCAGAGGTAACGATAGCGTCGGAATGGGCAATATTTCTGTGATTATAAGGTGACAGTCGTGAAACAGGAGATGAAGCACGCTCGAGCGAAAATAATGAGGAGCGGAATAAGGACATTTATATTGCCACGTGAATGTACCCTCTCATTCGAATTACTGCTTTCCTGGCACATGAAATTATTATTAACCTTGAAACATTTGTTGGCGGAAGACAGTTCCCGCAGACAGATTTAATAAACTACATACTTTTTAATTTAACCATCGCAAAGTCTAATGACACATAAATAGTAAAGGGGGGGTCTCTTAGACCCTGACAAGTGAACTTCATAAACAGCCTCGTTTTTAATAAATTGGGGATAAATAACACAGGAATTTTTACAGTATTATATATTTATATAAAACTTCTTTTTTTTATTCATATAAAACTTCTTATTTCTTCTTACTTCTTCATTTTATTCATATAAAACTTCTTTTTATATGAACATTATCTTGCGAAGGTTATTAAATATAGAACGACGATATTATAAAATACTACCTGACCCGACAAACATTGTCCTGTCCAAGTTTCAATAAATTCGTTTGTGATCGTTTTGTGAATTACAAGTTAACAAGTTATTGACTTATTAAACTGTAATTATTAGTACTATTAGTATTATTATTACTAAATGAATATTAAGTATTTAATAGTTATCTTGAATAATTCTTTTCTCACAGTTTTGTATTTCGTCTATTCATGTTTCTCATAAATCCATGAAAACCGTAGTCTGATAAATGTTATGTAAAACTCGTAAATATATTAACAAAATTGTCAAAATGACGCGTTCTCAATTTCATTACGAACGTAAACGCATCCAAATGCATGTTTGTACGTAACAATATTGGGGAATCGCATTTATAAAACCGATTCTATACAACGGGAAGCAAAACAAGTAATCATCAATATGCATGTCACTTAAAGTGTCCGATGAAATAACGAGACTTATGGAGGTAATCTAATTTTGCATGCAGGTTACACAAAATTTGCAATAATTGAGCAATGCGATCGAATTAATCCTGCGAATGGTAAAAGTTTAATTAAACCGCCGATAAAATCGATATAGTCGTAAATAAAGAATTAATTAGCATTCGCGTTATCCATTTATTTGTTTCCTCGTTCACTGCACCGTTTAGTTATAATTATCACATATTTTGCGACGAAATTAATCTAATAGATTATAAAACTTATTCGAATGATCTTTTCAAAATTCACTTCTTTATAGTATTAAATGGTTCCAAAAGTTTCTTTTGTATTATTATATATATATTAAATTACTTTTACGTGACCACCCAATTTTTCTTTAAAAAATTGGTTATAAAATAAATCTCGGATATGCATCGACAAATTGATATAAGCAACATTTTTAATCAACACAAAGTATAGTTTATAATCATGGGTGAACCTCAAGATAAGAATATGAAAAAATTTGAATGGATTGTAATTCGATATATAAAGCACAACTGCAGTCCTGTCCTAATTATCCGTCAGCATGCCAGCGTTCACGGACAATTAACAAATGTTCCGTAGTTATTAATTCGACACGGTAAGAGCCGCACGGTTTTAAATTTCTAAAATTTCATCCCGCTCACAACAACGCCTGTTATTCCCATGATACGATTTTATTAGAAAGTTTCTTGTTGCTCTGAGCTCGTTACACCGTGCTACACGATCGGCTACCGTTCATTATTAGCGCGCGGAGTGATATAAAATAATCGTTGTCGTTCCAGACGTTAAAGCACGCGTTTCTCTATCAAAGCGGCGATTTCACAGGCTCCGATCGGTTGCACAATGCGCGCGCCATTGCTGCGGTTTGTTGCTTTTTTTTCGTGTCGGAAAAATAGCGTATAATCGGTGCCATTATGCAATGAAATCCCTCTGCTGATCCCTCGAAAATCCGTGATCGCTTCATGGGTCGCTCACCGTCACGATTTAGAAAGGGAAAGTGTGTCGCGCTGTCTCTCAATTCGAATAAACAATGAGATAACGAATGTTGCTCCTTACAAGATAACTGGAGCTACAAGTTCTGATTTTGAAGAAACATGTACATAGAATGACGTAGAAATACTATAGATATCGATATTCTCATCTTTAACGAGCAACTTAATGTTAAATTTAATATACTTTAAAATTCTTTAAAATTATATTTAATATTCTAACCATATAATTAAAATATTGTAATAGGTTTTTTGTATTTTTTCATTTATTTGTTGTTGGGTGAAGCATTATTAAAAAATAATATTTGCTAATAATTAAAACTTTAATGAAATATGCCATTTATTAATGAATTACCAAACTATTATGTAAATAATATTGATTTATTTAGGTTTTGATTAATGAAAATGTGCTATGTTTACCAGAACATAAAGACAATATAATAATTCAAACATTATCGTTGATATGATATTACTTTGGCATATATTGGATTTAACTCTATAGCTACCAATATATAAATAAAATGAAGAAATTAAGTAAAGTACTAAGTATATAAAACTATATAACTACATCAGTTTTGTTTGAATCAATTACGTAATAGAAAGTATTCTAAAATATTCTTTGAGCCTTCCTCTTTACATATTGTAAGCGTAACTTTGAGAAAAATACGTGGAAAATAAGTTATAAACTCTATTTTTGATTAATAACTTTTTTTTTATCAATATTATCTGCTATTGTCATTAAATATCTAGGTACAAGATATTTCAGATCAGTTGGTCCTGGTCACTCTTATTTGTAAATGTAATTCATTGGAAACTAAAATAATTTTGAAAAAGCTTATTCTCGAAGTAAATAATGTATTGGATCCGCTAATGCTCCACTAAATTCAA
This sequence comes from Lasioglossum morio, assembly GCA_916610235.2. Classification (NCBI taxonomy): domain Eukaryota; kingdom Metazoa; phylum Arthropoda; class Insecta; order Hymenoptera; family Halictidae; genus Lasioglossum; species Lasioglossum morio. The sequence continues at coordinate 6,217,810 of OU744333.1, forward strand.
AACCCATTCGTAATATCATGTTCCTTTTAGCATTTGTTATCCTGTACTATGTTTTCTTAAGTTTTTTTTTTAATTAGAATGATTAATAGACAGAGTCCAAAACCGTCTCTGTTTGGTCGTAAAAAATTTGTCCTTCAAGAAATTAAGGATTACGCAACGTAGTTCCGCTAAGTTTAAAATGAGATTCATGTTAATTACATAGTTCATTAACTCCTCGCTTAGAATCATCATAACTCTTAAAAAATTTGTTCCTGCCAAGAGTAATAGAATGTAACATAGTCTCGTTTCGTTAATTTTAAAATGACCGTTCAGCTAATGGTGTGTTAAGATTTAATTAACGTTATCGTAACTCGTACACGAGCAACGTAAAATAGTTTTATCGTCTGTCCAGATGACATTAATCTTTGAAAAAATTAATGATTGCTTACATAATGTTGGTCGACTAGTTTCGATCAGACTTACAAATTAATTATAATAATAATCTCTATTAGCCCTTCACTGCATCATTTTTTTAATTGGGAAAACAACATTTTCAGAAAAATGAACATAAATAAACATAGTAAGAAAACATTCTTAGTTTATTATACACCAAATTTGTTAACTATATCAAGCTATATCATATAAATCATTCAATAGATTTATGAGTAGAAATAGTTTCCTGGTGATAACATACACTGTATGTTTATCAACAAACCTCAGTAGGCACGAAAAATGCAATATTCTATTTTGTGTTTCAAATTATTGAAATAGAAATATTTTATTTTGTGGGTCCAATTGTTCAAGTAAAAATATTTATTTTGTGGTTCCGATTGTTAAAATAGAAATTTTATTTTCAAAGATATTTTATTTTCGAAATTGTATATCTTATGTAAAATACTATTTTCTTTGAGCAAAATAAAATCTAAAATATTAAATAGTATTTGAAATATTTGTTTGGCCAAATAATTCCCACCTCTGGCCCCACTGACGATCAGTATATAACAATATGAAGAAACAATCGCAACGTGACTCGTACCACGTCCCCGAAATTACCATTCCCACTAATTATAACCTCCCCACCTTGTACAAATAAAATGCAACGAAGATGGTTCACGTAAAGATCGAACATGTAATGGGAACCTGCTGTAGGTATCTTGATCAACGATCGATGCGCACCGGCCTGGAAACCATTCGAAGAAGCAAAACAAAAATGCCACAAAAGTCCGAGGATATGACGGGAGAAGAGAAAATGGTGGAAGTAGAAAATGCGGAGGAAAGTGGAACATCTGCGCGGTATCACGCGTCCTTCCGGTCAACAAGTCCTTATCGTCTCGATAATATACGATACTTCAGCGTTTCAAGGAGAACTCTGTCGCTGATTGCGTTAAGCAATTAGCGTAGTCGTCGCGGAAAAGCAAGCGAAGCGCGTCCTCATCCTGGTAATGACTTTATGAGTAATTAACAGATAACGTAAATCTTTTTAAACGTGCTAGGTCAATCAAGTATTTGCGCTATACTCAAGGAAATTTGCACGTTAACGCGATCCACATTCGTTAGAAATTTGCAATTCGCGAAAGCAGTTCTTCTGAGAAGCAATTGATAAGCTGTTATTCGAAAGTAATGCTAACAAACAGGAATATCGTGACCATGAAAGTATTTTCCTGCTGATAAGTAGACTGCGGATCTTTATGCGTTTATGGCGTGTGCAGATTTGTGAAATACCAACGAAGAGTACACAGGGTGTCCCATTTAAATTTAAATCGACACAGTCGAAGATATCTGGGACTGTTGATGATACTAGAAAATGTTCCTGATAAAAATTTAAACGATATCAGAGGGCACACTTTCTAGATATCGTTTTTCTACGTGGTTTTTAATGTAATCTAATATCCTTGATGCACTTCCATACCGCTTATTACCTACAGAAACGTAGTTAATCACTTATGGCGAAAAATTATTAGTTTAAAAGATATTTTGATTTTAAAATTGAGTACTGGAGATAGAACTGTACAAGTCTTATCAAATCGAAAAAAGATATCTAGAACATTTTTAGTATCATCAACAGTTTCAGAGATGTTCGAATGAATCGCTTTAAATGGGACACCCTGTACATTAACAAGAACTAATAACAGCTTTATTTTACTTTTACAATGGTAGAGAAAAGAAATTTCTTTCGGCAGAGAAAAGAACTGAAATTGATTTTACATCCACATCTGTCATAAGATAAGATCCGTAAGATCTTTGATTTAGTACTCACCACTAATATTTGTGACACTTATTGGAAGATAATTCATTGTCCCATTATGTACTCAATAGCGATGCTTACCTGAAACGAAAGAAAAAGTAATTGGTGAAAATGTTAGCAAAAATGAATATAATGATTTTCATGTATGTTAAGTAACTTTAATATTTAAAAAAGTTACTTCAAGTGACCCAAGGAATCACTCCTTCCAAGGAAGTTCAACATTTTAGGGGCAGGCCGTATATATTTGAAATAGTGTGTGTATTCTGTGAACCCTAATAGTTGAGATAGCTTTAAAGTTTTCTGAAACTTTTCACATTTTCTTTGTTGCCGTACGATTAGTTCTTGCGAAATTACAACAGGTTGAATATCGCCAATTTCTCGGGAATCAGAAACATGATGTTCGAATACTTTTTGGATCCACTGTAATACGGTTTCATATAATTTATAAATCCTGAACTAAGAAAGACAAGTTACCACTAACATTCACAAATGCCGGAACCATTTGTATAATCCTTAGCAATGCTGGCAGAACCAGGCAGAAGTCGAATCATTCTCCGACTTACTCCTAATTATATCTACAATTGAAGCTGATCTCATGGGTGAAAACTTCAGTTTTAATGAAGAAACGGGAACTTCGGCGCTGCAGACGGTTTTCGGAGAAGAACAAGCACTCCCTTAACTCCGGAACTTATTAAACGTTGACACAAGTGTATTGAAGTTGGTGGTGATAACGTGAAAAAGTAATTACTCAGAACTGGTGAATAAATGTTTATGGACCATTCTCTTTTTTCGTTCCATTGAGATATCTTTCTCGACGGTCGATTTTTTATTCAGCCACTGGCGAAACTTTTCAGCCCGCTAGTAATACGATATTTACCTTCTCGGAGTTGATGTTCAAAAGTATGTCTTCCCGTCTGAATATAGAACTTTAGTCGATATTAATTCTTCCAGACTGTTCGGAAAAATCTTAAAGCCATATTCAATTCGAGATAGACACTAATTCCCGATAGTCTGTTTATGTCCAATAAAAATTACTAAAGGACGTTCCGAATCGTGAAGAGATAGATTCTGAAATTGCTTGGGAGTTTCTGGAGTCTAGAAATTTGCCCAAGAAGGGCTACAATCGAAGGAGCTTAAAAATATGTGGCTCAATTTTAAGAATCTAAGTTGACCTTCAAATTTCCTAAGCACCTCCAACTGAGAAAAAAAATTATATACACACGTATAACCGGTCCCTGGAAACCAAACAATTTTTGTCTGAAACATTTCTTCCTATCCCAAAAGTGGTAAAATGTATATTTTTAATCAACGATTGATGATTAACTTCATCAATCGATTGAATCAATCGTCCATTTTTCAATGATTACCTTTTTTAATCGTACACATTAATCAATCAATCTTGGTTAAAATTTTAATTGTTTAGTGCCCAACTCTGGTTGGGGTGTATACTCATTTTTTACTCTCACTGTAAATATTTAAATCCACGAACGGTGTTTATTATCTTTTACGGACCCACATATTGGCAAGAGAACAGTTTTTGTGTATTTCTGTTTCCTTTCGTAATTAATTTGGAGACTTTGAATGTAAACGATAGCAATCGTCCTAAAACTCGAATGCATTGGTAAACAGTTCCTTAGGTAAATCTGTTGTGTGTAAAGTAGACTGGAAACGAATACTAATCAGGGCCGTATAAAACAGTGGACATCAAAGGAGAACATAGAAAAGGAGGCAGAATGCACGGGAATCGCGGTGTACGATGCAAAACAGTCCATTTCGAGATACATTCATTACCATAATTTCAGCGTTTCCGTGGCACTCTTTCCGTAATAGCTGTCGCTAGCGCAAACCACACGAAAGAATCCCCAGAACTTTCGGTGAGCCGAATTTGCATAAAAATTTCGTAGACCGGTGTTTCTCCATCAAGGAGCGAACGCTAGCGCGAAAAATTGCAGCGTTTGCCAACTGTGTACGAATGACTAACTCGTTTGTTTCGACTTCCTGAATTCAAAAAGAAAATTACCATTCAGAAAGTAACTGCTCCCGGACTCGGAAATGACTATTCATCTGCACCGAATCCAACGTGACACCGAAGAAGGTAAGTAACCGTACTAGGGTAACCGTACCGATTACTGCGGTATAATGGTTTGATCATACTTTATAATAATAATAATCATTCGCGTAGGCATTTAATGGAAGAATGATGTGTTATAAATACAAGAAAAAATTGGAGGCCCTCAAAGCCTAATACAACGTAAGAAAATGTTAAAAACTAAAATCGATAACATTTTGTACGTATTACTACGAACGAAAATTAACCATATTCTACTTACTGCGTACCCATTACTGCGGATTAGAATTCGAAATGTGTGAACGTATAATAATTTTTTTATTTATTACATTTTAAATGAATAAACCTTTTATTAATTGTAACACAGTAGTATAATACCACATAAAGAACTAAATACATTATTGCAACAGACGTTTGAGTAATATTTATTATCTTTAGTTTGGAGCTGTTTTAAATTAAGAACGTTGTGAAGTTTACAACATTTCACAATTACATTTTCATGCATTTTTACAATGTAAACTCCTTTGTCTTTCTCAAATTTTCTTCCTTTTAATCTCTTAAAGTCTCCATTCGTTCTTTGTTGTTTGTTCGTTCAATGAGCAGAACTTTTCTGTTCAATGAGCAGAACTTTTCGAGCACTTCGCTTCACTTTTTATTTGTGTGTTATAATACTCTTTGTTTCATCTTTTATTGCTTCGAAGTAACTATAAATAAATAATAATAAAACTTCCCCCTGTTCAATTTAAAGCAATATAAAGAATGTATAATTGTGTGAACAACTGTCTCCTTTGCTGTTATTATTTTGATCTTTTATAAAGAATGTTTTTTCAAATCCTAATATTGTTCAAATATGAGAATTATTGACAATTTTGTTTGCCTCGCCTACGGAGAATATATTTTCACTGAATTGTACAATTTATTTAGGGCAAAATATATATTTTTACGTATTTTAATCTCATTATAACATACAAAAAAATGTTAGAATAAAATGATCGATGCATCGGGAAAGTAGCTTCTTCAAGCTTTGAAATGAGTCGAAAAATTTGCTATTGTACTATGTTTTGTTGGTCTTTGACCAAAACTGCGAATATAAAAAATAAAATATGCGCTATGTAATTATTAATTTTAATTGGATTGTAAATAACCTATATCGAAATTAGTAATTGTAAAAAAGAAAATTGTTTAGAACTTTATTGTAATTCTGATGAAACATGCTGGAAGTTTAATTCCAGCGAATTTTACAATGTTACGAGAATGTGAATAACTTTTACAAACGTTAATGGTGACTCGTTCCGTTCCTCGAACACGCTTTCTTCGTCACTTACACTTATCGAAATTAAAATGTAATGTAAATACTGGGAATTCCGAGATAACATATAAACTAGTTCCAGTCTGAAGTCTATACAACAAGATATCATTAATTCTCACATTATCATTGACCTTCTTCCATAAAATTACACACGTGTGCTTATCGTTTGTCTTAAGCGTTCAATCAATTTACCACGTTTCCTTTTCCTGGGTCTGCGGGATTTCCCCGAATCGCATTAAAAGCTTTATCAAGTATTCAAATTGGTGTAAATACTTTATTCCCCCTCTAGCGAACGCCTAAAATTCTTGGGAAACAAATAGGAAATTTATACTACGATTAATGCACGTGTCACACACGTATACGAAAATAAAAATTACGAGAAGCAATCGTCGAATACTTTTTCAATTCACTTGAATTCTCTTCAAAATTGATATGAGCTTCTAGCTCAATAAAGAGTGGCACCTGTCACTGGGCAGACACTTCAGTTAACGAACAAAGAGAATTTTCAAATATTTACTGTCCATCGCCTTTGTTATTGACACGTTTCAGATGTATACGACAATGACGACAAAAGATTGTGATTGAAAAAAGCAGGTCGGTCAAAAATGTACTGTAACAGAAATTATCCTATGCTTGAACACTTCAAACGAGAAAATAAAAGACTCCAATCTTTTGCATGACAAAAAGTTATTTTCAATCTCTAGCACAACACTAAAAACATGACCATGTAGACCATTGTAGTTTAAATTGCTATATGAAAATTCGGTAATAGTCCATAATAAAAATAATGTTCTTATTTGACATAACTGATCTGGTCGAAAATGGATAACGATCCAGAGTTAAAAAAAAATAAAAGAAAAGCACCAAATAGATTGGGCGAGGAGTACATGTTAGAACTCCTGATGTATACGATTAATTAGAGGACACAAAAACGCGACGCTAAAGAGGGACAACCATACTTGGTCACCTTCACAATAATTCTAATTAATTGCAACACACATGTGCGAACGGTTTTTCTTCAATCGCCAATGCTTCAACTCGATTTCTACGTCTGATAGCACAGAAGGCCAGGTCATAGGGTGTTGTTCCGCTATAAGTCGATGGCTCAGGACGGCCCTCGGCGTATTGCGGTGCAGAGTACCCTATGCGGCTTCACTTTGTTCCCGAGTGGGCCGAGAGTGAATAGGGGGAATGTGCCAGAGGCTTGAATGTAGCGGCAAACTACAAAGTGGTCGGCCGAGCAGCGATATCTTTCGTTGGAAAACAATAGAATATGACATACCCTCTCGTTCGGTCGCTAAGCAGTGTCGAACGGGCAAGTTCAATAGTAGAAGAGAGAGTAGCGATTTTCTTATTGCGAAACAAGCGTCGTCTTATAGCGAAACGAGACTGTGTAATTAACAGTACAGGAGAGATCATTCGGGAGGTGAGATTAGAACAAATTACTGGTTGTTACTCTGTGTTTTTCAGTTTAGCTTAATGTATTGATCAGGGGTGGCCAACCTGTGGCGCATTGAATCCTTACGCCTATACCTACTCTTTCATACTTTCAACACCTTTGACACCAGTGACTCCCACTAATATTCGGACACTCATAAAAAGACGATAACTTTTTTAATATTGTACTAATCGATTTTAAGTTTTTTGGGAAGCTAGAACAATTAGTTTGCTACAGGATGTGAAACAAAGTTGTAAAATGCAACTTTTAGTATTTATTTCTACAATTCCGATCAATTGCAATTTTTGACAAAATGTTTTTTCACATCCTGTAGCAAACTTAATTGCTCTAGCTTCCCAAACAAGTTCAAATCGTATAATATTAAAAGAGTTATCGTCTTTTTAAGAGTGTCTGAATATTAATGGGAGTCACTGTATCAGTTCGTCGTAATTTTTTGAGAGTTTACAATTGTAGGATGTGAAGTACGGTGTTCAGGTTATTGTAGGTTGGTGCTCCGATAAACGTGTATCTTTTGAACCGGCATAAATTAATTAACTTGGTTGCGTGATGAAGTTATTACTTTTCCTAAAACGAAGCAGATCCTACGCCTATCCCTATTTTCCAACACCAACAATGAACATACGAAGTTAGAAAAAGTGCTCGAGTTGCATGGTGCAGCTGAACCAGTGCTTCGATGTGGGCCAACATTTCTCGCGCAATGGCGACGATTTCAGCCTCAGTAACCTAAGCCTCTCGATAAAATGGGGTACCTTGAGCACCCCGTAAAATTTATAAAAATTATTAGTATATACATATGAAATATTGAAATTTAATATAATTCAAACTTAGACGGAACACTCGTCCCGCCAATGTGAATTGCTTCAGGACTCTGGCCACTCTGCCACCTCATCATCCTAATATAAATGATACGTTACTGTTTTGGCCATGCGTATGTGACAAAAATTGACGCATGTCATGTAAAAGGTTGGCCACCCCTGATATAGACCATACGAGCCGGTATTACAGAAAAAAGGATCGGTTTAATAATGACGTCAACTGTTTAGCATGATGGAGCGTTGTCACACGTGGTACTGATACGGGTCTGTTGCCACGCGATGCCAGTTATGAATCCGTGTTGCCTGGCCGGCGTTACGTCAACGGCAACGTTAGCGAAATACCTTGTCCCGTGAGAAATCGGCTTAAAAGTACGACATTTCTCGATATGATCGACCGGTCTTCCAGTGACTATGATACATCTGAATTCCTGCGCGTCGCACCTTTCCGATTCCCTTCCGAAGAAGTAAAATAGCAACATTGAAATGTTCCCGACCTATCGGGAAAACGACGCGCCGCGCCGGTGATTTGAAAGTGTTCTATCTCGCGTCGTGATAACACGCTGCGCATCCGAGCATTATTCAGTATGTAAGGAATAGCCGTATTTATTATAAGTAATCGTTGACAGACGTGTTTGTCACGGGTTGAATGTATGTATGCATACGTATTAGCAAACAACTCTATATATAATGAAATTTATAAAAGTAGAAAATCGAAAATAACAACAGAATTGTAAATTTACGATCGCCAACGAATTAGAAAAGAAGACAGATCGAAACGAACGCGTCCGTGACAAACACGTCTGTCAACGATTGCTTATAATAAATACGGCTACTCCTTAGAAGTAGAACCTCGTTTATACGAACCAATTAGTGGTAAGCCTCCTGTACACGGACTCTTCACCGAGTCTCTATTACATCCCGTGGTAAAATTGTATAAGATATTGAATGAAATGTATATTCTGGTCAGAATTTTCTTACTCCTTCATTGTTAATGTTATTTTTTGTGCTGTTTCTTTCTTAAAGCTGAAAGAACTTCAGTAATAATTGAAAATACGCTCTTTTAGGTGCGACGAAACTATTATTAATAATGTGTAGTCCCAACTTTATTTTGTACGACCTCCAGTGTTGTATTTTCTATTTCATTAACAAATCAAATACTTCATTAAAGTTTTAATTATCAGCGAATTTTATTCTCTAGTAACCACTTGCCCTAATGTAAGAACAATAGGAGCAAAAAGTTCCGCGTTGAGCAACAAGAAATAAATGAAAAAATATAAAGAACCTATTACAAAAATTTAATTGTAAGGTTAGAATTTTTAAATATCTATACTATTTCTATGTTATTTAATATGTTTCTTCGAAATCGGAACTTGTAGCCCCCAGCTTTCTGTAGTACAGCGTGTTTGGATAAATGAGGTTCTACCGTAATTCTAAAGTAACAGGGACGATGTTTGCGAGCGGAAATGTCCAATTTAAAAATTAAAAATAATATTTAACCGCGCGATTGTGGCTTAACCGCCGGAAATGTTTATGAAGCTTTATAGCACGAATTGGACGCAATCGTATCTATTTCGGAAATATAATTGCGCTGGCGAATTAACACCATTAAATATTCTAATCTCATTCCAAGGTTTCACGAGTTTGCGTATCTCCGGTTTAAACCGTTTGTCGACCGAGGTGTGAACAAAACGAAATGGCAGGGAAAAGTAATGCAGATGAGTAACGCAATGAAACTTACACACGCGTACGAAATTAAAAATTCGTTTATACAATAGTTTCGTAACGAAAACAGTAATTATTAATCAACCAATTTTCGTGTCTTCTTTGTTACTAATATTTGCTTATCGGTGATGGAAAAATTGATCGTCAGCGTTTAAAATACGTTGCGGTATTATGTTCACGCTTGAAGAATCACCTCGACACCACGTTGAAAAGTAGAGCTTAAATCCCCCGATATAAAAAAGAAAAGATTTATAATTAAAAACTGAAAGGAAGGTTGAAGGTGAACTCTGTTTAACTACAATCTCAGAAAATAGGATCGAACCAGGTGAAACGCGAACGTATAAAGGTCTGAACAAATTAAAATTAGTATTTCAAATGTTCCTCCAAATTTTTGTCGAATTTTGCTGTTTAAATGAAGCACTAAATCTTTCGGCATCGAACAAAATATCTTACTTTCAAAATCGTATTCACAGTTTGCAATAAAATGATGTACAGGGTCAGCGAAAAATGTATTTTCTTGAAAGGGGTGATTCCTGAGGTCTCGCGAAGTAACTTTTTCCTTTGTAAAAATTTTCTCCGCTGCTTTTTTAAGGAGTTATTAACGGAAAACAACTCAGCCAATGTCAACGCCACGCTTGCTGTAGCCTCGTTCTGATTGGTCCGTGTTTTTCTTTAATAGCTCCTTAACAAAGTCGCGGAGAACGCTTTCGCAAAGGAAAAAGTAACTTCAAAAGACCACAGCAATGATCCCTTTCAAGGAAGTAGGGGAGGTTGGGGTAAGACGACGATATACATATACATAAATATATGTATATCACTCTCACATGGTTTAATAAACTGAATATTAATATAAAAGAAGATAACCTTTAAATTAGAAATAGAAAGAAATGAAAAACTAATCCTACATGAAATTGTAATCTTATCCAAACAGTGAGTATGATGGCGAACGTATTGGGGTAAGATGGGTAATACATTTAATGGGTGATACAGTTCTGGCATTTGAACGAACCAATAATGTTCTTGTTATTGTTAAAACATTGTATTCAGTCTTCTATAAGAGGATCTACAATCTTTCCCCCACCATCTTGCCCCATGAAGGTTATATTTATAATTTTCATTAAAATAGAATTTACACATCAAATTAATGTTAAACTAATGTGTGATATTAAAATCTACATCTTTACGAATATCTTAATTACTCCTTATGTAAAACTTACCTTTCATTAAGTTTTTATCCCTTAATTCGATTTTTATGTTCCTTTAAGCCACATACTTGAAACGATTAATCCCAATTAACTTTCTTTTGCTTAATTCAATCTCTATTTTAAGGACAAATGTTAATTCGCCCGTTTATAAGTATAGATGACACAATAAGTAAAATGAATATATATGTATATTATGTATATGAATTAATAATAATGTAAAATATATATATTACGAATAAACGCAACACATAACGTTCGCTATCTTACCCCAATCTCTCCTGCAATATTTTTGAGACATCCTATATTTGGGCACTATTTCATATCTTGGGAAGGACATACATTATTCACTTTCCTCGCAACATCATTACAAGTTCGTCAAGGAACAAACGCCACAGGAATAAATGCCGTAAATAAACATTGAATAAGAAACAAACAGACCTGCGACAGCCAGAATTATTTCAATTTTATACAATTTGGTTGGAGGGAATCGTCGATGAAATTTGGAACCAACTAATAGCACACCCCGGATATTTCGTGTTCACGTTCGCCTCGCGCCGCAATAATTATTCAGGAAGAGAACGAGACGCTTTCCTCGCCATGATATCGTCGAATTGAAACGCTGCTATTGAAGTGCGCCGTGAAAAACGGTCAATCAAGGTGGAGAAGCTTTTTTGTGCCGGCCGCGTGCCGACCGTCGACTTCAATTAAAAACGAATAAAATACAGATCGCTGAAGCTCGCAAATTGACCGGGCCAATGAAGTAATGTAACGGGGAATCCAATTGAAACGAAGTTACTGACCAAATCGGCCCGTCCGTTCTACATGATACGCTCGAATCGCAAAATGAATGCGCGCCTTAAGGGGCTCATTCACGGTCAAGCATATTGCGCAAGCCCCTATTGCTCAACTTGTTGTGTAAAATCAGAAATTCAGAGATTTTTTCAGGAAAAACAGTGCGATCGCTAGATCCGCATATACGTATATCAAATTACAATAAATCCTTAAATGCTGACCGAGGTCGTCTACGTAAACGTTGTCCAGTGCCTATTCACTCTACTTCCGGCCAACGCCGCGCCGCACACGTATTTCTGGCATTTTTTTAAATTAAAACAAGACCAAAAACGATATAGTTTCAATTGTATTTAGTAGTGTAATCGACGAAGAAAGTTTCGCTCGCAAGGAAGGGCAGCGTATCCAAAAAAAAAGAGACGCGGACTCGATTGAAGTCTACGCGGTAGACGCCGTCATAAAAAAATAATGTCTTCTATGCAAACGCTGTCCGTCCAGAATACGGCTATTGGACAGTATTTAAGAATTTACCGTATTGTAACATGATACTTGGTCCCCTCAGGGTTTCAAATTCATTTACCAATCCCCCTCTTTTCCACTCTCACCATCGCCTTTTCAGCGGGACCTACTGTTTATGGTGGGTTCCGAACCACATTTTGCCAACAACACGTGAAAAACACCCCCGGGTGGGTCACTTTCCGGTTTTTTACCAGATGGTCACCCATCCTAGTGCCGTTCACGTTCCACATTGTTTAACTTCGGTGATCTAACGAGAACCGGTGCTTTCAACGGGACTACGGTTGTTGGCTTATTTAAGAATTTACTGTACAAGGGTTTTTTTCGACACAAACTGACGCTTCAACATCGCAACGAGGAGTTCAAAAGCGGACAATCGTGATTCCTAAAAGTCCAATCTATGCCGGTACTATTACGGATATTACACGTTCCACGAAATGCAATTAAGGCAGTTAACAGGTATAACCATCGTGGTTGGTATAAGTCTATAGGTATCACCGTAATGCACCATTAGCTACGATAAAGGGTGCGAGGAATGATAGTCCATCGTAATTGCTGGTTACACCTCAAAGCGACCAGTCCGAGCTTTGGGTGATGTAATTAAGAAACGCATATCAATTTTACGCACCGTTCAATCACTTATCCACCCCCTCTTAGAAAACCATAACGGTTATTCATAGTAGGAAATACTAATTTTGCATCAGTTTGTAGTGTTAACAGAAAATATTTTCTGTCAATCCCCATAACTTTGACGTGTTGACACCTATTTTCCAATTTTTGGTATAAATATATGTTTATACTATAACTCTAAACTAATATAAATATATTCGATAGAAGGCCAAAATATGTAATACGATGACATTTTTAATAAGAGAATATAAATGAAATTTCAAGTTGAATTTTTCCGAAGTTTTTAGGAGTAAATTTTTGGAAAGGTGATATTGGATTTGTTATGGATTAGGTTCGGTTTGCAATGTAGTGGCCTTGGTGATTGAGGATGTGAATCATAATATTTTAAATTTGCGGTGGTAAAGATGTTAGTACGTACTAATAGGATTATTCATCCTCTAATGGCAAATATATGCGCATTATTTTGCATGGTTTGCATATAATTATTATTATGCAACACAATAAAGTCAATTGGACACAACCTGGTAAGTTGACTCACACAGAACCGCCAGGTTAATATTAAATCTACCGATCACTAGAAACGATTAAAATGTTTTTGCTTAAACTGGCAAGTTTCTATTTATTTAGATTTTGCGCAGGTTTTATTACAATGTGTGCTTAGATAAAGAAATTTGTCAAAACAACTTCCATGTAAACAACTTTATAATTTCAATAATTGCAAGATGCAAAATAGAAAAACCGGTTATTTGACCGGCAGAGGTAGGTGTAGTGTTAATGTCACGTGACTATCCGCTACTGTCAAAGAGAGAGAGAGAGAGTGAGAGAGGGCAATTCCTTTGATTTCGCGAATCTCCTCAAACGAAATACGAAAAAGACACAATACAACTCACAGAACATGCTATAATTATTACTCCCTTCCTTTAACCCTCGGACAACGGACGATTTTTATAGTTATATAATTGGCAATGCTTAGGACCAATCACAGCTCTAATTAATAATTTTTAAAAATTTACTTTTAATGATATTTCGTATAGACACATTAGTCTCTCCGATATCTCCAATGAAACAGCTATTGAGTTAGTTTAATTGCCACAAATTGAGTACTTAAATAATGACTCCGGCACACCACTCGGAGTGTTAATTATTTATTGCTAGAGGGTGTAGATTTGTGTATATGTACCACCAAATATACATAAATATGTTTGGACGAACCAACCGTGGTTAACTAATAAGAAACTTCTGTTCTACATTTCTATTCCAGTAGTGTTTCTTTTATCTCTTTTATATGTTTCTTAATTCCCCACGTACCACATTTATATCATTTCACGTACCCCTACCGTATCATAACAACCTTTCTGGCCAACACTTTAAATCCGTTCCTGAATTATTTAATGATTATTCTAAACACGTGGCCGTATTCCTTACGCCCGCACGTATGCACTCGGGAAAAGACCCAAACATTTACACACTTTCTCGTATATTTTCTCCCTCACTTCAATTTCGGCTCGTTGATTGGGGCGCAGGTGGTATCACAAAACCGTACACATAAAGGAGAGTCTTGATAATACGACGACGAAAACGAATTGCTAAAATTCAAGTCCCTGAAATACATTATTTAAAAAATTGATTGTTGTACAACAAAGAAAATCGTTATGCACATCAGCTAGCAAAATAATTCTTCTAACATTTCAAAAAAGCTAAAGCTGTTTTAAATCGTATTAGAGTACTTTAAATTTATCACGTAAATGAATACGTGTAATTTAAAAAACAGTCGAAAAATTAAAATAGTTGTTATCGATATACTATCTTCAATGTGTTAAAATTATTAAAGAAAAACAATGGAATCTGTAGCTGGCTCTTATTGTTTGCAAATGAATGCAGCGAATTTCATTTTACATAGAGATCTTCAGTCTAGTTATAAATATTATTAATTGCACGCGATGGCATAATTATAATACAGTTAAAAATTGATCAGTTAGCGAATAGAATTATTTAGGCCCATGCTCTTAGCAAAAACGTTGTTTGTTCTGTTTGTAGTACAATATTCAATGAACTACGAAAGTATTAGAACGCACTTTAAAACAGTATAACTTTTTTATAATTGTACATTTGTACATTTTGTATTATCGTACATACATACATACATAATTGTACATACAACAACCTGATTATTTTATAAGCAATTAGAAGCATTGGTTTACTAAATGATCTGCAAAAAAGGATTTAAAAAATTACAATTTACAAGGTTGAATGCAAAAATAAAAAAAATGCATTTTTTTAGACTTTTTTATTTGGACCTTTAAAGAAAATTTAAAATATATATTTTGAAGATCTACGTTTGTTATACACAAGCTGAAAATTTCATAAAAATCGATTAACATAGTCAAGCGCTACAAGTGGTTAAACATGGTGAAAATCATAGTTTTTTCGCGACTTTTGATAAGTTCCTGCATAAAATCCACAGATTCTTAAATCTTTCGATGCGTGTCGTTCTTTTCTGCGTCGACCGATTTCGCTGAAATTTTCAACATTTGTATAAGTAACATACACCTACAAAACGTATATTTTAAATTTCCATTACGGGCTCTAATAAAAGAATTATAAATGGTGCCTCTTTTACTTTCTCATGTAATTCTCAGCAATTGCGATTTTTTCAAAATCTCTTTTGCATGTCATTTGGTACATCAATTCTTCTAATTGCTCAAAATAAAAATCAGCTGTTTTAGTCCGATCATAAAAAAGTTATACTGTTTTAAAGTGCGTTCAAATACTTTCGTAGTTCACTGTATGTAGGTGCGTGGGTGTTGCACGAGTAGATAAATCGTAAGTTGACGGAACAGGTAATCGAAATAAATCAATCGCGGTGAGAATTATCGTGGGCTTATCGCGGGGGCCATGATTCAAGATCGACGAACAAGAAACTTCGGTCGGACAACGGGGTAATGTAATTCCGATTTTAGGATCGGATGCGGAAGGATTTGTCGGTGAAACGGCAACACACGTGTTTACACTAATACGGGTCGACGTGGATTCGAAATTATAACACGCTGGACACACACGTAGTACCGTCCCCGTCCCCCCGAATATTCATGAAATTAGATTGATTTATACCGCGCCGGGGATTATTTAGGGGAGACGCCGAAAATCGAAGAGATCGCGCGTATTATCAACAGTATCGACGCGAACTAAACATGTAACGCGTTGCGTTTATGATGCACCCTAGATTTTGCCCGACAATACCGCAGAGATAATCGAAAATATGGTCGCGGATTCAAAGGGAACATTATATGTAGTACATTTCGACGATCCGAATAGAGTATACGATGTATTATTATTATTACTATTTATGTAATGCTTCAAACCAAGTATGATTTATATATCATATACAGTACATGAATATATTAACGTAGTACATAATCGCTTAACGCGCCTCTTAACTTAACTTAAAAAATTTATAAAAAAACTTTTTAAAAACCACACGTGCATTAAAATGCACTAAATGAGAGAAAATAATTTTTTTAGATATCAGTGACTATAAATAAAAGTGTGGAGCACTAAACTATATTAACGTAATCTTCGTGGACGCTCCACACTTTTATTTATAGTAACTGATATCTAAAAAAATTATTTTCTCCTTTCTAGTGCATTTTAATATAAGCGTGGTTTTTAAAAAGTTTTTTTATATATTTTTTTAAGTTAAGTTAAGTGAAGAGGCGCATTAAGCCATTATGTAATACGTTAATATATTGCATTGTTATCCAGTTCTGAGCTATGTTTAAAGTTTCAAGTCTCTAGCTCATCGGGAAGTGGTTTAAAATTCGATTACAAGATTCGATACAACAACACGGCAAGCTAATATAAGCGTGGTAATAAATAGTTTGTAAAGCTTCAGCTTGGCTACATTAATTCAATGAAATTAAATTTTAATTGCACATCGGTTAATTAAATCGAAAATAATTAACAGGCCTTTAATATCTGGTTCACATAGAAAGAATATACGTATGTATGTATTCGGAATTTTACGATTCTTCTTCAGGGATAGTTTATGAGTAGACTGTTTATTCTATACATTTATGACGTAAATGAACAGGTACAATTTAAAGCAGTGAATGAATTAAGAAGATTTGTGGGACATCAGTGTATCAATGTCAGCTTAATAAGATAATTAAAAGAAGAAAGCAATTTCTATTTGACTCCTGCGTCTTACAATCAATGCAAACATTTTTTATTTTCCAGAAAGATCCGCAGAATATTTATGATAATCTGCATAATTGTGGCTGGATTTTTTTAATACTGGATTTATACACGTGATTGTCTCTCTCTAACCGTCGAACAGCTGATCATTTTTATAATTATATCATTGTAATCTTTGAAATCATTAGTAAATTTTTTTAAACATATTTTTAAAGGAATTTCGTGTAGCCGTTTAATTAACAAACGGAAAAATCGGACCATTGAGGGCGATAGCGCTCTAGATCGATCTAGCGTTTTTGACTACTAAAAAATCCCATTGTTATATGAGAAGTGAATCCTGCACTCTTGCAATTCTGGAAAAATGAGTAAACTCCCTTAAGGTTCGGTAGGTTTAATGTTAAGGAAGTATGACATTTTTGTGACACCTTGTATACATTGGTGAAACAGTTCTCGTGTAATAAATAGAACGTTAATTTTGGTAAAGGAATAAGGGAACATAAAATAACGTTATTATTAATTTTCAGTAATCTCATACGTTTCACGGAATGAACGAAATTCAGGAGGCATCAAACCAACCGCATTTTATTCAACTTCTTATGCACACGCGCGGCACTATGAATACGCGAACGTCGTCACACTGTTTGTGCTCCACACTCTAATGAAATATTCAGAACTGAATGTGGGTTACGTGCACGAGATAACATTTTGCAGGAATTTTTTTGAAAAGCAACTCTTTCCTTCGAAGGAAAATAAATTTATATTCATAAATGAATGACGCGATCAAGGGTTGCGTTCACGCAAATAGCGACTTCATAATGAGTACGTACCTATGTACATCTTGAATTTATATTTCTTATTTTCCAACCCCTTATTTTTTACATTCAAAGTTTCTTAGATTATGAATTTTCTAAAAGAATTGTATGTTTTTACATTGAGACAGTTCTTTGACGATTAGTAGACTGCGGATTTTATTCATTTATGACAAAAATGGATAGGTCAAACATACCGGGTGACTCTCACAAAGGTTATTCTAGGTTATTTGTTTTACAAAAAAGTTTTTCAAACAAATGTTGCATGGTTTTCAGAGACTCACCCTGTATAACAAAACTGAAAAGACATTAGACAAATTGAGGGATATTGTTACATTGTTTTCGACTTTTTAGAATGCTTAAAAGAGAATACATTTTGATGTAACTTCTGTTTCTTATAATTAACGGGGACAATTTCTATTTTGTATGGAAATCCGCAGTCAACTAGATCTTCTATGCAAAATAAAAATTGTACTCGTTAATCATAAGAAACAGAAGTTACATGAAAATATATCCTACTAATAACTTATTAGTTTTAAGAAAAGAGCTATTTCAATCAATTTTGGAAGAGGCATTTTCTCATAGGACTCAAATTATCTTTCCTCAGTTGCAACGAGAGGTACGGTTACCACCTCTATATAATGGGTTTCAAAGGAATATAAACTCTCATTTAAGTTCTACCGACAGACGAATGTCCAATTAGAACCATATCCAGTCTGGTTCAAAGCTAACATCGGTTTTATTTGAGATGAACCGTGGAACTACTATAATCCAGCGTTTTCGTTATCACTTCCAATTTTAATTTAAAGGTCACATAATGATTTTGCATTATAATCCCATTCTATCAAGGAAACAGTGCATTACGTACTGGTGTACCTGGCACAAAAGCAAGTGCAATATAGAAAGATAAGAAAGGCTAAGTATAATAAGGAATATGAAAAATATCTAACAAAGGGGTCACCAAGATATCCAGAGGAGAGTAGAGCAAAGGAGAGTCACGGTTTAATAGCGAAGATAATGCACGAGAATGAGATAGGGGAAAATACAAACTCAGAGAGAAGATACAAAGTGTACAACTGTGTCGAAACACGAAGGAGAAGTGCTGGAACATTTAATGCACGAGTTGAGTAAAGTGGAAAAATATCGCAGAAGAGAAAAATGATATAGTACAAAAGAAAGAACCTGATTAAATTGTTTAAGAATACAGGAAGAGAACAGTCACAGGGAGAGACAGTCGAACAATAGAATTCAAGATTACAAAGAAGGACACTAAAGTGAGAAAATTTTGAAAATTTCATCTACTCAATTTTACTATAAATGAATAAAGATCCACTGTCTAGTGATTAGAATGAAAAACGATATGTATAGTACAAAGAAAGAGCCTGATTAAATTGTTTAAGAATACAGGAAGAGAACAGTCACAGGGAGAGACAGTCGAACAATAGAATTCAAGATTACAAAGGACATTAAAGGAGAAAATTTTGAAAATTTCATCTACTCAATTTTACTATAAATGAATAAAGATCCGCTGTCTAATGATTAGAATGAAAAACTATATGTATAGTACAAAGAAAGAACCTGATTGAATTTTTTAAGAATACAGGAAGAGAACAGTCACAGGGAGAGACAGTCGAACAATAGAATTCAAGATTACAAAGAAGGACACTAAAGTGAGCATATTTTGAAAATTTCATCTACTCAATTTTACTATAAATGAATAAAGATCCGCTGTCTAATGATTAGAATGAAAAACGATATGTATAGTACAAAGAAAGAGCCTGATTAAATTGTTTAAGAATACAGGAAGAGAACAGTCACAGGGAGAGACAGTCGAACAATAGAATTCAAGATTACAAAGAAGGACACTAAAGTGAGCATATTTTGAAAATTTCATCTACTCAATTTTACTATAAATGAATAAAAATCCGCTGTCTAGTGATTAGAATGAAAAACGATATGTATAGTACAAAGAAAGAGCCTGATTAAATTGTTTAAGAATACAGGAAGAGAACAGTCACAGGGAATGACAGTCGAACAATAGAATTCAAGATTACAAAGGACATTAAAGGAGAAAATTTTGAAAATTTCATCTACTCAATTTTACTATAAATGAATAAAGATCCGCTGTCTAATGATTAGAATGAAAAACGATATGTATAGTACAAAGAAAGAACCTGATTGAATTTTTTAAGAATACAGGAAGAGAACAGTCACAGGGAGAGACATTCGGAACAATAGAATTCAAGATTACAAAGAAGGATACTAAAGTGAGAAAATTTTGAAAATTTCATCTACTCAATTTTACTATAAATGAATAAAGATCCGCTGTCTAGTGATTAGAATGAAAAACGAACAGCTCGAGTAGATTAGAAAGGACTTCCGAGGCGAAATCCACCGATGAGATACGTTCCTAGGATGCCGAACGTCTGATAAACACGGCGCATTTCATTAATTTTCAGCCGAGAAATTTATGAAGGGACACAGAAAAAAAACGACATTCTGATGCAGAACTCACACGCGGTCTGGTCCGAGTATTGGCCACGAAAATTAGTCCCGATGGACTAATTTTCTGGCTGTGGCACGGTGCGTGCACACGCGAGGAACCACAGTGTTTAATGCCTAGTCTGCAGGGACCCGGTGCACACGTGCGGTTGCGGTGACGTTTACAGAGAAATATCACAGTTCCGTGTGGCCGTGCGATTTTTTAATTAACCCTTTGTGGTCCATTAAAATCAGCCGTGCGCGAGCGTACACGCCCGGCTGAATTTTACCACCTCGTCGGAAAGATTTATGCACGCGCACGCCGATCTCCCTGCTAAGACCTAAGCCTTTGTAAACAAAAGCATTATCACAATTTTTTTTAACGGGAGCGAAAAAAGAAGAACTGGCCAGGATGGGAATCGGACCGCGGCGCAGCATAATTCTTCTGTAATGGCTAAATCCCGCGGCGTGAGATCTCCAGCAACTTGAACATCTGTTTGTTCAAATTTGGATGATAATCCAAACGTGACACTGTAATAACAAGAAGGATCAAGTCTATTTCGTCTATTAGCACGTTGACTATTATTGTATGTTCAAGCTTCAAGCTTTTCAGTCTTTATCTTAGTAAATTCATTATTTTCATCTTGTAAAGGATGTGGTATGTTAGTAGTAGACCTGGTAATAATAATTAAGAAGAAAGGAATGGATAAATCACGAAACTGTGAAGAAATTAGAAGAGTTTCAGAATATTGTCATTTATCACGTAAAGCAAAATCAACATATCGCACATCGTTGAATTTGTTTTATTT
Source organism: Lasioglossum morio (assembly GCA_916610235.2). Taxonomy (NCBI): domain Eukaryota; kingdom Metazoa; phylum Arthropoda; class Insecta; order Hymenoptera; family Halictidae; genus Lasioglossum; species Lasioglossum morio. The sequence goes on from OU744333.1 coordinate 6,238,840, forward strand.
AAATGAACTGTAAGACTGTTAAAACGAAAATACGTAGTCCTATTTAAAAAAAACATTTGCCCCTTCATATCTATCATAAAACTATCATAAAACCTATCATAAAACTAAGCGAGATATTTGAAATGGTCAAGGTATGTGACATACCCTGTATTAAAGAATAAATATACATATAGACACACGTCCCCCCCTATTAAAATTTAATTGTCCGCCTGTGTAAATGGTCTGAAAATCCTATTTCTGGTTAGTTCCGGAAATTGCCACTACCACCACTCGATAGAGTGTACTCGAATTAGTTAAAATTGTTTTAGTTTTCAATTAAAATCACTCTCCACCAGTTTAATAAGGATAGACGGGTGGACATAATTTTGAAAAATCTATGGAACATGGCTAAACACTTTTTAATGAAATCTTCAAAAGCAACAACAATTTTCATTCTAAACTAACAAGTCACTCTCAATAACGTCATCTAATAGTTTCATTTAAAATTGCAATGTAAACGAAAATTTCTATGCTTTCCTTTGGTACAGTAGAATTATTGAAAATCCTATTAACCCTTCACTGCATGATTTTTTTAATTGGGACGAAAAAATTGAAAGAAGGTTAGTTAGTTTTTGTGTTCGATTTAAAGGAAAAATATTAAAAGAAATTAAAACAATATTTCTTCGTTTACTATAAATCAGATTTGTTAACTGTATCGGATACGATACACTATGCAGCGAAGGGTTAATATGCTTCCGGTAGGTAAAGTGTTAAAACACTGTGTAAAAGTGACCCATGAAACTTTTTTTCTGAGAACGCAGGTATGATGTACGCTCGAGCTGGATTCCCGAGAGTTAATGAGGAGCTTAGCCGAAAGCAGAACAGGGATCGAAGAAATCGAGACTTAATCTTTCGATGGAGGTAATCAACGCCGAACGAAAAACAAAGTCGGCGGCTTTTGTCTTAAGGAAACTGGAAAATGAGCGGCGTGCTTACGGTCGAATAGCACTCGACGTTGAAAGCCGTGCTTAAGTACCTAGCAGCTTTCGTGTGTCAAACAATGGATCGAGTCGATTGATCGGACGAGTTGCTTTCGACGTAAGGCAGTATCGTCAAACAGAGCTTGAGCACGTAACCCGGCTAATGTTTACTGTTTCCGATCTCTCGAGGAAACTGTAATTTCGCGTTATATTAAATTCACGAACAACAAGCGTGTGTATCTGCCGTCGGTGAAATATCCCTCCATTGATCTTACTAATTAGTTCGAGTTGCGGGGAACGTTAATCCCATTTCCAAGAAATTTTTCGATCGTTTAATTGGCTTCATTATCGCTGTACACTTCGTTCCAGTTGCAATCGCCTATTCAATTTTTCATGTACGTTAATTTTTGTTCTCGTTGCCACTAGAATGTATATGCATAGTATATTCCAGAGTTGAGCATTAATCGATTAAAATTTTAACTAATTGATTAATGTGTACAATTAAAATAGGTAATCATTCAATATCGACGATCGATTCAATCGATTGATGAAGTTAATCGTCAATCGTTGATTAAAAAAAGAAATTTGATGAAAAATGAATAGGTATATGTACTATTACATCGAAGATTACATGGAGAGGGGTGAGGGGTCCCATTCAAATTTTCAAATACAGAGTTTTGTATTTCTGCGGTAAAAATCGATGCACCATAGCTTATCAAACAAACTCCATACCGTCAGAAGTAGCATAATGGGAAAACTTTGTTTCACTCTGGCGGTTATTACATCAGAAATTACGCTTCGCGTATATTCTCGGCAGCCGCAGCGACGTGTTTGTACACTTCCAAGTCGAGTTATATTAAATAAATTTTTGTAATTTGTCACCGAGAAGATGCGGGAAACCAGAAAATTTGTAACGAATGCAAGAACACTGCAATACAGAAAGCATTCTGATGGAATACATTACATCCGTAAAATAATAATAAACTTCTTTCATACGACGTTTCAGTTGTGTCAAACAATTAAAATTACTATGTAATAAACTATGATTAACCCTCGGACAACGGGCGATTTTTATAGCTATAATAATCGTCCATGCTTAGGACCGTTCACAGCACTAATTAATAATTTTTAAAAATTTACTTTTGATGATATCTCGTGTAGATACATTGGTCTTTCCGATATCCTCAATGAAACAGCTATTCAGTTAGTTCAATTGCCACAAATACTTAAATGACAATTTTTTAGACGTTCCTGGTCAAAAATGATTCGGGCACAGCACACGGAGGGTTAATAATTATTTTTGCTTGCGGTACCGGTTATTAATAATGTGATATAAATTAGTCGACGGGAAATAATTTTATTGACAGGCCGAATTTAATCGATACTGTGTGATGAGCGTTTGCTATAAATTCATATCGAAATACTAAACATTCGACAGATATGTACAAGTCAAATACGAGCTCATTCGGCGAGTTATCAAATATAATTCAACGATTAAACGAACCTAAGTGAAGTTTTATCGTAATTATATGAAATGCCTCCTACTTCAATCACTTCATAATACCCCTAGTTTACGCCAATGTCGCCACAGTGTTTGCAAATGAAAAGAACACGAAATTAGGCATATACTCGTTCCTGAATTAAAGATATTTTACGATGTTCGTTTATGATACGCTGTTTAATTGATTGATTAATTAATCTACTATAATGATACCAGTATGTTTATCTGATGCGGATTTTATATATTTATAAGAAAAATAAGTTCTGTTGTATTATTTTCAGCTTATTGAACATATTAAAAAAGAAAATACTTTTCTATTTCGCTCTGCTTTGTTGCAAATCAGGTACATTTTTATTTTGCATAAACTCATTGTGAATAATACTAATGACAATGACCTGAAACAAGGTGGTAATATCTGGTGCCCCACTCTCTATAGAAATCATGTAGGAGATCGTAAACGTATTGACGTAAATAGTGTAGGGAGATGCCATCTCCGAGCCGCGAGAATTCCGCCGAATGTCGCGTCGCGTCGTGAGTAACTGTAACGACGCGACGATTCGATATTTGTTATTATGTTTATCGATTGCGTTATTCAAATTATAATATACGATTTTGTTATTCCGGTACGACGTGTGAAACCGAAAAGACGTGTGTGATCTCAGACGGAGATTCAGACGGGATTATTTAATTAATTGTATTTCATTTAATTCACATTACTTCAAGTTATATATTAAATTATTGTTGTGTTTAAAATAGTATTATTCTTTCGACGACTTAAATCCTACAATAGTATAAATAGTTATGTCTACAGAAACATATGAAGCGTTCCTTTCACTTTGATACTCTTTCAAAAATATTCATCCATTAATTACGTAACATTAAATTTCATCACCTTATGCAAGGGGATTAGCAGAATAATTTCGCACAAGAAATTACAAGTTGTGGCCTCATTTCGCAACCTCTACAGCAAAATTTGTTTTGCCTAAACATTGTCTTCCGTTAACGCTATCATTATACTTTCTGCAGCAAAAATGAAGCTGACAACTGTACCTTTCGAACGGTGCAAATTTCTTCGAGTAAGTCTCATCCTATGAAGTTTTGTAGCTAAAAAACGAAACGTGCCCCAACCTTTACGACAGTCCCTTATCAAAAATTGTTGTACAATTTATTTTAAGTTGTATTTTATTATTGTAACATGATATTTGGTCCCCTCAGGGTTTCAAATTCATTCCTCAAATTCTTCAAATTCAATCCTCTCCCTCTTTCCACTCTCACCATCGCCTTTTCAGCGGGACCTACTGTTTATGGTGGGTTCCGAACCACCTTTTGCCAACAACACGTGAAGAAAAACACCCCGGGTGGGTCACTTTCCGGTTTTTTACCAGACGGTCACCCATCCTAGTGCCGTTCACGTTCCGCATTGCTTAACTTCGGTGATCTAACGAGAACCGGTGCTTTCAACGGGACTACGGTTGTTGGCTAATTTATTTTAAGTTTTTAATTTAAATTGTTTTTATTCTTTCGGAGGGTGCCCTTTGACTGAACTGGGCCCTGGGCTGCAGCCCACGAAGCCAACGCCTAGGTCCGCCGCTGATCCCCCGTGCTTTCCAAACAGGAATAAATGTTGTTGCACTACTTATCGGTGATGAGCTGAAAGCATGCTAATTTTAGATGGTGAAATCAGGTCTCACGACAAAGTTAATCGCGATAGAGTACCCGGAGGAGGAACCTGTACCTAACCGAAGCGTTAGGTAAGACCGCCGCTTATGGAAACAAGTCGAATAAACTCGATAATTCCGAAAGTTGTCGGAGCTCGAAGCTCGCAAGGTATAATGCCTTGTAACCGCATACTTGCCTAAAATTTCGATTCCCTTCGAGGAAGATGGAGAAGGAAAAGGAAAACCGTGGTCACGGCTCGCGACTGTGCGCGCCGTGTAAAACGTGCACTTCTGAAAGAAACTTGGAAAGAACATACACGGAATCGAAGCGAAGAAAGGAAGAGCAAGTATCGCGAGAACCGACCGATCCAGGGAAAAGTCGTGCAAGTCGAAACTCCGGAACTGCAATTACGGTACACAAGCTGTATCCTGTGTAACAACTTCGCCTGTCTCTTTCGGACGATACTTTTGTGTTTCACTTTCATCCGAGCCACCACCGATAACAGAATCCCTTTCTTTCTGCCCGCACAGAAAATTTCAACTAGTCTCGTCTTCTCGAACTTTTATTATATTGTATTTATTATTCGACTGCGGATCTTTCAAATAAAAATCTTTCTACCTGAATTGTACCAAACTGAAATGAAGTAAATATTTAATTTCTTGTTGAACATGTTTAACACTGGAACGACTAAAACTTAGTATATACCTGTATTGCCCAAAAGCAGTAAAAAAAATGACTGCATTTTTTAATATTTAATTTTTAATATTTTTTATATTATTTACAGTTATATAACAAGTTATTAGTAAATATTAACAATAAAAAAAATTGTTAGAACAACTTGTTAGAACAATTATCACTGCATATAGATTCGAATAACAAGTACTACTTTAGCTTATTGAGCAACTGCAACTTATCAAGTATACGCCCAAATCGACAATTTATCATTTACTTGTATGTTATCATGTGACGGTAATCGAAAAAAAATGAAAACTGTTATTTGAATATAGAGCCGAACTGTTCATATAAAAAATTTACTCAATTCAATAATAAGAGTCATTTGATTATTTAAAATATCCCAAGCAGTCGAAATGACTGCTGTTGGACAATATAGGTATAATACACATATGTATATATATTTACCGGAAATGAAGGAGGGGAGAGGTAACTACAATTATTAATAAACGCATTTATATGTTGTACAAAAAGTCACAAAATTCTAAGAAATTATGTCATTATATACATAATTGTTTTTCTAATTGAAATTAAAAAGCAGTCAAAATGACTTCCTTGGGCAATCTAGTGTTAATGAGATGAATATATTACAACAGTATATTTAAATTCTTCAAATTTCGTTAATGTCAGAAATTTTTATCATAAATACATAAAATCCGCAGTCTATTTATTATAGACGGACCGAAGTCCTTTCACACAAATGTTTACAATAGAAAAGAAAAAGTCTTAGCGCGAATTAATTAAGAAGGAAGGACATGGACAAATATTGGGCCATGGCGGACAACAAGAACGTGTCGAACACATTCTCATTCTACGCGTTCCCGTTTCATCGGTGATTTTTCGTAAAACCGCATCTGAATCGATAAATTCCATTACTTCGAAGAAGAATTTAGACTTGTAGAGAAGAAAGAAGAAGACGGTCGGAGGGGGCGGGGGAGTGGAATGAGGGTCGACAGACGCGAGTCTTTAAACAGGGCAAGCGGTCTATCATTTTCTGGGGACGTAAATTTATTCTGTCACGAATTCCATTTCCTCGAGATTCTAAATACATCAGGGAATCGGGACCTCAATGAATTCCCTCGATTTTCCTAAGGAGCGGGTTGATGGAATTAGCATCCTCCTCCTGGCACCCGTTTCGTTCGTCGAGGCGGCTTGTCCGAGGACAGCGATCGATCCGCGTTGTAGATCGATTTTTGAACGTCGCGTCGCGTCGACTTGTCGAGGAAAAGTCGAAGCGAAGAGACACGGATTGGTTTGGTTGCGTGAGTCAGAAGTCGTCGTAGCAGCTCGTGAAACCGGACTGGTTCGCGCCGCGCTCGACGCTCGACAAGAAAATCACCGAGCTCTTACTCATGCATTATGTAATTCGGATTTCTCAACATCCAATCACGTGGCGGGGGCGGATGAAATCCGCGAGACGCCTTCCTACGCGGCCGCCTCGCTCACGTGTACGTCTCGGGATGCGGAAAGCGACGCTGGCACGCGCTCTGCGAGGCACGAGCTGGTTCTTCGAGGTTGTTAGCTCCAGAATGCCCCGCACACTCGTCCGGATTGGTAAATCGAGTGAAATTTTGTCGAAAAATGAACTTTCTCATATTGACATGCAGGTACAAGGTTTGCATTGCTTTCTAAATATCCATCTTCAGCAAAAATAAAGAAATTAACCCTTCACTGCATGAGTTTATCGCGATCGATCTTTTATCTAGCGTTCTTGTCTTCTGTAACATGATATTTGGTCCCCTCAGGGTTTCAAATTCATTTTACCAATCCTCTCCCTCTTTCCACTCTCACCATCGCCTTTTCAGCGGGACCTACTGTTTATGGTGGGTTCCGAACAACCTTTTGCCAACAACACGTGAAAAACACCCCGGGTGGGTCACTTTCCGGTTTTTTACCAGACGGTCACCCATCCTAGTGCCGTTCACGTTCCACATTGCTTAACTTCGGTGATCTAACGAGAACCGGTGCTTTCAACGGGACTACGGTTGTTGGCGAAACGTTCTTGTCCACTGAAAAACTCTATTTTTGTATTATCAAAAATTGAGAACACGAATATCGCACCATTGTAATCCTGGAGAAACGAGTCTACTCTCTTAACCCTTCACTATATGATTCTTTTAATTGGGATGAAAAAATTGAAATAAGGTCAGATCTTGTGTTGTACTTAAGGGAAAAATATTAAAAAATATTAAAACAACATTTTCAGTGGCGGTGTCGTCTGAAAAGTTTGAAGGACCGCCCAATTAAAGTATTGAGAAACTTTCCTGATTTTGTTGAAAGCGTCCTAATTGATGCCGCACTGAATAAGAGCGTGTCCAGACTGCCTCTATACTGAACTGAGAGTGTCCCAAATGACACTGTATTCTAACGTGTTGGCTGACTTCCATTGGTCACTAGCTGAATGACTGACTGAACTGAATGACTAATCTGATGAAACTGTCGCAGCGTCCTCTATGAAACTATGTTAACTGTTTGCTTTGTGGTGCAAACATCAACTTCTATAAAGAAGATTAACCAGAATTTTTATTGCATCGCTTTTCATACAAAATATGATTCAATTCTCCTATAACTTCATAATATACGGGGTCTCCCAAAAATGATTTCTGATTCGGATTCCCGATGTCACCTGAAGTAATTATTGGGTTGGCAAGATATTAATTTCGGTATTTTAAGGTGAAACACAGCCGAATTCTTTTATGCAAGGAATGAATTTTAATGAATAAGATATTTTCCTTTTGTTCGATGATCTTTTGCCAAAGAATATAAATAAGAAAATATTTTATTGATTAAAGTTCATCGTTTGAATAAAGAAATTCGGTTTTATTTCATCGTAAAATACCGAAATTACTTTCTTGCCAACCCAATATTTCCTGTGCGAATCACCTCTTTCAAGAAAGTACATTTTTTAGGACATCCTGTATAAAAATACATTTGTCAACTTCCGCAGCCAACGAGACGGGAACGTAGTAAAAGTTATGTCATCGACTCTGCTACATTAAAAAGGCATTAAGAATGTTTATTTCCTTAAAGCAACGGTCAGGAAAGAAAATTTTATTAGTACGTTTCGCTCGAGATATTTCCTTCATTGGATACTGTAATTGTTGCTGTAGAATTAATTAAGAAACTAAACGGATGACCATAAATCACTGGCTTTCGCGAGACTATTAAGTGACCACGAATAAGTACAGTGTTAATATTGCGACACTTTAACACTTAACACTGAAACTATCATAGAAGTCAAAATGACCCATGTTAAATTCTCTATTTTAAGACCGTTGAAACTGTAACAGTTGATTTAGAAATTATTGATAAATTGATTGTATGTACAGTAAAGCTTCGATCCAAGAAAATGGAAACAGTCGAATCTACGAAAATCGAATACCCATTCTACTGTATTGAAATTGTAAAGGTGTTTCCATGGGAATTTATTGAATATACTTTTTGACTCCAATTATGGTAAAAATCGCACAAAATATAAATAAATTTAATCTTGTTATTTTTATAATACTATACATATCAGTCACTTTTGATGGTCGGTTTATTGTTAACATGTCCACTGCTTTAAATTGTACGTACCCATTTTTACCAAAAATGCATAAAATCCGAAGTCTAGTTATCACTTTTAAACATTTAAGCATTAATTTACGCACATCCATAAAATATAAACTGATTGACAGATTTCAGAAAGTTTTTAATGCGACCCATTGCTGCGCTCAGAATCGGGAAACGGTTCAACAACAGTTCTCACGTGTCAGAAGCGAATTCACTCGAACAATATCCCGTCGTTAATTAATATCCGCTTTGCATACAGAATTGATTCGTTTGAATCCTCTTTCCGCCAGCGAAAGGTCGACGAGATGAATATTTAATCGAAAGTAGGCGTCGCGGCGAGGAAAAAGAGAGACGGGATATAGATCAAGCGCAGTTCAGCGCAGCGTCGATGACGCACAGTGGAATCGAAGAATTTAGTGACAGTTTATCGAAAAGTCAATTTTTTTTATTGATTTTAAATCTATTTGTATTGCTTCTGAAAAGTGTTATATATACCGTAAGCTATAATGTATACTATATGTAGGGAGTTGCCATCTCCGACGCGACGATTCGATATTTGTTATTATGTTTATCGATTGCATTATTCATATTTTGTTATATGATTTTGTCATTCTGGTACGACGTTTGAAAATGAAAAGACGTGTGTGATCTCAGACGAAGATTCAAACGGGACAATTTAATTAATTGTATTTCATTTAATTCATTATACTTCAAGTTACGTATTAAATTATTATGTGTTTAAAACCGTATTATTCTTTTGACGATTTAAATCCTACATATATGTATGTTATAATATAAACCAAACATGGTTTACAGTATCAATAAATAAATAATTAATTATTTGTATTGTTTCCAAGAGTCTGTGGATCTCAAAAATAAAGAAATTAATCAAGCTAAGCATACACTCTGGTTACCAAAGATTTCGTCAAAGAAAGTTTCTTTTTCATCCTTTTTTTACAGAACTTTTACCAACGTCCACTTACAGAAAAATTACAAACTACAGATTAATGCACCCTCGAAACCAAGCAAGTTCCATCTGATACATTTTTTCCCAACACCAATAGCAGCCGAGTTATTCATGTGGCCTGTTTTAGGTGCCTCACCCTGTATTATAAATATACCGGCATTCCGATATTTCGGTTTCCATAACGGTTAGGAAGAAATAACTGAAAAATATCAATATAAGTCCCTGGCTTCTGGGTCGTAACAGTTACGGAACGGTGTGCTTCGTTCAGAAATTCTATGTGGTCTCGGGAAAATTAAAGATAGCACAGTATCATTTTGTCCAGGACTGTAGTTGAAAGGTTCAACGTCACTAAACCCTTCGATCCAGACGACGACGCGACTGAGCGACGACAAGCGACGCGGCGCGGCGCGAAGTGGAGTGGCGATGCGGCGGACGTCGAAATTCACGGGATTCGTGGGCCCCCTAATTGCATTTATTCTCGGTTGACAACCAGGAGAGACCGCGTCCCCGCTTAAGCGCCGAAAACTGCGGGTCCCGGTTGGCTGAACGCTTGAAAATATAATTACGACATCGCGCGAGAGTCCCCCGTTGTTTTTCCGCTGAAAATCGTCGTCCGCTTGGAAGCGCACGGGACTCCGCGGAAAACCGCGGCCACCGTCATTGTTTGCGGGCTGAAACGACCGTGCATCGGTCCAGTTTTTCGCCGCGTACAACCTTCCGCGGCCGCTTCTTCTCTCGCCAGTTATTTCCCAGGATTTTACTGTTGCCGCGAGTCCCGACATTCCGAAAAGAATTCCTGTGTCCTACACCAATGTCCCCCAAGTCCCCTGTCCGCGGTACATCACTTTGCTCTTTTCCCTTTATGAATAAATGCATTCCCGGCATTGTATCGTTTACGCATATACAAGGTGTTCCTCTCTTGTCTGTCCGTCGTCGTGTTTTCTTTGTTCTCGCCGCTACCAAAAACTAGCGACGGAGGACCGTTGCTCCAGTGCTGCCGAAAGAAGCCTGGACTTGCGAGAGTCGTGTCAGTATCCTTCGGTGTTTCGAAATTCTATATTATACAGTGTACTTCAACTAACTTGACTTATTGTTTAATTATTCGCTTATTGTTTATGACAGGAAACAAAGTCAGAGGAAAAGAGTATTCGGTTCGAAAGATTTTGTTAACCCTTCGCTGCGGTAAACTTCTTCTTAACTTAACTCTTAGCTTAACTCTTCATATAATAGCCTTTTTAAATACATGTAACTTACGTGCCTAAGTATTTTTGATTTTTCTATTGCTTATAATATTTTTGTTATACTATACAATATACTCTGTACTTTGTTATGTAATACTCTATACTAAGCATTATGATGTAATAAGTCTCATATGAGATTTCCAAATTAAAAAAAAAAAAATTTATTATGTATTTGGTATGTAATTTAGTAGATTTGTACCCAGCGCGGATGCAGACGAAATTTCAAATCTCTAGGTTCAATGATTCAGGATTTATGGTTGCTTAAAGTTGAGCATTTCTTGCTATTTTTAACAAAAATGACGTAAGGGCGCCGTCATATTGGTTTGTAGTGGCGATCGCGCAACAATACTAACTCAATCCTAACCAAAATCTGAACCATTGATCCTAGATGATTGGAATTTCGACTGACAAGTAACATACGAAACACATCATAATTCATTGAAAAAAGGCCGATATTCTGAGTCCGTCAAGGTAAAGAACAGCCCTTCAACAAATCTGGTATATAATAAACTAAGAATGTTTTCTTACTGTGTTCATTTATGTTTATTTTTCTGAGAATGTTGTTTCAATTTTTTAAAATATTTTTCCCGTAAATAAAACACAAAAACTGAACTTTCAATGTTTTCATCTAGATTAAAAAAATCGTGCAGTGAAGGGTTAAAAGTAGACTCCTTTTTTCAGGATTACAAGGGTACGGGATTCACGTTCTCAATTATCGATAATACAAAAATGGAGTTTTTCAGTAGACGATAACGATAGATAAAAGATCGATCTAGGCCGCTATCGCTCACAAAAGTCATATTTTTTCGTTTACGAGACGTAATTTGCACTATTCGCGTGTCTTTCAAAGTTGTTTTATCAGAATATGTTATATAATAGATACTCATGCTATACAATAGAACACACGATTTTAATTGGAGGATGCTTATCTCTCAACCTAACATTATTATTAGATTGTCGATATTTATGTGTAATCTGATAGATCATAAATAGACGCGAGTATTTATGCGAATTTGAAATTTCAAACACTGATTCAGGAGAGAAAGGAGTGGACACAGTTCTAACCTTTGTACTAATTGCAAGAACTTGTCTGAATTTGAAAACCAACAATATTATTACAGGTTGTAACAAGGTTTTAATAACGTTTAATAACGTATTCATTGTTGATATAACCCTAACCGCAAACATCGCTGTTAAATTTGCCACGTGTAGGAAAGTTTAAGAGCCTGGCAAGTATCTATTATTTTGAATTTAGTTCGACCACTAAAAAAACTCGCATGTTTGTGATACTAAAGGACTGTTTTATTCTATAATTTATTTTATCATATACGAAATGGTAAAAAAGTAGAAAAAGTTTCAAATGATTACGAAATAATGCACGTTTATCATTATAATTATTAGGTCTTTTTGCTAGTTGCAAAAATATCGTTTCAAGAAAAATACGTTCAAAGTTTTATGTTCAGTAAGTTTGTTAATAATCAATTTTTCCCAACATATCATATTTCATCTAAAGCTGGGTCGTATCACCGTGTCTAGTACTTCTAGAAGTTGAGAGCAAGTTCTTTCGATCAAAAAACGACGAACGATCGTCAAAACTCGTACCGTGCGCGCGACAGTCAGTTGTGAATTTTTCGTCGCGGCGAGACTTGTGTTTGGCAGTATTTTGACAAGGCGAGTCCAGCTTTTATATATGAATATCGCTGAACTGTGCGTGAAATGTTCAAGATTTATGTTTTTTATGTTCGCGTAAGCCGAAATAACTGTGCGCGTATTTTTTTTTTCGGAGTCAGTATTTTGTCGACTCGCTCTGTCGTAATAATTGCATAGTTCATTGCCTAACACATAGTTCGGAGTATAATAAGAGACTGTCGGTGTGCAGGTATGAATTAGTGTGAAAGGCAACGACAACCGACGATTGGTACATGTTCCGTACGACGCACAACAGGAACAGCTGTGGTTTTCCAATTTTTACGAATTTAAAAACCACTATTGTAGATAGATACAGTGGCTCGCAATAATATTCGGCCGCTCTAAAATCTCTAATTGCCACAGATCTACAAAACGTATTTTTTAAATATTCATTATAGGCCCACATAAAAAAAGTTGAAAATGCAACTTTTAGTATTTTTTTCAACAATTCCGATCAATTGAAATTTTTGAAAAATTTAGAAGAATTTGTGAGAAGGTATTGGAAATGTCTAAAAAAAAGTAAAAATGAGAAAAATAACATATTTCTGTTGATCATTGTATCTATTAACGATTGTGGCCATGGATATTCAATTTAAGGAGGACTACATTCAGAAGATGATTTTTGTAGTATGTCTGAAATTTCCGACTTTCCTTTCTAATTCTCTCGAATTTTTTTCCTCAAAACTTTTCCAGGACCATAATGAACAAAACGAAAAAAGAATCACGCATATCCATCGTTCGAATCGTGAATTGTGGTCTTAAGTTCATACAAAAATCACGTAGAAAAGAGCACTGTCATTTTTTCCCAAATTTTCCATTTTTCCAGGCAACCTTTCTAATTTTTCTTTCCCTAAAAATCTTATTCAGACTATTACGAACCTTTTTTTTTTAAATTAGCCAAATCGGTCCAGCCGTTCTCAAGTGATGCGCTTACCAACGAACAACATTTAATTTTTATTTATATAGAAGATAGAAGAAGATATATATATGATAGAAGATATAGATATAGAAGATATGACGGTGTAAATGAAATATAATGTGTGGATTCAACGTGTAAAATAAAAAAGGATGAATTGTTATCTTAGTCTCTTTTATGTAGTTATTTTTGAAGGGCGTATGAGCGTTGAAAGGTTGAAATTGCCTACTGCCAAAAACGAAGTTGCAAATAATCGCGAGACATCCGGGACGAACCAGGCGCGTAAACATACAATAGATATCGCGCAGTAGCGAGCCACGGTCATTTTCGAGTCGGTGATTTTTCGTGTCAAGGAGAAACTCGACCAAGGAGAAATTCCGCGTGTGTGTCGTCCGTGCGGACGCGCGCCCGTTCCGATTATCTTCGCGGCGCGTGCGTTTTTGTTCCGCGCGGTTTGCTGCACGCGAATCAGATTCCTCTGTCGAAGTGAAGCACCGACGCGACGTCGCTTATGCGTACGAACGCGGTCAGTTGCTCTTTAAATGTGCCCGAGGAAGAACGCGCGAACACTTTTGACGATCACGCAACCGTGAAAATATTCTTTTTTATGTTATTGCACTTTCAACCCGAGCTACACTTTTCGCTTCGCTGCCCCGTTACCGTACCCGGTGTTCTTCCATCCTGTTCAACGGAACAATCGGCACCGATAGTTTCCTGTCTTTCGAGATAAATCGATTTTTTAACCCTGAATCGAGTTTGAAGTCCGCGTGGACCTCTTCATGTTGCATTATGGCTGCGGTGACCATCCGTCCTGTATTTTCGAAGGCAGTTCTGTATTTTAACCACCTTCTTCCGAAATTTTTTTAAGGAATACGGACGTATAAATGTTCTGCATTTTTTCGAGTCCCGTAATTGCATATTGGTATTGTTTTTAATATAAATTATAGGCGATAATCGAGAGTCGAATGCGAGACTTGTTTTCTAAAAAATTTAAATTTTAAGTTTCTTTAGTTTGGGTTTTGTTACGCCACGAAGATTAAATTAGTATATCTTGTTTATTTCGGTTTAGGAAACTTTTGTTTTCATAAAATGTTTTTCTTTGTTTTTTACAATAAATAATGTATTAGATCCATTAATGTAAAAGTTTTGTTATTCTTTGCTACATTTGTGTCGTTCCGTATTTCGCTCCAGCAAATATGATCATTAGACTGCGGATTTTATGTATGCATGACAAAAACGAGTAGGTGTCATTTAAAATAGTAATAATATTAAGATAATTTAAATATACTCTTATAGTATGCTCAACCTATATTAAACATATTAAGACAGAAAAATTTCTATGTCAGTCCAATTTGTTGCAACAGGATAATAAGATGACTAAGACAGACTGCGAATCTTTATGCAAAATAGAAATGTTGTGCATCAATTTAAAAATGCAGAAGCTAAATAGAATTATTTGTTGATACTTATATGTTCAAAATAAATTAAATATTTTTTTGAAAATCAAATATTCTTAAACTCTTGTAATTACTCCACATGTTAGAAATTTCACCCACTTAGTTTTGTCATAAATGCACCAAACAATCTAGTAGAACAAAACGGTCGTACCTATCTATAATTACCATGGTTTTGAACATATGAAATGAAGTCCATTAAAAGGGAAACGGCAAACAAGAATGTAATCCTGAAGGGATTTCATTTTGAGATAGTTGATAATTGGAATGGGGAACTATTAATTCAACATAGTTGACAGTTGTAATAGGAAAACAAGGACTTATCGTTTTGAAGTCCAATTGATCGCGATTTGCGGTGCGAATCTAAATTCTGAAGGTCCGCAACAGTCCAAACTTAATTGCTTCGAACTCCTGTCGCGACTTACTGTGTACAAGTCTAGCAGGAACCTAATTGTTTCTGGTCGGCGACTCCGTCTGACTGACTACTGACCAAAAGTACGTGCTTCTGCCTCTGAACTACACTGCACTACTATGTTGAAACTGACTGTGTTGACCAGAGTGCTTCTCCAAACTGAGATTTTGGCCAAAGAAAAGTAAATTCTGTCAGCAAGTTCTCTTTGCGCCGCTGTGCCCTAACAGCAGACACATGTTAACGTCAGTCAGAGCGTTTTTCGGGTGCGTTTGAAAAATGTATATGAGTCATTCCATGCCAAATCAATCACTTTCTGACGTCACCCTAGTTGATTTTGTTCCAAATGAAATATGTTGTAGTCCGTGTGAAATTAGAGGGGGTTTAAGTCACCGTTTTGCCGGTTTCGAATTTTTTTAGAAATGACAGGCCTTCGAAATTTGAAATTTTTGCTCATTTTGACGAAAGCTGGGCTCACTTAGAAATTCTTATCTGGGGAACTGTTGGTCCAATTCAACTACATATTTCTTTGTCTTATTCGGAAGCGATTGGGCTATTATAAAATAATTTTTGCAACCTCAATAATTAATTTTGTAATCGAAACATATATAAACAAATTCTTTTCTTACATATTTTTCGATGAGGGGCCAGAGTGATATAAAATTTTAAAAAATAGTTATATTCTCTGAAGCTTCCCCTTCAAAATGAGCCTTTGAAAACGATGGCGATTTTAAAATTGGTGTCACAATGAACTGGAAAAGTACGCGGTCTCGAAACCTAGTCAAGTAAAACTGAAGTCTACACCGCTGGTCTCAAAACAATGCCAGCAGACCGTATACGACTAATAACCCATTTATACCTTGAGAACAATATTAGTAACCAATCTTGGCCAACACGACACCTTTTTAATTAAGAGTTAAAACCTCTGAAACCCTCATGGGTTTGAAAAAATGTAGGATGTAGCCTTTTAGAACGTTGCACTGCATTGACACAAGAATTCCTATGGGAAAGCAGAACTCTCGTAGCAATAAATGAACAAGGCAAACTAATGAAGACCTAGGCAAAAACCGTACCGAAATCTCAACCACCAAATAAATGTTTCTCTGACGGCAATATTTCATAGTTACGTTTTCAATATTGTTTCGTAAAAGCATCCATACGACGAACAAGGAACATGAAATTCAAACCGACTGTTATACTACTATCGTGATAAATAGATTGTAATCACAAACATCCGTGAACAATAAAGCTTTATTTAATTCTATTGCTCCTAAAGTCTATAAAACCTCGAAATTGTATAAACGTCGTCTTAGAAAAGAAGTCGAAGGAAGTCTTCTGCTTTGATCTTAATTTTTGTAAATAACCCTTCGCTGCATAGTGTACCATATCTGATACAGTTAACAAATCTGGTATATAGTAAACTAAGAATGTGTTTGCTTACTATGTTTATTTATGTTTATTTTTATGAAAATGTTGTTTTAATTTTTTTTAATATTTTTCCCTTATGTAAAACATAAAAACTGACCTACTTTCAATTTTTTCATTCCAATTAAAAAAATCATGTAGTGAAGGATTAACGTACACTAGCAAGAAACAAAAAGTCTAGGTAACCACAGAGATAGACAAATATAGAAGAATATTGTAAGTGCTAATTAAACCATTCGATTAACAGCAATAATTTTTCATTTCAGTATAATCTTCGTTATTCATTTCATTATTTTTTATGGGACTTTAGCCATCTTATTTGTGACATTTCCTTATTAAAATGACAGTAAGCAAAGAAATAGTAGAACCTCAGAATCTAAGAAATAGTAGGAACCCGATGGTTTTTCTTAGATCAAGGCTTTAATGTGCAGGATGAAATATGCATAATAATATTGAATACGTGATTGCAAACCGTTCCAGTGGCAGCACATAAGGACTTAACGATCATTAGCAGCGATTTATGAATCGTTCAGTGTGAGTGTGGGGTTGTAAAATTAAGCCCATTACCTACCTAAATGTCTGCACGTACCTACATGCTGTACGCCTGCCTTAAACACAGGAGCGTGAGATTAGGATGAGATTCGGACTTGGAGGCGCAGACCGGTTCTACATAATTAAAGGACGCGCAATGTCCCTCCATTGCAAGTCTGAGTACCCTATTTGGCAGATTTGAGTGGAACGTATGCAAAATTCAAGAAACCGCCCGAAATGCCAGATCGATCTTCGGCTGTCTCAATAAATTTCAAAACCACTAACTAAAAACATTTTCAAAATATAAGTTCCCATGGAAATCACCGACACAAATTTCCCCGCCAACATTTCACCGACAATAACTTTGGCCAACAACGCCTTTAACTAAAAACGACTTTGATAGACAACGGTATTGATCGACAACGATTTTAGATTCGTCGTCCTGTCGACATTGACAGACGTTCTGCTGTCCAACTTTCAATAAATTTATTTGTGATCAACCTGCTACTTGTACCGTTTCAAAATTGATGATTTTTGAAGTTTGTCCAAATTTTCCGACTTTCCTTTGTAATTGTCTCAAATTTGTTTTCCTGAAGACTTTTCCAGGACCATAACGAACAAAACAAAAAAAGAATTACGCATATCCATCGTTGGAATCGTGAGTTATGGACTCGAGTTCATACAAAAATCCCATAGAAAAAAGCACTTTCAACCTTATTCGGACTATTGCAAACATTTTCTAAGAAAAATTACAGCATTTAATTTTTATTTATACAGATTATTATTATTACGTTATTCGGGTGAAATATTAGCCGAGGGACTCTTCCGTCACTTGTTTTTTATGACATTACTATCATAAAGGAAATGTCATCGACTTGTTTTTTACATATAACATGATATTTCAGACCAAGAGTCAGCAAACTCTTTTTGGGACGTGTCAGATCGTAAAATTTTTAGACCTGCTGGACTATAGAGCAACAAAAAACCAGGGCTTCCAAATATTTTTTAATAGAAAGTGATGTTTTACATGAGTTTTTTATTTCCGGAATTTGATTTATATTTAATATTTCATATATTTCATATAAAGAACAATATTAACCTCGCGGATCGGATTCAAAACAGGTGGGGGGACAAATACACCGAGGTATAACACATTCAGAAAAAATCAAACATAATACAGTATCTGGAAACAAATGGATCAATTTTCATCCGAGGAGCGTATGAGGTTTAAGATGTCAGAAACGATTTCGTACATTTCGTTTGTTGAACATTTCAACGTTTCAATTACGTCTGACGAATATGAAAATACATTGCATAACCAGAATAAACTGAGCTATTAAAATTGTTTGCGCGAAGGCGCCAGCGATGACCTAATTGCATAGAACAATGCATCTGATAAGCTCGTACATTGTTATCGCGAAATGATTGTCAAACAATTCCGCTGAGCGCAGTTAGAAACTAATTGCGGTATGGGTAATTTGTATTTTTCGTGTTTATAAAGATAGCAATCGTCGATCGAAATCTGTCACACACGAAGCTATACCTCAAATTTGGTTAAACATAACAAAACGTAATAGAATGAAACAAGAAAGTTCTGTTTCAGACAACAATTCTATCTTGTTAAATATGTATAACAGGTAAACTTGGTAATTAGCATGTATATCGCTCATGCACAAGAAAAACGTCGCAACAAATTTTTCAGTTTTCGTTTTATTGCATTAAAATACTCACCAGAGGTGTATCTCTAATGTAGAAAAGTTTAGTGATAGTTAATTTAAAAAATGAAACTTCATTCATTCTTTTCTTGCAACCTAATAGACACTTCTGTTTCGTTTTTGTTTTGTAACTAATAAAATCACACAAAGTATCAATTAAAATATTAACCACAGCTATTTTATTATCCGAATATGTTTCTTATTAATTTCTACACAAGACTTCCCCTTAAAAGGAATCTATACTCCAATTATTTATGTTAATGTAAAATTCACGATTCGCGACTGTCCAAGAGAATAATAGCAGATTGTTTACGAATTCTATATAACAAATTAGCAGGCAACAATTATGTAAACTTCATGATCTTCTCTTTTATCCTTCTTCAAAATTTGTTGAGGAAGGAAAGGAAGAAAATGCTATTCTATTATCCGAATATGTTTCTTATTAATTCCTACACAAGACTTCCCTTAAATGGTATCTATACTCTAATTATTTATGTTAGTGTAAAATTCACGTTTCGCAACTGTCCAAGAGAATAATAGGAGATTGTTTACGAATTCTATATAACAAATTAGCAGGCAACAATTATGTAAACTTCATGATCTTCTCTTTTATCCATCTTCAAAATTTGTTGAGGAAGGAAAAGAAGAAAATGCTGATTCTATTATGCGAATAAGTTTCTTATTAATTTCTACACAAGACTTCCCTTAAATGGTATCTATACTCCAATTATTTATGTTAGTGTAAAATTCACGTTTCGCGACTGTCCAGAAGAATAATACTCCCGCTTTACCGTTCGGGGAATGGAGATGATGAAACCTCAAATAGAAAGAATACATACGATCTCTGAAATCTTCGTGTTTGACTGTCATTAGCATCCGGTCGTTCTGGCATGGATCTTCTAATGACAGACAGTAAATGGCAAAGTGTTTGCATGCAATTACGCGCCTTCGAAGTAACGTTCGAGGAAGTTCGGCTCTTGAACTTCTGAACATCAAACTCGTTCTTCGATCCTCACGATATTCTTCTATTTAGAACGATTTGAATGAAACTGATAATTTCGTTAATGACTGAAGAAACAGGTTTGGTAGTTCGTTAATTGCTCGTCCGTCGACTCGCATTACGTAACTCGTTAAATTACAAAACTCCGTACTTCGTGGTTTTTCAATTAAACGTACTTTTATTAATTGACAAATAAAACATACCGATGGTTTTCTATCGTAGACCGACAGAACAAAATCGAACAGAATAAAAATATCGGGGTTTCACCGCAGTTAGTTTACTTTAAATTCAACGACTTTGATTCCGAACTTGTAATAAAAACAATACGTTGTTTGCAAAGCAGAAATTGCATTGAATATTGATGTCACGTTATTGTAACGAACGAGTGAGGGAATTACTGTACCGCGGCGAATTTTTGTTCACGGTTCGAAAATATTTTGGCCCATTGTCGACATCCCGAAAACTAATGGGAACAACGTCGGTAAACGGACAGGAGTGCGGCTAAACTTCCGCCAGACAATTAACTCAATACTCGGCGTCATATTAATCGCATTACTATCAATTTACAGAGACACACGCGTGCGGGCTCGACCGTGACTGCGTCAAAACGAAACAAAACATTCCGCAACATAATTTACCGGTGCCCCCGCAAATTAGCGGGCCCGTTGCATCCGGGTCAGTGCAATACCGTGGCGGTCTTGCCTAAAAGTCATACCTGATGCAATAAGTTAATGTTAAAAAACAGTTGTGGTTTTGAATAAATCGACACGAGAATAATTGTTTATAAATATTCACCCCAAAGCATTTAACCCTAGGAATACACATTAGAAATATGTATGTAAATATTATACATATTGGTGGAAATTGATGTAAGAAAGCTGCCGCTATATTAATTTTAAAGCCAACAGTTGAAAACACTTTTTTATCGTGTCTTAGTCTACTCATCACAGGGGTAAAAAGTACAAAGGAAACTATGGGCCAAAACTCAACCGTACTCTTAACAAATTATGATAAGAAGTTCTTTCATTATCACACTGATTTTATTTATATTGTATTTCCGATATATTTCACGCGTAACGATGTAATTTCCAACGGCTTCGTCAATACAACGCTATACATATAAACTATATCTGATTGGAAAATGAAAGTATAAATGTAATTGGTTTGATAATGAAAAAACTTTTTATCATCCTTGTGATAAATAGAATACGACGCAGTAAAAAGCAATTGTTGGCCTTTTGATCTTGAAATTCAAGATCAAGTTTAATTTTGCGACACCTTTCTTAAACCGTTGCCTTACAATATCGTGGCAGACTCGTCACAAAAATTTAGAACAGTGTCTAATAAATATATATGTTATTAATCTCCTCTAAACCAAGATGAAATTCTATTTTCGTTTTGTTAATGTATCGTTATTGAAGAACACATAGGCATACAATAGATACCTATAAATCTCCTCTTTTTACGAAATTACGAACTACAAAGAAAGTTCTAATCACCGAAACCGTAAAATAAATAGTAGGGCAAGGGGTTAATTTCTACCTCACCGATGGTGTATGCACCCTATACATACATTGTGTATATGTGCGTCTGAAGACACCTATAAGACGGTCGAAGCACAGGAATGCTATGCGCGAAATGCATTTTATTCAATCAACAGGTAAACCGCCCCGCCATAACCCATTCTCACCTACGTAAACGCCTATTCGCGCGTTCCGTGTTGCGCGCGCAGTTAAGGATCCAAACAATTTCTGGAAATGATTGTATTGTTCGGAAACAGGGTGAAACGTTTTCTCGACGTCAACGCAACGCCGTGAAAAAAATTTTTTTCCGACAAATGAACCCAATTTAAAACTTCCTCTCTCCCTCTCTATTCACTCCGAGCGTCGACATTTTCGTTGCCCGTACAATTTTTATTTCGCCCAGTAGGATTTTTATAATTGGACCATTTCATACGGCCCGGCAGGACTAGATTACACAAACAATTTAGGGAACTTATTATGTCGTAGTATAATTGCTCGAATTAAATTTAAATGACCGGTTCCAGATTTTCTACTTTACGATTATTGTTATAATTAAAATAATTTCATAGGAAATGATTGTATAGATATTTTTAAATAGGAGCTGCATAAAGTCTAAATAAAATCAATTTTGTCATTTTTATAAGCGAACATACACCAGTAATTTTTAAATTATACGTCGTAGACCTGTAACTGTTCTGAGAATATGTAAGTGTATTGATTCAATAATTTTTTTGGAACTGGAAATTCTTTGACTAATATTGTTTTACTTTGTTTCTTATTATAAACGAAGCACGCTGGAAGAAAATCCTCAATTTAAAACAGGAACGAAACAATTCTTGCAATGTTTATGAAAGAAAATATTATTTCAATGAAAATCTGTAATAAAATGGAATTGTGCAGCAGCGTAAATACTGAAGCAAACTACTTAACTACGCCAGTCGCACGAATCACGAAGATGAAATGAAAACTCATTTGACTGTTGTTACAGTAAAAACGTTGGTATAAGCAAATAAAAACAAGCTTCTTAACCAAATTATTTTAAATCGAAATAATTACGTATACGTAGTTAAACTAAATGTTCAAGACTTAATTTTTTATATAGTGCATCGTAATTATAATAAAAATTAATTTTTTCGATGTTTCTTTACGTTTTTCTTGGTGTTCTATATAAGATTGAACATTTTCATATCCAGAAAAATAACGTACAAACGTAAAAATGCAATATAAAATAAATTTCTTGCCTTATATTTCAATATAGACAGAATTTCTTGATTCGTCCATTCTCAACCATATAATTTTATTTTCGTTTTAGCAACATTTTAAGTATATTCTACTTGTTTGAAGGGTAACGAAATCTTTTGCTTTCTACGCTTCTTCCGTTCGAAGCAAAGTTTCTTGAAAAACAATTAATTTTCTTGGTGGAAGAAACAAGTTCAAAAACCGTATTAGTTCGCGGAAGAGCGGTAGCAAAATTTCACTACTTAATGAATAAAGCAATCATCTTAAAAGGAACTAATTTTCTCGACAAAAAGAAAGGATACGAGGATAATACTCTGCCGTATTTGTAGACCGTCTTAGAGTTTCAAGAAGTAAACTATTTTACCGGAAACCCGGCAAAGTTATCTCGAACGTACACAACAGCATTGTTTCCGCGGGCAAACATAAGCGTTCGGCGGAGCATCACAATGAAGTGCAGATTAAATTAATTGAAAAGTCCGCATCAGTGACGACAGTTCGTGTGCATTTAACTTGACCTTAAAAAAAAAAAATGAATTTTCATGACGTCGAATTCTATCAAAAGGTGAAGGACTTCCGCGTAATTACGTCGCCGCGTCGTCGCGTCGCTCCTCTCGCGGAATTCGACGAAAGCCTTCCGTAACGAAGGCATTTCCGCCAAAATAGCCCCCCGCCGACTAATTGACTTAATACCTGAAAAGAAGTCTTTAAGTCTCGGGGACTGATTTAATTGATTCTTCTTATCATTCGGCGCAGGTTCGATTGTTAGCAGTTACCGAGGGCCAACTCCGATCATCACGGACGAACCTCCAGGAAATAAAGCGAAAGTTCGAGAAAATATCCTGACTAAGGGGGATGCCTAGCTTCGCCCCATCCCTTCAGCTAGGGGGGAAAAATCACTTTAGGGAAGCGTAACGAATGATCAATAAACGGTCGCACACCTCCGTGAGTTTCGTCCTAGGACTTCTGCCGCCCTTCGACGAAAGGAATGGAATTCCATTAGCGTTATCCTCCAGGATCAGCAACAGGACGTCAGTTACAGCGACTCAAAGAATATTTTCTTAGGACCGGAGAGCCATCGTACGAATTTTTCTAAATCCAGCATCGTGTTCATTCGAATCGCTCCGCGGATCTTGATTCGCTTTTGTTGATCCCTATGAGGTTTATTATTAAGAAGTCGCCACCAGACGACGGGAAAGTATTATTGAAAGGCCCTCTGGGTGACTGCATCGCGTCGTCGTCGTCGTCTCGTTCAGAAATTTCTCTGATACAGTGTATTGCTCGCGAATACCGTGAGAAGTCAGTTCAAAACCCCATGAATTCTTTAAGAAAAACTTGAGAAATGGACGTCGGAATTGGACGCACTCCTGTGCTTTAAGCCTTCGAAATTGTTTTACAAAACTGTGGGAGGTTTGTAATATAGTTTAACCTTTCACTGCATGATTTTTTTAAATTGGGATGAAAAAATTTAAAGGAGGTCAGTATTTGTGTTTTATTTAAGGGAAAAATATTTAAAAAAAGGAAACAACATTTTCAGAAAAATAAACATAAATAAACATAGTAAGCGAACACATTCTTAGTTCACTATATACCAGATTTTTTCTCGAAGGATTAAATACTTCGTAACTCAAAAATCATTTAACAAAATAATTTATTACGAACACAATTATAAAGTTAAAAAAATAACATAAAATGCATGTTCGTACATCACCGGGTTTATCGGAAGTGTGAGTGAATCAATATCATGTCGCGAAGGAACGATTCGTTATTTTTTTTTTTAACAACTTGATCCTTATACTGGGTGATTAAATGGAGCAAATCAATCCACGCGGACAATAAAAATAAATCTTTCTTTGTGAATACTGTCAACATTAAAGTGTCAACATTTAAAAACATTTTAAATGAAATTAGATTTATATGATTATATAATTATGATTACTAGACTGCGGATTGTACGCCTTTATAACAAAAATGGGTACGTATAATTTAAAGCAGTGGACATGTTAAAAATATTTAAGGACATCAATGTATTAGTTTCAGCTTAATAGGATAATTAGAAGAAGAATGCAATTTTTATTCGGCAATATGCATGTCTTGGAATCAATGCAAACGTTTTTAATTTTATCCAGTGATTACTTTTATTCTATTCCGTATATCTACTCGTCCAACCGAGTTTATAATAATTGTGTGATTTTATCATTATTATTACAATAAATTTATTAGTATTATTTCAATTCAAGTATCTATTTCAATATATTCTTTTTGTTATAATAGAAATGTACAGTAATATTTTGTACAATACTTTTTAAATTATTATCGTAGAAACTTAAGAATCAATTTTCACGCTGATTGATTAATTGTATCTTTAAAATTGTAAAGAGTATTGAACACTTAACATCTTTTAAGCAAATTGCTTTGATTTTAATTTTCCTTCTATATATTTTAAAACGTGAGATGTAACGTACTATACAATTGTTTGTCAACATGTCAATTCGAATAAAAAAAACTACCTGTTTGTAACTGTACAATGATGAAATCACGTAATCGCAATCGACTGAAAAGGAATTAAAGACTAAAGAGAATAAAAACGGCTTGATAATTAAAACGGAAAAGTTTTCTCCAAGAATGGCAAATGAAATCCTCTGGTAAAAGCCTTGAAAGTTAACGTACTCTGTGAAAGTGTTCTCTGGTTTAATGTAGATTTAACTAACATGATTGAGGAGAGTGCCCGACGCGTGGTTTTCCAGGGGGCGCCGAGTGAAAGAAACATTTCCTCGTTTCTGCGAATGACACTTTTATTTAGTGGAGAAGTCTGTTGGCAGGTGCGCGGCCCTAAAAATCCCACCGACCCACAAAAGACATAAGATTCCATTAAAGTTATCTCGGTGAATTGGCTGCTCGACGTCAACCACAGAACGCCAGCCATTATTTCTCTTCTAAACGAATGAACATTTCAGGCATCTTGGACAAATTACGAATTGTTCTGTTGTTCCTGTTGTCCGGCTCCGGTGAAGTGCTCCCATTGTGTGCCCGCTTCGAAACGAGAATTTCACACCAACCATGTGGACTAGGCCACTAAAAATAACCGAAGAGAACTGAACGAATGAATTATTTTCTGAATAGATGTACCAAGGCTGAAATGAAAGAGACATTTCTGCCGACTCTATCAAGAGTTTCATTTGTTTAGACACACGCAATACATATTTTACATAAGCTTATCTATCAAGCTTCATTTAATAGCATTCAATGTGCAGTCAATGATTATAATGATATGTTGATTCTAGTCTTGTAATCAAATATTTTTATCAAATACTTTTTCATTCGTCAAAATAATAAAAAGAAAAAACGGATAATAGAATCCAATAAAATGAAGAAAACTCCAACCTTGATCTATTTAACCCTTAACACTCGAGTAGTTACTCAGAATCACCACTAAAAATTGCTGTACCATTATTGAAAATATTGTTTACATTATTAAATATCGTATGTATGTAGTATTATATCAGGAAAATGATCATATAGAATAGAATTAATCAAGCTAGGAAGTAATGTTTAATTTACCAGTTGGAATAAATAGCTTCGAGTGCAAAGGGTTAAAAATCAATTTTGAAGTCTAAGATTATGTTGTATCAATTTTCAATATCTTTAGCTAGAAAATTATATAAAAAAATAACATTGTACGCAATGAAATCGTTGGAGAAATTTCCTAATTATCATATTCATAATATATTTTCATGTAATTATACGTAAATATCCATAATATTGATCAAATAATGGACGAACATGGCTGCATGTTAAGCAGTCTTCCCTAAAATGAAGGAACGTGAACTGATTCGTCAAACGATTTATAAACGTTTTATCATTAGCAAATTTGGAAAAAATAGAATATGTATTTTTTAATAGCAGATTGTTTAAGTCTGAAGTACAATATTTAAACTAATCTTTTTATTCCCGATACTATAATCGCGGCTGCAATGGAATAAAACACGAGATCTTGTTTTCGAAATATTATCCGAAACAATTAATCAGAACGAAAACATTGTATAGAATTACAATCGTAAAAACAGAACTTCACTTGACGGAAAAGTGTTTGAACGTGTTAAAAAATATAATACATAAAAGCAGGAACAAATTAATTTAATTAAACAATTAAAGAATTAAATGTTCGACAAGCAAACTTCCTTTTTGCCTTATAACTGGACTGCGGATCTTTATGCGGAATAAAAATTGTAAAAATCTGTTGAAAGAAGTAATTTACGAATTTCTTTCTTGTTTTCATAAAATTTTAATTAATTAAAAACTAATAAATTCATTATAAATCCTTTACACTCGGAGTTATTTTAGCTCGAATGGACATTTACTTTATAACTACTAATTTTTATCATAAATGCATAAAATTCACAGGCTACTCGTGCCATTGGCACACAATACAAAATCTCGTAAAACGCATTACAAACTTAAAATCCCAATCTACCGAGGAATCGCTAAAAGAAACAAAAACCATGATTAACGCGCTCCTAGGACGGTGCACAGCGGCGACTATAAAACGGGGCTCGGTTAAACAGGAAAAGTTCGGCCGCGCGGATCACGGAAAACGTCGAACAAAACGTTGAATACGCCTAAAGCACATGATAAAATAGCTTTTTAAGCGGTTGTTCCCGGGCGCAGTAGGTAAAGTGTAAATGAAATGGAACATTGAGAGCGCAGTCAATTCATGGTAACAATGGGAACACGGGAACACGGTTGCAGGCAGCGCTGCATCGCGGGGCTCGGTTCAACCGTGTAAAAGACTTCAATTTCGTTCGGACGCGATTAAATTCCCCACACAGCTTCTGTTCGAAATATCTTTTCTTGATACAGTGGCGGGCCGGGGAAAATTTCCGGCCGGCTGAAGTTTCGCCGTCCAACAGAAATTCTAATAAAGAAGGAGGCGAAGTGCGAGCATTCTTTGGCGCGCACGTCCACGCGGCGCTCGTGCTCGCTTTCGCACTCGCGCTCGGCTCTAGCGCTGGCAAAAAGCGGATGCAAATTTTCCTTCGGCCTGGTCTGGTATTGTGCTCGCTTGTTATTCGCTGTTCATACTCAACATTTCTCCTCTCGCCTCTCTGTCATTCTTTTCAACGACGCCGCGCCGCGCCGCGCCGGAGAGAGTCGCACGGCCAGAGAGAGAGGTATCTCTCCGCGCGGCGTTAAATTCACCGTTCCCCGAAGTGGAGCGCGTATCTCTCCTCGATTTTTGCACCCTCGATACGCGAATCACGTTCGATCGATCGTCCGACACACCGCGCGAATGCCAACCCCCGTTATCCCGGCACAATACTTCTTCTCTTTGTCGGTTTCGATGGTAAACCTCTTCGGAAATATACAACCTTTCCGTGCATGAGCGAACCTTTCTCATTATGTCGTCGTTTCTCGAGCGATTCGCGCTATTCTTGAGCGACTGAATTGTTTATACGAACACTATGCCGATCACTGCTGCAGCAACCAATAAGCAAAGTGAGCACGTAAGCTGGAATGCCCTGAACCTGAACAGCAGTGTTTGCTTTCTTTAATTTTATCAGTTTAGATAAACGGAAATGATTTTTTTAAGAGTTTTAACGTGAAATTCAGATTTGGTAAAGTATGTAATTTTTTTTTTTATTATAGAAAATCTCATATGAGATTTATTACAACATTGTTTCAAAACAGAAATACACTACATAATACGGAGTATGAAGATTACAAAACAGAATAGGTTTCTTGTAGAAATACATATATTATAATATTAACATATGATTAAAAGGAACAGTATATGAACAGAAAAGTATGTAATTCTAAATCCCGAAATCATTGTTTAGATTAATATTTTCATTGTATTGATAAGAATAATTCCAACCTACTGTTTGACATATTCCATTTAAAGGCGGTGGACTCGTTTTCAGGATTGCGTTCGCATTTCTCGTTCTTATTATGTATTATACAGAAATGGGGTTTTTCAGTAGTCAAAACAACTAGATTAAAAATCGGTCTAGGGCGCATTTGCCCTCAAATGTCCTAGATTTCGTTTTCGAGGCGTAATTTCATAATAATTGTATGTTTCCGAATAATGCAAATTACGCCTCGTAAATGAAAAAACAGGACTTTTGAGAGCGATAGCTTCGATCGATCTTTTATCTAGCGTTTTTTTATTACTGAAAAATCACTTTTTTGTATTATCGAGAGATGAAAAGTGAGTATACTCCCTTAATTCGTAATTATTAGACTGCGGATATGTTTATGCATTTATAGCAAAATTGTGTAGATGAAATGTAAAATTGTTCAAAAATTTTTAAAATTGGTGATGTCAACATATGTTCAATTTTGTTTCTATTTTTTCCAATCGATGCAGACAATTTTTATTTTGCATAAAGATCCGCAGTCTCGTAATTATTGTTTAATACATTTTACTTTCGTTTTACTGTTTAATGTATAAAAATGTAATATTTTCCTGCAATAAAATCTAAGAATCATTCATAGATAATACATACATTTGACCCATTCGGTAATTCTAATGGTAAATCTCGTCCAATTATTACAGAATGTCTTACAACAAGCCATACAACCAAAGATAGAATAATTTTAAACACGAAAATGAATTTTTCACTTGAAATAAAATGTTCTCGTAAGTATATAAACTTATTTTTAAATATTTGTAGCACCAATTGCATATTTGAAACTCGCGTCTTGAGCGAAAATTGTTTATACTAAGACAGTGGTAATGGTAATTGTAGTTCCAGATGAACTATTCCAATGGAAATTGCTTTTTTCAATGCATAGGATTGTTAAAAATCTTTCGGATCACTTAATAGATCAGTATTGTTCGATATACTTATAGAATTTCTTGAAACTTAAAGATCTCTTGTGTAAGACTGCAATTCAACTGCAATTAAACTCTACACATTATAACAAAATGTTTTATAAACGGCGAACTTCGTGCATTTACAACAAAACCGAATATGTGAAATAAAAGGCTTTGGTAACAGTAAACAAAGAAATGCATTTCCATTAAACTCTATTTAATTTTCAATAAAAATTCACGGTCTGCTTGTGACAAGTGACACTTTTTGAAAGGAATTCATTTAAAGCATGAGATGGAATGATTTCGCATGTAAATATAATTGCAGCTAAATGTTTGCGGAACGAGAATAGCACGTTTGAGACTCACTGTCCTCGGGCGATAATTTATTTATGCGAAGCTAATGATAATGTTACTTGTGGTCCCTTGCGAACCATTCTAATGAAAATAATGTTTCGCGAATGTATAAAATTGAAAAGGAACATTGGGGTCGCTTGTTTAATCTCTTTGGTTTATAACTAAAATTCATCCACAAAATTCATGCACGAATAGCTTCGAGTTTAAATAAAAAATAAAAATGAAAGATTATAAAATATTTTCATAAGTATTGTTCAGTGATTATGCAGTAATGTTTACTGTAGTCGAACAATGAATTGTTTATAAATACAAAGATAATGTTGACCGTGGTTCCAGGTGAGCTGCTCTAATGAAAATAATACACTTCAATATACGCTACTGCTCGAAACTTTGGGATTGTTTATTTAATTGCTTACTGCATGATTAATCTTATTGAATTCAGTTATGCACTATAGCTGCACATATACCGGGTGCGGCAAATAAAATGTTATAAACTGTTTTCTGTCAGGCCACAAGCCATTAATTTTATTTTTATTTTGAAAACGGAAAACTGATCAATCGACCTATAACAGATTTCTTAGGTCCATTATTAAAAGGAAACAAACTGTCGTCTTTAGTTTCTTCAAATAATTACTATAACTTACAATTAAAGCATTAGAACTAGATGAATATTATGAGATCAATTTTTTTAATGAAAACAATATAAACGAACGACTAAATCTTTATATCGTATCAATTCTGATCCCTTTAATGGATACTGATATCATTAATTTATATATAAACGTTTTCAGTAATTGGGGCTATTATATAAAGATTTAATTATATCTGAAATTACTGAAAACAGTTATATAAAACTTGATAAAATCAGTATCCAAATCAATGAATGAATGAAATTGTTAAAACGGATACTTTTCTCGTATTGTACGATCGTCTGTAAGAGAAGTCTAATCCGTGAATTTCTTCAGCAAATCTTGACTTTTTTACTTTATGTCCTCCAGTGTAATCGCGACGATCGAGTCAACATGACCCAGTGTCTTCGAATTCGTCCGTGCTCAACTCTCCTGTTTATTTTACGTCGATCGATTCTTGGGGGAGCGGTACCTGATATTTGTATCATGCATACCATATGTCTCACACGGAATAAATCTTCCTGCGAAAGTAAGTAGTTTCTCCCCGCGGATTACGAAAGCAAGGACGAGAATGAAATTCTCGAAGGGAGCGAACGGTATACTGAAACAGATGGGAGGACTTAAATATTGCATGACCGAGGAACGTATTTAATTTACGCAACTCGTACGTTAAATCCTTATTGCTGCGAGTCTCTCATATAGTCTTAATCATAATCATTCTTGCTGCACGTAAACATGCATGAATTACTCTGATTTTAAGTAATGTAAATTTTCTGAGCGAACGGCATGACGTTATGAGCGTAGTATACAGCATGGTTAAAAAATTATGTACTTCCTTGAAAGGGGTGATTCTTTCTTTCCTTACAAACGAAATTTAACCCTTCGCTGCACAGTGTATCATATCTGATACAGTTAACAAATCTGGTATATAGTAAACTAAGAATGTGTTTTCTTACTATGTTTATTTTTATGAAAATGTTGTTTTAATTTTTTTCAATATTTTTCCCTTAAATAAAACACATAAACTGACCTACTTTCAATTTTTTAATCCCAATTTAAAAAATCATGCAGTGAAGGGATAAGTTTGACCTCCATCTTCGGAGTTCAAGATCACTCTAAAAATAGTTATTAAAAAGTAGTTGTTAAAAAAGAAACATTAATGGCGTTGAAAACTGCGAGATAAACAACCCTTGCTGGACTTCATGTCATTCAATTGAATCATAAAAATCTATCACTTTGTCAAAATTAAAGAAGATATTCTCGGGGTCACTCTTCAGTGAGACACCCTGTACAATTCGTGTAATATTAAAAATTATGTTCATACTGTCTTAATAGATTTTACAAGCCTTCCGTTTATGCACAGGCGTGTTTTTCTATTAAACTCAAATAAAAAGTGAATTGCTACAATAGTAAAATTACAACAAATAAGTTGAAAAATGATAACTATTCAATATATATGTGTATATAGTCTATTGGAATTTTCAGGCGTATTTTAATAACTAAACGTAATTATATTAAATGTACAACATAATCGAACCACGTATACATAACGGAATAAGTATAAGAAACGAAACATAGGACGAATAAAATCCATGTAGTTCGTATCTAAACACGTATTGATTAAAATGAATACTCAACAGAATTAAACTTGAATCAAAAGTGAATTACTACAATCGAAAAAGGGTCCGATACACCTGGTAAAACATTTGGGTAACGCTCTATATGATTTTTAAAAACCAGCAAAACTACAAAAAAAAATACCAACAATATGTGGAAACGGTTATATGTATAGCGACCGTAATAAGCTTTAAGCAAAATTTTAAATGTTATCGGCGCATTGGTTCGTTGTGATTGTTGTGATATTTTGCAAACAGTGTTTTAAAGTATTTAATTGATCGAACCAATGCGCCGATAACATTTAAAATTTTGCTTAATATGTGGAAAAATGGTGACACATTTGTATTACAGTAATATTTTGATCTTATTCAGCGTCTATTGGAGTTTTCAATATAGCGAGGTTGAATCGAATCTATAAATCAGATCGGAAAAATCTACGCTTGGGCAGTCACGGTAATATACCGGCGGTAACTTAAAAAATTCTCCGATTGAACTGTGAATTTGAATTACAATCCCTCGTATTTCCGGCGCGGATCCCATGATTCGATTTAAGACAGGATTTCCCTGCCCGCGGAAAAATATTCAGTAAGCGATTCTACCGGATCCAACTTCCAACACTGGCCGCAAATCCTCATTCAACTTACGAACGTACATAGTCGTCGATTCTCTGGGACGCACGCATTTATCTCCTAGCGCCTCTCCGCTTGTTCTGGATCAATTTCAAAACTTTCGCCCAGCTCGAACGTTCGTGAAATTTCCCTCGGTCCAACGTCTCGAGAAGCTTTATTGTTCCAGAATCACGATATATGTAAACGTCCGGACGGTGGAACTGTGACGTTACAATTCCCCTTCGTACCCCGTATTTTGTATCCAACTTCACTGAAAAATGAAGCTCCCGGCGAATGATCGCGTCGAGAACTAAAGTTAAACAATAAACGTAGCCGTAGACCGTAAAACTAACCGGGAACTCCGCGTTTCCAAAAATTTACTGGATCACCGTGGAAACCACCGACTGCCAAAATATTTGTTCCCCATAAAGTCAATCTCCGAAGTGAAAAGCTTAATTGGAAACGAAATTTTTTTTACTCAGTAGCTAACCATACACATTGATTTTTATCTACAGAGAAAACATTTTGTTATCCGCATACGAGTTACGCGACAATCAAAGATCTCAGAATTTTTCTGATAAAAGAAAGATTACCTTTGTTAATAACATCTACTACCCTTGGCAAACATTATTCGATCAGACAAATCAAGTGGCTATCATTGAAATGATTTATATTTTCAATGTAGAAAATATTTCTATTAACGATAAAAGTTAATTCAACGATGAAAACTTGTTTGTATAAAGAAAATATTAGCATTTACTAATATCGCGTCTATTGGCATCTCCGCCATTAGAGATATTAATAAATGTTCCCTTGCTTTGTTAATCTGTTTAAAATTCTTTTTAATTTTCTGCACAGTTTATTTTGTGAAAGACAGAACAATTTCATAATTTTCTACATATTTGTCTAAAATAGCATTAAAGCCTCGATTTAAGAAAACGGAAACCGTAGGATCTACGAAAAACAAATATTCCCTCCACTGTAGGGCCAACATGGTGGAGGTGCCTCGGGGTCAGGTATATCGGTTTGAACCACTACCAATCCAATTACAAAACTTTTTTGTTTCCCTTTATTGAAATTGTAACTTTTCTGTTCTGTTCGCAGGATATCCAATTAAATTAAAGGGGAGACCGAGTATGGTTGTCACGCGCGTAGGGTGTCACAAACGGTATACATATAACAGAAACAGTGGACGGTAAAAATGTAAATCGCTCAGGATCATGTGTAGATATGCTGTCGTCTCCCCTCAGCGGTCATAATTCGCTACGAATTTGCATCAAGATAGGACCTATTATTCTTTGCTTCCGTGCGCTCAAAGTAAATTTTGTCACGTAGTTGATGTCCAGTATACTTGTTTCTAAGAACGATTACTTGTATATCTTTCACTTGATCTTGTATAGCATTTTCTAAATTACTTTAATGATTTTATTGCATTTTCTTATTCCATTTAATAAACGAATGGATAAATTACACAGTTTAACAACTGGGGCACCTTGTCACAGTACAATCTATTTATCAATGTTGTTAATCAATCTATTTATCAGTGTTATCAATGTCAAATTATTAATCAATTAATTTAATGCTTCTAATAATTTAATTTAATTAAATGATTCTGATTAAGGCTGCTGACTTATTGATTGTCCTCAGTTGTTGAACTATTTTAATTTAATTAAAATCAGAGTAAGTTCATAATATTGTTACCATAAGCATTTCCGAATTTAATTTTATGTTTTAATAGGTTTTCTTATAAATGTTCATGAGTTTAGTATGTGTTCAATACTGTGTAACATTTGTGATAATTACACTGCGGATTCTATGCATTTATGATAAAAATGGATAGGTCTAAATTCTGACAGTAAAAAACTTTGAAGAATTTAAATATACTACTATATTACTTTTAACCTATTAAACATATTCAACAAGAAATTAAATATTTATTTCACCCCAGCTTGTTACAATTCACGTAGAAAGTTTTCATTTTGCATAAAGATCCACAACACCGTCAGCAATAAAGATAATATTTTTATAATTAAATCGACTTTCCATTAAAAAAAGTTATTTAAAATTCATGGCAATCAACTCCAGATACTGTGTTAATTAACTCAAGCTCGGGATATATGTATTGCCACAAATCAGTCCTAAAGATAATTTAAATGAATTTGCAACCTTGATGACAATATCCATAAGATTGAATATTATCAATATTGTATATTATGAATAAAATAGAATATAATCAATAAGATTGAAAATTAATTTAAATGATCTTTAAGAATGATTTTATGATAATATGGGGTTGTTTATTAACACGAAATTATTAAGTTGCTCACATGGAAATTGTTTCAAACGATTTCTTTATCCAAGCACATATTGCAATAAAAATGGCAAAAAAATCTAAATAAATAGATATCATATCATGTCATTTTCATAAGCAAAAACATTTTTATCGCTTTTAGTGCTCGGTATGTTTAGTGTTAATGAAAAATCGATTTAATTATGACAAATATATTAAATAAATATATTATCTGTATTGTTAACGGGATGACGTAAGTGTTAGTTATCATTAAATCTTTTTTATAATCACAGACATAAGTACTGTTTCTATTAGACTCGTCAAAACGACTATTCCTGTAGCCTATAACTTGTACAAAAATGATGACGACCATACCCGATCTTTGCAACACTGCACCGCTTCGAAACGTCGACATTTTCCTAGCTGTGTTCCATAATTGATTCTTCGGCAATCCAACGATTTTCAAAGTTAATTCTATTTGAAGGTGAACGAACATATTGCGAGGAGTTTCAAAGGAAGCGCGTCCGAACTTTCGAACCCCAAGGAAGGAAAAGAAAACCGATGAAAAAACCGTTCGCCCGGTTTGCTCATTGAAAGATCCGAGCACAAAGAGTGTTCGTTCGATCTTATTTTCCGGCGGGGATCCAGTCGGACCCACTTCAATCGCCTGTCTAATACCTGAAAATCAGCTTTGCCCGTAGCTCATTCAAAAAATTTTCAGCCAACTTGCCCGGGCTTCCGCGGCAAAACCCTTCGGAATCCCGCAGGAATAACATTCAGCGAGTTATCCTATCGGAACCGACCGAAACCTCGGCCACAGATCAGCCATCTTCATTCAAC
This sequence comes from Lasioglossum morio, assembly GCA_916610235.2. NCBI lineage: Eukaryota > Metazoa > Arthropoda > Insecta > Hymenoptera > Halictidae > Lasioglossum > Lasioglossum morio. The sequence goes on from OU744333.1 coordinate 6,274,504, forward strand.
TTGCGGACCATAGATCACCCTTTCCCTCCTTCTCGGCACGGTCTCCGTACGGTCTCGACTCCGACAGAGTCGAGAGTCAGCGAGCACAAACTCTCCCCGACCCGGTACGTACACCACATAACTCCCGGGATCCTCTACTCGGGAACAAAACGAGACATGAGCTGATTCGTATCCTAGGCTCGTGCGAAGTCGTGGGTGGTCCCTTCGTGCTTTCGTTTATTAGGTTCACCGACGAGGATATTTACTTTTCTGTATTCTGCTGGCTCCGTCTCCTCCGAATTATGGATCTCTCCGTGGAAAAACTTTCATCGTTCTCCTCTACCACAAAGAAATTTCAGAAATTTCGAAACCTAGGACCATGCACACTGTTTTACAAAACCTGAAGAAAGATTTTTACTACAATCCATTAACCCTTTGCACTCCTGTGTCGAATGTAACTCCGGTGAAAGAAAAATATTAAGGAAACGGGTTTTTATCTTTCTTTATTTAATTTCTTAGTTTTTAGTTAAAAACAAATATAAGTTCTACGAATAGAAATTATAACAAGGTTTGAGAGCTGTATTTAATATAATTAGTAAATAAAATTGTTTAAAATAGGTAACAGTCATGGAACTGTCCTTTGAAGTTTTCGAATAAAACACTTGAAATGGTAGGGAATTGTTGGCAATAAAATTGAAAAACAATTCGGAGTGTAAAAGGTTAATCTTCTCCGAATTAAAAATATTTTGAATCGAGCTAAGGTAAAAATATATAAGGTAATATTTTGAATCGAGGTAAAATAATATTCGACACCCATAAACAATTCTCCACATTCAACCACACAATAGTTTTATAAAACATTTTCATAAAACAATTAAGATTTAGATTTGTATCAATACATTCTTCAATCTTGATGCCTATCTGTTTAATGTCTATCTTGATTTCTCTAAACTGACACAATAATTACAACAAAAACGTGACTGACATTATCGGTCTGATTATGTTTGGCAATAAGAATGATATTATTCCTCATACATTCCTCGGGGTGAAAATTCATCCATTTACTATTTTTACAAGGTATAAAATATAAAATGATTGGTCCCTCTTCATCTATGTTGTGAGACGTATTTCTCTCAGATGTGACGTGATAAATGAAGCAAAATTTATTAGTTTAAAGTGTGAAGCAAAAATGGTTGGGACAGGATCATAAAATCTTTTATGCAACTATTTCTGGGGAGCGTACGAGGGTCATTGATGGAAAATAGATAAACAAAAATTATACAAACTTGGAGAAACTGATTTGAATAACGAGCGATGAGTTTCGATCGAGAACAGAAATATGTCATATCCCAGAAGCGATGACCCCCAATACACAGCAAACGATGAAAATAAGACAATGCGAATGAACGTCCGATGACATGTGACATATGCACTTTCGTAAAATTGCGATGTGCAGGCGTGAACGCGATCGAGAATGCACGCTAGGTTGCCAGACCACGGAGGGTGCAAAGAGAACAGAAAACTTCGAATCCAATCTAAATCAACCTAGTTTCCTGGACACACAGTGAAAATCTGGGTATGCTCCTTCGGAAACCCGCGCTACCGTTCATCGGCAATTTTTCATGTCCTATGTACGCGTTCTTCTTCAAGTAAATATGTGTACCTACATGTACACATACATGTACATACAATAAATGGTTTGTCATTTCTCTATTCTTGAACTGTTCGATTTTAAACCTCCAAGGAACAGACTGGTAATTTTGGATTTTCTATAAACTTGTAAAAACTGTCTGTTGCCGTCATTCTATAAAGCATTTTGTTATAAAACTTTAGTGAACTGCAGTTCATTTTCTAAACTAAAAGTGAGACGGAAGAATCTTTCGATTCCGTGGATTTTGTAAGCGTTATCCTAGTCAACTATTCTGTACAAAAATGTTTTACAAAATTGAGTGTACAATCGAATTTCATTCACATTAAACGTTTTTACATTTGTCTATAGGCATGTTAATTTTAAACCATAGCTAACTAATAACTGATGAGACATTTCGCAGTGCAAAAATCCGTAATAAAATTAAAAATGTCTACATCTATAAAATTTCTTTATTCATTTGTTCTATAATACGATTAGATTATGAAAAAATTCTATGCATTTCTATTTTATAAAAGTGTCTGCAAAATGATAAAGTTTAGAAGCTAGTAGAACGTTACACATTAGACAGAAAAATGATTGGCTCAGCAAATAAAAATACAAAGTTTATTTAAATCTTTTCCGTCTATTTGTGACATATTTATTTTGCCGCTTGACCTCTCTATATCACGTTTAATTGGTAAATTCTATTTGCAAGGATTATACTGTACGTATGTATGTATGCACGTATGTATGTGTGATTTCGTTGAGCAATGATACGCTTCCATTTAGCTACGTAAAAATTACTGGTGCCGTTCGCCGAGGGAATAAAATGCAAACGGAATCATCCGCCACGGAGCGCATCGAACTTCGATCCTATATTTTTCAAAAGTACGAGTTATCAAAGATGAAGCTTCAATTCAGACTGAAATGGAGCACGTAGCCCTAGATTCCTCGCGTGTCTATATCATTCTCCCTGGACCTACTTATTCTGTTTCTTTCTGAAAGCTTTCCAGCCTGGCAGTTCCCTTTATTTTCAGTTTCCTTTTCACTCAAGGTCCGCGTGCCACATACGTACGAGTCGTGTTAATTCAATTGTGACCCTTTCGCTGCAAAGATAAACCAAATCAAAATTCCGCTAACAAAAACAAGGTTCTATACACAGTAGAGCTTCCCATATTCGAACATTCATTATCCGAATACCCTAATATGGTACAGGAGCCGCGAAAACGAGACCAAACCTTTTCAAGTTTAATATTAGAATTATTAGATGATCGCACAAGTTCGTGTCCGATTTGAAAATAAAATTCAATGGTTAAATTTTAAAGAATAAAACTTTATTGATGAATTATAAATATTCTAAACGTAGAAAATTTAACCATTTTTTAATTTTAATTTAACGAATCTTGAACCAAATCATTATTATTCATTAGCCAATCTATTTTGTTTTAATTAATTAATTAAATTAATTAAAACAATTAATTTTCTTTTAACAATAAACCTACCTATCAAAAGTGACTGATTTATATAGTATTATAAAAATAACAAGATTAAATTTATTTATATTCTGTACGATTTTTACTATGATATATACTGGAATCGAAACATATATTCAATAATTCCCATGAAAACACCTTTTCAATTTCAATAATTATCAAATAAAAAATTTAAAATGGGTCGTTTGATCTCTCGTGGTAAGTTTAGTGTTAGATAAAATTTATTTCAACATAACTGTCGTGTATTCCTTTCATATGTCTGGGAAAATAACTTTTATGTGATATATGGTGAAAATGTGGTGATTGATTAAATTACTAATCGTTGATGTTAAAAAAAAACAACAAATCCAAGATAACAATCTTGTAAATGACGAAAGGTGAATGATCATAATATACATTGGGTACAAAATTGTGTTCGTTTAATGTCACCTGGTTTAGATCAATCTTTTAAAATCTTCTCAACGTTCATTCCGAAAAATTGCAAAATCCCTTTGGATCTCCATTCCAGAGAATTTTATATCAATCTACAATAGCAGCAGAAAAATATGGAGAGGCGAGCCCAAATGGGCCACGTATTACCCATATAGGGGTTGATAGAACAGAGCTTCAAGTATAGATAATCTCCTATAACTCGGTCGTTAGGCAGATCCACAAAATTCGATGTAGTGTGAAATCGTGCGATGTGGAGTTATAGTTTAACCGACCGAGTTCAGATCAGCACGAATTGTCAGTAAAAATAAGCCAGAAAAGAACGAAGTTCAAGAGCTGGAACGTCGCTTGAATTCAATTCAATTCTTAGCAGCGTCCACTGTTCTTTATAACCGGTTGTTTTGTAATAACTGTCTCTCGTTCGAAATACTAAAAATTTTTCACAATTTTATACAAATTACACGACTGAATTTATTTATACTTTTCGAATGTTTCCTTGAATGAAGAAAATTTAAGAATTTCTCATAGCAACTTCTTTGTCACTTCCAGCAATTGTTAAAATTATTTTCATATAGTTAATGTTACAACTAAAGTGCCTTTAAATACAATTTATTCGTCTGTAAGCCTTAAATGGGGTCTCTCATGACCCCAACAAAAGTACACTAACTTGAAAATTGAAATTATCAACAATTCTTAAGTTCTTTAGAACATTTGGATTATTTAATCTTAAATAATATACTGAAAAAAATTTATACAAAATTTTGGAAGGTCCTAAGGTGATACTTTATAATCTGACGAACACGAAAAGTATAAACATCATCGAAGCTCGATATTAATGCAAAATTATGGATTTTTACTTCCACGCGAAACACATTGTTGCATTATTCCAAGCTGGTTGGAAAAGCATGTTTGACCACGTTCATTGTCGTTTGCTTAATCAAAATGTAAATGGAAAATCAATAGTACCGGTAGTTTTTACTGTTTCAACTCGGGGTATATTTGAACATCTCGATGCTTCATTTTATCGTAATTTACAAGTGTAATTAGTCCGTCGCGTTGCGACGTGCTCCGGCAATTATAAATTATTTTTGGAGTTTTATTGATATTAATTTTGAGCAATATCGAGTTTCACGGGATAATTTAACTTCGTAAATACGTGCGTCGTGTTTCATATTTAACAGTTGCACACGATACATGTTGATTAAGTAAAATTGATCTCGTCTATTATAACACTTGTATCTGTTATCACACTGAAATGATTAATAATATTATTCTAATTATGGTTAGCATACTTACAGACACTCAAAGTTCGCGTGATATACTGATTCTCTTACCTGCAAAAATACAAAAAACAACCACATTAATTCGACAAGTCATACGTTCAAACTACTGTTACAATAAAAGGCTGCATTATTAACCCTCGGACTCCTACAAGTTCTACAGTTAGGAGTTTTAACTGATCACACACACTTTAAATCAGAATAATTTTTTCCTGAATGGACCAATCGACTTCTACCTCTCTGTAAGGCTAGAATAATTAGTTCAGTAAATGACGTCTAAAAAATTTGTTGCAAAAATGTATTTTATCGAAATTGTGATAAATAATAGTAAAAATTGATTTTCACAACTTTTATTAGCTGAGCCAATAACGAAAATTTAAAAGATGTGCTTGGTCAACTCTTATAAATTATTCATTAAAATTGGTTAATTGGTTTACGCGTTATAAATTCTAAAAAGTGGTAAAAAGGCCGAAAATCTTGAAAAATTGCAATTTTTGGTATTTTGTAATACTGTATACACAAGCATGTACACAAACATGTAAATATGTATATATATTATGTAAACATAAAAAAAATTGTCTGAACTTTTAAATACTATGTAAATTAAAGAAGAATTAATGAAGTAAATTAATGAAAAATTAATTTTCATTTTTAAATACTGAAATAAGGTACGGAAAAGAATGAATATTTTTATTTGTATCATTAAACGAAGTAAATTTACTACAGAAAAGGTCACTTAATTTTACGTTATATGCAGATATTTTTATAAAAGCTGATTGGTGTATTTAAAAAGAGAACCATGCGACCCTGTACCGAGTCGTGAATGACTCTGGCATAGCATACAGGGGGTTAAAAATCTGTATATTCAAAAACACAATATATCGTCGTGTGTACATGGAATGTACAATGATCGCAAAATAGACTGAATGCTGCTCCGTTGTAATGAATTTTGCAATGACGAATATATGAAGGATTTTTCTGTGAAAACAACAAACGATTTTTGGAATTCCTTTGCGCAAGACGATGTTGGTTTTCGAGACACTTTTAAACTTTGTGCCAATGCAAAATGAAGTTACTGTTTTTGAGCATGATTCCGTGACCGTGCAGTACGCGGGATATATTATGTAAAATTATGGAATACATTACGCGCAATGAGATCGATTTCTGAATTCCCCATGCAGGAACTGGAAAAGCGCACGGCGAACTGGAATTGAATATTTCCATACTTCGAAATAACTCGATTTCGCCGGTTCGGAGTTATCGCACATTCAATACCAAGCGGGGAGACGATTGTAAATTATTTCGTGAATATCGAGCATCTTTCCCACTGTACAAACTAATTATCGCGGAATATTTGTTGCTTCATTAGCAGTGTAACGTGTTTATCATCATTAATTTCATCCGGCGGCATTTGATTACCTACGTGCTTTCGCGGCTGAAATCAGCGCCACTTACATCACAATAAATTTCATAACGACTCCGTTTTCAATTTCACACCTATTTACAATAATAGCAGTATGTACCGAAACTCTTACCCATCGGATTAATCAGCGAATGCAGCACTGCACCTTGATTTCTTACTGTACAAGAGTTTCAATTTTTATTTCATTCACAATTTCATTTCGATAAATCTTCTTAATTAATTATCATTGTAATCCGAATCTTTGTATTACGTATTAATACTTTAAGGTCTTTTAGTATTTCAACTGATTTAAGTTTCACCTGCTCATTTGTGCCATGAAATCGGGAGTTAATTATCATAATCCTACAAATTAAAGCTTTCTTCAAATTTTTTGGTGTTATAGTCTTGAAACGAGAATTTGTGCAAATATGTTAACACATTACCGACCGGTGATTATTATATAATTTTGATAATTCTATGATACATGGCTAAACACTTTTTAATGGAACCTCCAATAGCAACGGCAATTTTCATTGTGAACTAGTCACCCTCAATAACATCATGTAATAGTTTCATTAGTTAGGGTAGCTTGCCCTGACGTCGTCACCAGAGTTGGGTAGTAATTAATTATATAAGTATTTAATTACATCTTCAATTACATGAGCAGAAGTGACTATAATTTCATTAAGAAAACGGTTAAATGGCCCAAAACATCAAAATTAGTGGTTTGAAAGAACAATTACACTGAAGTAATTGTTAGACTCAATTACAATTACAGTAATCGTGTTAAGTAATTCGAATTACTCTTTTCAATTACTGTAATTGTAACTCGAATTACTCCTTTCAATTACCGTAATTGTAACTGAGGCTCTCAATTACTTGTAATTTAAATTACCTGTAATTTAAGTCGTAGCAATTAAAATTACATTGCAATTGCAGTAATTGAATTACAAATATCACAAAATATTTCCTAGTAAAAATTACATTCTTAATGTAAGTGAACCTATTTCTTACGAATTGTAATTTAATAAATAATAAATATTTCATAACATATGTTTTTTTAGCCATTTCCATTGAGTAGGTATCTAATTACTATTTTTTAGTGCCATTTTGGCGTGAAGTAATTGCAACTACCAATTACAATTACTTGTAATTGCATTAAAATTACTTGAAATTGTAGAAATAGAATTGTAATTGAAAATCTCAATTACTCTGGCTCAACCAGTAATTGTAATTGCGGACCACAATTACAATTACAGTGATTCTTCAAGTAATTGCAATTACCAATTACAATTACATGTAATTGCAATTTTATTTCTGCAATTTTAAATTACAGTAATTGGTAAGTAATTGTAATTGTAATAGAAAATAAGGTTTTACCCAACCCTGGTTCGTCACTATGTTGACATTCACCCTCAAACGAAAGAGAAATGTTACTATTAACCCCTTGTCGTACCATTTCCCTTACAGTTACAGTGATTAAAACGTCTTTATGCACAAAAATGTCGTACAAGAGAAAAGAAAATGTATATTTTTTGTATCGCTACCTTTATTTTAATACTTAAATATTGATTACAAACAAATCAAATGTTGTTTTATCTAGAATGAAACGCGTAACATTCATATTTGCTAGACTAATCCAGGATGAAAATAAAGACGGCAACTAGCCACAAACCATCGATCCGGCACAAATCGAGTTCCACGACTGGCAAGAAACAACGTTTCGTCGTCGCTCAGTGCAGATGAAAAAATGCGCAAGCAATTTGCGACGAGCATTTAGCTGGTGAATGTTTGAAGCGAAGTATTATCTTTCTATTGCAATTTCGCCGTCGCGCAGGATCCGGAAAAGAGTCAAGAAGAAGCACGACACTGTTGAAACTATACATCACTGTGAAATTGCTGGAATATGCATGGTAATGCCCGACGGCGGTAAGAAACTCGCGAATAAAATGAAAATAGAGAGAACGAAAGGCAGAAGATTAATATGTTTTGGAATTTCCCTGCTGTTTCCCCTGTGTAATTGCAGCCTCTCCCACCGTTTGCGCCGGCGAACAATTCGAGGGAATATCGACCGGAACTAAAAACATCTTCGAGGCTCGGAAACGAGTCAGTCAGCTTTATAATGTGCGACGGGTTACGGGACTTTCTTAATTACGCAGTGAGCCTCGTCGCGTCGTTGCCGGCAGAATTCGCAAAAATAAACAGCTCGCCTCTGTTACACGTGTCGGTTGTAAACGAAAGTAGCAAGCAGCAACCACTGTTTGTGCCAGCTTTACATCCCCCTGAAATATTAGATGAAACGTTCCGGCGCTAATAAAATGTACTGACAATTTCGCGACTGCACCTTTAACACAAAGAATAAGACGCGCACTTTGTTAGACACCTGTAGTTCACGCTTCTCGCGAAGAATTATAATCGCTTAACACAAAGGCTCATCATTGACAGTACACAAATAATATTCTGATCGAGTTATGTATTCCTCTTTCACTTTCAACTTCATCCCTTTTCTTTGAATACCAAGAAAATGTTTTCTGCTTATGCGGGTAGGCATTTGTCTAACCATATATTAATTAATTGATAAATTCTTACAGACGCAATACTGAAAGTCTAAACTTAGATCGAAACGTTGAATTAAATTTCATGTAATATTTTGCAAATTTGCTTATTGTCTCCAATTGATCGAACCAGTGCGCCAATAACATTAATTGTAGTTTTTATACCAAGAAAATATTAGGTGAACCTGTCGCAAAGCTACTTCCTTGCCGATTTTAATAACCTTGAGTTATGTTGTCAAGGTCATCATTCTGAACATCTTTTGCCTTTTTTTATTTTATAATTGTTGAAATTATAATGAGGCTTTTACTGGAATTAAACTTTGCTAATCATCTTTTAAAAAAAGCACACGTTGTCTAAAATATAAATACTAAATTTTCATCAAGTTTTATCAGACTTGTACTATTGTTACCGAAAGTAAGCAGATACTTGAATAAAACTTTTTTATTTTTTGTATGCCGACGTGTCTGCCACGAGAAATAAATTTTTATTTTATCTCGGATCGATAACGGTCCGCTGCAAAAATAAATTTGCATAAAAATTCGCATTCTAATTCTGGGTAAATTAAGTTCACGTGTCGCAGTCACACAGGGAGTAGCTTCATCGAGGGGTTACTCACTTCAGCTTGGAAAGCGAGGATGTAAACGCGAGTACACGCTCGGGGAAACAGTTTCATCGTCAGCGTGGAATAACTTGGAAAGAAATCAAGTTCGATTTGCGAATGAACAACGAACCAGGGGAACATGGTAAATAAGGGAAACAAGGGAAACTTCCTGTAAGATGTATTCAAAATAAAAATTGACCGCTATGAAAAGCTGGGTGGTTACAGAATGATAAATGACGGGTCGCGATGCCCGCAATTCTGGAATAGTTAATACGACGAAAAGGTGTTCTCATGAAAGACGAATGAGTCTCGGGGTTTCCCGTGATTTATTATGCGTGACTAGCGTTACCATCGCGGGAATGCACCGACGAAAATGACAGCAACCGGTATATGAAAACAACGATGCCAACGAGATGCCGTCATTTATTTTAATGGACCCCACCCACCATCATCGGATCGAAATCGTGGCCCGCAAAAATTTTTAGGTTTCCCCTTGAATGAAGTTATCATCTATTCCCGTAACGCGGTTGATAAAGAACGTTTTTAATCAGCAGCAAAATGTATTCTATCGTTTGCTTTGCGAAAAGCAATTCATTAAATCTATTCTCCATTACCAAACTGAAAAAATTGTTCACTGGACCGATCGAGCTTTTGCAACACATGACAGTTTTCGTAACGCCTAATATTATTTTACGAAAACAATTATTACCTCGCACGTATATGTGTATAAATTCAGAATTTAATTGGAAAAATAAATTGTCTCGTTCGTTTTAATCATCTGCGCAATTGGAAATTAATTTTTCGTATGTATGTACGATCAGGTTTTGTGAAACGTATCGGTAATAATGTGAATTCAATAAAATAGATAGTAAAGTAATTGAAAATGAAATTAGGATACAGTAATAAAAAGAGCCAGTAACAATTCTCATTTCGCACATAATTCATTGGAGAAATACATTTTCTTCTGCACCGTTCAAAATAAGGAGAAGTTTTACCCGTTACTACTGTGCAATAAATCATGAGAGTAACTGTATTAAAAATAGGTGAGATAATATAATCACTAGACTGCGGATCTTTATGCAAAATAACATTTTTAAACTTCAATTGCGATCTATGGAAGCCAGGTAACAATTTATTTTCCTCATTAATACCTTTTAAACTCATTTAATTTTCTACTGTTTCGAATTACACCTATTCATTTTTGTCATAAATGTATAAAATTCGCTGTCGAATAATCACAGCATAATTTCAGGAATTGGTTGGAAAAATAAACCATTTTATTAATTTTGCTAATTCGTGTGTTTCCTCGTCTTTGAAAATCAGATTCTCCTATTTCTATGCAATGAAACAGTTAAAAATATACTTTGAGAATATAATAGCAAAATTCCATATCTGTCACAGAGGATACAGAAACAATTGAATAGTTTCTCTTGCTTCGACAGTATTCAACTAGTTCCCCGTTACTCGCGTTAACCAGCTTCCATCCCTTATCAGTCGGGAAAAAAGATTCTGCGGGGCTATGGAGATCTGCGACGGAAATAAAATGCAAAGGAGTCAGGTAGACGGTTCGCAGAGAATTTATATCGATAAGTCGGAACAGGTGTCGGCATCCTGGAAAAATATTCGTGAAGAGGATTTCACAGAACGGTAACTTGAAGGGATTCCGAGCCTCGATAATAACAAACTCACGGTGAGAATCTGGAGACCCATATGCGTCGCCAAGCAAGGCCAAAGAAAAAATCGGAGGCGAACGAAACACGCGAAATAAAACAGGCGAAACGCACGCGAAAGAATTCATCCCCGCTCCGAATTGTAAACGCCCTTTGAGTTTTACGATCCAGTGAATATTTCATATTTGAATATTACGCAGCTAGCCTCCTCTTCCGTAAATTGCAAAAATATTGCAGAACGCAGTAGAAGAAATTCACCCGCCGTCCTGTATTAATTATAAACGAACTTTGAAAACATAGAGGACTTCAAAGGAATTTTTAAGGAGGGGATCAACGCTAAATGACAGCAGAATATCTTTTATCTCCACTCATAGTCAAGTTGAGAACACGGTTTACAATTCACACTTCTTCATATTTATTTGTTTCTGTATTATCTTTATTTCCTATTATGTTCCGCTTCATTTGTTTTAGATTATTTGCTATTCTACAACATTTAGTTTATTTGTCATGCTTGCTTACAATGCTTGCAGCTCCTACCACTTTTTCAACTTTGTCAGCTATTCTCAACAAAAACAAGAAAGAGGGGTAAAATATTTCCTAATAGGTTATTAATTTGAAACTATTTTGGTGATTATTAATGTTAAATCCCGTTTGGTTTAGTACTTTTTTAAAAAACTGAAGGTGACTCCTCATATCTTGATAAGAAAGTAAAGTGACAATGAGCCTCTAAATTAAATTCTTCAATACTTTCCAAATTAATTTAAACTTAAATATTAAATATAATTTATTATTAGAATTCCTCTAAAATTAAAATTATTATAAGAATTACTCTAAATTTGATTTTTCAATTACAGCACTGTATGTCCCTCTGAGTCATTTTACGGGACCCACTCCGTATATTTAATGTTTGATGTATTTTCTGCCGCTTTGTCCTCGATTATTTTACTACTCTTGCCGCTCTCTGTATAATTACGACCTAACACCTCCATAAAATATCAAAACAATTTAGCAGAAGAAAGTCACGAACTCTCAAATATTATGCTGTGTATATACTAGGACTTGAAACAACAGAGTGTACAATATTAATTTGACTGGCTTTAATTAAACTGCGAGATTGTAAATGTCACACATGCGCGGTGGTGATAATGAACATGTGTAAGTAAATGAGAAATGAAATTTTGTTTAAAACTGCGCAGCTAAGATCATTGTTTATGGTTATTATTGCAAACGGATAATATTTAGATTACTTGATAAGAGAAATAATGGCAAAATATATTGCATATATTGCATATAACAAACTTAATTAGTACATCAATACATCCAGATAAAAACGTAAGTAATAGGAAAAGTTTCCAATAGGTAAAATTGATTACGTCACTTAAATATTTAATATTTCTACTCTTAGGCGTCACTCAACTAACAAGTTTAGATTCATCATGTTCGGCAGTAAATATATATTGTATTAACTATTTTATTGTGTAAACACTATTTTATAACATCGAATAAAAAGCATTGTAAGAGATTTAAGAGGTTATTAACCCTTTGGATATAGATTTATTTGGGTACGAATTTATTTGAAGTTTTTTTGCATATGGAATGAATTAGTAAGTTTTTGATGTATGGATTAATGTAAAAATAATATATTTTATGTAAGATCTCACTTATTGTAGAGATATTATGTACATAGTTTTAAACGAGATTTTAATTACAAAATAAATATAAATGAAGGAAACATAACATGTGCATGACGAGTGTAAGTCGTCAAATAAACCCAAAGGGTTAACACTGAAACACTGGTTCTTCTTAGATCAAGGCTTTATTGTAGGCCTCTTAAAATCAAAGATCAATAGTTGAGTAGTCCTGAATATCCTTTCTTTAATATCAAATCAGACTCAAAGCGAAGATTTTAACCAGAATTCATATCCATCGTGTCAAAATGAAATACTATTTTCCTCTCATCGATATTCACCAATATTCATGCAAGATCCAATACGAGATACTTGGGGTAATCATCAAGAACTCGTAAAGCAAGGAGTAAACGACATAAAGAGCTTTCGAACACAGATAAATTGAGCAAAGAAACTAAAAGCTCACCAACTGTAAAAAGAACACAGTACATCATTCAAACGATGCAATAAACAAACTCAACTCGTCCTACGCAGAAGCTGGCAAACACTAAAAATTTAAAGCCGAGCACTAGTTTGTTGAAAATAGGATAGCTTTCGGAGCAGGCGTTCTCTAAAACCCAGTTCCCTCATTGTCGAGATGAAAGGAGCCAAATTAAATTTCCCGTATCCGCTTTCGAGAAATGAAAGAAACAAAGGCGGCCGAGGCTCGTCTCCTTTAATAAAGCTTAAGGGAAAAATATTCCATGGTACCGGTCTGTTCCGCGGCTCCCTTTGTCGCGAGAGAAAGGGTGAGTCGCAGTGCTAGCCGATAAGGGAAAGTCAGGAGACCTCGAAAAAGCTGTTTGACTTAGCGATGATTAATAGGGGATAATTGCTAAATACCAGTGACGGACAGCGTCAAATGCTTTTGTAACTGAATTCGGATAACCTGTCCAGTGAATCAACATTATTCGTATTGAACCGAAAAAGAACATTTATGATTCCCTCTTCGCGTCGAAATTTATGCAGTAATTGTATTGTCAAAATGGAAGTGAACACTTTACCTACCGAAAGCCTATCAATAGGATTTTCAATAATGGTGCTGTACCAAATGAAAGCACAGAAAGTTTCGTTTACATTACAATCTTAAATGAAACTATTAGATGACGTTATTGAGAGTGATTTGTTCGTTCACAATGAAAATTGCCGTTGCTATTGGAGGTTCCATTAAAAAGTGTTTAGCCATGTACCATAGAATTATCAAAATTATATAATAATCATCGGTCGGTAATGTGTTAACATATTTGCACAAATTCTCGTTTCAAGACTATAACACCAAAAAATTTGAAGAAACCTTTAATTTGTAGGATTATGATAATTAACCCTTCGCTGCATAATGTATCATATCTTATACAGTTAACAAATCTGGTATACAGTAAACTAGGAATGTATTTTCTTACTATTCTAAATTATGTTTATTTTTCTGAAAATGTTGTTTTAATTTTTTAAAATATTCTTCCCTAAAAACTGACCTTCTTTCAATTTTCACAGGGTTAACTACGGATGTCATGGCACAAATGAGCAGGTGAAACGTATAACAGTAAAGATACTAAAAGACTTTAAAATTACGTTATTAATAGGTACATTATTTTCATTACATTAAAATTATTAGTAAAAAATTTCCTGTATCTTGCGATTAATGCACAAAATAACTATTTTGCATAAAGATCCGGAGTATAGTGATAATTAATCCAGAAGATTTGTCGAAATAAAATTGTTAATGAAATAAAAATTCAAATTTTGGAACAGTAAGAAATCAAAGTGCAATGCTCCACGTTAATCTAATAGTTTCTTACTATAGCATTAGATAAATTCATACTATTCGACGACGTTATTGACAGTGCGTTCGTTGACAATGAAAATTGCTGTTGCTATTGAAGGTTCAATTAAAACCTATACGACAATCCCTTATCATTTCGAAACAGAATTTCTTGTCTAGAGTTGCTTGTTCTGGTCTCCAGCATGCGCCCTAAGAGCTCGCATCCACACCCCTTTCGCGGGTCCGCACCTCTGGAGCCGGCAGCGAGGCTAGAGACCACCTTGCACTTGACTGCATGCGTCCCTGGCCCGTAATTGAAGCGTTTTCAATTCGATTTAATTCCCCCGGCGACATTCCCCCGGAAAATAAGCAGCCGGGAGAGTCTGCTCGGTCTGCCTCGCGTCTACAAGAGAATCGGGCTGAGTAATCAGCCTCATTGATCCAGCTACTCGGTGCGTTGACTCTCTCTCCGACTCCGTTCGTACTCGTACACACGTCTCGCGTGCATGTTCCCAGAATCTGTGAGCATGCGCGCGCGCGCACCAGAGAGTTGTGCACGCGTTTCAAACCTCGCTGCATCGTCACGTTCCTGGTGCATACCTCTTTAATGACCCAAACAAGATGCCATCAATACGGCCCGCGACTCTGGATCAAACGAATCTCGGAAACGGCATGTGCTTGAGCGAAAGTAGCCAATTACACCATTTACGCAATTTTCGATTCTTAGGAAAATTTGTCACGATGCTTTAAAATCTTGCTGTACCGCTTTCTTTACAGCTACAGTAATTAGAACGTCTTTAACTCTAGAATGGTTACGGAAGAAAAGAGAAAATTCATTTTCTTAAATATTGATTTCAAAAGAATAAATTTGTTATGCTGTTTTAATCCCTTGCTGTACCGCTTTCTTTACGGCTACAGTGATTAGAACGTCTTTCTCTACAAAATGGTTAAGGAAGAAAAAGGAAAATTCATTTTCTTAAATATTGATTACAAACGAATAAGTTTGTTATAGATATTTTATCCCTTGCAGTACTGTTTCCATTGCGACTACAGTGATTAGAACATTTTTAGCTGCGGAATTGTCACGAAAGAAAAAAGAAAATTAATTTCCGCAAGTATTGATTACAATAGTATACAATTTGATCTTGAAAGAAGGACACAACATTCGTATTTGTTAGCATAATCGAATCGTTATTTAACTCGTTTACCATCGATTTTTGTATAATATTTACAGTCGATAAAATTGTTTGCCGATTAAAAGAAATTAACTTCAAAGTTTGCACTACGCGTTCCATAATCGGGATATCGAGAGAAACACCCACCTGAGAGTGAATCGTAACGGATGTTTAATTTAAATCTATAATAAAGCACTGTGATACGCATCGAATCAATAAAAAAGAAAAGAAAAATATTTATGTTATAGTGTATTTTACTTCACTTCCAGTTTGTTTGAAGAAATAAAAGAAATGGTAACACTTTGTTACACGAGAAAAGTAGCTATTTAATACCAATTTCTTAGTTCAAGGTCAACTCAAGGTCATAGTATAAAAGGACATTGAAATTCTCTTAAAATCATTTACAAAATTATACAATCAGATATACATAGTGCCATTTAAGAACAAAGTTAAGTTGACATTAACTTCTCATTGATGATAAAACTATTTTTTTTATCTCCTAATGGTGCAATGCGTAGACCAGAACTGATCAACTTTTGTCCGAAAGATATTTTTGTCAGGCTATATCGGAGTAAGTGAAAGCTCGTGGGAACGAAATTGTAGAGCACCCTGTATACCCGTGGAAACATCTCAGCGGAACAAGAAAAATCGGAACCGAAAAGGGTGACCCAAATTTTTGAGCGACGGTATATATCCAATTTCTGCGAGATCGGCAAAACTTGCTGATTAAGGAGGACAAAATCAAAGGTGATTTGCTGGATCTCCTTGGAGCTTCCGTTGTCTGTCGGCCGCATTGTTCTCCCGTTCTTTTCGCGCGTTTCAATTCACCGGGCCGTCAGTCACGTTTGTAGACCGGGTTCGATCACGGTGTGACGCGCGCTCGCTGGAAAAATCAGCCGGAGGCGCAATTCCCGGAGAAAAGGGAATTTCTTCGGCCTGTTTTCCCCTTCTTTTCCTTTTTTCATCAAATGAAATTCAACGCCGGATATCGTGTCAATTTGATCCGAGGTCGGGCGCGAAAGTGTGGTGCGTTCGAAACAGCCCCGAGGAAGATGCGAGAAGAACTTGCATGTTCAGCAGTGGGACTAGACCATAAGTGGCCAAGGCACGACGATGTACACCGTGACACTGATACAAAATGCATCGAACACTACCAGCAGAATGCACCAGCTCGGGATTCCTCATCCCGTAAAAGTAATTCGAGAATGTGGAGCAAATTTCGTCCCTGCGATGTTTCCCTTCAGGGCATATTCAGCCCCGAAGAATTTTAATAAATCCCTACATTCTTGTAACGTTTAGTACACGGTACTAAACCTTTACGTTACATTTTCTTCAATGAAAATTCATCCTTTTTGTATACAGGATACAGTCGATTATCCGAACTGAACAGGAAAACTGTTTCAATATTAGAACAGTTGGTTAGACTCAATTTTTATTAATCCCTTGCACTACTATTTATTCTATGGTTGTAGCGATACAAAATTCTTCATCGTTTAGAATTTCACAGAAAAAAGAAAGAAAGTTTTGTATTTATTGTGTAAGTATATTTTTTCCAAAGGTTATAATATCGACTATAAAAGAATAGAATTTTATTTCGGTTAAGAGGTAATTATTAATATTATACAGATTTAGTAGTCTCTGTTCAGAATTTTCATCACGAGTCTGACTCGATATTGTAGGGCAAGGGGTTAATTTGAGAATTCGAAGACTAACTTTATTAATTTGAGCTATTTAGATAAAAAAATGATTATGTTTTAAACTGATGTATCTACTTCTTCACAGTGTGAAGTTATGAATGAAACACTGAGACTATTCATGAAGTTAAACTGGGTGAACTATCAGCAGAGGATCTCTTGTGTAACTTGTGTAATTATCACTGAGGAACGTGTGAAGGTTAAGTAATAGTTAACATTTTTCATTGAGGATTCTCCCTCGTAACAAAGTTTTTTTACTCAGCTTTTTGTACGTTGGAAACGTATAAAATCTCCGGTTCACTTGTTAGATCTTAAGGTGTGATTTGAAATGATGATTCGGAATTTGGTAACATTGCACTCGTAATATCCGAAAGGATGAGAAAGGATTGCGAAATAAAACACAGCGGCTCGGATAGATTGTATCTTTACTCTTTCCACTGTCTTGTTATTTTTATTTCCAGCCGAACATTCTTCACTGTATCCGCAGAATCGATGGTACGCAATTAGTTAGGGTTCGCTACGCGTTAAACCAAGCGCAAACAAAAGTTCCATCGTGATTTAGATCTCTTTTCGGGTTATTGATCGTTTGCGTCTGTGCGAAGGAAAAAGGATGTTTAACTAAAAGCGGACACTACAGAATTAGACATGTTTATTTAAGTGTATGAAATAACGCATTCTAAAACTGCTCTGTTAGAAAGCCTTGTCAAGCTAATTATTTACAGTTTTAATTAATTTATTACTTCGATTCAGCCCTCAATTAATTCAAAGTAGAGTTCACATTTTGTCTAGACAATTATATGTCATTGTATGCATAAATTTCAGTCTCCTTCACAATTTTCTAAACAAATTATTTTGGATTCGAATATTTACCCATTGTTTTATGTTTTTATACGGGTAGTATTGGGTTTTCTCAAACGCCATTTATTATTTATTATTAGACTACGGATTATGATGCGTTTATATCAAAATTGAGTACCTTAAATTGAAAATTGTAGGAAAATTTTAAGAAATCAAGATATCAATATATAATTTCTTATCTATAAAAATTATTGAGGGAAGAAATAACCTCTTGTTTGGTTTCTATTCATTGCAAATGATACAGACAATTTTTATTTTGCCTATTTATTATTTATGGGTGCTGTAAATAGTAAAACTAAGAAAAAAGACTAATACTTTTGCATACACGTAATATTTTCATAGATATTGTTGTCCATTAGCTTTAATCTTTGTCATAGTTAATGGTCTAGATGGATATGGTATCAATTTTCATAATACATAGTCAGATAAGCAAGTTAACAACGTGACCTCCATTTTTATCTCTGCAATTCCAAGAAACAGCAATTTTCAATACATTTTTGGACACATCTACTAAAGGAATGCTTCCAGTATCTCAGAAAAATTCAAGTCACCTGATTCAATTTTACCCCTCGAGTGCTGTGCCGGTGTAATTTTTGACCAAGAACATCGAAATTGTCATTTAAATACTCAATTTGTAGCAATTAAACTAACTGAATAGCTGTTTTATTGAGGATATTTGAAAGACCAATGTGTCTACACGAAATATAGAGTCTATAATATAGACAGCGTATCTTTATGCAAAATAAAAACTTTCTATCCGATTTGCAACAAACTGAAATGAAATAGAAGTTTATTTTCCTTCTTCATATATTTTCAATAGGTTGAAAATTATATAACAGCATTTTTTAATTCTTCTAATGTTTTTACTGTTTTCAATTAGAACAACTCATTTTTGTCATAAATGTATAAAATCCGCTGTCTAACGAGATATCATCAAAAATAAATATTTAAAAATTATTAATTAGAGTTGCGAACGGTCCTAAGTATTGCCAATTATATAGCTATAAAAATCGTCCGTTGTGCCAGGGTTAAAAAGAAGTTATTCCTTTATAGAGGGTGTGGGAATACGTTTGCCAATCACTGTAAACAATTTACAAAAGAATTGAATGGGCTTGGACTGTCGCAGCAATAGTTGTCGCACGTTAGGAACATTATAGAAAGACTACGATTGCAATCAGATTTATCTTCTAGCCTTTGCCGAAGTTCTTGAGAAACAGTAAACCAAGAACGGTCCTTGGAGCGCACCGATAGCATACCAACAAGGAGCTACAAGATCACTGGGCATAAACCAGCTCGAAACAATTGTTCGCGACTCCCCCACCACTGGACGATCATTTATTTGCAGCGAGCGGACCCATTCGCATTCAGGCATTTAACAGCGACGATTCAGCCAATTCTCATCTCGTCGGTGCTCTTAAGGGAAAAATAAAATGGAGAAATCTCTTAACGAGCTGTACAATGAAGCCGCCACCCTTGGCAAGAGAAACTATTCCGCCTTTCGAGCAATTAAGACGGTCGTATTAAATAGACGAGCGACTTTTCTCATCGACACGGCCGGCTGTCATTTGCATAACCTCGGTGTAGCCGTGGCATGATTTAAAGCGATGAGAGATAGTCGACGCCGGCTCCGCGGCGCGTCGGTTTATCGGCGAAATGGAGGAAGATCTCACGCGGATAACACCTTCAATTACCTGATGCAATGGCGACGAAATTTCACGGGCGGTCAACGCTGAAAGAAGCACCTCTTTCTCCTGCTGTACGCTGTTCCCTCTCGTCTACCCCTTCGTCCAGCCCCGATTCTCCTTTTTTTCCTTACGGCCCTTTACAATTTCTCCACCCTCCCGTCCGCTCGGCCGTCGTCACAATGCTGTCGAAATATAAGCCGTACCCGCTACATTTTCCTCCCCGTCCGCGAGAGTGAAATTTTCTCTTTCCTCTGTGTCACCCTTCACGCTTCTTCCTTCCTTTTATTTTTTTTTTCTCTCACAAGCCACCCTCCGTATAATTAATGGTCGCGCGATCCTCTTCGCCTCCTCGCCTTTTTTCCAGTAATTGCATCCACTAAGGGAAAGTCCCTCCTACCCCCCGGGTCTCTTTATCGCGCTGAAAGGGAACGCGTTACCGTCGGACCCGTTGTCATATTGTCTCGCAGACGACGACGACGACGACGGATCGCTAGGAATTTTGTTTTTGGGAACCGGACCGGCATTCTTTCGGGATACCGACGCCTTAATGGATAGCCCGCTGAATTTACCAAAGCTACCTCCGCGAAGGTATGCCCGATCTCGCGACAAAGAAACGTGATGCCCTGCATCGCTACCGCGTACTTGTCCGGGGATGCTTTCGACAATGTGTACCTTTTATTTCGAAATGAGGTGCAGCCGAGTGAACATAGAGATGACCGCACCTCGCACCCTTAGCGATACATCACGAGCAGATCGAGGATCTCGCGCATTCCTACCATTTCTGATCCTGCGAACATACTCGCCAGGTGATCCCTCGGTCGAAAGGAGTTTCCCAGTCGACCTCATTACCGCCTGTAGTAATCAAGAAAGTTCGTAGCGTTTTTAAATTAAAATTCAAAGATGAAATTAACACTTCACCGACCGGAAGCCTATTAATAGGATTTTTAATAATTTTGCTGTACCAAAAAAAAGCATAGAAATTTTCTTTGACATTGCAATCTTAAATGAAACTATTA
Organism: Lasioglossum morio; assembly: GCA_916610235.2. Classification (NCBI taxonomy): domain Eukaryota; kingdom Metazoa; phylum Arthropoda; class Insecta; order Hymenoptera; family Halictidae; genus Lasioglossum; species Lasioglossum morio. The sequence goes on from OU744333.1 coordinate 6,295,398, forward strand.
GACGACGTTATTGAGGGTGACTTAGTTAGTTCATACTAAATGCTAAATGAAAATTTAGCCATGTACCATATATTTTTCAAAAATATGCAATAATCACCGGTCGGTAATGTGTTAAGATATTTATTTAATAGCATATTTTCCATTCTGTTCTATTACTCGAATGTTATTGAATAAACCTGTTAACTTTCCCCGGATCAATAATATTTCAGGTCGAGCTAAAAATGAGTAAATTTGTACTTATGCAGGCTAATAATGCTTATGCAAAGAAAAAAATAATATTTCTCATCTGAAATTCCCCACCTGGCTTGTGGAGAATATCGAATATGCACTAGTGTGCAAAAGAAAGGAGCGGCCAGTATAATTAGAAGATATAGTGACAAACTATGTATATCTGTATGTAGAAAGTGTATTGTACAATGATTGATTTATTGTATTTAAAGTATTAGATAATCCGCAATAACACACATTCTCAGAACTATTCAATTAAACAGCGGAATCCTTTTTAAAAACTTACCGTGTTCTTATTTGATTTTTTATGCTTTTCTATTAAATATGACCGGGAGCTTCTTTCTTTTGCACAGTAGTTTATTCAACATCGCCCCTCAGAGACACCAAATATTATCATTTAACCACACAATAGTATTATAAAAATAATTTTTATAACACTTTTATTTACATTTGTACCAAGACTCACAATTTTTTTTTAAATTATCCGACCACTGTATATATTTTAGGGTAAGTATTACCCTAAAATATCCGTCGCTCGAGAATATAGTGTACGCGTATATACATATACTGTATGTATATTTTTTGTGACGTATTTTAATTATATCGTTAATTATGTATACTGTGGGTCTTCTTTTATATTTAGAACAGTATGATATACGAGTTCTGCAATTACGATAGCAAAATTACTCGACAAAGTGTTAAGAATACGCTGCTGTTTGAGCCACTTCTAAACGTCGAAGTCATTGCTAAACATTTTAACGATGTGAAACATAAAAATTGATCACGCTGTCGGAATACTGCCAAAAACAAATCTTCCGCCAGAAAGTCATACCTAACTGTCACGCGCACGATACGAGTTGTGACGATGATCCATCCCTTTTTAATAGAAAAAACTTACACCGCACTTCCAGAACTGGTAGATATGACGAGTACTATGTATTGGACAAGTTTAGGTGAAATATAGTACGTTGACAAAAAAAATTACAGGCGAAATAATTGAATATAAAACTGTGGTGGACGCGTTTTCCTGTAAACGATACTTTTGCAACTGGTCCCCGAAATGTCTCACTGTCAGTCAAAGCCCATCAAATGTTCAAAAAAATGTTACACAATGTACTGAAACTAATATTTTTCCGTCAATCGTACAAATGTTTTTTGCAATTGAAACTTTCTTCAAAAAAAGTCCTACAACATAGCACCATTTTCTTCATCAATTTGAGATATTTTTTTAAACCTGCAATATTTTATAGATAACTGATGTATTAAAAATGACATACTCTTAACCAAGAATACTTTGAAAAAAATCTCCAACATCAAATATGTAGGATTTCATTTGATTTTATAAAATTTGTAATATATTCGACTGATTTAAATTTTTAAAAGAATTAAAATGACGTAACGTGGCTACAACATAATTAATGGTTATAATACTTCCTATTTTAACTTGAAGTATTTTGCAACCTTCAAACCAAATTTAATAAAAATGAATATAATTAGTTGTTTTAAATTGACAAGTCCTGCTATTTTTAAATGTAAATATTTCACTTTTAGTTTAGATGGGTGTATCTCTGCCAAAGAAACGGCGAGACAAAGAGATAACTTTTACCTCTGCTGTGAATGAAATAATTCATATAATTATTTATATGATATTTCTGTTCTCCTTTTTTAATTCTTAAGTCCACAGGATACAAAATATTTATCCATCTGTGACTAAATATAAATACAAATACACAATTAGTTGTGAAAGTATTCAGTTTGTTAAGGCAGTAAACATATAATTTCTTAACAATGGTAAATAATCAATTATATCGATCGCAAATGTTGAATATTTAATTGAATAATGCTTGGGCTCAACCGGCGTAGCCAAAACGTTAAGAAAGGAAAAAAACGTTATTACAAAATTGCTCATAGAATTACTAATTGATGGAAACGGTTGCACCGAAAGCATTATTAAATTAAATACTTAAAAATGGTGTTGGCATTGTACAAATTACGTAAACTAACAATAAAGTATTTATATAAATATTTGTTTAGTTATTAAAGCATTTTGTTAATACAGTAAAGGTATTATATTTTAGAAGTTTTCACAGTTCAATTATTATTTCCACGCACACATGAATCGTGTTATAAAAATACGTCTGTTCCAGAAAATGTTTATGTTTACTCACAAATATCAATGATTTGTATTTACTCGCTCGAGTGGAATTAAAAATGTCCCCTCTTAATGAAAAGAATTGTTTTCAATCTAGCTGATTGAACGGTTTATCCAATATTCTATAGAACGGTATGTCCAATCGAAATCACTTTGACAACAAAAACTGTAATGTAGACAATCACGATCGCATCAAAGTTGCCACGGAATGGAAATTACCCGTGGTCGTGCAAACGACCTGTGCGACATGGTACGTAGATCAACACAGTGTGAATTACATTCCCTTTGGCCCATTACGCTTTCATTAGACGACTCTGCTTGCGTTTATCGTTAATTAACATTTTGTTAGGTTTAAGGCGGTCGCCTGTATAAGGAGACCGTTAATAGTGGCCGGTTTCTACACTCGAGATTAAGGTGCAATGGCGAGCTTGACATTGAGCCGGTGCACTGAAATAATAATTGAGATGACGAATACATGTAGCGTTGCATGCACAAGTACCGTGGCAATTGAGGATCACGCAACCGTGAGGATACCGCGTTATATACGGTTCACTCGGAGTCGCGATAATGTGTTCCTAGAATTCCGTTGCTCGGCCAGCTAATTGTTTTAATCTCCCGCCTGAAGCGATAAGATCGACTGATTTTTCGCTGCCGCACAAATGACATCGACTTCTGAATGAAAATTTTTTCATTATTCTCCTAACGTCTTGCACACGCGAGGAGCATAACAGAAGTCAATTATTAATTGAGTTCAGCGATGTTTCTATCTCTTTCTACTTCACTTAATTTCAAATAATTTATTTTTCACTTTATACTTTCAATTTCTCGGCCTCCTACAATCTTCGTTATTTTCATGACAGGTAATTTTCTAAAAATTATTAATTTATTAATCTTTTCTTTGGTAGAATAGTTAGAATAAGAAAATATTGGTGTAGCTACTCGGTTATAACGCCAGATTGAATGTTTATTATTTTCTACAATAATTTTCTACAATATTTCTGTATTTTCATCTAAATCGTGTTAAGATATCAAACACTACAAACATGGAAAGTTCGGATAATTGAGACTCTACTGTAATCGAATTGAATAAAGTAAAGATAGCCAATAAAATCTTAAATGAACGTGAAATGTGGCAGAATACTTTAGTCCCTTCCTTAAAAAAACAAGCCACAACTGACAGAAATCGTTCTCACCTCTCAATTTTTTTTTATTAGCAACGAAACAACTAATCGAATACTATAGTGAATCGGCAGACTCGATTGCAGTGCAGACGCAAAGTGGCTCGAGAGATAGCAGCGGCAGTCACTCGGAAAGAGGGGAAAGCAGGCGAAGAAATGGCTAGAAAATTCAGGCTGGTCGAACTGCTCTTTCTCGTTCCCACCCCTGCGCCGTTTCCATTTCCATCGCGCGCCATCTTGCCCTTCCCCACCCCGTCCTTCGACAGTCTCGATGGCCAACTCTCCGTCTCTCTCCTCATTATGCACCTGGATAAAAAACGAAAGAGAAGAGGCGGGCAACAGCAAGGGCAGAAACCTCACCTCCCCCATCGTTTCGGTTTTCTTTCTCCTCGTTCATCAACATCTTCGTTGGTTACCCGCGCTGCACCGGCTATCTCCCTCCAATTATTCCCTTCTTGCCAGTTTCTCTTTCTGCTTAGGCGTGCTCCACTTCTCCGAGCTCCACTCGTTATCAAGCCGCCTGCGATTCCTCGCCGTTTCCCTTTTAGACCCCTTCGCCACCCCCTTCCTAGACAAACCTACTCTTAACGTTCCGACGCATTTCAATGTTGAGACGCCGCGCCGTGAGGGAGGTCGGGGGTGTACAAGGGGTCCTGCCACAGAAGCTGAGTGACAGCCATTGACACTTTGAGTCGCTCGGGAGGCGGGGAGAAACCGGGAATGTTCCTCCGTGCGACTTTAATTTCTGCAGCGAACACGCCGGAGCGCGAATTCGACCGCGAGAACGCCCGATTGTGTCTCACGGTTGTCGTAAACTGAGACGTACCAATGTTGCCACGCAGATATGCACGTCATTCTGAAATTTTGATACCGTCAAGACTGCTACCGAGTCGACCTTTTTGTTTTTCAGATGGTGCGCGCAGGACAGATCACCAAAAGGGTGCCGGTTTTATCTCAATACAGCGAGATATCTTTTGAAGGAATGGTGCCACGGAAAAACTGTTTCAACAAAAGTTGCATGGTATAATAACTGTCCCCCGATTGATAACAGAAGAGACCTGGTAGCTCTCATCCGACTTCGCATACGCCATACTAACCTAAGTCACTTTTTTTTTATTATAGAAAATCTCATATGAGATTTATTACAACATAAATACAAAACAGAAATGCACTACATATAATATAGAGTATGAAGATTACAAAACAAAATAGGTTTCTTGTAGAAATACAGATATTATAATATTAACATATGATTAAAAGGAACAGTATATGAACAGAGAGAGAAGAGTAAAAAAAAAAGAAACTTATACTTTAAGGCCACAGCTTTTAAAAAATGATAACATGTAATGACAGGCCCTAATATTAGGTTTGGCTATCATTACTGAGACATCCATTGGAAGTTGGAAGTCTATTTTACTGAGTTTATTAATCAATGAGAGTCTCTCATCATTGTATAAATTACATTGCCACAAAACATGATTCAGCGACTCATCTCCATCCCCACAACTACACTCAGGATTATTAATGAAACCAATGCGGGAAATAGAAGGAACACTAAAGAATGAAGCCTCCTTAGCTAAGAGATCAACTTTTTCATTTCCTGCAACCTAGCCCACTTATACAGAATTTTGAAAGATGCTCTCTTTTCTCCATCCAAAAACGTCGCTAGGCTATTCCTAGCAGATTAAGTGAATGCCTCAATATTAATAAGAACATCGTCCAACTCGTACTATTTCTGAAATCCACTAATATTTACCACACTCTGTAATCACGTGGGTGTCCCATGGAAATCGCCGACACAAATTTCCCCGACACGGTTTTCACGTCCATCATTTCACTGACTCCAGATTTAAAAACAACTTTGATCGCCAACGATTTTAGATTCGTTTTTGTTTTCATATCTGCATTAAAATACGAAGAAACTATGTCCCCAACCAAATATTTCTTTTCTATCTGTGTGGTGAGAGAGGTTCAAAATCAGGATAATTTGTTCAAAAAGATATAGAATAACTATACTGATTATCATGCTTCGATGTTACTTTATTAGTACTTTTAATTAGGACTCCCGAAGCACTTTTATTATGCTCTACATGTTTTGATAAACACAAATACTTCTATCGTCACATATCACGAGTCAATAACGATTGACGTATCAGGAATCCTCCAGGTGTGACAGAACACTCAATGAGTTGACTACGTGCACACCCCTTTTGTGCCTAGCAGCAACCCTACAGGCCACTTCATGGGTTTTTGCCCCGCAAATACAATAGGTGGTTACCTTAGCTTTCTAATTATCTGTTGATGATTGGAAATTTAGTTCTTCGTTCAGTAGGTATTTTCGAAAATTGTCCATCTTTAAACACACGATTAATCAAATTTAACGCAGTTCTATTTTATCTTCTACTATTTTTGATTAATTATATTATATACACTAAACCTACCACCACTGGTCAAATGATCGGTTCCAGATTTTGTATTTTACAATTGCTGAAATTATAAAGATGCTTTCGTGATAATAGATTACAACAAATATTTAATAGCGCAGTTCGAATAAATTTAATCTTGTTCAGTAGGTTTAGTGTTAATTTTTATAAGCTGAAACTGATATATAGATAAATAGATTAAAAAAATATTTAGTAGCGCAGTTCGAATAAATTTAATCTTGCTAGGTAGGTTTAGTGTTAATTTTGATAAGCTGAAACTGATATATAAATAAATAGATTAAAGAAATATTTAGTAGCGCAGTTCGAATAAATTTAATCTTGTTAGGTAGGTTTAGTGTTAATTTTGATAAGCTGAAACTGATATATAGATAAATAGATTAAAGAAATATTTAGTAGCGCAGTTTCGAATAAATTTAATCTTGTTAGGTAGGTTTAGTGTTAATTTTGATAAGCTGAAACTGATATATAGATATGCTTAAATTCTTGCAATCTTTCTACTGATTTGAATAGTGCTTACTCAAGTTCCTCGTAAATGCATGAAACCCACGATCTACTCGAAACGTATTCGATGCGAATCATGTCTCGACTGCGGCAAATTTTACTTTTACGATGATTAATACCGCAGAGATATTCCGTCCGACAATTTAAACCAAGGAACAAGAATTTCGTGGAAGAGGGTGCAACGATCCCCGCAGTCACGAGGCTCCTTTCAACGATGAAACTCGGCGAACGTGCCGAATCTAAAAGAACCCGAACGACCGCAGGATCTTCGGGGAAATGAGGGTGAAGTACGGGAGAGGCAGCGTAGAACAGGTAGAGACCGGATGGTACTTAAAGTTGCATCGAAATGCTATGTACTAAACAGTGAATGGCTACCGGGAGCAGGTACGAGAGCGTGAATGTGTTGGTAGTCTTGACCACGTGATACATCCTGAAAGAAGAATTCACCGTGGCTACCTACAGATACCTGTAGGCCACCAGGTATTCGTCTTGTAGGTCGGATACTTCGAGACGGCACACAGCAATGCCGGCAGCTCCGAAAGGAAGGATCAAATTCAATGACATCGTTGTGTACCGATTTTATCGCACACCTTCAATGCACTATAAAAAGAGTGGCGGCAAGGTTGAACGAGAGATTCGTAGACGCCCTAACCCTTTACGACACCATAGTTGGCTACTCATACTTCAACAGTCGATTCCTCGTTCAAAGTATAGGCTTAACTTACCACTGAATTTTCCGATAAGTGTCGCAACTTTTGCGTGTTCCATATATTTTATTTTATTATCACTAGACTGTGGATCTCTATGCAAAATAAAAATTGTCTGCATCAATTGCAAGGAATAGAAACTAAATTCAATGTTATTCCTTCCCTTAATGATTTGAATAAAAGAGAAATCGTATATTGACATGTTCAATTTTCAAAATTTTCCAACAATTTTGAATTACATCTACTCAATTTTTCTATATATGCATTATTATGTACGAATATATTTTACTCGGTTGGAAAGAAAGTTCGTAGCGTTTGTAAATGAAAATTTAAAGCTTGAAATACTTAAATGTTTTTTTTTTATGGTTTTGCATTTAAAACTCACCAAGCATTAAAAGTATCTAGGAAATGTAGTAGTAACTGTTTAAATATGTAGAACTTGAACGATTCGACTAGCGTGTTTTTATTGTTTTGCATTTGATCTAATGATTTTTGTCATGAATGTATAAAATTCCCGATGTAGTAATACCTGTTTAAATATTGTTAATTTGAACGATTCGACTAGCGTGTTTTTATTGTTTTGCATTTGAGCTAATGATTTTTGTCATGAATGCATAAAATTCGCGATGTAGTAATACCTGTTTAAATATCGTTAACTTGAACGATTCGACTAGCGTGTTTTTATTGTTTTGCATTTGATCTACTAATTTTTATCATGAATCCATAAAATTCGCAATGTAGTATGTAATACCTGCTTAAATAAGTATAAACTGAATGATTTGATTCGTATGTTTTTATTGTTTTGCATTTGATCTACTGATTTTTGTCACAAATCCATGAAATTCGCGATGTAGTAGTAACTGTATAAATATGTGTAGCTTTAATTATTCGACTAGTGTGTTTTCATTGTTTTGCATTTGATCTACTGAGTTTTGTCATAAATGCATCAAATTCTCGATGTAGTAGTAACTGTTTAAATATGCATATATAACTTGAATGATTCGACTAGCGTGTTTTTATTGTTTTGCATTTGATCTACTGATTTTTGTCATAAATCCATGAAATTCGCGATGTAGTAGTAACTGTATAAACATGTGTAGCTTTAATTATTCGACTAGTGTGTTTTCATTGTTTTGCATTTGATCTACTGACTTTTGTCATAAATGCATCAAATTCGCGATGTAGTAGTGACTGTTTAAATATGCATATATAACTTGAATGATTCGACTAGTGTGTTTTCATTGTTTTGCATTTGATCTACTGACTTTTGTCATAAATGCATCAAATTCGCGATGTAGTAGTAACTGTTTAAATATGCACATATAAGTTAAATGATTCGACTACTGTGTTTTATTGTTTTGCATGTAATCTACTCATTTATGTCATAAATGCATAAAATTCGCGATGTAGTAATACCTGCTTACACGTATAATCCGAATGATTTGACTAGCGTGCAACGGTGGATGTCCGACGCCAGTGGGAACATGGGAAGCCGTTTCCCACGCGGAAGTAATGTTCCATTGTCGCCGGCGTGAAAAGGTTAAAAGCCGCCCGAAAGACTTTTCTTATAAAATGTTTCGATCGTACAACATTTTCCAGCTCGCGCTTTCCGCCGACGAAAAAAATAAAAATCTGCTCCGATTTTTAGCTCGCTCACCCTCGATCGTTTGATCTCGAGGAGCTATAAGAACCCGGGAAAGACAAAGGGTGCGTTTAGCCTGGGCCTGAGTGTTCTCTTAATGTGGCATAGTCACCCTTTTGCCTTTAAAGTGGCAAGGGTGGAAACGACTTACAAATATCAGGGCACGATGCTCTTTTGTGCACGCCTTTCACCCCCCGACTCCTAGGATCATTCAAAACGCAATGCTCGTCGAGGATCCTCGAACGATTCATTCGGACGGAATACGCGTCGCTGTAAATTCGCATTTCAGCCCGGACACGTCTCTCGTCGTACAATGCACGGACACTTTTTTCCCCAGTTGTTAGTGTTCCGCAATACTGTTTCGACGTGCCTTGGGGAGATCGAATAAAAAGAACGCGGCTTTTTTTGTTCCAACGAATGAAAAATTATTCGAAATTTAACTAGAAGAACCGCGCACCCCGGGAAAAATATTCTGCATTCGAATGATTCCTCGTTCGCCGCATTCACGCGCGCAACATTTCCGGAGAAAATGCTTTGCGGACGTTCGGATATTTGGAATTTCAAACTCTGCTTCCGATTGAATATTTAATGCGCGTTCACTCAATTATTTTATTCGTATTATTCGTGGTTTAAGGAATAACTCGAAAATAAATTATTCATCCTCTTCACGAATCTCGAGATAGCTGATTGTAAGTCGCAAGATTTCGTTCATTTTATTTCTTTATCACAATTTTGCAGTTTTTTCAACAACAGTCAGGCTACAAATAAATAGCAGAGGGTTAAAACATTTTTGTCTTTTTCGACGTTCTTTAACAAAGGTAAATGTTTTAATTCAAAATCATTTCAAAATTTTAGAATAGTTTGTAACTTAATGATTTGACAATTTAATAATTGTTCAGATGAGATGTCATCATTGATGTGACGTTTCATAGTTTTTGTTTAAATTTTTCTCATATTTCTTATATGATTGTGAAGAATACGGAAACAATTGATGTGATTTGACAAAAAAGGTTAGAATTACAAAAATATATTAATATTTATACCTAGATTTATACCTAGTTTTGCTCTACATTTTCATTTAACTTACATTTCTTACATTTGACCCGGACAATGTTTATTTTGCATAAAGACACGCAGTCTGATTATTATACCGAAAATAATTGTCCGTTTGGCAAAGATTTTCGGTTTAGCCTGATAATAATCATATTTCTTATATGATTGTGAAGAATACGGATACACTTGATGTGATTTGACAAAAAAAGTTAGAATTACAAAAATATATTAATGTTTATACCTAGATTTATACCTAGTTTTGCTCTACGTTTTCATTTAACTTACATTTCTTACATTTGACCCGGACAATGTTTATTTTGCATAAAGACACACAGTCCGATTATATACCGAAAATAATAATTGTCCGTTTGGCAAAGATTTTCGGTTTAGCCTGAAAATCTGAAAATCCCATAAACATCAGCAGCCTACTCAGGCCAAAGCCGGGTTAAGTCGAACGGTGGAGTAATCCTCAGTTGTAACATTCACGATCCCGGGAACGTTCGAACAGTTCGTCCATCATTTCCGGCGAGGGCCACGGTGCAATCGGAAATTCCGGACACGCAACAAATCCCCGGGGAAGAGTTTGAAGGTGCATTGAAAGTATAATCTCGCGCGACGGTAATCCAGTGAAACGTTGGGTTTCGCAAAATCGTTTTGAAAGGCTCGCCTGGAAATCCGGACTTACACGGGAGGATCTATTTTCTCGCGGAACTTTCTTGCTCGGCTGCGAACGCCGCGCCAAGCCCGCGGTGTCCTGTCGTGAACTCTTGACAATCGGAGAACCAAGTAGTAACGTCGTTCGAAATGAACCGGTCATGTTTCTTCCCGCTATTCCCGTGCTTTCTTCCCTTCTTACACTATTGAAAATCGATCAGCTGATTCGAAAGTTGGATACACGAGTTTCCACCATGTATTTCGCCGATAGTTGCCGGTCGACTTGCGTCCGATGCGACAGAACGACGCTATCAGGTGTCACAAATTCATTTGCTACTTTCTTTTTCTTTTTTTTTTATTTAAGATTTAACGTCGCATCTATATCCAGGTCATTAGCGATGAACTTCTATGGTGCCTTCAGATTTTGTGGAGGTGGTTCATTTCTTGAGGAAGTCAATAGTGTTTGTTGTATGTTTTTCGGTGTTCGGATTAATTCCAAATTTGAGTCACTAGGTAGAAAAATTTTGGCAGTCGTATAAAAAGTGGTGAACTGTGAGTGGGTATTACAGCTAATTTCTTGTTCCCGATTCACGTAAACGATTATACACTATTGGAATTAATTCTGGACACATTTAAATTTTTACTTTTTTGCATCTATTCAGATCATTTAATATATAATCATTTATATTTTATATTCTAAACATTGTTTTGTAATTTTAGGGCATCGTTTGTATAAAAAGAATCAGTAAAAAGACCATTTACAGTCATACTTTGAATCTCCTATCTTCTTCTACATAAATAAAAATTAAATAGTTTTCGTTGGTAAGCGCATCACTTGAGAACGGTTGCACCGATTTGGCTAATTTTTTTAAAAAAATGTTCGTAATAATCCGAATAAGGTTTTTAGAGAAAGAAAAATTGGAAAAGTTGCCCGGAAAAAATGGAAAATTCGGGAAAAATGAAAGTGCTATTTTCTGTGGGATTTTTTATGATCTCAAGACCATATCTCACGATTCGAACGATGGATATGCGTAATTCTTTTTTTGTTTTGTTCGTTGTATGCACAAAACGATCAGAAACAAGTTTATTAAAATTTGGACAGAACAACGCCTGTCGGGTCAGCTAGAATACAATAAAAATTACAATTTCAACACGTTTCAAGTTATTCGAAGCCATTTTAGTCGTTATTCACACTTTTACAAACTTTCCTAAGATCCTCACTTCAGAAAACACAATGCCTGACTAAATCAATGATGGAACTGTTTGTACAGATCGTGAAGGCCTTCCTGACAGACCTGGGTAACAAATATTTCAACTAAGAACTAAGTACTGTTTTACATGTGTTTCATTTGAATGTAATACTAAATTACCGTTTAAATCATTAAAAATGGACGATTGATTGAATCGATTGCTGAAGTGAATCGTCAATCGTTGATTAAAAAAAAAGAAAACATCGAAAAGTCGGAGACTGTTTTAATTAATTAGTGAAGTTAATCGCCACACGTTAATCTATCCATAAATTGTAATAAGAAGAACTTTATCTCAACAAAAACTCAGCCTACATTTTTTTCAGAGTGCATACAGTTTTATTTCCGTATTTCATTTCTAAATTTCAGCAGTTAATCATTAATCAACTATCCGATTGTCGATTACAATTGAAAACGATGTAATCGTTAACCGCAATTCACTACTAAAGTAGGAGTTTAATTGTTAATTGCGATTAATGATTAAAGTAGAAATTTATTCGTCAATCGTTGATTAAATGTTTGCCCGACTCTGTATATAAAACAGAATATTTGGTAATCTAGGTGTGAATATTAGACTGCGGATCTTTATGCATTTATGAAGAAATTAGTTAAGTGAAATATATACATAAAACAGTAATAGATTTAAAAAATTCAAGGATCCTGCAATGTTGTTTTTAACGTAACAAAGTCATTAAGGGATGAAATCAATTTTTATTTTGTTCCTGCGTCCCACACTTAATGCAGAATATTTTTATTTTGCATAAAGATGCGCAGTCAAGTGATTACCTTCGCGGTGGAAGGATATGAATTTCTGGGACGTTTATAGTCTCCATTGAAGAAATCATGTTATCCGTCTGGGCCACGACAGCGTTATCGGACAAAGGGGAAGAAGTCTGTCCTTTATTCGACGTTCTCACGGTGTGAAACTGTCGAAAGGAGTTTTTATCTTGTTCAAAAACGATAACGAGCGACGCCGGACCGTCGCGCGTCGACGACGTCCCGTTGGCCGAGCACACGGGCCACTAGCAGTTCCCCGTGGCGAGTACGATTTTTCCCGAAGTCAGCTTTTCTCGCTCCTAAAGTTCTCACGGAGAAAGTTCATCGGCGCATCCGCAAAATGCCGTCCGGGCATTATAAAGCAATCGCAACAGTTCTTACGGAATCAATGGGACGATTTGTCGAAATAGTCGGAAGTGTTCTCGCGCGGCAACTTGTATCTCCGATTCCCGAAGAAGTTCCGAGAAAAGGATTATTTTCCCAACAATAAGATCGTGTTCAAGTTCTTATTCCCTCGGACTGTTCGCTTGAATCCCCTCCACGCTCACCCCACCATCCCGAAACGGTACCAAAGATGGAGAGCGTGAAACTGGAACTATTACTCTCGGTCGGAGACTTCTCGAGGTGTAATTTTCGTGAAATAATATTGAAGTACGTGAAATTATTTCTCGCGATTACAGCTCGGTAATTGTCCCCGTGTTCGTCTCGTTGTAACGTCGCTTTAAAGGGTCGTGAGAAGCACCGCGCTGCACAGTGAGACAAACCGATGAATTTCGTGTAAAAATCAAAGAGCTTTCAATAGAAATGAAATAGAGTGATGAATTCTTAAAAATTGAAGCTGAAATATTGCAGAATATGGAAAAAATAAAGAGATTATGCTATTAACGTTTTTTAACTTTGAAAATCCGATTGTGTTGAATTTCTGTATTATTTTAGAAGCGCTTGTAGATACTATTGAATATATAGAAATATCAATATTCTGCGAATAGAATAACGAAATAGTAATAAATAGACTGCGGATCTTTATGCAAAATAAAACTTTTCCTCTGAAAACGTATAAAAATACGTATAAAAAAACACTGAAACCGTATAAAAATTTCTTTCTATTTTGAACAATTTTAATAAATTTAAAATAATATGTGGGCGTTCTTAAATTGTCTTAATACTTTTACTGTTTTAAATTACATTCACCCATTTTTGTCACAAATGCAAAAAATTCTATCGAATCCATCTGCGAAAGCTTTAAAAGATTCCGAATTTTCATATTAACGACATTTTCTAGCAAGTGTTACAAACATTTAATACACCATCGCAGTACGCGAAATTTTAATTCAGTTGTTTAACAAGACGTGGGAACAGAAATGTAAAAGAAAATTATATTAATATTGCATGAACATTGTCGAGGGAGCACCCTATGAATAAACAAGTCAAAAAATCTTGATAATAAACTTTTTATATATATTCAGTGCACAATAATGACGAGGTCCTCGAAATTTTGTAAAATTAGAACGCGATTTCCACGTAGCCCGCGGTCAGAGGTCGATGCAAATTCACAATTTTATCGCACAAATTTACGAAAAACTAGAACAGAATAAATACATATTTATCGTTCGAAGAATTTTGACACGTTAAAATTAGGAAATGAAAAATATTTGTTTTATCGAAGTGAGGAGTTTATATTATGGTTTGGCTAAAGGTAAAAAGGAATTTCTTTTTCTGGTGTACTAGTTATGTGTTATAGTCAGAGATGGGCAAAAATTTTGTTGAAATAAAAATTTCGAATAAAATGGGTTTTTTCCCAGTGGATTTTAAACCCACTTTAAATAAAATTTTTGTCCAACTCTGTATATAGTTTACTCGAGGAGACTTTCTTCGATACCCTACTGCAATTAATATTTCTAAGAATTACGAAGCTAGATAAGAACAGCTGATATGACATGCTTCCTGTTAACCACTACAATAATATAAGAAAACTTTTATCAACTGTTACGTGACTAACCGGGGCCTTGGGCAGCCTTTCCAAGTTCTTTTTACAACTATATATCTCTGGACAAATAGAAAAATTATTGTAAATTTTTCCATTCTTGATGATGATCAAAATGATCACAGATTAATTTATATTTTATATATAATATAATATATAGTATAATATATATGTATAATATATAGGTATAAACATATGAATTGGAACTACAAGTTGAAACTACTATTGAATATCGTAGAAAATGTTGGTTATTGTATGACAAGTGAATTTCAAACATGCAATATTATCAGTATACAACGGATCTTTACGTAAAATAAAAATTTTCTACCTGAATGTCAAGAAACTGGAGTAAAATATAAACTTATTTCCTTTCTTAATATTTTTAATAGGTTGAAAATAGACTCTATCTTTAAATTCTTCTAATGTTTTAAAATTACACCTACACATTTCTCTTATAAACACATAAAAATCCGCTGTCTAATTATAAGTAACAGTAAAGTAATCGTACTCTTTGATTGTTCAAAATCAGAATTGGAATTCAGAATCTATTATATATCGTTATGTTGTAATGAAATTCTGAATCAAGTAAGTTAACGTGTTATTTGAACTTTAACGTCAATTTTCAAGAGAACGTTTCGACGAGTAGAACATGATACAATCATAAAAGAAATTGGACCTTGAAAAAATCTGGTAAGGTTAATTTTGCACAGAATGTGTAGAATTACGCTGTAAGAGATTTTACATAGAAATTCTTGACACCTTGTACAATGTCTTATTGCATTGTCGCGGAGTGTATAAAACGCGTAGTCTAAATGGCCATTATTATATCTCTCACGTTGTCGACGAGAGCGAAGGAAGCCCATCCCTGCTGTCAACCGTCCCGGCGATATGATGAAGATAATGTCGGGATTATAAGGAGGCCGAGAGCGCGTGATCAAGGGGAGGAAATACCGTATCCCTATCATGTTTCCAAAGGAGTTAAGAAATACGTTCTGGAACACCGCTAATTAATTGTAAGCTTCGCAGTTTCCAGTTAAGTTCTATGGTTCAGCTAATCGGCCTCTTCCTCCTTGTGCTTGCTTCCAATGTATGCGATTAGTTTCATTTGATAAAACGAAAAATATACTCTATTATTTCAAGATACTGGTTATCGATAATATAATAATAATTCAAAATGTAATCTATCTACCTGGTATAATCTAGCCTTCCAGTATACTCTATACCACTAATTGTAACCGTTACTGTGTTTAGCTCAATTCTAGAGTTTAGGCACTCTATACGGGTTTCGCGTGTTTACTTTCAAAATACGTAACTATCATACCGAATACAACAATGACGATATATTCCGTTCAAATTACTATGATAGACAGCACAAATTCGTGTAATAGAGTGTAGTACCGTAATTTTCGTAGCAATATGAGCAGTGAAGCGGTTCGTATATAAATTATTCTAGAGAACGTACTAGATCCTTATTGGAACTCAGGCTCTTCGAACAAGAGCTTGTAAAACGTTGGCAGACAATTGCAGAAACTACTCGTGTTTTATTCTCAAATCGGACATGAACTTTTGCAATCATCTAATCGTACATTTTTGACAGTAAGAATCTGATTCAATTACTTTTAGATGAGATTAATAATACAAGAATTCATGAGATTAATAACAGAAGATGTCACGCGATTAATAATACAAGAATTCATGAGATTAATAATACTAGATGTCACGCGATTAATAATACAAGAATTCATGAGATTAATAATGCAACAATTCGTGAGATTAGCATGGTAATACAAGTATTCTTTATTTATATAATAGGCAGGTTTATACCTGTTTTGTTCAATAAATTGTGGCAAGGTAAGAATCGAATTTACAAAACATAACATTTCACAAACATCTCTTCATCAAACATTTCTTTTTATGAAGTAGATATCTAAATAACATAGGTAACATTTTCCCCTACACAATTTGTAGCAATATAATGTGCAATCATGTGAACGACAATCCTTTACCGATCGAGATAGAAAAGAAACGGTCTTAAGTTTACCTTTTATGAAGAATGTTTTATCAAATACTGAGATTATAAAAATATGAGAATGATTCACAATTTTGTTTCAGTTTAATCTCGTTGAATTGTACTTTATTCAGAGCAAACTATTTTTACATATTGTAAACTCATTGGGTAAAAATACCGCAGTAAAAAACGTACAGCCGCAGTAATAGGTACATTTACCCTATATAGGGAAGAATAGTAAGACAGAAGTTGCGAACGCGAAGGTGAATTACTCGGCACTCGATCTGGTATCGTAGCGTGACCACGTTAATCGCATGCTTGCACTCCAAGGTAACAGTTTTACACCGGAAAATAAGAACACGTTTTACAACAGTTACTCCATAAACGGCTCGGTTTATTCAGCCCGAGTTGAACACCCCGATTGACTGTCATAGGCGGCCTGTTAAAGGTTAGAAAGTCAAGTTTAAACTTCTCTCTACCTGCACAACGATCGCGTTCTCATACTAAAACTGCAGTCCTTTAAAAGTTTATAATCTTCCGCCGTTCTTTAAAGGAACCATAGTCTTTTATGGCCGGCGCGTTGGTTCGCGACCTTATGTCTTCCTAGCAACGATTTATTCGACTTCGCAGAAAGAACTTCCCGAAATACCCTAACAAATCTCTAGCCATTGGAAAGTGAATGCTGCAAAGCGACGGAACGACTTAACGCGCGTTCAGGTTTGACTTATGGTTTCATGACTGTGAAGCTAAACGACGGTTACGGTTAAACTATTT
This sequence comes from Lasioglossum morio, assembly GCA_916610235.2. Taxonomy (NCBI): domain Eukaryota; kingdom Metazoa; phylum Arthropoda; class Insecta; order Hymenoptera; family Halictidae; genus Lasioglossum; species Lasioglossum morio. The sequence goes on from OU744333.1 coordinate 6,312,747, forward strand.
ATTACTCAAACGTTGTCGTTTGCCAGTATTATCGAAAAAATGCAATAATAAATAGTACAACAAGCTGATATCTCTTATCACACTTTCTTTTAATCTTTCCGTTGGAGCGGACAGATCACGTTATCACCTTTCGCTGCATAGTGTATCATATCTGATACAGTTAACAAATCTGGTATATGTATAGCAAACTAAGAATGTGTTTTCTTACTATTCTAAATTATGTTTATTTTTCTAAGAATGTTGTTTGAATTTTTTAAAATATTTTTCCCTTAAATAAAACACAAAAACTGAGCTTCTATCAATTTTTTCATCCCAATTAAAAATCATGCAGTGAAGGATTAAACATGGCGCATGTTAAGACAATAACTCGCACAAGTAGCAGTATAAAATGTGAAACTGGGCTACAGAAGTTTGAACAGTTTACTAAACAGTACAGGAACGTAGCCTCGATCATTTGAAATATGAGTTTGCAATGAATTAATTGAACTATAAAATATGTGTTGGCGGATAAACGTTTGTAAGTCGCTTTGACACAAAACTAGTGGGTAGAAAATGAGGAAATTTACACGTGCCTTGTGGTGGATAATCTTCGGTATCTAGCATATGAGAAGACCAGCTGAGTTTACTTTTCACAGCTGTTCAAGATTAATTTATGATAACGTTTCTTTGATATAAAGCGCTCACGTCACAAGGCGAATACTTATACATCTTTGTATAACGAAGAAAAAGGAGAAGGAAAACATAATGTCTGTCACTATCATAACTGTGAAACCCTGGACTGTGAGTCATATAAATGATTACGCTGTTACTGCAACCTAACTATTCCACTTTTATTACTAAAAAACGATGTGCTCAATAGTGCTCAACGAATCCATACATAAATAAATAACTAGTCCAAGTGGTTGCTAGGTGAATTAAATATGCCTTCGGACTTTACTCGTGAATAATTCTTCAAAATATTTGTGCATCAAAGCGTTACGAATTGATTCGATACTAACTTTTTGAACACTGCATTTAGAACAGTTAAGATAGCAATATTTTCTAACATCTTGTAATTTATAAATAGAATTTAGAAATGTTATTTTTAATGGGAACAGCCTTTGTAGATTGAAAACAAAAAAAATTGTACAAAATTTTATTGAATTTTATATTATACCTTTTTTGAAGTTTTTCATAGGCCATAAATGCATAAAGATAGTACTCGTAGAGTATTTATAAATTTGTAAGTGGTTCAGTAACAAAAACTAATTACTTTTTACAAAAGCAAACTGTTATGAACGAGCCTATTAATTATTGTGAAATATCCTGACAATGGCTCGTCTCAACATCAAAAGAATAATCTATTACATTGTAAATTGTAACACCAACAAATGTTAATAGTTTATTTTGTCGACCAAGAATTGAAAATTGATTTAGATATCTGACAAGATATTACTTATAGAGATCCTAACTTTTGATATACTCGATGCACAAGAACAAAAACTAATTTTTAAACAATTTAACCTACATCAGTCTTGCCATTTGTCAACTTAATTTATTTCTGGCAAAAAGGTGCAAAAAACAATGTAACGGGAGGATGAACAATTACATTTGTAAGTCCCTTCTTCGAAAATAATGAACTATGGTAAAAGAAAGCAAGATGTACAAGATGCGCTACGTTCTCAGCAGTGACAAGTGCATGAAATTAAAACAAAGGACAAATGACGACTACAGGATTTTTGATTTTCGAAGTTTTGTCGCTAAAATAAGAGGAACTAAAATAAACAAACCAGTTTCAGCCACGATTATCTTTGCACAAGATAGATTTTACTGCTGCATATTGCTGCGGCGCAGCTTCGTTCATAATATCAGGGATTTAATAAAATTTCTAGTACTCATAATTATAGCACTCTTACAAGAGGATGATGTAACAAGCATCTGCAACAGGAGGAAATATATGGCTTATAATGGAGCGGCATTAATAAAAGGTTGCAATCTGTGCTCGAAAATTAATAAGAAGGAAACGAAAGAATTCGTAATAAAACCTCTGCGTGTTCCGCGTTTTACGATCGTGGCGACGACACAAAGGAAACGGCATTCGTCTCGACGTGTACTCTTGTGAATCCCCCGTCTTATCGACCGGCGTTGTCGCTTTTCCCTCTTACATTGCAAGCAAACGCTAAAACGCATGAAATATCGGTGAATTATCGCTTGTGTAACGAGAGGCCGCTGCTGCGAATTCGCAATATACCCTCGTGCCCAAGTTAATGACAAAGTAACAACGGTACTTGTTGTGGCGATATCTAGTGATTATTTACAGTCCCCCCCCGACGTTATCTGTGCTTCATTTACAAACCCATGAAGGCTACGAATATGCAGGCAAAAATGGAATCCATAAAACAACGAAATGTCAAAGCGAAAAATTGATAATAAAGTTATTCTCGCGTGTAAAAATACTGTAAAAAAATAAAGATACATTTTTAGCAAACATAAAGCAACATTATAGCTTTATTTTCATTTCTTTTATTATATAAAAGTACAAAATGGTAGAGATGTATAACATTATCTAACTCCACGTCCAGCAATACCTTGGAGCATGCATCCAGTGGTAAAAATGAACAGAATATAAAAATAAACTTAATCAAAAATAGAGCATATTCAACGTATATCTACTATACTAGATTTGTTAACTGTATCAGATATGAATCAATATGAAGCGAAGGGTTAAAGGATGTAAGAATTTTTTATGTGGCCGCTCCTTCTTCAAATTAATGCACAAAATTTTTATTTTGCATAAAGATCCGTAGTCGACACACATTACCGACCGGTGATTATTGCATTATTTTGAAAAATCTTTGGTACAAGGCAGAATACTTTTTAATGGAACCTTCAATAAAAACAGCAATTTTCATTTTGAACTAACAAGTCACCATCAATAACGTCATCTAATAGTTTCATTTAAAGTTGCAATGTAAATGAAAATTCCTATGCTTTCTTTTGGTACAGCACAATTCTTGAACATCCTATTAATAGGCTTCCGGTAGGTAAAGCGTTAATAATCAAGTAGATAGAATTGTAAAAACGAAATAATGATGTGCTGAGAGATTAATTTTGATTTTCATAAATGTGTGTAGACCGTAAATGTCGTGCCTGTAGCACCTATTGAATAATTGAATTGTCGCGGCATACACGTCTGCGCGAATGTATTCGGAAAAAGAATGCGAAGGGAAATTTTCAAGAGTGTAAATTAGATTCAAGTGTTTAGTTTTAACTGATTTAGGAGTGTGTGCGCCATTTTTTCGTCGTTCAAGTTTACTCGGCCCACCTGCCGCATATTTAAGGGGGGACGTAAATTGCCAGTGAAAACGTAACCGTACTCGAGATAACTAAGCAAACTATGACCGTGCGCATTGTGCACACACAGGTTGGTGGACGGTGTGTATGCTTCTATTAAGAAAAATAAGTAAATATGCTCCATCATCGGGGGTCATTGAAACGTGCTAAAGTTAACACGCGAGGAAGCAAGCGCGAGCGAAATTTAATTTGCGGCAATATCGGCCAGCAACGAAATAATCTGATTAAACGTGGTAGTCACGCGGCTCGCGCAATAAAGATAACAGTCTGACGTTACATTAACTACATATATTCGACATATTTTACCAGAACTTTCAACAACGAAAGCATCGCTTCGATTCTTTATATTTCTGTTATTATAGTTTTCTTCATATTGCAGTACAACCTCGATTATCCATAGCTCAGATGTCTGCATTATTTATTGCTGAATATTTTCCACAAAGAAATAATATTCGATCGTGAACAATCCATATACTACACGATTTATTGTACAGCCTATAAAGAAATTAAATGTCACGGCTATCATAGTGCGATTCTACACCCTCGGTTTCAGGGTTGAATAGTTTCAATAATTTCAATTAACCCTTTAGTGCCTAAATTTGTATTTAACCAAAAAAATCAAATTTTAATTATTATTTAAATCATTCATTATTTTATTATATATTATTGTCAAAAGAAAAAAGATAACCCATTTGACATTTTTTTTTTGTTACTTTCGTGTGTTTTTCAAAAAAAGGTACTTATAAGTACAATCAGTAATTCAAAAATAAATAAAAATGTTTATTCTAAAAATTTAATAAAACTAAACTAAATAAACTGAATAAAATACATAATTTAAAAAAAACAACAAATAACGGCAAGACTTTTAGGTACTTTTAGGCACTAAAGGGATAATGGTATTCTACTCGTCGCAACGAGAAAAAATGTAAAAGAACACATCGGTCGAAACTCAATGCGTTCTCTTGAAATATGCTGATAAAGTTCTCTCATTATCAAACTGATTTTATTTATTTTTCATATATGTATTGCACGCGCTAAGAAATAATTATCAACTGGTTCGTTAATAGCACGCTGTACATATAAACTCTATCCGACTGAAGAATGAAAATATAATACAAATAAAATCACTGATAACGAAAACTTTATTTTAATTTTCTCACAGAACAGTTGCGTTTTGACTGATCGTTTCTTTGGTACTTTTTATTCCTGTGATGAACAAAATACAAGTATAACAAAATTATTGACCTTTTGACCTTGAAAATCAATTTCTATACACCTTGTACAACTCGGTAAGGATTTAGTTCAGCACTGAAGCTAAGTACTTGTTCTATTTTATTCGAACACTCGTGTTCCATCGATGAACACCAATAATTGAGGTTCTATTGTATGTACTTATAATGACGTGTGTATCGGTTTGAAATTATATTTGAATTGTACACGCCAACAAAATTGTCGCGTATTTCGAAAGTTATTGACAATTGTATCCATTTTGGGACGTGTCTTTCACTGTCGTCGGAATTGTTGCTGTTCAAGTGTGCACGATATATACATATCTTCCTGCTACTATCTACACGATGTTATATAACCGTTGCAATTGTTTCCACGTGTCTTTACATACACACATCATGCAACTAGCTGCAGAACTTCAATTCCAGTTAGGAAGAACTATCGTGTGCTATCTTAATTATTCAAACCTTTTAATATTTACATAGAAGAATTTGTTCTTTCCAACAGAACAGTACATTTGAGGAATTATTATATTATTTCAATAATAATGCGTATTTTCTTAATACATATCAATTATTTTTTCTCAAAACTAATAAAAAAAAGTCAACTAATATTGGATTGGAACGACAGTTCGTAGGGTTTGTAAATTAAAATTGAAAGCTAAAATTCAGATACTTACTCATAGATTTATTCGATATCATATTTTCCATTCTCTTCTATTACTTTTTGCCATTTTCGAAGGTAACTTCTTGTGTTATTTAATAAAAAAATAAATAAATATATACCTTAATTTTATCATGGATTCTTAATTTGAAAACGCTACGAGCTTTCCTTCCAACCCAATACTTTTAAATATTGCATCAAAGAGAAATTATAGGTTTTTAACTGGTGGACTGTATGATATACACATAAATAAATATAAAGGAAAATATACTCGGTTAATCTCTTTAAAAATTCCGATTATTTTGTTAATAACGGAATACACAATAAATATTAATTGACATTAACGTTAATCTGCTCTTGTAAATATTATTTTCAATATATGTACGTCGTATTGTTCTCCTTGGCTTTGTAATTATTTTGTAAAATTATAGACACAACAATCACACACGTTCGCTCACATACTTACCGAGTGAAAATTGAGTGGAAAAATTTTCACATGACCGCCACATGTATGTATAATATTTGTGTAGCCTATTGTATTAATATTTTTTTGTAACACATTTATATGAATTTCAACGTTAAGATAGACGTTTGAACGAATTGATGCGACAGTGTGGGAGAATCTAAATATACTTTTAAATGTGTAACCCAAAGATCATTTATTCAAACGTCATTTATTAAGAACACAAATGTAATGAAATAAATACAATGGGAAAGAACATCTTTACAGAACGATTTCAATCAGAAGAGTGAAGTTACGCGTGTTTATAAATCAATATTTTGTCGCCAGGAAACGATTCGTTATTTTCTTTTTAAAACATCTTTGATTTATATATTGGGTGATTAATAAAAATGAAGCAAAACAATCCACAGACAGAACTTTGTTTCAACAAATTTCTGAGACACCGTGATTGAAACTGTGCCAAATACATTAGTTCGCGACTGTGTCTATTACTTTATATTGTTACTTGAAGTCGCAAGGAAAAAAATACTTCGAACAGAGAGTTACTCGAAGCATACAGTGAGAATATCCCTCTCAGTCATGGATCTTGAGTGGTCGATTGATTTAGTTCCATCTGTAGCCCAATTGAAGCTGCCTTCCACTGGAAGGTACATTTCGCTAGATTGTGTTTCATTTAATTTTCGTGATCGAACAGGAATTGACACGGAAAGCGAAGATAGGGGCGAGTCTCGACGAAAACTATTTACGCAGAAAGGAGGTTCGCTCGTAGCTTCATTTCCGTCGTCCTTCTTGATGAGAAGTGAATAGGACGGCCGTTGCATCGGTTGACAACGTGGAAACACAATCACGCTAGCCAATCAACCTTATTAACAGAAATTGGTTAAACGAAGACATGAAGTCGAACTTGCGAAAGTTTCTCCAATTATTCAGTCATATATTTCTTTTATTTTGTGTATTCAGAGAATATTTTTATCGTTTCATGATGATAAGTATTGTGTATCGATTATTTTCATTTACTAGATTATTTATTGTTAGACTGCAGACGTTTATGCAATTTGCAATTTTTTTTTGAGAATTTATATATTTATTATGAATTTTAAGAAAGTGGTATAAAATAATATCCGCTTTTCAGTGGTGGTAGCCTTCTTGGAACTGAAATAAATTAAAATCGTACTGAATTCTGTCAAATCTTGTATTGTAGTATTTTTTGAAAATTTTTAAAAGCTACAAATATATAGAGATCCGCAGTATATTTATTATATGTGACTCGTTTCGTGTTTTTTAAAAAATAGAAACGCATATTTTTCACGTAATTGGCTTTCTGTTATCATTCAAAGCAGTATTTAGAGTACAATGATAAAAAAAAAAAATGATTAGCTATCGAGACATTTAGTAATTATAACCTGAAACAATTGCGCGTCATACAAATTGAAATGTTTGACACTGAGAAATAATTGATCAAGATTACGGACAATAATTTGAAGTCTGCATGCAACTACGAAGGTTATAGTTCGGCGGTCTTTAGTAGCGTCTCCAGTGTAGAAATCAGGCAAGCGGAGAAATAAATTAATTTATTGTTAGACTGCAGACGTTTATGCAATTTGCAATTTTTTTTGAGAATTTATATATTTATTATGAATTTTAAGAAAGTGGTATAAAATAATATCCGATTTTCAGTGGTGGTAGCCTTCTTGGAACTGAAATAAATTAAAATCGTACTGAATTCTGTCAGATCTTGTATTGTAGTATTTTTTGAAAATTTTTAAAAGCTACAAATATATAGAGATCCGCAGTATATTTATTATATGTGACTCGTTTCGTGTTTTTTAAAAAATAGAAACGCATATTTTTCACGTAATTGGCTTTCTGTTATCATTCAAAGCAGTATTTAGAGTACAATGATAAAAAAAAAAATGATTAGCTATCGAGACATTTAGTAATTATAACCTGAAACAATTGCGCGTCATACAAATTGAAATGTTTGACACTGAGAAATAATTGATCAAGATTACGGACAATAATTTGAAGTCTGCATGCAACTACGAAGGTTATATTTCGGCGGACTTTAGTAGCGTCTCCAGTGTAGAAATCAGGCAAGCGGAGAAATAAATTAATTTATTGTTAGACTGCAGACGTTTATGCAATTTGCAATTTTTTTTGAGAATTTATATATTTATTATGAATTTTAAGAAAGTGGTATAAAATAATATCCGATTTTCAGTGGTGGTAGCCTTCTTGGAACTGAAATAAATTAAAATCGTACTGAATTCTGTCAGATCTTGTATTGTAGTATTTTTTGAAAATTTTTAAAAGCTACAAATATATAGAGATCCGCAGTATATTTATTATATGTGACTCGTTTCGTGTTTTTTAAAAAATAGAAACGCATATTTTTCACGTAATTGGCTTTCTGTTATCATTCAAAGCAGTATTTAGAGTACAATGATAAAAAAAAAATGATTAGCTATCGAGACATTTAGTAATTATAACCTGAAACAATTGCGCGTCATACAAATTGAAATGTTTGACACTGAGAAATAATTGATCAAGATTACGGACAATAATTTGAAGTCTGCATGCAACTACGAAGGTTATATTTCGGCGGACTTTAGTAGCGTCTCCAGTGTAGAAATCAGGCAAGCGGAGAAATAAATTAATTTATTGTTAGACTGCAGACGTTTATGCAATTTGCAATTTTTTTTGAGAATTTATATATTTATTATGAATTTTAAGAAAGTGGTATAAAATAATATCCGATTTTCAGTGGTGGTAGCCTTCTTGGAACTGAAATAAATTAAAATCGTACTGAATTCTGTCAAATCTTGTATTGTAGTATTTTTTGAAAATTTTTAAAAGCTACAAATATATAGAGATCCGCAGTATATTTATTATATGTGACTCGTTTCGTGTTTTTTAAAAAATAGAAACGCATATTTTTCACGTAATGGCTTTCTGTTATCATTCAAAGCAGTATTTAGAGTACAATGGTAAAAAAAAAATGATTAGCTATCGAGACATTTAGTAATTATAACCTGAAACAATTGCGCGTCATACAAATTGAAATGTTTGACACTGAGAAATAATTGATCAAGATTACGAACAATAATTTGAAGTCTGCATGCAACTACGAAGGTTATAGTTCTGCGGACTTTAGTAGCGTCTCCAGTGTAGAAATCAGGCAAGCGGAGAAATAAATTAATTTATTGTTAGACTGCAGACGTTTATGCAATTTGCAATTTTTTTTGAGAATTTATATATTTATTATGAATTTTAAGAAAGTGGTATAAAATAATATCCAATTTTCAGTGGTGGTAGCCTTCTTGGAATTGAAATAAATTAAAATCGTACTGAATTCTGTCAAATCTTGTATTGTAGTATTTTTTGAAAATTTTTAAAAGCTACAAATATATAGAGATCCGCAGTATATTTATTATATGTGACTCGTTTCGTGTTTTTTAAAAAATAGAAACGCATATTTTTCACGTAATTGGCTTTCTGTTATCATTCAAAGCAGTATTTAGAGTACAATGATAAAAAAAAAATAATTAGCTATCGAGACATTTAGTAATTATAACCTGAAACAATTGCGCGTCATACAAATTGAAATGTTTGACACTGAGAAATAATTGATCAAGATTACGGACAATAATTTGAAGTCTGCATGCAACTACGAAGGTTATATTTCGGCGGACTTTAGTAGCGTCTCCAGTGTAGAAATCAGGCAAGCGGAGAAATAAATTAACTGACATTCTGAAAGAGGAATAAGCAATTCTTGGCGCAGCGTTTTGGATCGAGGATAAATTTGCTGCATCGACGAGTAGAACGCAGTTTTGCCCGATTCTCCGCCATTTGTCTCGACTCCTGATGATTTCCGCGGCATAGGCAAATACGCGATGCGTTAAATCTATCTCCCGTTTCAGCTTGGTTTTTTCATATGCGCAGCTTATCGTTCAGAAACCGCGCCGAGTCGAGACGACTCTTATTCCGAGCACAGATAGATTCCTCCATATCGGCCCCAATATGGCGGCTGGGAATCTTTTCGTGGTTTCGCGATCAAAGTGAGAAATTCCTGAGAAGCGAAGCTCGATCATGTCAGGCTCATCTTTCCCTGTGACGTGTAATACCGACCGCGCCAGACTCATATCTTATGGAACATTTTTCTCGTTTCCTCACGGAGAAATAGTAATTTGTAAGACTCGTTTTGCGAGCCGTGCTTTCGCGACTTATTCCTGTCACATGCTCTTCCTGATTGACAAATGATTTACGCAAAATGTATACGGTAACCAATTCTCCGAAATTTACATTAAACTCATTTACACGTACAACATTTTTAGAAACGTTCGAAATGATAAATTGTTTTCCGATATCAAATTTAACAATTCTAAATAAGCTGATAAAAACGTGCATGGCACATGATGAATAATAATGAAATGCTGTTAACTAACAAATATAGCTTTCCACAAGTAAATGTTGGTTATGTAATATGGGTAACTGTATTCCCCTCAATTTTCCCTATTTGGCGATACTGTGTATAACTAACGTATAATTTCAACTTTTATTTAGAGGGAATTTTGAAAAACAATGTATATATTATTTCATCACATTTTTACACTTTCCGTTTTATGGAGTTAATCGATTTGGCAAGTGAGCAGCTACGTCACTGTGGTTCTTAACCGGTGTTCCTGGAGCTTTTCACAAGTGTTCCACGAAATTCAGCGAAATATATTAAATATGTTTAATAATATATTTATTTCTACGCGGGATGTTTTTGTTTGCTTTTTGGATCATTAATTTAGGTGTTACGCAAAGTTTTCATATAATCAAAAGTGCTCTCTGACTTCAAAAAGGTTCAGAACTACTGCTCTGCATTAATATAGTAGAGTCCATCTTATTCCTCACATCCCTTCGATTTTCCAGTAGTTGGTATTCTAAAACGATACGCCTTTTCCGCTCGAGGTGTGTCTAATTATTTTCACAAGTTACGAGGCAAACGGAACACCCGATCGCTTTCAACACGTGGAGACCCGGTGGTGAAACCAGAGTCGTCAGATCAGGGGAATTGACTCGAATTAAGGGGTAAAAGTTACCCTCTCTCTCTCTGCCAGTACCAGATTAGTTACATCACATTGGGACTGGGGCTGTTACTTTCCTTCGAAGGTAATGAGAATCACATTTTCGAAGTTTCGAAATTCAAACCTCTGTAGTAAATTATATTAGAGGAATAAAAGAGTCTTTCAACTTCGAAATTTAATTATATTATATTTGATATTTAGATATCTTATATTTAATATTTACTAAATAATATTTGATACAGTTGCAGACACTCCTACATTTCGAAAAACTACGCCACCACAGTTAAAAAATTGATTAAGTTACAACTTCATACGATTCGACGACTTCGAAACTTCGTACACTTCGAAGTTCCCTTCGAAGAGTCGAAGCTTCGGAAAAGTAACAGCCCTAATTGAGTCACATGCGCGACCGAGACGAAACGCAGCACGTGACCGTGCCGTGGCGGAAGCGTGGGGAACAGAGTCGTAGAAGGGGAAGGTAGAGCGGGGACACAAGTCGTTAACGTTACAACAAAAATATGAAATAAAAGAAACTTATCTCATCACATGCAGAATATGTATACATAATTTGTAATTATATCAACAGTGCGTATAATATTGGATATATGATTTCGACGCACAGGTTCGATCACAAATAAACTATAGTCCTTGTTTTATAACAAATTTGCAATTTTAAATCTTGACGTTTCGATCCTGGAATCACTATATGACTGTTAAAGTTTAAATTTCTTCCTTACATAACAAGTGAGATAAATAAGTTCACTGTTCTAATTATTGGTTGTTCTTTCTGTTGAGAACAAAAATTTAGTTTTTGGTAAATGTATATTTTGTGTTTCAGACGCAAATGTCTTTTGAAAATGATCCCAATCAGGATCGAAACGTCAAGATTTAAAATTGCAAATTTGTTATAAAACAAGGACTATAGTTTATTTTTGATCGAACCTGTGCGCCGAAATCATATTTCCAATATCAATTCTTTTCGATCGCAAAACTACCTCAATATAGTGCGTATAATGATGCCAACGAAACAAACGTGCGAAAAATACTCCTAAGGTTATCCTAAGAGCTCGCGAAGACTGCTAATTCAAGTGCTGACCATTCTCGGAAATTCTTATTTCAATATTTATCCGGAATTTACAAAGATCTTTGATGTATGAGCAAGTTGGTAATTCTGCTTGATTCACCGAAGCCGTGTACGTCATTATCTCGTTTTACGTAACCGAATTTCTCAAGCACAAAACCAGCACAGCTATCATAAAATGCACAGCGCCTATCATGAAATAGGAATAATTAATTTTCACTGTATGATCAATTAACTGATCGCAAAAAAGTTGTTCAACCGCGCCGCTTCTGCATCCATCAATGATAAATGACTGATCGATGTCGTCCGTACGAATTGTTGCGATCGTTCCCATCCAATTAAATAACAAACAATTCCCGTTTTATTCGCGAGCGTAGAATATCGAAAAAATGTTATTCGACATTGTTTACAACGTTCCACGACAAATGATCGAGTTATTTATCCTTTGTTTGACTTGCTTATATCATACACTGATAAGTCCTGATTTTTATCGAGTGATTACATTTGTGTAAGTAAATAATTTTTCTGATAAGGCAATCTTTTAAGGACAAGGTTGATATCGATTCGCGCGATAAACTATATTGAGTGAAAACTATGGGAAAGGTGTAATCACACATTCATGAATCTATACAACATGTACATACAAATTTGTACATTCGTGCAATTAACTTTTAAAACTCGGAATCGTGATTTTAATCATTCGAATGAAAATTTAAATCGTTTTTCATCAAACAGTGTTGAAATAATCAATACGTGAAACAGCGAATTTCGGCATCGTTGCCAAGGAATAAGGCAAAAATTTGAAGCTCGCGTAAAAACAATCATTAAAAAAGAGAATTAGTAATTTAAGAGTACACAATTGTAAGGCTCGTTTTTTATCATCTTTTTTACCAGCAACTTAATTAATCTGCACATCTCAATTATAAACACTTTAAAAGAACGATTTTTAATCGTAGACAAAACAATTGAGACAATCGAAAAGATTAATTTCAGCAGTTATTTCTTTCTCTTAATACTAAGTTTACAGGTCTCGTCAAACTGACGAACTAGACTAGACGAACTAATATTTTTTTAATTTACTTTGGGTGCATATATTACTTTTTAAATTGGCTAAAAATTTGAATGGACACATTATTTTTAATGCTAAGTGAATCTAGTATTAATTAGATATTGTTATCCTTACACAATATTAATCGTTGACGACATCCGTTAAAGGCCTCATCCGAGAATCTATATTCGGCATTATTATAATGTTCGGCATATTCGCTTTAATATCATTATTAACGATGGTAAACATTACATTGTATCGTGTATGCTACTTTACGTGGTTATTATGACCGTCATTTATCACACGACAATGAGATAATTGGAAACAGTTCGCAGTACGTAGAATACCATTCGCTGTACCACTGCACGATTCATTAATTTCTAAATACAGTGACAACGGTTTAGCTATGAAATACGTGTTCATCGCGTTTGAAATCAACAAGGAATATCGCTACGCTATTAACGAATCATCAAGAACTCTTTTTAACCTTATAAACAGATAATTTTATACGAAACAATAAATTAAGGTGATACGTAATACTGTGGTGCCCAAGGTGGTTATTAACCCACCTTAATAAACTGTAGGTCCCGTCACGAAATAACCTTAGAAAAGAGTTGAATGCGATGTTAAATAAATATTTTTAAAAAAAGGTGATACGTATAAAAAAATGTGAACCAAATTTTGTTTGGGTCTACTGGACGCGTGCAAATTGGAAGAACAATTATACTGATAAACATCTACATAATATTCTATTTTAATGTTAATAGGTCTGCTGATTAATAATTTTTTAAAGGGTTTTTTATGGAATTATCTACGTTACTACGTTGCAATTTGTTATTTAACATATTAACCTTCATACGCTTCTCAAATATAGCTGCATAAAAGAGACTAGGATAATAATTCGCTCATTTTTATTTTACACGTTAAATCAACGCATTATGTTTCATTTGTAGCTTGACATTTTAAAGAAATACATCTCACGATGTAGACATCAAAGGATGAATAATTTTACAGTATGTGAAAATATTCAAGGGGTGAATTTTCACCCTGAGGAACGTACGAGGGTTAATAAGTATTTAGGTATATCCGTGTAACACTAGCATTCAAAGTATCTTCACCTAATCGAATTCTATTCAGTTCCAAGTCACGTATTCCTTAATGATACGTTAAAGTACCTCTTTGATTACAATGTTATCATAAACAGAATATGATTACAATTCATTTTGAAGAACAATTCTATATGGAAATACTCTAAGGCTGTTGAGTATCATTTTGTGAAATCAATAAAACGTGAATGCCTGAAAGCCTTGACCTAAGAAAAATTCTGGGGTCGTGCTGTTTCTTAGATCCTGTGGTTCTACTATTTCTTCGTAATCCCACCGAACGGATCGTACCGAACAGCGAAGGCGCGTGTGAACGTTAAACACGAACCGCGCGACCGAAAACTTATTGAACACCGTCAATTAAACCGCTAAATACAGTTCATATTATATCGTGTTCAGTGTCATGTTCATCAGAAGAATACCACAATTAAGTTGGTGAAAGTCGCACAAAAGAAATGTTTGTATACTTGAAGAAATAAATTTCATCCTTTACACACTCAGAGCAATTTAAATTTAAAAAGAAGTTAATTAAACAATTCTTCCGAGCTAGAATAATTCCATTTCCTACGATTTTTAAAATTTTATGTATATGAAATTGGTATAATACCTCATACAATACCTAAATGTCTAGTAATTGATTGGACGTATTACCGACATATGTAATAATGTAAACAATATCTTAAATAAAGGTACAGCAATTTTTAGTGGCGCCTCAGAATCACCATTCGAGTGCTATGGGTTAATAATTCCAGTTGGATGCATCTTTACGATCTCAATAATCGTAAATTAGAAAAAAATATATATATAGAAAAACTTTTTAAAACCCACGCTTGCATTAAAATGCATTAAATGAGAGAAAATAATTTTTTTGGATATTAGCGACTATAAATAAAAGCGTGGAGTGCTAAACTATATTAACGTAATCTTCATAGGCGCTCCAGGCTTTGATTTATAGTCACTAATATCTAAAAAAAATATATATATTATTTTATTTTCTACTTTTTAGTCTTTACTACCGAGCGTACATATTTAGTAGGGCCCGGGTTCGATTCCCACTGCGAAACTCTGCTAAGATTTTTTATCTCCTAAACGCAGTACTAAAAAAAAAATTTTTTTAATATTCCATTGTCATCCAGTTCTGAGCTATGTTTAAAGTTTCAAGTCTCTAGCTCATCGGAAAGTGGTTTTAAAATTCGATTACAAGATTTGATACAAACAACACGGCAAGCTAATATAAACATGGTAATATTAGATGCCGCAAACCTAGTGTTACATCGCTTTTGAGAATGGAGGGAAATAATAGTGTCTTACCTTATCAAGATACTGAAACCCATGGTCTACGGCGACCCTCTGCGCGGCCTCCGGTCCACCCTCGATGTGCACCGCCCACTGATTGGAGTAGGCTGTTACCCGACCACCTAGAGTCAGCAACGCGAAGATCGCCAGTCCGAAAATCATCTGCGGGCACATGATAGCTCTTCCTGAGGACCGCGACCACCACCGGCTCCAGTTTCACACTCGACACTGGTACCCACCACTATCCACCAAAACCGGCACTGCAACCGGCGCGAGGGGGGGGGGGAGCGACGACGATAACGAGAACAACGACACAAACAACGGCACAGGACACTGCCACTACCGATGAACACGCGATCGTGAACCCAGGGGAGAGCGAACAGGATCGAGGACGCTCTGATCCCGAGAACTGACACGAGCGAAAGCGGAATGGAAGCGTCGGAGCCTCGCACTTCGCACGTTCTAACCGACTGCCGTCAACTGAACTACCAGTCGCGTGTGTCACTGGTTAAATACCCACCCGCAGTGTGCAAAGAACCGTTTGCCTATCTCTGCCGCGTTCTTTCCTCGTCTACGTCCGTCGTCGTCGTCGGTGTCGTCGTCGGTCGTCGTCGTCGGTCGTCGTCGTCGGTCGTCGTGGTCGTGGTCGTCGCCGTCGTGCTGGTCGTTCCCTCGATGACGTCGCTGCCACTGTCGCCGCCTTTACTTAACGACGAGCAGCGGTAGGTGGGGCGATCGTCAAGTCATGTGGCCGTTATTGGTGGGGAAATCAATGTGATCCTCGTGATGCCAATAATCGTGAACGTGTACGGTGCACGTGGCTGACCTGGAGGATGGATCAAGGCCGACAACGTTCCAAGAGCCGACGTGTTCTAGACCGTTGCCCTCATCGATGGCGAATTCCCTCACCCCTTGGTGTAACTCGAACGACCCTAAAACGGTCCCGGGCTCTACCTGGCAACCCTCCGACAGACCTTCCCTGCTGGCCTCCCGATAGAGAACTCTTAGCGCTGATGACTCGCAGCCACGCAGCTGCTCGGGATCTCCTTGTCTCTTCGGTCTTCTCGATTCGCCTCGCACTTCGCTTCTCTTATCTCGCAAAACTCGGGAGATCCCGGAGATGATAGCAACTAATGATCGCCGACTGGGATATCAAACGGATTTGACTAGCCTTCCGGCAGACGAGCCCGTCGAATAAGAGGTACGCTTATCCCCGGGTCAACCGAAAGCGTAAGGAGACGGTCCTGCGACAGGAGTCGAGTACTCGACCTGCCATTCAATCCACGCACAGCCAACAACTTATCGACCGTGATCCGATGGACTCACGTACACCCCTGCATCCACCGTCGACACGTGACCAGGAAAATTCGGCGACGACTCGTCCTCCTAGTTGGTTTCTTATTTCATCCAGGCCGGTCTATCCTCCGACATCGGCTCCGTCTTCCTCTCTGGTAGCCAAATTGGAATCTGAAAACCGTTCCAAGAATTTCAAGTCAGCCGCCTTGCATACGTGGACGAAAGGAGTGATTAACCCGGTTTTTTCCCGTGAATACCTTTCAGGATTTCAATCCTAGAAGTAACGGAATTTAGGTGTGATTCGAACCATGGCACAAACTACAGACGTTTCGTTCTACGGAGACCTGTCAATAAGTTATACACGCATTCTAAAGGTGCCGTTTCCGTAGGCTAGTCACGACGCTGCGTTTTGCAATTTATACTCGGTTCGTCGTAACTTCCTGCCATGCATCTGGACTAGAGCGTTCACGTTCGTACGACGCGATTTGATACATGTGACTCCCACGAATTACTTTTCGAACGAAACAACGGCGAAGCGAGCTAGAATAAATTTTGTGCGAGCCTAATTGTTAGGTCATCTGATGGATTTTTTGTGGTTCAATTTATTAACTCACTCAAA
Organism: Lasioglossum morio; assembly: GCA_916610235.2. NCBI lineage: Eukaryota > Metazoa > Arthropoda > Insecta > Hymenoptera > Halictidae > Lasioglossum > Lasioglossum morio. The sequence goes on from OU744333.1 coordinate 6,329,948, forward strand.
ATAATTAATTTAACCAGTCACGCCATTACTCTTGGTTTCAACATCTGTTACTCTTGTGATACATCTACGAAACGTAGTTTTTTAATTTTCAATATATACCCACATAAAAAAGTTGTGAAATGCAACTTTTAGTATTTTTTCTACAATTCCCATCAATTGCAAGTTTTGACAATTTTTTTTTTCACATCCTGTAGCAAATTAATTGCTTTAGCTTCCCAAGAAAGTTCAAATCGTATAGTACAATATCAAAAGAGGTAGCGTCTTTTTAAGAGTGTCCGAATATTAGTGTGAGTCACTGTATGTCTATTCTTCTTTTTCATTTGAGAAGAAACAAGAAAGAGCATCGTCAAAACGCAAAACACGTGCGTCAAACGACTTCGTATATGTAGGCGTTCGATGGGGACACGTTTGCGTTCATACCTATGCTTCGACACCTCTAAATGTTGCACCCGACGCAACGCACGCGTTTTTCGAGCCACTCCTTCAGAAGCAGTCCAGATGCAAATGATTCCACGCGAAACCGGACACTTTTCGGAGTACTGTTACGGAGTTTATTCGAATTCGGATATGTCGGATTCTGAAGTGATAGATATATGAACGTATCCCAAAGGATTTTTCGACAGCTACAAACTTGTTGGTTTCACAGACGTGAAAAATGAAGTGTCAACATTTTTTCCGTTAATTATAATAGCTGAACCAACAGATAAAAATGAGTTTTTGTGAAAACTAGTTTTACAAAACAATTTATATCGCGGTTACTAGAATAGAAACATTTTTGTTGTTTGAATTATCACTGGGAAAGACTGTTCTTTTCAAATAATTTACCAATTTGCATGCAAATGTAATTTTATAGTGCACAAATATTCGCCCTTTGCACTCGAAGCTATTTTAACTGGAAAAAATTAAACACTTCTTCCGATCCAGAATAATTCCATGCTATTACGTTGGCAACTAAATTCGCGACCTTTTGTTTCGTAATTCTTTAATTATAACATTATAACCTCATTTAGTGACCATTGCTTTTGAACTGTATATCATTGGAAAGCTCTGAATTTTACTATTAATTTAATATAAAATTGCTTAAAAAATATATGTAAATGACTTTGTTTGAGAAAATGTGGAGGTCGCGAACTTCGTTGCCAATCTAATATATGATTTTTTCATTTTATGGATACGACATTGATATAATACCTCGTACAATGCTTAAATTTTTAGTAGTTGATTAGACACCAACATATTTAATAATGTAATATTGTTATATTAACTGTATACTAATCGCAAATGGATCAAATGGAGTAGCCCCAGAGAACAAATCATTAAAAAACGTGACATGCAAAAAGTTAATAATATTAACAAGATGCACAGTCTTTTTAAGGAAATGTAATTTGATGAAGAGTGCATTCTAAAAATATTAAGCATCTGAAAAATGTACGGCTCCTAACCCTTCACTAGATGATTTCTTTAACTGGGATTTAAAAAATTGAAAGAAGGTCAGTTATTGTGTTTTATTTAAGGGAAAAATCTTGAAAAAAATTAAAACAACATATTCAGAAAAATAAACATAGTAAGAAAACTTAGAAAACACATTATCAGTTTACTATATACCAGATTTGTTAACTGTATTAGATAGGATATTGTACACTATGCAGTGAAGGGCTAAAACGGCGAACATAGGCTACTTATCACCCAGCTAAATATTGGATTGGGAATAAATAGTGCTGTTTACGATGTGGATGGTGCCCGAAAAACTCGGATGGCATGCTCCAGTATTAAATATATATATATGTATATCCGCAGCCGTGTTTCATATGTGATTTGTCAACTAGGAAACCGCAAAATCAGATTTATATAGATGGAAAAGGTCGTGGTTCGGTGCAAATTTCATTGGTTTCGGATTTTCATGTTTTCAGTAGCTGCGTTCACTCAACTTGTATCATCTTCACGGTTGAAGAGTGCTCGAACGAGTTGGATTTTGAAATGAAAGAAACAGGATCGATACCGCGTTCGAATAGTTGCATGGTGCGCCAGGAAAATCGCGTTCAATATGTAACGCGACCTGATTTCCATCGTACGACAGATTTACTAAGGGTATGTATACCTATTTCTTTTTTCACGTTTATGCGATGCTCCTGATAAGTTAGCAATAAAGCTTCATACGACGGAAACGTACACTTATTAGTTGACAATATTAGGTTATTGCATATGAAATGTCCGAGTTTAGAATACGTTTCTATTCGCGATTAGTAAATATGAAATACTACACGAAAGAACAACGGGTTATTATTGATAAAACGCATTGTAATATTGAGCGTTTGCAACCTGGTCGTGTAATCTCAAGAAACGCGGATCGGAATTGACCAGCAAGATCGTATGATTTTTTGTTTAATCAACTTTCATCTACCAATGGATGTTTCATTGATAATAGCCAAACCTATGTATCAGGGCTTGTCATTACATGTTATCATTTCTTAGTAGCTGCAGCCTCAGTGTATAAGCGATTGTTCTATACTGTGTCTAGTTATCATATTTTCATTATAATGTTTTTGTACTTTCAATTGTCTGCTCTGTAAAAATTTTCAACAGTTTGTAATTTCGTATTGTATTCTTTACCATATTGAAATAAATCTCATATGAGATTTTCTATAATAAAAAAGAAGATCGTGTGATTTGACACCATGCGACTTCTGTTTATGAGGTTCTAATAAGCCGCAAACAATTAATCATCTTAAGGCGAAGATCCGACGTGTTATTGCCACAGTAGAACCACAATTATGCAACGATGCTATCTTAAATTTCATCAAAATGTGATGCGCATTTATCTGACATTTTATCCTATACATAATCGGAACAATTCTACTTTGTAATGAAATAAAAGTATAATCACTTTTCAAATAAATAATGTGTTTAATTCAAAAACTAAATCCGCCGTTGTTATCGGGACACCCTTTACTGAACATCTTAATGTTATTATGTGATTATTGAACCATCCAGTTTTTCTATATAATATGTTAGAGAATCGGATGGGGAAAAGAGCTCACGGAAACTACGAAAATACGCATCACTTCGCCGCGAGATGATTACTATACTTTGAACTATAGCTACATTCTCTTAAAAAAACTGTTCCAACGTTTATCTCAATCTCAATCATTCTTTTTCGGTGAATATATAGTGTGTATATAGCGGAATAAAAGTTTTCGTCGGCATGGTACATATTATTTCAATTAAAAAAACATATCAATTCAGTCGTACCATTCTCCTTATGAAACCAGAAATCATCAAATTAATTTATGCAAATGTATTTTGTGAAGGAAAACAAATAATGGTAGTATACAAATCGAATATGAAGAATAATACGATACAGATATACCGTGGAAAATCACAAGTTTTTGCTAAACTATTCAAAATATGCTATAAGCTTTCATCAAGGACAGTTACTCCAGTGTATCAACGCAGGATTACTTGTGAAACTAAAAAATGTAAGTGTATAAAACACTGCGAGAAATCCCATTGAATCTTGCATTTTACGAATTGTTTGAATTACATGCTATGTACGCACGCGGTTTCGCAATCGAGTTGCAACGATCAATTCTGAATAGCATTACGTACGGAAACAGTAACTAATGCTGTTCAACAATTCTCTGAAACATGTCAAAACATCGTCATCACAGTTTCTGAACATGTACAAGGTAAAATTAATAGCGGATGGCGAAACGTATGTCGAATACAAAATTCTTAGACGTACGATCTATCGTTGAGGAGTCAGGTTTAATTCTATCATTATCATTCACGGCCCGCCCACAGATCCACAAGGTTGTGTAACCAGGAAAAAGGAATGCACGAACGATTTAAATATATTTAACGCGTTTGCGATAACAAAGAGAAGAGTATCATTGAAAATATTTTGCAGGATCTTGATTATAATTTATATTTTATCACAAGGAACGAGGTTAAAAATGAGAAAGAAAGAAGAAATAGAAAGAATTAGAAACGTGCCCTAAGAAGATATGGCAAAAATTAAATCAAGAAGTAACGAAAAATCAGGAACAAGAATAAAAAACAAAGTAAACTGACGTGCATGAAATGATCTACTTATGGAACTGAAAACTTAAGAAACAAAGAAAGAATGGAGATTTTCAAAAATGAAAATGAAAGATTGAAAAAATATAGACACTTTAACGGACATACGTTTGTTTATAATTATATTATAAAGGAAATAAATGTTCTAAAAATACAGAATTCATATTAATACGAAATATGCATTTTAAGTGTTTCACCTCGGGTCTCGATTATCCATCGGGCATGACTTTAAGAGAAAATTCAAAGTGATAATTTCAATTGTTTGCAAGACGCGCTCGACTTTTACTCGTACAAATGGCCGCGACCAGCGAAATTTAGCACTTCGCTCGCAACTAATTTCTTCCTCGGACGTTCGCCATTATTCTGATAACGTTTGATATTAAAGGGAGCGCTCCCCGGAACTCTGCAGATTCAAAGAACAGAATAGGAACGATCGTCGGTTCTTATTATCGATGCATTTTAAAGGTCGCTGGGTTTCATGATAAAGGATTCCATTTCCAAGCCGCGGTTTGCGCAGTTACAATTCGATCGACCGTTTGCGCTGCGATCACGTGGAATTGCGTTTGCGATATTTACCCATTCGGAGCAGTTTTAAATGTGCGTTTGCAGCATATAAATCTCATGCAGATTATATAAAACTGTTCAATAATAGCTTTGCAAATACGACTCTATCTGCTCGACCAATAAATTAGAGTAGGTTTAATAACATCTACTAGGATTTAGAGTGTTAAAGCCGCTAACAGAAGTGCCTGTCCCATTAATTCTGCATTTCCCCTATTTAATTGCAGCGAATTCGTATTCATTAGATTTCGAATTTGTTAATTCATAATTCTCGTTCGGTGCGTTTCAAGTTCGTTTTATGTACTGTTTGATGTGTAAAAAAGGGAATATTTTCTTGCAAATAAGTCCAAAAATTATACATAGATAATATACAGCGTGCTCGCGTGATTACTAGCCAGCGTGTTTTTTTTCAAAAACTTTTGTGATTCGTCAAAAATGAAAGAGGAAGGAGTTATACTGTTTTTTTTGCAAGCAATGTAATGGTGTCTGTAATTTTTTTAAAAATGAAGATTTTAAATTTCTTAGATGGAATGCTATGCATTTTTTAATATCATATGAAAGCGTGTGCCAAAACGATTTCATTCGCATACAACACATTAACCATACAAAAGGTCATACTTTCAATTTTTTCTAATTACAATAGTTTTTGAGAAAAAAAACTATTTGTTTTATTAGAAAAATTGGTAGCATATCAATGACGAAAAGTGGAATATGAAAACACGTTAGCGAATTCGTAAAGAAATTGAATTGCAGATGCATAAAAGATTTTTTCTAAAAAGATCCATTGCTTTTTGGAAAATACAATAGATATAGTAAAGTTGAAATAGCTACACTGTGCAAACCTGTACAGTGTCTCAGTAGTAGCAGTATGTTCTCACGATTATAAAATTAGAACGAAACTGTCTTGTTGCTTAATTTCTTGAAGTCATTCGTAGTCGAATAATATTTGAAAAGAATTTATAAGTCATCAATCAATCGTCTCGTCCGTAGTGGATGCTAAATTGGGATCAATCTTAGTTCGAGACCTCAACTGGGACATATACATACACGCTACTGACCAGGAAAGGACTATAGTGTGTTATGAGGACGACTTACGAAGCTGTATAGTTAATTACAAGTGTGCTTGACAGTTTCCATCTCGTTAAATAGTACACTATTGTGAATTTTCAAAGCAGAAACACATAGAACGGCTCGCAATTGTGTAGGAGCACGTTATTGTCCTTCTGTAGCGTCTGATCATAAAGTTGTACAAAAATATATTTAGAACGAATTTACCTCTTCGTAAATATTTATTTGTTTATCATTTGCACACTCGTATTTACTCAGCAGTCAACACTCTTTCGAATCGCGTATTTAAAAATATTACACACTATAAAACCAAAATTCAAGGTCGCTATCATATCTCGATAAAAGACCGAAATATCAGAAAAGTAATTATTGCATTGTCTGTACCTGTTAATGTGTAACAACTTTTGTTTGAAATATGTTTTATGCAACAAGTGGGTTAGAAAGAAAGGGTACAGTGAAGTAACTCATCCAGTATACATATACAGTTTCTATAGATGTCTAAAAATAAACGAATAGCTAAAATATGAAATGAAAATGTATGAAATTAGATTATTGCTTGTAGCTGAATAAATGAAGGATAATATATGAAATTAGTTCTCCAAGGAAATGAAAAATAGAGTCGAATAAAACCATTCGTTTGTACATCATGTTAAATTGTTTTAAAATATATTATGTATAGTAATGTATTAAATAGATAATCTATTACCTAAAGTAAATAAAACTATATTGAGTAATCGAAAGCATGTATAATCACCGAGAATTCAATTAACACAAAATTACTATCGATCCGCGTTTTCAATAGAACATGGAATTATCTCTGTTGGCAATTACCAGCCACTAATAGCTACGAAATCGCTCGAAACACAAATCTGAAACAAAATTCCTATTGTATGGGATATATGAAAGGGAGACAAAGACTTCTACAATTCAATACCGATGCTGAAGAAAATCTCCAGCCTCGAATTATCTTAAAAATCGCAACAAGCTTTGTAATGTTTTCAATTGTGGCACCACGTTTTTTGTTTACAAGACAACGAAGTATAACATACAAGGACTTTTATAAAATTCCGTAAAAATTGACTAAGATAGTTTCAAGACTGAAAACCCCAAATGTTTCAAGGAAGTTAAAGAAACATTGCAGTTGTTATACAACACAGTAGCGCAAATTAGTGAACAGAAATATTGAAGTCATGAGAGACCCAATGATACTATTCCAAGGTTAAACAATTTAATGAGTGAAATTCAGCACTACCTGTGATTATTCAATATTTTCATTTCATTCATTTGTCAAGAATCTATAATTCACGAAAAATTGTTTCGGGAAATCTTGCATCAGCAATAGCAATTTCAACTGTGTACTCTGATAAGGTGACGAGGTCCCCGTACAACAGAGTTGGGCATTAATCAATTAAAATTTTAACCAAGATTGATTGATTAATGTGTTCGATTAAAATAGGTAATCATTGAAAAATGGATATTGATTCAATCGAACGATGAAGTTAATCGTCAATCGTTGATTAAAAAAGGAAATTGTCGAAAAATTGAAGACTGATTTAATTAATTGTTGAAGTTAATCACTACAAAGTTTATCCATACATACATTGTAATAAGGAGGGAGTTTACTTTTACATAGAAAAATAGTTGAAATATCTATTTATTACACATGTATTGAAGCTATTAATTGAAGTAATATGTGCTGTGCGATGTTTTAGAAATAATTATTTTAAATAATAGTTTTCATAGAATGTATTAGGAATAAATATTTGATAACAATTTAAAATAATATTATTTCTGTGTGGAAACGGTTCTGTTGTGGATTTGAACCCATTACTTACATTATAATGTATAAGAATAGTTACGAATGTCTAAATATATCCATAGCTTATTTCGGTGAAAGGTAGTGTTGAAGTTTCATTCCAGTAATAATGACAGAAATATTTATTTCAAGTAACTATTTCAAGTTCGTGTTGAGAAACACATAATTGAATCTCTCATATACTTGAGAGATTAAATAAATACTTCAAATAGTATTTCCACTAATACAAAAATAAATAAATATTTCAAATTATTCAAAATAACATAGTTTTGGAAATAATCGCTGCAAATATTTTTATTTTTTATTTCAAATACTATTTTACTCAGCCCTGTATGCGAGACGGTTATTGACAAACCGATTGATAGATTTGCGATAGATAAAGCATGATACGATCCCAACAAAAAGTAAGAAAAGGGTCTGCAGGAAAATTGTTATCGATGGATCATCAATTTTGAAGAGTCTACCAGTGGGTTTGAAGACCGGAAAAATGTGTCCACGGTCCTCTAGGAAAGTCCGGAGGAAATTCAAGTTAGAATGTTTGCGTGCGAGCAAGCAAGCAAGCAAGCACGCGCGCGCGCGCGCTCGGCCCTCATTATCGCTAACCCCGTCCATGCACGGCAGACGAATTATGAAAATTACCACGCAATAAGCCTGGCCGGTAAAATATCCTGACATTGTCACGGTGCTCAAAGGACTGCCGCGCCGGGAAGAGGAGATTTCCGGAAAAAGGACTCCGCGACGCATTGGCTGACCTACACTGGACCATTGCAGTCCAGTGGAACATCTACTTCGTGCCCCGAGGAAATTGCATTCTGCGGTCTTCCTCCTCCACTTCCGTGCTCGGTGCTCGAGTGATAAAGAGAGAATAAGAGAGGGTTGGCAGTGGGTGGTTTGGGTGGAGAAGTGGGAGAGGCGAAGAGGAACAGCGTTAGAGAAGTGAATTAAATTTAAGCCGACTGGCCTCACCGATGGCCCTGCCTCTCTCTATCTAACGGAGTCTGGGATCGGGTCGTCTTTCTCTGCTACGCACCAGTGCAGTGGCACGAATGACGAACGCCCCAGAACGGATACGGGCGACCAGAATTTTTTCCCCCGATTTCGAAACAAAAGGGAGCGAAAACCCTTTCTGTTCGCGAAGGAAACCACTCGACGAATTGATCATCGCCTTGGCAACAGATACGAGAGAGGCCCCCGGTGCCACACGGTAGGTGCGCGCACACCAACCAAATGAAAACGAATGAGGCTATACCTCTTGGCCAGGTAATAACCGCCGACCTTTACCCCCCAACGATCTACCTACCTGGCCGGTACGTGACCGAGTTCCCTCTAAAGAGGACGAATTTTTACGCACGGCCTGCCAGAGCATCGCATCTCGTTGGATATTCCGGCGTGGCGCCGGAAGAATGCCAGGCTACACACAGCTGCAGCTCGCAAAAATTGTCTACGATAGGCAGTTTGCTTTGAACTCGAGCGAGACGAATCATGGACCCCGAGACCCGGCTTGCGAGGACCGTAGAAAATTTTACTTCCGATGGTCGGCCCGGTCCGCCACGGTCTGACCGCCGCGCCCCAACGCTGCGTTTCGCTCACTCCCAATAGGGAAGGTAGAGAACGACAATTAGGATAGACCTTTTGTGTATGGCACAAGAATGCATGCCCTCTGGAGGTATATCGAAGTTTTGACCGACGCGACGACGTTTCCTACCAGTTTTATACCTCTCCGGACTAAACCGTTCCTCGACTAGCTTGATGCAACCATTTTTGGTAAATTTCGAAGTTTCTCGTCGCGTCGCACAGTGGATTATCTGCCTCGAAATGCTGGCCAAAATACGATTTTTCAAATCTACCGTAAGACGAAAAATTTTAGTTGTCTGAACTATTGGATTTTTTATTTGTGTACTCCTTTAGCGTTGTGATACGTTGAAAGTAAAAGCTTTTGTAGTATTCATTTTTCTCTTCGCCTGTTCCCGAAATATCGCTCGGCTATTAGAATCGCTTATATGTGACGAAGATGCTGCGTTGATTTTTTCTTTACAGACACTTTTTAGACAGGTATATATTATCGTTTTCAGAAATTTTCACTTCTTTATTGTTTGCCTGTTCAAAATTATTCAAGTTTGAAAATGATTTACTGCAATATTTCGTATTTGTAGAATTTTCAGGGAAGACATTTTAATTAGTCGCTTTTAAATAGTCGCGATGTTCTTTTTTGTGATATTGGCAGTTGTAAAGGTTTCTGTTGACAATGTAAAAAGAATTGGCTGTCAAGATGTGTCAAATACGAGTTTTACATGTGTACTGCGATAATGGAACGAATTATCTTTGAAACTATTGCATATTCAGCATATTATGCACTCGCAGGAATTTTAGTTGAATATTTCTTGTCACTATTTTACAGTGAAATAAGTAGAAAATCCTTGTTTCTTTATATTACTGAATGTTTTTGTTTTCTTAAACTAGTGACAATTTCTTCCCATTATTGTAGTTTATTTCAAAATGTTAATTCAAATGACGTAAAAAGTCACCCCTTTCAAGGAAGTATAACATTTTTAGGATAGCCTGTAGATAAATTCTAAATACATAATTCAACAGTAAGAATTTGAGGATCCTTTAAATTAACTGTCCATTTTAATGTCTACACTATTGCATTAGATTGATTAGATAGTTGCGTATGAAATGTCTGTTTTTCAACAGTAACATTCAATAAACTACGTATATGTAATTGTAATCAACATATTCTGTAAACGAATTCTACATTTCTCGGTTATATTACGATAGAAATTTAATTTTCTTTTGGTTGTTCACGTTCTTTTATTGAAATGATTATCATCTCGATTATTGAGTTTTCTCTACCATCGACGAACAGTGAACATTCGACGAACATTTGCTACCAGATTTTAAACAAACAACATATAAATCATCATGTTTATTTTTCCACTTATAAAAAGAGAATACGCGACAATCGCATTAATTGATATTGAAATAAACAAACAAAACTGGCTTCAAATCAACGTGTAAGCTTCAAATGATATACAGTACACTAACGATATACACAATTAAGAGAAGAAATATATTACATTCAACTCCTGTTTTGTACAGAAGATATTTATTTCGCACAAAAATCTGCAGTTTAATAATAATAAACTTCATAATTAAATACGTAGAGCAATATTTTGAGCTTATGAAAAAGTGATACGTAAAACCAACTGAAAACAATATCCCAACATTTAAAGCAACTGATTCCACTGAATCAACAGATAAGAATATCTGTGCAAACGCTAATAAACTCCAACAAAGATGGGAAAAACAGCGCGAAATAATTAACATTTGTAACGAACGGTGAAGAGTAACTAGATGAAACTGTTTACAGTACAATACTGTAGAATGAGAGAGCAAGAGCATCATGAAGGTTCGCACGCGCCCGAGTTTTTCCGAAATGTTTGAGTTACGCAATGATCATTAACCGCGGACAAAAGGAATGCCAACGTACCGAACCATGCAAAGGCCTTTCTCGTAACAGGAAACACTCGGGGTCACGGACTGCCGTGAAGTTCAGGCCAGCATGGTGTATACGGAGCGTATAGTCCGTGTAGCGTATGGTATACGCGCAACAAGACGCGCAGAAAACCGGCTCGTATGACTGACGTTCATCGCCGGTAATACCGATGTTGGAAATTCCGTCGAATTCGAGTTTTGATTCCAACTTCGATTTCGTACGACGCCACAGTGGTCCGGACGATCGATCTGGCAGTTTATGTGGCAAAAAATGATTTGTCTCATATCGGTATTTAACACTAGAACTACCGGACCAGTCGACTGATGCGAATTCTTTTCGATTAGAAATAATAAAAGTATAAATATGTTTTTTTGAGAAATTTTTTTAGTGAACTTCTCTATTGATGTACATATTTAAATATCGCCTGTAAGAAATCTAAATAAATGCTATATTGTCATTATTAGTAGGCAATGTATGCCAAATGCGTTTAGTGCTCGGTAGTTCTAGTGTTAATATACATAGAACGGTTAATGTTTTCGGCGCAAGGTTCGATCGTTTGTTACAAGTTTTCCTAGTTAAATACTTCCTCTTTGTTGCTTTAACACTGGAATTAATATCAGCTTCGTTCTCATATACAACTATAACTGTATGTAGTAATTTCAAAGAAAGTTGAATGTCAATGAAGAATTACCATTAAGTTATATCAATACGGTATACAGGCAGTTAAAAGTGGTTGTAAAGACGTAATTATAATTTAAAGCATTTCAAATTTACCGTCAAATATTGATTGGTCTAAGCTCGAACCTTGATCTGATACGTTCTTGCCAAATGCTTACGTTCTACTTCAGTGACTCGATAACCAACATGCGTTTAACATGCGTTTCACAGTATTAAAGAATTTATTTAATTTCATCATAAAGCAAGTGGGTCATTTTTCTGAATAACGTATGTTGTAATTAATTTCATCAAGTGTTTTGAAAATTGTATAATATCAGTATAAGTTATAATGTTTTGTTATTTCTAGGTAAATTTTCCCGAAATTTCGTGTAACTTTTATTTATTTAAGGCGGAACACAACCGTAAAACCTAAGATGTAAATGTTAAATCAACAATTTGACTAAAACATTGAAATTTTTTTTATTTTGTGTCACTGTGTCAATTTGACACCGAGGGATAGATTCAGTTCGTGAAATGAGGAACGGATAAGGGTTAATGCATCTACATTCTTTCTAAATGTTTAGCAATGCCGAAAATGTCGATATTAACGAAATTCAATTAAAATTCTAATTAGGATAAACCGTACTATTGCCGGCACTGCAGTAATTATTAACACTTTTAATTTGAACGGCAAATATTAACAATTCCTGGTATAGACTCTTTCTAAGATACTCTTCTCTCCCCCCAAAAAAAGGATAAGTGAATATTTTCCGAGGGTAATTACAACGTGTCGTAGTTGTCCTTCTGTTATATAATAGTTAATAAATAAGCTGTATGCAGTAGTTTCTTTTGTAAAATTTCTGTTCACAATTCGTCTAACTATGGTTTCAAAGCATTTTACATAGTTTCATTAAAGTGCACAAGTTTCATGTTTGTTAACATCTAACGTTTTCCAATCTCAAGAAACTTTAAACCACTAAATGACAGTCACTCGCTCTCCCTCTCTCTCAAGATCAGTCGATCTTAAAAATGATCTAAATCTCGTTGGAATTCATGGACCTTCGGATTTATGAAATAAAAATAAATGGAACTATATGAAAAATTTTGTGGCACTATTGACTATCTCATTAACTTCCAATATATTTAACAACTACAATTTCATTTATTAATATACATATTTCAAAACATTGCAAGTTTTCAGAACACAGTTCCACATATGACTGTTAACAAATGTGATAATGACTGTGCTATTTGTCTTACGATTGATATTCACCGAATATATTTTATAATGAAATGATATTTTATAAAAAAAATCTTTCTTAGCTTGTAATAATACAAAGTTAAGCTCGTTTAAACATTTCAAAAAACGATAAAAAGATTTTTACTACGACTTTGACTTAGGGTGCCAATCATTTGTACAGTTTACCCTAGAACAAGCATTTCAAAATGAATACAACTTTCTTTAACGAACCGTGCCGAACTTATTTAATATTTCTAAAAAGTTTCTTTTCAAATGAAGAGCATTCTTATACCTTCAAGATGCATACCTCAAAAATTTAGAATTACAGTTCGTCATTTATTACATAGATCAGCTTTAATAGTCACGAAAATGTGTCACGTGACGGAGCGGCAGAAAAAGGCGCGCAGGGAGATCGTGCGTTCGAAAAACTTTTACCCTGTACATAATGTCCTGAATGTCATTTACAAGTCAAATATGGCGACGCGAACAGACCTGATTTTAATAAAAACAGCATCGATACGAGCCTACGAATTACACTACCCGAAATTGCTATGAAGCCAACACGTTTCTTGAAAAAATCTTATTATTATTCTAGATCAATGAAAAATTCATGTTTGGTACCATATTCATTAATTGAAGGAAGCATATACGTCGGTTTTAAAAAATAAATACACCGTTTATTTAACCTAAACCTGACGTGTATAGTATTATAACAATAACAAGATTAGATTTATTTAAATTCTGTGCAATTTTTACTATAATATATATTGGAGTCAAAAAATATATTCAATAAATTCCCATGAAAACATCTTTACAATTTCAATAATTGTCAAATAAATGATCTAAAATGGGTTATTGACCCCTCGTGTCTACCACGAGGTTTACTGTTAAAGAAAAACAAAGAGATAGTAATGGACTCGCATTTTTCATGAATAAACTATAAATTAACCATTTTATTTTTCCACTATTGCTATCTTAACCCTTTGCACTCGGAGCTATTTTAACTCTTCGCTGCATAGTGAATCATATCTGATACGGTTAACAAATCTGGTATATAGTAAATTAAGAATGTGTTATCTTCCTATGTTTATTTTTCTGAAAAGGCTGTTTTAATTTTTTAAAATATTTTTCCCTTAAATATATATAAAACACAAAAACTATCCTTCTTCCCAATTAAAAAAATCATGCAGTGAAGGGTTAACTCGAAAATCAAACGTTTCTTCTAACCTGGAATATTTCCATTCTCTATGATTTTTTAAATTTGATAGATATGAAATTGATATAATCCCTCAATAGAATACTTAAATGTTTATAATTGGTTAGATACCTACATATCCAATAATGTAAACAATATTTTAAATAATAGTACAGCAACATTTAGTGACGCCTCAGAGGTGCCACTCGAGTACTAAGGGTTCATACTTAGTGTAATCTCTATTTTGTGCAATAACATTAAAAATTCGGTTTGACATTGACAAAACTAAGTTTTGAAGAGTTTCTATTTCTAGGCCTGGTTAAAATAGATCCGAGTACAAAGAGTGGAATACAACCACAATGTCTAATAAAATGGAAGAAAAGCTCAACCCTCTGCACTCCGAATTATTTTTCGATTTCATTGCCAACAACTCCCTACTATCTTAAGTTTCTTGACAGTTCCTTGACTGCTATCCATTTTAAACAATTTTATCTACTAATTATATTAAATATAGCTCTCAAACTTTGTTATAATTTATATCTGTGCAACTTGTATTATATTTTTGTCAACTAAAAAATAAGAGATTAAATAAATAAAAGAAGAACTAAACACGTAAAAAACCGTGTCTTTTCCGATATTCCGTGTTCTTTCTCCGATATCGAGTCACAGTCGCCGCCTGTTTTGAATCCGATCCGCGAGGTTAATATTGTTCTTTATATAGAAAAATTAAATATAAATCAAATTACGTGCAACAAAAAACTTACTTAAAAATATCACTTTCTATTAAAAAATATTTCGAATCCCTGGTTATTTGCTGCTCTATAGCCCACCAGGCCTAAAAATTTTACGATCTACTCCTTTCCAAACGAAAGTTTGCCGACCCCTGATCTATATTCGATCGTGATCGTGCGCGGTTGGATAGTGAAATAATATATTTCCAATAATTTTGTTAATGTTTATCCGTAATCTCGATTTAAATGCCACAGTACGAGCCGGTTTAAAAACTCGCGGTTCACGAAATCGGACAAGAATGCGTATAGGTCGGAAAGGAGGGCCGAATGCACGTGGGTTGAACACGCTCGGCGCCTCGCGTCGCCGAACGCTAGAGCAAACAGTTTGAACGGTATTCACGCGGGGCGAAAACGCGAAACTGTCAAGACGAAGGAACACGTTCGGGCGATTCAGGCCCCGTCGAAAGACGAGCACGACGACACGACGACCCGCAGACGGTCAGAGAGAGATTCGCGCGTGGTCGGCACCGTTGAAAACAGGCTTTCGCGAGGCCATGCCCAGGGTATATAAACGAGTTTCCGGACACGCGTATCTCCTCGCTGCGGGAGCAAGAGGCGAAGGAGAGACATACGGACGGCGCGGCTCGGCGCGTACGGACGCGTCTTGACAGTCCGGAATCGATGATAACAAAGCGCCGAGGAAGACACACGGTGGTCTTCTCTCCGCTCGGCCGTGGCAACGCTTATTAATAGAATTTTCACTCACATCGGTGCCGGCGTTCCTTTTCGGCTGCGGGGTCCGTTCGAGCGGATTTCGTTGGCCGCGTAATAATCCCAAGAGAACCGTCGATGCACGCTCGGTGCACGGTGAAAGATACTCCGAATCGGTGCGAGGAATGCGGAAGATGGAGAAACGAGGATAGCACCGCACAGTTGCACAGCCTGGGAGAAACACGCCTCTTCTGCCGCCAAACTACAACAATCCACCGATCGCAAAAGCCGCGGAAGCGAATCCCAGAATCGCGACGCGTTACGTATGCGTAGCGGGTCGCGCGTGCACAGTCTTTGTATCGTGTCACCGTCGTCGCGCGAATGTCGGATCGTGCAACGTCCTGCCTCGTTGCGATCTCATCCCTACGACGTAGCACGGCTGACTGACGGCTCGGTCCGCCCCGCCGTCGGTCTTCGCCGCTCCGATCTGCCCCCACCTCCACGCCGCCGCACCGCACCGTTCCCCGACATCCTCTTCGCCGATCCCCACCAACACCTTCAGGTTCTCCCTCTGCCGTCGCAACTAGAAGCCCCGCGCGTCCCACGCCACCCGCAGCGACGTTCAGTCACTCGGCAACCGCCTGGCCGTGTACTTCTCTTTCTCTTTTGTGTTATACATCCGTCCAACGAAATAGAGAGAGAGAGAGAAGAAGGGAGAGAAACAACCAGGAGTCGCGTGAAAGGTTGAGGACGATACCAGTGTCGTCGAAACCGCGATGTTATGGGTGCACACTACAGTATTCACTTGATTTTTGTCCCAGGGGCTGTTCGTGGAGCGGACAAAAATCGCGATGTAGACTTGCTTTTCTGATTTATGGCTGGGTCTACCGCTCCGATCGCGGCGAGCGAGACTACAATAGAGCAATGGTGTCGGCGACGGCTACGCACATTGCGACCGAAACTTTCTTCGTCGATTACACCACTAAATTACAATTGAAACTATATCGTGTTTGGTCTTGTTTTACTCAGAAAGATGCCAGAAATACGTTTTCAAAAAGTCCCATGAAAAAATAATGATTATTAAGAAAGTTTGAACATTCGATTCATTGAGTCAATGTAGTGGTGTTCACACCGATATACCCGGGCCGAGAAAAATAGTCGACGCCCTGTGGCGCGGGACAGCGTTGACAGGCAGTGGAGTGAGTAGGCCTGGACAAAAATCGAGTCGTCGGACCTGGGACAAAAATCAAGTCTGTACTGTACTGCACAACGCTACACGGCTCCTGTCACATCCTCTTAATTTCGCAAAGATCAACCAGTTTTCCTTTATCCATCTGCATTTTTGGCCATTCGAAATTTTCCAATTTCGTACACCAGCACAGCTTTTGGAAGCTGCGAATTTTTCAAATCGTCGCACAACCTCCGTTCGCTTCGCGTTTGGAGGATCAGCTTTGAAAGCTGATGCTGGCATAGTTCCGGGTCTAAACGCATCGGTGTCCTCGTTCCTTGCCCCCACTCGCTGTTATTAATACTCGCGTCGCAAATACAGGAAATAAACAGAAAATATAGTTAGCGACGAGTATGATCCCGTCTCGTGCAATTGAGCTCCACCCTGGAGAAAGCGAGATTCAATTAACAATGTACCAAATTGACCGGATATAAAATATTGATTACGATACTTCGATAAAAATGATGTCCACTACCTGTTGTTACGTGTTTATACACGCAAAAAGCTTTCTTTGGTGGCATTGTTTAAGGTATCGATAAAGAATTCATTTTTTTAGAGAATTTGAAAAGATTCCTACTCCTAATCTTGAAAATAGATAATTGGAAGTTGATTAAGAATAGTCAGGAGCGTCTACAACTATTGTGTTGATAGGATCGTTCTCTAACTAGCTGCTAATAATGAATTTAACCCTTAGCACTCGAGTTTGAACTAAAAATTGCTGTACTATTATTGAAATAATTGTTTACACTATCAGATATGTCGGTATCTAACCAATTACTACACACTTAAGTATTGTATGAGGTTATTATATCAATTTCATATTTATCAAATTTAAAAAAATCATAGAGAATGGAAATATTGTAGGTCAGAAGAAACGTTTAATTTTCCAGTTAAAATAGCTCCGAGTGCAAAGGGTTAATAATTCCCAAGCTAACTAGAAAACGAAATCATAGGGACTGACGCGATTCGAACGTTAAATAAAACATCGACGCGAAATCAAATTGGTCTGGACATTGGTGAAACTGAAATTCCCACGAATTCGGATACAGATGGTTGAGCATCGAAACAAGGGGCAATGAAAGAAAACTGCGAAACATCGAAACACCTGTTTGTATTTACCTCAGAGAACTTTCTCTGCTCCGTTCATTCCATCAGACATGGGCCCGACAAGGTCCTCGATCGTCCCTGGGGGTTCCACGAGGAGTTCGTCCCTCTTCGTTCAATCGTGATCCTCTGTCTCGCTCTCGCACGGTCTCCTAGCTGTATGCACGTACCAATACGTCTCCTGCAGCGGTGTCTACCGCCGCAAGTGCGAGACGCTCCGTCAACCTGGTTTCTCAGCTCGCCTCTTTCCCTCTTTCGTTTTCATTCTTCCGTTCGTGGGCCGCGAGTCGAACGAAGAGGGAACGAAAGCTACACGGAATACTGGGCACCAGCCACGCATTCCAATGCTGAGGATCGAGCGTGCACCACCTATACCTACGTGCCGGCACGTCCACCTTTGATTCCGCACCACCTTATCTTATCCACCTGCTTGGCTCGTATCAATGCGCGGCGAAGCTCGCGTGTCCGGTCCACGAACGAGACGCAATTGCACAAAAGCATGCAGAATCCATCCACACCAGGTCGTTTTCCTCGAAACTGCAACGCCTATCGAGTCTTACAATTGGTTCACGGAAAAACAAACAGATAAATCATCCGGACTGATTCGGTTGCGTGAGTTCTCGCACTAGGGTACGCAAGACCATCCTTGGAAGAGGCAAGAGGATGCGACCTATGCGGGACAAGTATGGAAACCTAAAATTTTTCTGGATTCCGGCTCACTCGGGAATTTCGGGTAACGAGAGGGTTGATGGCCTAGCTAAAGAAGCTACTGTTGCCAGCTATCTGAAGGTCTCTAAGATCCCATTTACTGACTTATCCGAAACTTTTAAGAGGGATGCAATTTT